>ML681984.1:6227102-6900590 GCA_007922195.1 Podocnemis expansa
CCAGGGCAGCCGCCTGGTGCTCCATGGCCACGGCCAGGCACTCCAGGGCCCCCACAAGGCGGTCGTCAGCCCCTGTGGCCTGCTGCAGCTGCTGCACCACATTGTCCTGGCACTGGGCCTGCTCGGGCCGCCAGGCCCTGGTGGCCTCCTCCGCCTGCTGGCCGAGCTCCAGCAGGGCCGTGAGCAGCTCGGTCCGGGTGGTGGGCCAGGCTCGCCTCCTGCGGCATGCGCTGGCTGGTGGGGTTGGGCTCCCAGGCGCTGGACGCCGGGTGGCTGGATGGGCTGCAGGGGCGAAAGAGAGAACGGTTAGGGGTCCACCTCCTAGCCCTGGTGTGTGCAGCCTGTGAGCTGCAAACACCCTTGCCCTGACAGCTAGCAGGATTTCAAGGCTGAGTGGGCTCTGTACACCGCACTCAGGGGTCACGGGGCCTCGAGGCCCATGGTAGGCGGTGAGCCATTCGGGGGGGGCTCCTGGGCCCATGTCACAGGGTGCCTGCGGGCTCCCTGCTCTGGTTGCTGCCAGGTCTGCCTATTGCCCCCCTGGGGTCACGGTCCCCCCCCCCCGCCGGGCCCGGGGCCCCCGGGTGCCCCTGTCCCCCTGCCCCCCCGGGGCCGGGGGGGGGGGGGGGGGGTGTGCCCCCTCCCCCGGGCCTGAGCCCCACCATCCCAGGGACGTGCCCCCCTACCCAGGGCCCATGCCCTGCACTCCGGGGCCACCCTGCATTGTGGGTGGGGACGCTTACCAGCTGATGCCGCTCCCTCCCCTTCCTCTGCAGGCTCTGCCGGGCTGCTGGGCTGCAGCTCATCCTCTGGGATCAGCTCCGGGCTGGTCGCTGGTCCCTTGGTGGCTGGGCAGCTGCTGTCGCCCACGTCCAGGGGCTCTTTGCCCCCTTTCGTGGGGGCGCCCCTCCACCTCCATGGTGCTGCCCTGTGGCTCACCAGTGTCCTGCACGCCCCCCCCCCCCCCGGCGGGGGGGGCCCCCCGGCCCACCCCCCGGAACCCGTCAAGCTCTGCAAAGTAGGGGCAGCTGGTGGCAGCTGCTGCCCCATGGAGCTCCCGGGCATCCCGGGCCCGGCAATAGTCCTGCCAGAGCCCCTTGACCTTTGAGCGCACCTGCTTCGTGTTGCGCTCAAAGCCGGCCTCTCTCAGGGCCTGGGCGATGTCCCTATGGACATCGACGTTCCGGTGGCTGGCACGGAGCCTGTCGAGGATGTCTTCCTGTGCCCAGATGCGCAGGAGGGTGAGGGTCTCCATAGGGGACCACACGGAGCCCCTGCACCGTCCTTGCGACGGGGCTGGCTGTGCATCTGCTGCCATGGCCCTTCAAAGCTGGTGCCAGCAGAAGGCATGCGGTGGAGGAACACTTCCTGGCCCAGAGCATCCTGGGAGGAAGGTCACCCTCCAAACCACTTTCGAAACAACGTTGGTTCGAAACAACAGTACAAGCACTCACTCGTCTCATAGAGCCTTTGCTATTTATTCCTTTCATTTTGCACCCTGCACGTGCATGGCACAACAGCAACGTCTAAATGAATGTAAGGCACCGTATCCTGAAGCTGACATGCAGTCAATAAAATACAGCCCTGTGTATGGGAGTCATGGCATAGAAGAGCGTGCTGTCAGCTAAACAGATGGGCAAGGTGACATCAAGCTGGGAAAGCACAAACTGGTTCGTGCAAAATGTGTGTTGTGCTTTAAACAGGATTAGTAGGCATTTCCACCTAGCATGTTACAACATATGCTGTTGCAGTGTGTGCAGGCTCTGTAACCCCTAGACTATGCCTCCGGGGACCCACAGACGGCAACAAGCAGCGTCTCTTGCTTACACATCTCATGAGAGTAGTACATTCCTTCACCCCTGAGAGAGAGCAGAAAAATATCGCATGCTGCAGTCAGCACAAAAGGACTTGCAGGACATTTTAGTGGCATAACCACTGTAATTAGACGAGTCAGTTTAGCCTTGCTGAATTGGTCATCACTCACCAAGTTGTATGCGTGAGGTTCACGAAGCTCAATTTGTTTAGCAAAACTCACTTGGCCCCATGCTTTAAGAACAGGTCCAACTCATGCGATGAATCAGTTTCTCAAGTCAGGTCTCTGCCAGCCCCACGGTGCAGGTATGTCCACAGACGGGATTACAAAGGTGCTGTACTTTCTTGGTGTGTTTTTGTTCCAGTCCCCCCCTCCATAATGGACAGGAATGAGTGGCCATACCCTGTTTAACACGGTTCCCATAAGACGTTCCTTTCCACTGGCCCTCTGCTTCAAGTCCCTTTTGGCCAGCAAAGGATGGCTAACCCCTTCAGTCTGCAGTCACCAGTGCTTTTAGTTACACAATGCAATTGTGACGTCCAACAAGCTTACAGTGCTTTGTTTTAGCCAGCACTCGCTGACACTGTTCGGGGCACCAGGCAATGCCGCTGCATGCCCTTCTCCTACCCTTTCTGCTGCCTTCTGGGCCAGCAGCTAAACTCTTCTGGGGCACCTGTCACCCCCACGAGGGATGCAGCTACTGCTGGGGCCATGTCCAGCCATCTGGCCAGCAGGGCCACCCGTCACAGCACCCAGAAACAGAGGACGCTTGGCTGCCATGACCGTAACTGTGGCCTGGCCAGCAGCAGGCGGCTGTGCCCATGAATGGTGGCCTTGTGCGCAGCCAGTTGGCGAGGGGGTTCTGCTCGCTACCCACAGCTCTGGCCCTGGGCAGCCTTTGCACAGCAGGGATTGTGGGGGTGGGAGCTGCCTTTCCCCTTCCTCCCACCGCCTGATGTTCCCATTGATGGAAGTAAGACTGGCTCGGCCCACCTTGGCAAGGCAGGGGGCCTGGCCAGACAGCACGAGCTGACTAAATCCCTCCATCCCCTTGTCTAATGAGGGTCTGATGCCAGCTCAGCTTATGTAGGCTGACAGCTGCCGGACCTCCAGCAAGCCATTCCCCCATCCAGCCAATTAACGCTGGTATCCCTCAGGTAGGGAGGCTGGAGTAGCAGGGGCTGGCTGGACGTTCACCCCCAACACGCACTTATAGACCCCAATAAGGGCCAGCAGTGCTTCTTCTGTGAACAAGGACAATTGGGCTGAAAGTGTTACCCCCCCACCAGCCCCCTCCCATGATGCAATGCAAACTGATTACATTGTTCAAGCATTTTTGCGTAAATGCAGACAAGGCTGGCGGGCATAATATCAATAGCTGTTTACCTACAGAGCTACAGGTGTCCCCCTAGTCCTGGTGCATGAGCTCATTACCTGCACTGCAAAGGCATGGAAAGACGTTATGCTCTAGTTGAGGTAGGGAATGTCCTTACGGGTTGTGTTACGGTGGTCCGACTAATGGTCCTAGGCCCCTTTCTGCTCATCTAATCTGTAAATTAATGAGTTCCTCCTCACAACACCCTGAGGGTCCTGGCAACATTATTTGCAGGTGAGGAGTGCAGTGCAAAAGAGTAAATCATTAGACTAGGTAGTCTGTGGCAGAGCTGGGAATTCATGCCCAAATAGCTGGTGGCTTGACCCAGGGCTTTGACCATGAAACCTTCTTCCTCCCTGGGGAACAAGAGCTGATGTCATCCTTGCCGTTCAGTGCAGCCAGATGCTCTCATTGCATCAGCCACCAATGGTCTCTGCAGGCTGACTAAACTGAGGGGGTCAATCCTGCAGGGTGCTGACACTTTCAAGAAACTTGGTTTCAACAGGAGCTGAAACTGCTTGCTGCCTCATTGGCTTGTGCTCTAAATAAACCATTCTGCCCACCCAGTTGCTGACACAGATTATCCTAGATTAGGGTTGCAGCAGGTGGGTGGGACATGGGGGGGGTGCCTGGCCATGGTCTGTGGATAAAGAAGATTTCAGTTTCTGATCAGCCAGGAGCCTTTTGCTGCTAGTGAACACAAGGAAGAATTGCTGTCCTGAGGGAAGCAAGCTGGATGAGTGTGAGGACTCTGCACCGTCAACCCTGGCTCACCTAATACCCAGGACTGAACCATCCATTCCCAGAAATTGCACTGATTTAAGGTGTTAGGGAAGCATCATGGACCAGATTCCCTGCTGGGGCAATTCAGCATCTCATTAACTTTAGGGTCAATTTACTCCAGAGGATCTAGCCCCATCAGAACAATGCTAGTCTGTGAAATTTGTGTGGTCCCCATTTTTCCCTTTGTGCTGCTTCCTAGGCAAGATTGACTTACACTAGCCATTCAGATGTGTTTGCCGGCTGTGTAAATGGAGGTTTTTGGAATATTGAGACAGAAATGGCCTGTGCTGAAGCACTCCTTTAGTGAGCAGAATCTGCTTGACCTTAGTACATTGATCACCACTTTCCAGTGCATGGTTTCTTCATCAGAGCATTGCCAAACGCTATTCTCTCTCTGTTTTGACAGTAAAATATATAACAAAACCAGTTCCTGGAACTGCAGAGAAGGCTGCCTTTGCACAGTGTCCTCCCCCCCCCCCCAGCCTACAAAAGCTGTACCGCAGCTATTGCTATTGCTTGGCAGCAAACAAGTGCAACCCTCTCCCCCCCGGGTTAGTTGGGAACAGGCAACACTCATGTATGCACAGGCACCTAAGTCTGATGACAAAGAGATCCTGAGTTTCCCAGTGGTGATGTTGGGATTGTGGAAATCCTCTATCCACTCTTCTGCTGCAGTACCTTTGCGTTAGAGGAAATTAAGCTTGGCAGTTCCTCCACCTGGCTGGGTCCGGTACACACTTAGTGGCGTGCCTTGGGAACCTCCAGGACTAAATCCATGTGGGTAAGAATAACCTGTGGGATGGGTCTGATCCAAGCTTACACATATATAACTCCATATGTGGGATGGGGGTACATGGAGAAATTTTTGTACAGATCTTAGACCCCTGCCCTGCAATGAGATTGTAATCTTAGACAAGCCTAGATAGGGGATCTCAGGGTCATTCTCTTTGTAGTAATCAGTGTTTGAGCCCTAGACTCCACTTGGACAAAATTTGGCAGCAGTTAACCGCCAGTTACACAAGTACCAGTAAAATTCCTTGTGCAAACAGCAGTGACTTTTTAAGCAACCATTACAAACTAAGGAAAAGCTGACTGCAAATTGCTTGTGGTCAGCTTTCCTACACCTCCAGAACTTCCAGGGTCAGCTTCTGAGAGCAGTGCAGGGAGTTCACACTCGCCGCGATCTGCTCCCAGAAGCCCAGACTGACAGCAGTGAATCTGCTGCCATCAATACGGACCTACCCTGAGCTATGGTGGAGTCAAGGCTGTTTAAGCGGGTGCAGTTGAATCACCCCTGTGCTGCAGTGAATCCTGGCTCCAAGAAAAAGTCTCTGGGGTTTCTAGGAGCCTGGACACATTAGATCTATGCTGGGAAAAACCTGGGAAGCCTGTTGTAGTTTACTCTTGCTGCCATTTCCAGAGGAATAGCTGTGTTAGTCTGTGTAGGGCAAAAACAACCAGAGTCCACATCTGACAAAGTGGGTTGGGGCCCAGAAAAACTTATGCCTGAAGAAAACTGTTAGTCTTTATGGTGCCACAAGCCTTTCATTGTTCCTGCTATAATAATTTCTTATACCTTGTAACATCATTCCTTTTACTGGTGAGCTTTCCTCAAGCTGCCGTTCAAGCATAGCCTCTCCATCAGAGCTGGTAAGGGGGTCTTGTATACCGACTACTGGAGAGGGGGTTCAGGCAGGGCAGCCTATAGACAGACAGTCATTGCACAGAATTAAATTAAATTGTCTGATGCGATGTAGGTTTCAATAATTAATAGAGCTGGGCAGACACTGTTCCCATGAATATTAAGTTGACTTTTTAAAAAAGTGAATTCATTAAATGTTTATTTCCTAGGAATAGCCTCACAAATGAACTTAACAGCAGCAATGTTCCTGGAAACACTGAATTTTGAATGAATCTTTACTATTCAACTTCTTGATGTGACCTAGAAACCTGCATCTTAAAGAGACACTGCATCTTGTCAGAATGATCCACCATGGTTGACTAGAATTCCTGGCGAGAACAACATAAAACAGGACTAGACGCACGTACTGAAGAAGCACCCATGTAAATTAGCTAGGGCAAATTTACAATTGAGAGCTATTTGTAAGCTGATAGCCAGCTGAGGTCTGGAGAAAGGGCTCCACTCTTTATTATTGTACTAATTACACACACAACTGGATTTATGATTTGTTTGAAATAGGCTGTAGGAGGTGGAGAGACAATCCTGACCGTTGATCTGGTGGTTGTAGCAAATCAGCCGTAGAAAGTTGCAGGCCTGAAATAACTTTACAGTGTAGAATGCTATCCCTTACTATAGAACATCTCATCTTTCCATTTCTTTATATATATTTATCTTATTTCTTTACATTCTTACTGATGGGACTTCAGCTAGACACACAAATATTCAACATGGATGTGGATGCTACACAAGCTGAGAGGTTATCATCTCATTTACCGGAAGAGTCAGCATGCACAGATTGGAGGCAGACTTGAGTATAAATACATTTGTCACCTGGCAGGAGATCTTGGTGTCTCTTTCAAACATGGCTAACTCCATAATCTGAAGATGATATCTCTTTTCCACACCAGAAACTGAAAATAAGTATTTCCATTACCCAGCTGTAATTATTCAATGTAGCCCTCTTTAAATGACTTCAGCTCAGAATTGGGTCTCAGGGGAAAAAAATATATATATGCCTAACAAAAGGGGTTTAAGGAATTCATTGAGGGCTTAAAAACAAAAGCATGTAAGGGCCAGATTTTTAGCTATATTCATTGCTTGAGAGGAGGGTACTGGTCCTGAAAATAACAGAAAAAACAATAAGATAAATATTCTCTTCATGAAGACCAGCAAAAACTAACATTTATGCAGGTGGGGAAGGACAGATAATCACAACAGATCCCTGTACTCTGGTTTAGGTCATCATTTTCTCCTTGGGAACACATGGCCCTGACAAGCATGGTCAGGGCTAACCTGGTCAGAAAACTTGTGTGCAGCTATCTTGTAGTGCAATTGTATAGCTGTATAGTATCAGCAGACAGGTCACTGCCAATCAGCAAGCAAAATTAGGATCAAGAGCTCCAGAATGGGGCCCATTTCTTCCTCCGTCTTGAGCCAGACTTTGGAAGTAATGAGACAAGGGCCAGATCCAAGGCTACAGCTCTGTGTGATGGTGACTCTGAATCCAAGTCCATTCCCTAAGATAATCATTGTGAGCGAGAGAGAGAGAAAACCTGAAAAATATGAATTTCCTGACAAAGCGTGGCTGGGAAGCTATCATGAAAAGGCACCAGGGTGCTTTGCAATTAGAACTAAAGTACATCTCCAGCCATGACTTTCATCCAACAGACACATTTGCCCTCATGCACTTCAGAGGCAGGTGCAGCAAACCATCTTTAATTGGCTGAGTCAGAGATGGGGAGCAGTGATCAGATGTCCTGTGACAGCACTTTTAGCAATCTTTGAAATCGATAAAGGCAAGCTGCAGGAGTTTCATGTTTTATTAGCATCCAGGCTCAGCCTCTTGGCTAGAAGGGAATGATGTAAAAGAATGAAAATAAGATTACCCATGTTTAGCATTTTAACTACCCATTTATCTAAGAAAAAAACACAGCAGGAGGCTCTTGTATTCCACACAAAATCATACAAAAGGTTTTCTTTATTAAATATACATTATTTACAGTTTGTCTTTCTTCTGTACAACAGTAACCATAGAAAACAAAAGAAGCTAAGGCTAAATTATTTTTTTACTTGTTATTCATTAATCCCAAGTGTAATAAGACATGTTACACAGTCTACAAAACTGCCTTGGACCGAGGCACTCTACTGTGAGGTTCCTTTTAAAATATCAGACAGTGGAAGGACAATCTAGACCTCCATTTATTTTATTTTTACTGTAACTGAGAAACCCTTGTGCCACCATCCTTTCAAAGGGTATTCAGTAGCATGACATAAAACAAAGGAAGAAATGTCTCTAATTGGAAAACATCATTTGTGTTACTTCTAAAATGAATAGAAACTGATTTTTCCTTGGGGGGCAAAAAAAAAAGATAGTTGCTTGTCTTGCTTGAGGAAGGAGTTTACCTGATTGTGTGCCTTTGTTTCTAACACACAGTGTAATTTATCTCAGCCTGGTGAGGGTCTGATCCAAAACTCACTGGCTATGTTCACACATAAACTGTTATTTCAAAATAAGTTATTTATATAAGTTATAAAGTCGTTAATTTGAATTAAGGGAAAAGCTGAAAGTGAAAAAGCATGTCCAAACACAGGACTTGCTATTTCGCTTTAGGAGAGGGGCACCATGGGAGGTGTGGCAACATGGCCCCCTCCCTGGGCCATGCCCCCACACAATAAAGGCTAAAAGGAAGGCACCTTGGAGAGGAGAAGGGCAAAAGTGTTATTTTGAAATAATGGTTATTTCAAAATAACATGTCTGAACGTCGTTGTTTCAAAACAACCGTTTTGAAACAATGGTTATTTTGATTAGATGTGAGGTTTTACTGTTTTGAAACAATGACCATTATTTTGAAACAATGGGGTCTGTTGTTTTGAAATAATGGAACATCGTCTGGACATAAGAAATTTTATTTCGAAACAATGCCTGTTGTTTCAAAATAAAACTCTCGTCTGAACACATCACCAAGGAGGTTTGGATCAGGTCATGAGTCTCCATAGGGTCCTAAAGACAACTTCGATACGCATCAAGTGCTTAAAGGGCTCTTGAGTTTTGCAAATTTCACCCATCATTCCCTAAGGAGATGTGCATTGAATGCACCTATCGTTGACTGGGATTGAGGAATGGAAAGTACCAGGTCGAATTTACAGGTGTCAAGTCCACCTTGCTGTGATGATCTGAGGCTTTCTAAGTTATGAGGCAAACTCAACCTTGATGGAACTCCGTAGCCCTTGGAAGGATTACAGGCAGGAATGAATAGTCGCAGTGTGTTTCATGCAGAAGGTTTCAAGACAGGAAATGGGTATGAATCATGGTGTCTCTGTATCATTTAGATATAAGGGACTACATTAATATTTCACTCCAAGTACCTCCCAGGCAACTGCTTGAGGTCAGTCACCTGAAAAAACAAGCCTCTTGTTCTTATCCCCAAATGTGTATAGCATGATGTTGGACTTTCGATTAATCTGAGTGTCTCGAGGTCTATAAGGCTCTGCCTCTAAATTTCAACTCAGAAGACTCAAGGCCACTTCAGTGTATGATGGGTGGGTTCTATATAAGCAGCAATGACAAAGCATTTGAGAAAATATTTTGCTGAAATGATGCAAGAGGAAATGGGGATTTAGAATTGGCATGCAAAAATAAGTACCTAATGTCCCATGCAGAGTAATGTTGGTTGTAGCTTCCGATGGTGTCATCTTCAGGGGTTTAAACGCAACCAGCATGGCAAGGACTAGCACTGTGGGAAACAACTGCCACTCATTCATAAACTGCTACAGTCGTATAGTTAAAGGCTGTCATGACCCCAATGTAGGGAAAAGAGAGAGAACAGACTTAAGTGAAGACTGACTCTGGATCTCCTACTGTATTTCGGTGGTGGTTTACACTGCAAGCTCATGTGATTGGTAGGGGAGAGGCAGAGCAGGTTCTCAACTGGGAGAGGGGCATGGAAGGTCTGAATTCAACCTTTTCTTTGTGTCTTGTGCAGTGATGAACATGTGCCTGGCTCTTTGCAAATCATAATCATTCTAATATTGGTCTCTGCCTAATTATTATACCTTTCCCCCTCCACCAATCCACTTTTGCCATATAAACAAAAGAAAAAAGAGGCATGGATGGAGAGCATTAACAGCAAACAAACTGTTGCCTTAATCCACCCTTTCCTGTGCTTGCCGGCTGCTTTGTAGACTCAAAACATGATAAAAGACAAACAGCGAGCTTACAAATTACAACAGTTCACCAGCGTGTGTGCTTTTTTCCCCCCTCTCAGAGTAAAATAGTGCAAAAGATCACAAAAATAAGTAGCAGTACATTGAAATATTTCAAAGTCCTAGAGGAATGGCTCTAAATGAACATCAGAAGAAAACCAAATATATTTCAAACCCAACATCCCACAGCCTCAAAAGTGAATTAAGTTAGGATTTCACATAGGAAATATACACAGCAGGGCCTCATGGATTTACAGGAGATATCAAGTACTTATCATTGACTAAAGATAATGCCCAGAACTAAATTAAACAAATAATTGTTTTAGGCCATGTAGCTGTGAAATAACCGGCTTTAGCAAAGGGAATAAGAACAAAGGGAGGGAAGCAACTCCCAGGGAAGTCAATGCAAAGTCTTCTCCTCCTCCCCATTGACTCCAATGGAAATTGGATCAGGTTTGAAAGGAATTTAACTGCAGAGCTTGCCTTGGTTGATAGGAAGACATGTCAAAGAAGGCATGTCAAAGAGAAAAAAAAAACTCTGCATGAAAGCTTTGAAATAGCACTTTAGCTGCAGAGCTTAGCAAGGGTTCAGCTTTTACCAGGGTGTTTTATTCGGTATCATTTGTCTTCCACAGAAAGAATAATCCTTTGTGTCGGTGAATGCCTTGCACTACAAAACAACCTCTCTCGGCATCAATAAGCATAACCCTATCTACAACGCAAGTCCCTCCACCCCCCAAGTAAAGGCTCATGTCTTTTTGACAGCAACGGGAATGAAATAGTGGCACTAAAAAGGGGGTCAGATTCTGCTCTTTTTACACCAGCATAAATCCAGACTAACTCAGTTGACTTCAGTGCCTATTTACTTCTGCGTGAGAAGAGATTTTGGAACACAGATGAGTCTTTTGGTGCCACAAGGAAAAAACAGAGAAACTAAATGGTGTAAAGTGAGGGCTGTTTTCAAGTACTTACAGAAACTAAGGGCCCAGGCTATCCCTCAATGACATTCATGTGCCAATTCCCATTAACTTCACTAGGAGAAAAATAAACTCCATGTTAAACAGACAAATCATATTGTATCAATTGTTGATTGCTCCAGTGTGAAGTACCAGTGTATGAAATAGATGACGCACCAATCAAACCATTTCATTCAAGTGTTTTAACTTTGGAAAAAATGTTTAAAGTTCCAAATACATTTTTTTTAAATAAAATCAAAGCCTTTTCTTTATGGTGAATAAGTAAAAAAGTCTTAGAAATTTTTAAGAAGAATGCAAAACAATAGTCAAACCCTTACTGCTGGGTGGGTCACCTTCATTATACACTCAGCATTCACGTAATCTGAGCAGCAATATTAAGTAAAGACCGACATTTTCAGTAAGCACACATAGCTCAATACAGCGAATTAATGTGCATGTCCACTGAGGTTCTGGGTGCCTTCCATCTAGTTTAGGTTGGACATTTTCAAAAGTGCCTGTGTGTCATAGGAGCTGTTAGTCTTATTTTGAGAGAGTGTCAGATTTTCAAAGATATTTAGGTACCATGGTATTTAGGTAGGTGTCTAGCGGGATTTTTTTTTTTTTTTTAAAGAACAAAAGCAGGATAAGCACATAATTCTCACTGATTTCAAAGGGGAGTTAGGCACATAAACATACTTAGAGACTTTTGAAAATCCCATAGGCTATGAGCTACTGCTTAGGGCCTTAACTATCTTTGAAAATCTGTCTCTAAGGCCTATAGGAACTTGTCTCACTGAAAATCAATGAATCACATTTCAACAGATTTCAGTGAAAATTAGGTTCCTAGATGCTTTTGAAAAATCCCTGTAGGCACCTACCTGAATCTTTAACCAACTGAAGATCTTTATAAATCAGTCCCTACATGCTTAAGCTGCTTCTGAAAATGGGACTTCATCTATCAAGTTATTTAGGCACTTTTAACATTTTTAAGTGACGACTGTATCTCTCCGGCATATCCGTGGTATTAAAATTGACGAGGATTTGTTGTTCAGTAAGGATTTTGGGACCTGAAGAAAAGACTTCAAACTGGGAGTTAAGCTTTTAAGGTATGCCTACACTGGAAGCTCTGTTAAGTTGAGCTTGTTAAGTCAAATTAGAGTCTCCACATTGAAAACTTCTGTCAACTGCCTGCGGACAGTCTGGTAGATGCTAGGTTGATGGAGGAGTGGTGCGTTATGGGTAGCTGTTCCTGGTGGCCAGGAACTTTGGGAAGGGACCTGGAGGCCAATTAGGTCAACGTAAGGGCCGTCCCCATCTACATTGGCTTAATCGACTTCATGAGGTCAACTTAAGTGTTAAGTCGACCTTAAGAGGAGGTGTTATTAAGTCGACTTAAAGAAGTGCTTAAGTCAACTTAATAAAAGCCCGGTGTGGCCGCAGGAGTCTGCAGGTCTTCTTATCCTTCCTTAAGTCGAGCAAAGGCTCCAGTGTAGATGTACCCTTGGTGCCTTTGGCTATGGCTACACTATAAACTAGGGATGTGATTCCCCTGCTCATGTAGACATGCTGCCGCTACCTCTCATCAAGTTAGCATAAGTAAAACTAGCAGTGTGGCCTCAGCCACACAAGTGGTGGCCATGGAGGCACAGCAGAGCTAAAATGAGAATGTAGCCACTAGTTTCAGGTGCATTTCTACTTGTCTTGGCTAAGCTATGCTCCCACTTCTGCTACCTGTGCTACCAGGGCCACGCTGCTATTTATATTTGCTGTAGCTTGATGATCAAATGGATGCAGGGCTGGCACAACCACATATGAAAACCAGGTAGTTGGGTGCCAGGGTTTAAGGGATGCCAAATGATATGGCAGTGAATTTTTTGCCCTCTCTTTAAAAAAAAAAAAAAGAAATGTTCATTCAAGACTTTCTCATTTTTTTTCTATATTGTAGATGAGAGTTGGGGGGAGGGGTACCAAAGTCATAGTTCATTTAGGGTGCCAAAAACCCTTGGGTTGGCCCTGAATACATGCACATAGAATCATAGAATTAAAGGGCTGGAAGGGACCTCATGAGGTCGTCTAGTCTAACCCCCTGCTAAAAGTAGGACCACCCGTAACTAAACCACCCCAGCCAGGGTTTTGTCTAACCAGGCTTTAAATGTTTCCAAAGATGGAGATTCCACCACCTCCCTAGGTAACCCATTCCAGTGCTTCACCACCCTCCTAGTGAGAAAGTTTGTCCTAATACCCACCCTTGACCTCTCCAACTCCACCTTGAAACCATTACTCCTTGTTCTGTCCTCTCTTAGTACTGAGAACAGCCTAGCTCCCTCCTCTCTGGAGCACCCCCTTCAAGCAGTTGAAGGCTGCTATCAAATCCCCCCTCAGCCTTTGTTTCTGCAGATTAAATAAGCCAAGTTCCTTCAGTCGTTTCTTGCAAGCCATGTGCCACAACTCCCTGATAATTTTTGTTGCCTTTCACGAAACTCTTTCTAATTTGTCAACAGCCTTCTTGTTGAGCACAGATATCACCCCTTCAGCCTACATTGTAACCATTACTATAGAGGAGTGCTCAACACTGCATTAGGTTTTAATTACTTAAACTTTGACTGGGGTTAAATTTGTTTATATAGAATAAAGAGGGTTGTATTTCAGAACCAGAGCATTTCTCCATTAGAGTGTGTGTCAGTGCTGAAACTTCACTGCCTAAAGAAAAGAGCCATGCAGTGACTGCATTCCATAAAATTTGGCATCATTTTTAAAGAGCAGATAGTGTATATGGGTAAGATAGATCATGGAAGTTAAGGCATCCAGAACCACCAAATGGGGCACTAAATAAGTCCTGCTAGAAAATAAAGTTGGGAAGTATGATGTTGAAGCTCTTGCACAGCAGGTCAGCTCAGATATTCCAACTGTTTCTACTGAAGGTCATGAGAGTTTCACCACTAATTCTATAATAGCAAGAGTGGCATAATAGTGAGTTGAAATTTTCTAAACTCAGTTTCCTGGATTGTGTGACCAGGCCTTTGGGGTGGGGGGGGGTGGGGGGGAGAAAGAAAGAAAAGAAAAGAAACATTTCCAGAAATATTTTAGCAGCATCAGAGTTTTCCTCAAACTCATCTGTGATACTTTTATGAAAATACTTTTCTTTTCTTTTTTTTTGTTCAACAAGAAATGTCATTTCCAACTGAAAACTGGGGTTTCTGTAAGTGAACACATTTTAAAGGAAAGATTAAAATAATTTTGCTTAAGAAAAATGAAAAAAATGTGGCAAATGAAAAATGGATCTATTCTGAATCCTACAAATTGGAAACAATCCCAAAATTTTGAAGTTCTTTTACCAAAATATTTCTCTGTTTTTTGATCAGTTCTAGTTGGCCAATATGTAAATTGAAAATGGTCAAATGGAAGAAAAGCAGATCCAAACCAATAAAAAAGGAAAATTAGTTGGAGCATTTGCTTCCTCCAGTTAATGCTCCATGTTCTCATTTACTATGAAGCTAATTTGTTGCTTTTTGTTTCTTTCATTGCAAGAGTATATTGTCCTAGATTATAAAATATAATTCTGAGTGTTAAATGCATACAAAATGCATTGACTTCACTAAGGAGATTCTTATTGGTTTGAATAACTATGTGTTTATCTCCATTATATCTATACATACAGACAGATGGATTTATCTGCTGTATGGCTCTCTTCACACACATACATATGTAAAAGGCTGGTAAAGGTTTCATAAAACTTCATTACGATTACTTGCCTGCCATGTATTGTGATGTTTAATTTAAAAGATTAAAAAAAAAAAAAAAACCTCTCTAACTTGCCCATCCAAAATTTTAGCCAGGGTGAGTACGATTTTGCAACATTAATCATGGTTCTTTAAGGATCTGAGTAATCATTGAAGTTAATGCAACTACCCACGCGTTTTCTACCCAGAGCTATGTACTGGACCAGCAACACACTACCATCCTACTGGCTGCTGTGGGGGGGATTCACTGCTCGTCTGCCTTGTAGGCTCTGCTGGGACTGGCAGGTTTGCTATTCACAGGGGGCTCTGTGGGTAAAGACAGCAGAATGAGCAGCAGGCAGAAATGCAGCACCAGCTTGTGCCTCCTCCTCCACCCTCATTACAGCTCTCATCCTACTTAGGAACGCTTAGCATCCTGCAGGTACAGACTCAAGGACTGCACAGAACAATCCCGTCCTCTCAGTGACTTGAATAATGAGGGGATTCTACTTTATTACTCACAACCCTTCCCTTTTCTATCCATTTAATTACTGTATTTGCTTGGGGGTAGATTCACTGCACCTTACTATGACTTTTACAGAAAAAGAAAAAAAAACGAAGAGTATGTAGCAAAGCACAAGGGTCATCTATAATTTGCTACATTCACCACGGTAAAATATGTGGCACAGTAACATGGGGGCGGGGGGAATCTGCACACAATGTATATTTCTGTCCCACTTCCCTTCTTTCTAAAAGTGATACATGTGTTGGAAATTAATAGCTCCTCTTTGTGAGAGCATTTAAAATGAGATAACATGGACAAAACCATGCAGAAAATAAAGACGAAAAACCGGGAATTCACAGAAACGGGGAGTTGAAGGTTTCTTCCTAGGTATATTTTCTTTTTTGTTTCTCCTCCTGCTTAACATGGAAAGCAGAGCAGCTTTCTATATGGAAGAAATCATCTACTGAAACTTTACTAAGTGTACTTAGATCTCATTAGATGTATCCCTTGCTGCTTTTTCCCCACTATCTTCCTGGGAATGAGTCTGTCATTATGAGTAGTGTCATGCAAAGGCAGACTCAAATACTGAAATGCCATACAGAAAGCTGGCATGAGACAAGATGGCTGCTGACTGGCAGGAGCTGGAGAAGCAGCACTCTCCTTGCTGACAGTTTAAGCTTGGCTCATGAAAAAGGTTGGTTGATCTGCCAACCATTGTGTTGGCCTAGCATCGACTTATCCTACTAGCCCCCCAAAAGAGTTGCGAGACCAAAGATGACTGTATTATAACATAGGGAGAGTGTTGAATATCAAACCAAGATTGTCACATACTCCTGATCAAAATCTACCCCTCTGAGGCCTGTCAGCCATCATCTGCAAGTGTTAATCCAAACTCCCTACATTTATTTACATCCCTCCCACACCCTATCTGCTGTACAGTCATTCATGTCCAGTCCACCTGGCGCTTTGTGTATCTGCACAGAGATCTATTGCTTTTATTGGTCCGTTTCCTGCAACAAGATCTGGTAGGGCAAGTCTTCATGACAGTGTGGGAATGCCTCTGGAGTGCCATATAGACGCAGGGGTCCTAATGTAGGTTGATTCCTATGAACTGAATCAAAGCCCCCTGAAACTAATGGGAAGACACCTATTTTTTCTCTTTGGTATTGGATCAGATCCTTAAGCTGTCAAGCTCCCAGGCCAAGCCCCGGTATGACATGGGCTCATACAGCATTAGGGCTGGGACCATTATGCACTCACATTAGGCTTGAAATCTCCCCCCCAAACACACACACTTCGTAGCATTTTCTCCCTTTTCAATATTTTTTTGAGTAAAAAACATTTTCACATCACATTCAGGGATGGGTCTGAAAACATAGGGGCTATTTAGAGTCCCCGCTATATTTGCTAGCCTCTGTCCCCAAACAGTAGAGGACAGAAACCTTTTAGAAAAAGGGAAAGGGGAAAAAAAAATAAAATTGAGAACTTTCTACGTGTTCCTTTAAATATTTTCTCCTTGTAAATGAACTGGGGTAGATGTCAAACTTTGTGAAGTGTTCCTGAAAAAACTGTGTCCCCTGTGGCACCTTCTAGACTAACAGATTTCTTTGGGCATAAGTTTTCGTGGGATCCAACCCACTTAGTCAGATTCCTGCATCTGACAAAGTGGGTTGGAGCCCACAAAACCTTATGCCCAAAGAAATATATTAGTCTATAAGGTGCACCAAGACTGTCATTGTTTTTGCTGTACACAGACTAGCACGGCTACCCCTCTGGAAACTTCTAAAGTGTTACTATAGCCATGTTGGCCCCAGGATATTAGAGAGGACAAATAAGTGAGATAATATCTTTCACAGGACCACCTTCTGTTGGTGGGAGAGACAAGCTGTGGCAGTTCAGCTGAAGAAGATCTCTGTGTGATCTGAAAAGCATGTCTCTTTCACTGGCACAAATTTGTCAAGTAAAAGATATTACTTCCTCCACCTTGCCACTCTAAACAATTTAAGAGCCCCGTGAAGGCTTTTCCTTATCTTTAGGGGAAAACACCCTGGTGTCTGCAAAGAACCATTGTCACTTCATTCATACAGTTTTTTAAAAGCAATTTCATACAAAATTTTGCTTTTCTATAGGAATCAGCAGAATTTAGGTCTCCTGTTTAGGGTGGGGTTGGGTTGTTCTTTTGCTTGTTTTCAATTTGCCAATCAGCTTAAGTGTGTGACCTCAGTATATGATCACTCTCTATATTATATTAGTGTGTGTATGCTTCACTTCTAATGCTTCAGACAAGTCATCAGAGAAATGTATAAAGCACGGAAGTCTTAGAAGCCTCCTAAAACCCTTTAAGTTTCAAGCTACTATTCTCCATGCTTCATCTAGAATGATGCTAGAGTATGTTGGCTCTAAATTAGTCAGAACTACAAGACTGAGGTGTACAAGGTGCACTAGGATAGATTTTGTTCAATCCTGTTATTAGTATTTCTGTATTTTTTTTTAAAGTAAGCCTAAATGTTATAATAAAAGGACAGGACGATAGAGGGAGGGAGCTTAAGAAGAGAGAAAAAAATATCTAACTTCATTCCAGATTCCCAGTTGGTGAAACCTGGTGTCATTCCACTGAAGTCAGCAGTTTTATGGCAGTTTACATCACTTGAGAATCTAGATGCTTCTTTATGATTGGTGTAAATGTACATTAAAAGAAACCAGGCATTTTGGTCTCATTCTTTCCTGCTACTTTATCCCAAAAGCTCTGCTGCTACTTTTTTAGCTACTGTATTTTACCTCTAATTTATATAGCTTGGATCAGATACAAAGTGGTGAGTTAAATGGTTCCAGAAAACAAAACAAAACTTGAGAAAGCCAGGAACTTAACTGGCAACCATGCAAGTTTGTGAATGTATTCTATCTAGAGTAGAACAACAGCTGGTCTCTTGAGATGCCGATGTTACCGTGGCAGATTTCTGTGAAGGAAATGAGACGACGTAGTGGTTGCCAGTCTTTTCTGTGCAGGGCAGTCTCCTTCCAAAAGGTTAAAAGCTTGCAAACAAACGAATGGGTAAGAAACAAAAAAGACGGCTGGGGTGGGGGAGCGCTGAAGAATAACAAGGAACCACACAGTTTGTCAGATGAAATATTCCCGTTTGCACTCACTCACTGTGTTCTGTAAGTCAATGTCAGTTTTAAAGGAACTGTCGAGGTTTTCTGAGTATTCTTTCTCTTTTGTCTGGCTGCTTCGATGTGTCTGTTTGTGCTGATAGAGGAATCTACTCATGATGGCCACGATGCAAAAGATGATGAATATTACGACTGCTATTACACCTGGGGAAAGTAGAAATAGGAAGAGAAAACAAAGATAAAGGTTTTACCTGTGGCTGTTGCTTGTTCGATGTGGTAGGTCAATATATCCAGTCTGGACTCATGCCTTGTCTATCCTAACCTCTCAAAGTATGACTACACAGCAAAGAAAGAGCAGTGGGTGACCCATGCCAGTCAACTTGAGCATGTGGGGTTCAGATTGTGGAACTGTTTCATTGCTGTTTAGAGTGCTGGATTTGGGCTGGAGTCCAAGATCTGGGACCCTCCCACCCTGCAGGGTCCTAGCATGCACGCTTGAGCCTGAGCCCAGACATCTATGATGTCTATGACAATAAAACAGCCATGCAAGCCGAAGTTCACAGTATCTAGCTGCTGCATAGACATACCCACAGGTGGCAGCTCTGGAGCTTTCTATCCTGCACAAGGGAAAGTACATCCATCTTGGGTTGGATTTTCAAAAGTGATCAGCATAGGCCTAACTCTGCTTCCTTCAGCCTCTTACAGCCCCACATTAAAGCAGAGCAGAAAATCAGGGGTGGGTGCTCCTGAGCACTTTGCTGGAAATATCTCATGCACTTGTTTGCTAGAAATATATATTTTCTGATTTGAGGAAAAAGACATTACCTCCAATGACAGCTGAATCACTTCTGACTGCATTGGTGAGAGGCTCCCGCTCATCTGTCTTCCCCAAGGGATCTGCAATTGATTAAATACAAAAGAGCTCATTGTCTATAGACAACATGCTGAACTTGGTTCTGCACCTGGAATGAAGTTACCCTGGTCTGCCTTCAAAATATGAAATGTGAGGATTGAAGAGTGATCAAACAAGAACCTTCTTTAAAACGGATAATCATAGGATGATTAGAGACAAAACTTCGTTCAGATCATGGTTACAGGAAGAAGCCAAATGGGGAAAACCAAAACCCTCTGTTCAAACCCCAATATACTTGCTGACAATGGTAAGGAGACCCCAGTAGCCTGTTGGAGGCGCCTCTTAGACCTAACAGTGATATGACTCCAAAGACACAAGACCAAGAAGGAAGCACCTGGAAAGGGGAGAGTCCAATGTAAGATGTACAGCTCTGGTTCAATCTCATGGATGGAACCTGTGCTGGGAGGCAGCAAGCCTGTCTGTTGGATGGGATCTCCACCTTCACAGAGGAACACTGGCAACAGCCTACACTGAACGTTTCAAGGGCAGGAGCTGTCAGTGGGATGCATTTAAATTGAACTTGTTCTCACCTACCCCGTTCAGCTGGCACAGGTCCTTCTGGTTTGTGTTACTACCTCTTTTCACTTCCTAAATTTGTATTTCCCAACCCCAGTGTGGCTCCTTTGAACCTTGAGAAGGAAGACTTTCTGATGATGGCACAGGGGGCCTGTCAAAAGATTGCTACTGCCCCAGTAGCATTGCTCTTCAGAGAGGAGACTGAAGCATCTAAAGGGTTCTAAAAAGATAAGAGTCAGAACCCAACTGCTGTGTCTGAACATTCGAAGTGTGTGTGGGGCTCCCAGAACCATTTTTTCCAAATCTCAGCCAAACCAAAGTGAGAATCAAACACCCTACACATTGGCAACATCAAATCTAGGTCCAGATTATGGGTCAAACCCTCGCTAAAGTCAATGGAACTATAGCAAATTATGCAAGTTGACTCTGCAGCTCCCAGATCTTTCCCTAGCTTTGTCTCTGAACCACCCAACTTATCCTCTTCTTGGTACAAGGACTTTCCTCTCAATTCACCCTTTTCTCTTTTTGGTTCCTTTCTATAATAATACAGAGCTGCTCTTCTCCTGTATACAAGCCTCCAGGTTATCGCACATAGAACTGTACATGGGAGATAAATCTGACGGTCTCAAGAATAGATTGTATTACATTGCATTGCATTGCCAGGCTGCTCTTTTCAAAGGTGAGATGTGGAGGCCTCAGATAGAGATGCAAAATGCTGCAATGCCTTATTGTTATTGATCATTCTTACTTTTGTACCTGACTCGGCAGTGCCACA
The DNA here is from genome assembly GCA_007922195.1 of Podocnemis expansa. NCBI lineage: Eukaryota > Metazoa > Chordata > Testudines > Podocnemididae > Podocnemis > Podocnemis expansa. The sequence continues at coordinate 6,247,453 of ML681984.1, forward strand.
GCACCTAGTAATTAAGTGGGATCTTTTCATTCAGACAGACAATAAACATATTTGTGCATTGGCTAGGCTGAGTTTTCATCTTTAGCAGGCTTTGTTTTGTGCTTTTTGTATTTACAAAGGGCCTAATCTTGTTTTGCTCAATATCTCAGCCAGTTATTTACACTAGTGCAAATGGATATTATTTACACCAATTTTACTGATGTAAATGGCTACATAAAGTGCAGGCCACAGAGAATCTGGCCCAAGAGAGTCTGACATATACAAAGATGTAAGTCTTTTGCCAGGATTAAAGATCAAAACATTTCCTTTTAGGTAAAGAGACGGTTACAAATGAACAGCAGAAAACAGTGTGTGTTGGGGGGTAGCCTTTAACTATCTGAAAGGGGGGTCCAGGGAGGATGTAATGAAGTTTGTTCTAAGTGGTAGCCAAAAACAGAATTAAGAGCAGTGATCTCAAATTGTGGTGGGGGAGCTCCAGGTTGGATATTAGGGAAAGCTTTTTCCTTAGGAGGGTGGTAAAGCACTGGAATGGGTTACCTAGGAATGTGGTGAAATCTCCATCCTTACAGGTTTTTAAGATTGCATAAATTGAGTCAGATAAAGATGAGACTTTGGGTCCACATGTCCATTGTGTAATATTTTAGCCAGAATTGCTATTGAAGATATACTCTTTGATCAAAACTTACTTGAAGCTAAAGGACTTTTAAACGAGCCAAATCAAATGCTGGGGACTTCAAGGTAACTTTGGTTTTGTTTCTGTGGTTTAATCAGAATGCAGGTCGACAGACCTTAAAGGTTCACCCAAGAAATAAAGGCAGGATACAGGACAAGGAGGTGTTTGTTGCAGAGAAACAGATGGCAAGTGACAGCAGAACTTTCCCCTGTGGGATCATGGTAAATTCTGCAGCCAAGGGAAAAAACAACTCTGTCTCAGATGAGATTTTAATAGGACATTCTTTCCCTTTTAGCTATAACCCTTGAGATTACAGCATGAAAACAACTGGCACCAAAGGGCACCTCAGTGAAATGGGGACATGCACTGCCTCACAGGACTTCCAGGAGCAAAATGTTTTGGGACAATATGTGACTTTGACTTACGAAGGTATTTGGGATATATCATTTAAATAAATAAGGTCCAGATCCTCCACTGGTATAAACTGGCTACTTAGGATCTAGAATATAGTAATGTCAGCTAAAACATTTTCTGCACAGCATTTTTTATTATGTTGTTGTATTTGAGGTATTTTAATATTCTGTAAACATCCTGGTAGAGTCAAGTGCCTGTATGCCATTAATATGGATGTTGGGGTGACAATTAAAGGTGCTGCCATAGGGTACGTCTACACTGTGTGTTTAAGTCAACTTAAGGGTCCTTAAGTTGACTTAAACAAAGCTCTGTCTACATTGCAGGACAATAAAGTCGACTTTATTACTTCCGCTTATAAAATCGACTTTACTAAGTTGACTTAAGGCAATGTGGAGTTACTAAGTCAACTTAATAAAGTCGACTTAGTGCAGTGGGACAATTAAGTCATCTTTATAAAGTTGAATTAACCCAGGGCACCCATTTAAAGTCGACTTTATAAAGTCGACTTAAGGTAGTGTAGCCTTACTAAGTCGACTTAATAAGGTCTACTTAAAGTCAATGTTAAGTAGACTTTATTAATTAAACGTAATAAAGTCAACTTTGTTTTTATAGTGTAGACGTACCCAGTGAGATCTATAAAACAAGTCAGCTTTGAATGATGAGATTATATTAAGTATCAGGTATCATAAAAAGGTGACCATCATTTAAAGTAGAAACATTTAGCTTTTACTGTAAATCTGCATTACCTGAATGCTTAGTTAACCATAACACTGCTTTAGGTTAAGTTAATTGTGAGATTTAAATATGAAAATCTAAAGCTTGCCCCATTATGTCTGAAATAAGAGTTTGGACTCACTCTTTGGCTGTGTTCGCACAGCAGTCTTATTTTGAAACAACAGAAGTTGTTTTGAAATAAGAATTACCCTGTTCACACGACGCATGGTTGTTTTGAAACAACAGGAACCCATTGTTTCAAAACAACACAGTTGTTTCGAAACAAGTTAAACCCCATTTGGGGACGAAACAACCTTGTTTTGAAATCCTTGTTTTGAAACAATGCCATCTGAACATGTTGTTTCGAAACAACGGTGACTTGTTTCGAAATAACTGTTGTCTGAACCTGCTATTTCGCTTTGAGCTTTTTTCCTTAATTCGAATTAACAAACTGTTAATTTGAATTAACTTATTTCGAAATAACACCTTATTTTGATACAAGTTGTTTTGAAACAACTTGTATTGAAATAACCCCGTGTGTGAACGTAGCCTTTATCCTAAAATGTGCCTTTCTTGACTTTGAAGGGTGGCTGGGGATACATGAGAGCAAAATTTGGCTCACAGAGTGATGGACAGAATATGTGTGTAAACAAATGTGCAGCCATATACCAACCCTAAACCACTGACTATTAATAAGCCCCCCCCCCCTTTTCATTTCAAAACAAAACAAAAAAGCACACATCAATTGGAATTCATTCCCCATATGGAGAGCTAGCATAATTCTTTCTCACAATGCAAAACACAAAGAGCATCATTTGTTTTCTGCTGAATACCATGGGTAGAATCTGAAGCAAATGGGTATCTGCTGCAAGTCCAAATGCCAAGGAAATGACATTAGAAAATAAAATACAGGAAGCTTTATTAGGTATCCCATGGAGAAGATAAAGCAAATTCATAGTTCAGGGGGATTTTATAAAAGAAAACAACTTTTTTTTTTAAACACTTCTGTGGTCATTCAGGTCTCTGCCACATCTACTAGTGACTAAAAAGCAACTTGTATGTTTCTGCTTGTGGTGATAGCAGCACCAGCTGTTCTCTAGGTTCTTTTTCCCTGGCATACAAATACACATATGCAAACCACTTAAGATTCCCAGAGGGCAATTTCATGATTGCGGAGGAAAATGAACTGCTTAGGAACATCAGCTAACACATTCAAGTAATGTGCCTTTGTATAAACCAGAGAAAATGATACACATATTTGGTGAAAGACACACAGGTTTAGCCGAGTAACACTTAGACATTTCCACTAGCTGGGGTAAAATTACATTTAGCATATGGTCCATTTCCTCAGGCTTCAGAACACCAGCTGGTCAGTATCTGAGCTCAGGGACAGTTGTAATATAGACCACACTGTTCCAAGTTTGTGTTTTCCACTGTACTAGAGCCATGAGGCTAGACTTCACAGACTGCTTGCAATAGCAATTCAGTTTCCATTTTCCTGAGAGAAAATATGGATTCAATCTTTGCAATTTTTCACGAAATACAGGCTCCTTATCAATTGTTTAAGATCAGGCTCTGCTTATCAGGATATAGCCTTTTAGTGGGTGTGGACCTGACAGGCTTTATCTGGCCATCCCTATCACTTCAGCCTGGATGGCTTTTGGTATCACAGTTATGGTGACAGCAGAAAGGAAGAGAGGGAGCAAATCATCTGCTGATTTATACAACATTGGTTTAACAGAAGCCTTAGGGTATGTCCACACACACTGTTTAAATTGAAACAACGCTGGCTATCTTGATTTAAAAAATGATAGGTCCACATGACGTTCCCTTATTTTGAAATGAGGAGCTCTCTCATTTCGATATAAGGAAAGTTATATCGATATAATAAAACCTAGTATTAGAACAATATGATGGTTAAATTGAAATTGTTATTTTGAAGTGTAACAGTGCGGACACGTTATTTCGATTTAACTGTTAAATCGATTTAACACTTTTTGCCCTTCTCCTTCCCAGGTGCTTCCCTTTTTCTATATATTGGGTGCGGGCATGGCCCAGTGAGGGGGCCATGTTGCCACACCTCCCATGGTGCCCCTCTTCTGAATCAAAATAGCAAGTCCTGTGTCTGGACATGATATTTTGATTTGGCTTTTTTGGTGTGGACCTGTTAAATTGATTTAACTTATATTGATTTAATAATTTTATATCGATTTTATTAAACTGATATAAGTAAAATCGATTTAACCATGTACGTGTGGACATAGCCTTAGTGTCTTGCGAGCACTTACCTGATGAGGAATATACTGTGGTGACAGTGTTCACATCAGCCTCTGCTATGTATCCACAACTTGACTCAGTCAAGGAGCCTTTGACAGTCACAGGAGCTGTGCTGGCATGTCGTAAGGCAGCTTTCAGTGGAGCTATGTGGTTGTACTGGACAGAGGAAAGGCAGCCGATAAATCCATAGGAGTTTGCCTTAAGGACCTCAGAATCTAGTCCCAGACTATCTGCAAAACATAACACAATCAGAAGGGTGTTTTAAATGTATCCTTTTGTGTGCTAATTAAAAATCCCTTTGCCAGCTTACCTGGCTTTATCTACCCATTCACCAACTTCTGATCCAGTCACCTCTGTCCTTCTTCCAGCTGGACTCCTATGTATGGCAGAATATCTCCCTGAAACCATATATCTGGTCCACAATTAAGTCCCTCATAAAGATGCATATCTTCCATGCTTCTTATACTGAATGCAGCCAGCCTTTGTTGTTCTCCTTCCCCTAACCATTCTCTTGCTGCTTGCCCAGAAACCACGACATATATTTGGTGCTACCATAAACTATCATAAAATCATAGAACATCAGCCAGGAGGGACTGTGAGATCATTCTGTCTGACAGCTTCCATACCATTAACCACCAGTACTGACACACTAAACCCAACAACTGAAATTGGAGTATGATACTGCAACCCTTGGGAGTTAATTTTTTATGTGCCACAGGCAGAAAACAGGCCAAACAGAAGTTCACCAATGCCCTATGTCCCTCCAATGACAGGAAACTAACTGAGATATACTCAGATGACCCTGGCAAATGACCAGCACCCACATGCTACAGGGGAAGGGAAAAAAAATCACTGCCAGTCTGAACTGGGGGGAAATTTCTCCCTGACCCAACATCTAATAATCAATCAGTTAAATGGTAACATTATTTATCTTCAGGCCCAAGGTAAGATCCATTTGTCATCATGTTCATTTTCACAGAATCTGAGATGTCACAGATGAATGAACCTAGCAGATCATCTACTTTGTTCCCTGTTGACAATACAGGCTCGTTCACTCATGCTTATTATCCAGCAATTCATGTAGGCTAGCAATGGTTCATGTGCTTTGGCCTCACAACTAGCCCTGAGAGAACATCCACAGTCTATTAAACCTCGATATCTATTTCTTATATGGCTCTCTTACATGGTATGAGTGTGCCTCCCATGTATTTACTCTTAGAGATGCCAGTTGCCATCTTGTTTTCCCCTAATCTGTAGGACAAATAGCTTCATAAATCGGTGAGAAGGCGGTGCAGGTATATTTAGGCCCTATTGGGGAAAGCCAATTCAAAAGCTAAGTTTAACATTTAGTTCTGAATGTAGCAGTGCCTGGTGCTTGATAAATATAGAGAAGAATACTTAAGCCATTTTCTCTTTCTCAATCTCTCTTTATTTACTTTCTAGGAAATGAAACTCATACTGCTCAGAGCTCTGAGATTTGCCATGTGCATCTTATACCTACATAAGAAGAAAAAAAAAAAAAAAAGCAAAATAAAATAAGCCTAACAGAATGTGAGACCACTGATTATTCAAGGACTGAAATCTTGTCTACTGTAGCATTAGAAATGTGCAGTTTATAGACATGCAAAACTGGCATTCCCAGCTTTTCAATTTGTTGGTATCCTTTCTTGTTGCAAGACAGAGCCTGTTAAAAACAGTTCATTATGATTACCAGCATGCATTTTTCCCAATCTGCATAAAATAATATCTCATAGAACTGTCAGATTTAGAGTCCCCAACAGTTGCCATTTCAGATTTCAAGATCTTTTGGATCACATAGGGTCAGATCCATTACCCAGTGAAGTTGATGAGAGATAGATGAGGCCCACAGGGTGTTTGTTACAAGCTTAGAAAGAATGAAAGAAAAAACCCTAAACACTAATAACCACAATACGGTTAGTAGCGTGACTTCATATTAAAATAAGACATCTGAGTGCCAGCCAAGGTTTGGACCAGTACACTTTCAAGAACTAGTCATGGACTAGTGCTCTTGAACAGAAAAATGTTGATCCTTCTCATGAATTGTACGTTGATTGTGGTTGGATGCAAATCCAGGAAGTCAGTTTCACATAGTAGTTATTGCTTTGCCGCCTGAGTATTATCAATGGACAGCGTACTTGCATTTAATGCAGGTTGGTATTACCCATAGACTCACAGATGGAACTTAAACACCAAGGTGCTATTGCCTTATGTGCATGCGGTATAATAAAGTTGCTAATTATACAATCACATGCTATTGTTCCCATAAAAAAATAACCAAAAACAAACAAGGAGTCCTCTGGCACTTTTGAAGACTAGCAAATTTATTTATCACATGAGCTTTTGTGGGACAAAATCCCACTTTGTCAGATGCTTGAAGATGGGGAACTCACAGAAGTGGGATTCTCTCCCATGGAAACTGAACTAGACTAACATGGCTACCCCTTTGAATATTGCTCGCATGTGATCTCCTACCACATTCAATACATAGGACAGATGTAGAAGAAAGCAGGCTGAAGGTTGTGTGGGCAACTTCAGTTTGCCAGTTCCTTAACTTTTAAGATTTTGCAAGCTATAAACCATTCTTTTAAACAGTGTGGGGTGGTTTTTTAATGTATTTTATTTATTTAACAGAGTGATTAAATGGCTCAAGAGTCTACGTTGAATTCCATCTTATCCTTTGGCACTTAAGATTGCTGATCATTTACTGACACTCTTCTAGATGGCTTTAGAAAATAAATGTCTGAATTTCTGCATGGGAACACATAACACCTGAATGTTGCTGTTTCTTAGCAAACCCAAGTGTAAGTGTGAGAGGTTACTCTAAGGTTTTCAGATGGAAGAAAGCCTGCAAGAGCACCTTAGCCTGCAGAGGGTTTCCCTACTGTAGTTCTCAAAGAGCTATCTTATAGGTGCAAGAACAGACACAAGCAAACTGCAGGTGTAAATAGCAAGACAATTCTGTTTTCCTTAAAAGAGAGGTGTTTCGAACAACAACAAGAATTGTTCCAATGGAAACAAATCCATCTCTGACGCAGAATATAATCTGTAACCTTCAGGAGTTACACTCTGGCCTTGCCTTTCTCAAAGTGTCTGAGCAGACAGGAACATGGAATCTGTATGAGGTGTGACGGGTCAGCCTGTAACAAAAGATGCCGAGGCTGCCAGGGGAAGAAAAACATTAGGTGTATGCTCCTAAAGGGGACCTTTTGAAAACAGTGATCTACAGCATATTCCATCTTTGCAGAAGTTGCAAAAATCTTAGTAAACGTTACCAAACTCATCTATTCTTGCTTCTTTTCTATCTCTAAAACAGGAGGTGGATATTTCATATCCCATAGAGCTAACAGTGAATACTGAATTATGCATGGCAGCTGAAAAAGCCCAAGAGATGTTATATGACAGTTTGTCTGGTCATTTGAAATCAGGATTAAGGCCCAGCCTGGATTAGCAATTAAAGGCTATTATATTTGAAAAACTGAGATGTCTCACAACATACATACATACATACATACATACATAAATAAATAAATGCTCAATTATAGTTTTCTTTACTATTAAGATTTGAACTCAGTCATGAAAGCCCTCAAATGTAGACTTTTCACTGAAGCCCATGGAGATTTTGTATAATTTGGGTTTGCAGGTTTGGGCCCAGTGTGTGAATTCCAGCATGGATAGTGCAAACCCATGGTTACAGACATAAAACACACAGGTTTACCTTTGAGAGTAATTACCCATGAAAACAGCTCACTGAGTGTTGCAGTGCACTCTCTTATCATTTGCAGGCTCTCATGACTAGACTGCAATCTAGAAGATGGCCAACCATAAACTGATGGAATATTTTCCTCCTGCCTCAGCATGGGAGAAATGGACTACATGATCCCTTGAAGTCCCTTCCAGCCTTACATTTCTGTGATTCTTTCTAAGTCATTGGGGTCAATACAGAAATCAATTTGGGAAATGTTCTTGGGTCTTCACTACACAACAGGTGAGTCTAGAATAGAGGTCCCTGCTGACATTAAATCCCATAACATCTCAGAAATGTTTAATTGGCTTGATAAATTAAGATAGATTGACAATGAAGTTGTTGTTCTTGTCGTCATCTTTTGACTTTATTCTGCTGAACTTTTGTTCTCTGAGGTTGACTCTCTTCCAAGGCACTTTGATCTTCAGTGAGAAGTTTGTTTTTAGTTGTCTTTTTCAGCTTTTTATGTAAGTTATCTGTGTATTCTCATGACGTTTAATTATCTCATATTTTTAAAATAAAAATTATTCAACCTTCTCTTCAAGTGCTAGTTAGTCCAATTATGGACTAATGCTATTGTCTTCCTGTTGGATTCCTATGCCTATTTCTTGCAAGCTATCTGTGATTTCACAGCTCACTTACTCTTGGATTGTTCTTGTTCTCTTGTTTATCTGGCTTTCATGTATTTACATTGCCTGACCTTGAAATTGAGGATTAGGTTTAGATTTAGTTATTGATTTTTAAGATTCTTATGATGACTTCAACACTTTTTCTCTGCTGATTCACATGCACTCTCCAGCATAAAGAGTATATAATGCTGTTGCTTCATCCATCTCTGATATTTGAAATAAAACCTTAAATATATAAAGCAACTTGCAACACAAAAGATCCAATGATGGGGTCACTTTACCCAGAAATGGGAAAGGCAGCCAACTCTAGGGTGGAACATTCAGCTGCTTAGCAATACATAAGTAAACTAAAGAGCAAGAGCACAAACTGAGTATCAGTGAAATTACGTGAGGGATTTTTAAGCAATGAAATGAAATTTATGTAAATAATATGCCAATCGGACACTTAGGGGAGTGATCTTTATTTTTTTATTTTTTACAGGAAACTGGCACAGGATGTTTAATGACCACAAGTCTTAATGACCTCAGGATTACATACCAAGTAAAATTAACATCTCCAGCCTCAAAGCAATCGATCCCCATACATGGAAGCTTTAGTTTAGCTCAGACTTCGAGGTTGCTAACACCTCCTAAGTTGCAAGTGTCATCTGTTACGGCACCCAGATTTTTCATTGGCAGCCTCCCAATCAACCTTTCATACAATTTGACTGTGAAAGCAGGATTAAATCATGACTATGGATTATTTTCTCATTACAATGTGAGATTTAACCTCACCTTCCTCTATGTGCTGTTTCCCAGTGTTTGAATCTGAACAACGGCTTTGATCTGCTGTTACAGTGTGACCTGATCCCATGACTTACACTTCCCTGCATTTATTTCCTCCCATTCTGTAACTTCCCCCATCTTCGAAGCATCTAATGAACTGGGATTTTGTACCACAAAAGCTCATATGATAAATAAATTTGTTAGTCTTCATGTGATCTGATGACATCATATACAGAGAAAGCACAGCCATATCTCAAATCCTTTTTGCTTTCTAACAGCCTCTTTATCTGTATTGTTTAGCCATGGGAGCATATTTTGTCCTCTTACTGTTGTTTTTCATTTTTATTTGGCGTATACATTAATCTGAACCTCTAATATAACTTTTATTTTTTTTAAATAGCATCCATGCTGTGGGTTGGCATTTCATCTTGCAATTTCTCCTTTAAATTTCCATTTAACTGGCTGCCTCATTTTTAAGTAGTTTCCCTTTTTGAAGTCAAACATTACTGTGGTGACTTTCTTTTGCACTTATCTTCTACATGAATAGTAATTTTGATTACCTTATGGTTGCTGTTACCAATCAGGTCAGCTAAATTCATTTCTTGGTCCAGACTTGTGTTTCATGTAGGACTACATCACATTCCTCTCCACTTCTGGAGTCTAAGTCATGCTACTCCAAGAAGATGTCATTTAACCTTTCTGCACATTTTAGCTCTGCTTTCCTTTAAAATGTGGCAAATCCTGTCCATGTGATGATATTTGAATTTTCCCATTATTGCTTTTCCTTCTTTTATAGGCTCCCTAAACTCCCTTAGTATTTCACAATCACTATCCCCATTCTGATCTGGTGGTCAGCAGTATATTCATAGACTCATAGCACTGGAAGGGACCTCATGAGGTCATCTAGTCCAACCCCCTGCTAAAAGCAGGATCACTCCCACTAAATTATCTCAGCCATGATTTTGTCTAAACAGGCCTTAAATGTTTCCAGAGATGGAGATTCCACCACCTCCCTAGGTAACCCATTCCAGTGCTTCACCACTTTCCTGGTAAGAAAGTTCTTCCTAGTATCCAACCTCGACCACCCCAATTGCAGCTTGATACCATTGTTTCTCGTTCTGTCGTCTGTTACTTCTGAGAATAGCATAGCTCCCTCTCTTTGGAGCACCTCTTCAAGTAGTTAACGGTTGCTGTCAAATCCCCCCTCAGTCTTCTCTGCTGCAGACTAAATAAGCCTAGTTCCTTCAGTCTCTCCTCATAAGTCGCTCTAGCCCCTTGATCATTTTTGTTGCCCTCCACTGGACTCTTTCTAATTTGTCCACATCCTTTTTGTAGTGAGGGGCCCAAAACTGGACACAGTGTTCCAGCTGTGGCCTCACCAGTGCCGAATAGAGGGGAATAATTGCATTCCTTGATATGCTGGCAACACTCCTACTGATGCAGCCCAACATGCCATTGGCCTTTTTGGCAACAAGAGCACATTACTGACTCATATAGCATGTTTGGGTCATTTCCAACTTGTTTCTGAGGATTTATTTACAACACTTTCTTATACATAAACAGTGCCGTACAGACAAACGCATCATAATGGATGCATGTGTGAAGTACCCCTCCCCCCCAAAAAAATAAAAGAAAAAGAAACCCAGAAATTTCCGCCTAGGTTAACCATTTTGAAGATACTTTGTGATTTACTATGACAAAGCAGAGAACTTTGTGGTGGCTTTTTTTCCCCTGGATTGTAACAAAGGCTAAATAAGTTAAGAAACTAAACTGCAAGGTGTTCAGGGTAGTATGTGTCTGTTACTTCGTTTGGGCTGCGCAGCACCTGATAGACTGAGCTGCCTAATTTTAATTGTAGCTCTGAAAGCTACAATAGAAGAAAATATCCACAACAAGAAGGCAGTCTCCAGTCACAATGTCACCTGGTACTGAGAACTCCAGGACATTGCCCACCATTGCCACAAATGAGCAGCACAGTAACCGGCAGTGAGCTTCTGCTCTGGAACACATCAGCAAGGAGAACGTCACACCTTGCTGTGCTTGTTTCCCAACACAGACACTCCAAACTGCAGAAGTGGATCCTCAAAGCTCTGTTGGAAATACATCTGCAATTACAAAATGCTCTTCAGAAGCAAAAGGGCTGATTTTTTTTAATAGTTTGAAATAACTACATTCAAAGAGCCCAGGCAATCAAGAAGGAGTTGAAAAATTTTCCTCATTTGTTCTCCATCCCTTTGAAAATGCGTAATTTTTTTTCCCCAATCACATAATTAACAAGATTAGTTTGTTGGAAACACTGGATCAAAGGGATTTCCTTCTGAAGGTGAGATGAAGAGAAATTGTGAACATTCATCAGTGTCTTTTTTTTATTCACCCTACACTGTTTTAAAAAGTCAATTTCATGCTTGTGACAGGAGTCAAATTGATAGCTCTGAAGATGAAAGTCTAGTTTCTCCAGTCCTGCTTCTTCTCCCACCAAAGTCCATGGGAGTCCTGCTTTGCCCTTCACCAGAGGGAGTTTTGTCTCACAGTTGACTGAGAGCAGATACAGTTCTCCCCCATTCTGTAAGTTGCCCAATCTTCAAAGTATCTGATGAAGTGAGATTTTCTCCCACAAAAGCTCATGCAATAAATAAAGTTGTTAGCCTTTTAAAGTGCCACAGGACTACTTGTTAGTTCTCTCCCAGTGGGCTTTAACCCTATACTGGCTGGACTCTGATTAGTGGCTGAAAGAGTCATTCAGTTTCCATGAAGATGGCTGGCTTGGCCTCCTTTCTGAGCCTGATCAATAGAGAGGTAGCTCTGTGAGGGTTATACCAAAAAATTCACCTGATTTCACTGATGGGACTGTAGAGCCTTGGCAAGGTTATTCTGGCCACTACAGATGGGCTGGATTTGAATTAATGATGGAGAAGTGGTCTGAGTCCTGCATCTGTTACAAAAATGTACAGCTAGGCGCCAGGCACTCTATGGTTATATACATAAATAGGCTGCTGTGTCCTGCCACAAAACCCAGACGCATTGCTGATACTGGGTTTGTCCTAGCAGAAACATTATGCATATCTTGGGTTAGATCCAAGCCTGCATAAAGGCAGCTTTGTGTACATGAGTGCTCATGGTACAAATCTGCCTCAAAGCCAGCAAATAAAGTCAGGGGAAGATGCTTCCTGCCTTTGTATGCCGCAGAGTCATTGCAACTCCTTCTAGTCTATCCCATTTGGGACCTTCCTGGTGTAAGGGGCAAGACTAAAGTAAAAGGCACAATGAGGCTAGTGGAGAGGCACCTTGAGAAAGGATTGTAAGCACTCAGTGCCCCTTGGAGTAGCCTCTGGATCCAGAGGCAGATGGGTCAACTAATTTGACTTAATGCACATGCAATGCAACAAACACTTGCAGCTGGCCTATGTCAGCTGGCATGAGCTGCAGGACTAGGAACTTACATTGTAGATGTTCAGACTTGGGTTCGAGCCTGAGCTCCAGGACACTGGCCCCAACTTCTGGGGTTCCAGAGTCCTCTCTGCCACTTGACCCTGAGCATCTACATTACAATTTCATGGTCCCACAGCTGAGCCAACTGAGAGAGGCCAACCACAGGTGTTTTCCAGAGAGCATAAGAACAGAAACAATCAGTTGGCCTTTTGGTAAAAAAATATGGAGAATTTCACCCAATGGGCAGCAATTGAGAGGTTCAGCTCAGTGTGACTCATATTCACCCAAGCTAATTTGACATAGTCATGATCATTATGTAAATATTCTTCAAGATCATCTATCGTCTAAAAGCAACCGTTGCTTCACAATGTGACATTTCTTAGATGTCAAAACCCATTTTCTCCTGCTTGCTGTAGTGCTTCTGAGGAGGGGTGAAGAGACTGGAAAGGTGGGAAATAAGAGGGAGAGGTTTTTAGGGGCAAGAGGATGACAATTAAAAAAGGGCAGAGAAAGGGTCAGAGAGTGTTTGAGGTGTGAAATAATTAATGCCACCACAGTTGTTCTGTGTTCATTCTTTGAAAGCTGTAGATAATATTCAGTGACTGGGTATTTTAATTCATTGGGAAATCTGTTGCTTCCTCAGCTAGAAAAGTGACATCCCATACATAATTCTATATCAAGCCTCTTCTCCATTTATACCTCTCCTCGCTATTTTAGTGATGCATTCTTATACCTATTTCCCCAATGGTGATGTCTCTGCACCTTCTGAAACAAACCTACAGCTAATGTATGCTCCGTCTAATAATATACTCAACTGAATTAATTTGTGACATCTTCAAGGCAGGAACTCCATCGTTTTCTTGGAAATAATCTATAAACCAATCTGTTCATTTACAGTGTTACATAAATAAAAATCATTTCACACCTCAAGCACACCAATTTTTAAAACAACCCTCCAGTTTGATTGACATACGTCGTCTCATTGAATGCTCATTGAAGTCACTGGAAAGACACTTGTTAATTTCAGTGGGTTTGGCTCTGGTGCTGAGAAAAAGGAGTGAATCCATAAAAGTATAGCGTGTTACACATGTTTTATCATCCTGAATCTGATGGTTGGAGGATTCACAAGTGGAGAAGCCATAAGTCAAGACAGGTCATCCCAAATACATGCTTAATAAAAATCTTTGTAATTCAGAACCTCCATTGCACACAGTCCAAGCTCCCTGCCTCAACTTGGCTACTACTTTACTGATGCTAAAGTGATGGGGGTGGGGGGTTAACTATACAGAAAGTTAGATATTCTCCCTTTAATTCAGACACCACCTATACTTCATTGGGAAATTCAGTAGCAGTCAATGGGTGTTATGAAAACTATTTAGAATACCTTGCATAACTTAGGTTGATGTCCTAAATTGTCTTTTGTTCCACTACACTGAATGGGAAATGCACACTTGGCAATGCAATGCTAGGCTTTTTTTCCCCCATTCAGTCAATTTAGATAAATCAATCTGATAATGACAAATTTGCTGCACAGCACATGCAAGAGTAAAAGCTAGGTTTGTAGAAGCCTGAATGAAAAAGAAATTTCACAAATAGGTTAAAAGAATAAACCACCATTGAAAAACATTTCAAAGAGGGTCATGCTTTGGAGTCCCGGGAGACTAATAAGTTAGGCTGGAAACATGGAGCCAGATCACTGTGAGCCTGGTGCCAACTGCCACTTTTACATTTCATTGTTTTAAAAATATTACATGCATGAGACATTACAGGGCTGAACAGAAAATACAGTTAGACACTGCACAACCATGTGTGAATTTGTAAAGTCAGAGAAAACTCAAAAAAAGAAATCTGATGTGTTGGAATATGTGATATTGTGTCTTTGGAGACAGACTTGCACATACATAATGAGTTCAAGCCACGTACAAGAAGTCAAACAGAAGGGTGTGTGAGGTAGTGACTAGCACGGAGGCTGGATCACATGGAGTGATGGTTTTGGAATTCAGGTCATAGATTGGGGCTCAGATTTCAGTTCCATGATGGTCTTTGACTTCCTGCAAGGCCTTGGGTAAGCCATGTGGGACTGAATCTGCCCAATGGAAGGATTCTCACTGACTCAGTGACCTTTAGGTAGGTTCTGTGTCTCAGCTCCATATTTATGAAATGGCAACAAGAAAATACGGGGCTGATCCTACTTCCCTATCTCAAAGGGATGCTGTGAGGATAAATTCAATGAATGTTTGTGAAATGCTTGGATAGTATAGTATTAGTGACCATACAGCAAGGAAGAACAGACAGACAGATTTAAATTTAAACTTAGCTTTCAAAACAAGGAAATACAGTGCAGCAGTATCCATAATCTTTTATGCATTTATCGCCACAACAGCCACAAGGTAGGAAATGTTATCATCTTCATTTTACAGATAGGGAAGACAGATACAGAAAGACTGGAGTGACTGCAAGGGGCCACACCACAAGTCTGTGGTGGAGCAGAACATTTAGCCCCAGTCACTTTATATCAAACGAGAATCCTTTGATTTAAACAGGATCAGGATTTCACCTCAGGAATGTAACACCAAAACTGAGGGCAACCACAGGGAAAGAGAAACAGTGATTCAGAAATAAATAAGTGCAAATGTTTTTTGAACAAAGAAAGTGTAGCTGGAGAAGCTGCACTATAATTTCAAAATCTCTTATTTCATAAAATGGTTATTTGCAAGCACTAAAGCCGTGTTTATGTGGTAATCAAAGGATAATGTAACAAAATCATTTTATTCTTTTATGACAGTCTCCTCAAAGCTCTCATATGATTTCTAAGCAAACAGGGAAGGGCTGGAGGGAAGGCCTAAGAAAGGAGATGAGGTGACACAAACATCTGGTTGGGCAGTAAAGGATGACAGAGTTGGATTTATAGTTTTGGAGTGGAGCAGTGAGGAAATAGAAGGCTGAGATTTGGCAGGCAGAAGGTCTGGGGGAAAGTTTCAACAGAGCACAGCGCTTAAGGGTTTTCACTAAACAGAGGTGTCAGATTTCCACAAGAGATCTGTTTGCATTTAGGCTCTTAATAGGACTTAATTAATGGGAAATGCTGGGTCCTAAACACTTCTGAACTTCCAGCCCTTTTGGTTAGGAACTGAGTGCTCCTAAAAACCTGGGCTTAGTTATGACTGCTAAGCACTTCTGAAAATCTGGCCCTGTGTAACTGATCCAAGAGTTGAACTGGATCTGATAAGCAGCTGAATGGAGCCCTACTATTTATCTGTCATTAGCTTACCTGTGAATGCATGTTTGTAAGGAAGCATTCAAAGCATTTTTATTCTAGACCCGTTAATATTACTGAGCATATCACTTATAGAGGACTCCACTTCCCAAAGAGACTGGACCCAACATTTTGTACTCCAGCAAATCTCCTATTTCATGTTAAAAAGAGTATTTCTCAGAATGAAGTCTGCAGAATGGCACTTCCACCCTTCTCACTGAAAGCCAGCACCTCTGGGCTAAAACCTGGCTCCTTTTTAATAGCACACAACAGACCCCACGTGACAGTTGAGGAGTGGGATACGCCACTGAAAGAGAGGTTTGGTTAAAGAAACACACAATTTGAAACGGGATTTGGGGGGAAGGAGGAGGGCTAAATTTCTTGTTTAAATAACTGCTGGGGTTCTGTAGGCCATGTACAGCACGTTCTATGTGCAGCGGTCACTTCTCCCATGCTTGGGATAGGAGGGTTTCCCGCACTGGCACCAGTGCAGAATTTTAATAAAGGAAGTGAAGAATAACACATCAAACTGAAGTTACAGGCTAAGTGAGATAAACAGAAGAAGGATCTGTCCATTACCTAAGCTATCTGAATCCTCCATTCTTGTAATGAGAACAATAGGTCTTCAGAAACCACTTAGAATGAGGAACTTTTTTTTTTTTATTTGTCCAGAAGTAGATGCTCTCAGCAACACATTGGTCCCTTGCATAATCGGCTCATCACTGAGTCAGATGGAAGAGTACCAATGTCTGAGGCACTAAAATAAGCTCTTTGAGCTTGAATTGCTTTTGATGCCTTTTCTCACACAGAGGCCAAGCCTGTCTATAAGCAAAACAACATATCACCACCTTTCCTGGTACTGCCTGGCAAGGAATGATGCAGGCCGTGCTGGTGGGATTATGCACAATTAATAGCTTACAGGTGAATGTCTATTTTCTGTGCCTGCCCAAAAGGCTTTCAGTTCCATAGACTGTGGGTGCCATTAGTGAACTTGTCAATGGCAATGGTAAAATAGACTTACAGGGTGAGTACTCTGAATGACAGACCTGATTTTGATGGGAACAGCAACAACATACTTTTGCCATAATAAGGCAACTATTATGTTCTTAGTAAGAATGAATAGCATACTTATACGACATAAAATAGCCTGCTTGACAACAGAAGAATAACGGTTCTTTGTCAAACGCTTTAGGTGGATTCTTCCTGACCCTGAGATGGCTGTTCTATGTCCCAGGGAAAGAAATCAAAAGCTTTTCCCAGCTCACCCGGCTGGTGTAAACAGCAGACATATTGCAGCCTTTGCACTGTATGAAATGACAGGGACAATTTCTAGACCAGAGCCCTCAGCCATTAATTAGGACAATATGGAAGGATAGCATGGGCCCCAAAGATGGAGGGAAGGCCACATCTCTGCTCCATCCTAACATATGATAATGGAGTTATCCCAGATATCTGCGGGTAAGTCAGTTGCACACCACATAAAGGTGCAACTCAGAGCCTGGTGAGCTTCAGGAATGCCTCTGTGCAGCCATGGGTCCCTGGGTCTTCCTACCATCCCTCTCTAGGTGGCTCAGTGAGAGGAGGGAAGTTAGCACAGCTCTCTGTGCAAACAACCAACATTGCCAAAGTTTCCCCCGATAAGCTTTTAATTTGGCTTCTGCTGCAATATAAATAACACGTCTGTGATATTCAGCCCTCACACATTAAAAAAAAACAAAACAAAACAAAACAACATTGACTTGCAGAGATATTCACAGATACCTCCCACTGTACAATTGGCAGACCAGCAAGCCATTAACACAGCTTACCTGCAACCTTGCCCAAGGTCAATGATTTGATGGCCTTGAAATCAATCTCCGAGAGGTTGTGCTTGAGTTTGAGAACCTGATCAACCTGGACGAGATCAATAAAAAAAAAAATAGTTTGTTATTGTAACATGCAGAGATCCCTGAAGTATCGTTTTGAAGTACCTAAAAGAAAAAAAAAAAAACATTCTCCTTAACTGCTGATGATAGGACAAGAAACAATGGACTTAAATTACAGCAAGGAAGGTTTAGGTTGGACATTAGAAAAAAATTGCTAACTGTCATGGTAATTAACCACTAGAATAAGTTGCCTAGGGAGCCCATAGAAACTCCCTCATTAGGAAATTTTAAGAGCAGGATAGACAAGCGCCTGTCAGGGATGGTTTAGATGGTATGTGGTCCTTCCATAAGTGCAGAAGATTGGACTCAATGATCTGTTATGGTCCCTTCCAGTTTCTACAATTGGATCTACAGACCAGCCCTGTAGAAAAACTCCATACTAGATACAAACAATTCCTGTTTACCACTGATCAGAAAATGAATGAGCTTTAATTTTTGCAGGAGAAGCTGTACATCAGAATATTCATTCATCACAGCTGTAAAGACATGTTTCTAGCAGGAAACGATAAACTATTTGACAAGTGCTTACGTCCCACTGAGAATTCTCACTTATTAATCTCTGATTTCAACAAACAGGCAAACAAATGAAGCCTGCTTGGAATTGACAGCCAAGGATTAGCACTGTATGGAAAAAGCTGCAATACAGGGGGATAATATGAACATATGGGGTAACTCCACACTATTAGTGTGATCTTTGCTGTAGACATGGGTCAGAATCAAGTCCTCCTTCTTTGTGGGAGATATTAACTTTGGCAGCACCTGTATATAGTTTTATGCCAGTTAATTGGGGGGGGGGAGGAGTGTGATGTTATTTCTCTCTCACTCTGTCTTTTCCTTACCACGCTCCTCCTCACCCGCCTCTGCCCTCCCCTCTCTTCTAATTAATGACCACCACAAAATACCATTCAGCCCTAGCAAATAAGCAGAAGCTTGCCAAAAAACTGTTGGAATTCCTCTGGGAATCAGAGCTCTCGACATTACTGTGAGCTCACTCCCTGCCCTCCCTCTGAAACAGCACAAGGATACTTGCTAACCCCAGCAGATTCTGGACTCAGCAGGATTTCTTATAGGGCCAGTGAGAATTGTGCA
The DNA here is from genome assembly GCA_007922195.1 of Podocnemis expansa. NCBI lineage: Eukaryota > Metazoa > Chordata > Testudines > Podocnemididae > Podocnemis > Podocnemis expansa. The sequence goes on from ML681984.1 coordinate 6,266,387, forward strand.
TTCGGAGCTCGGTTAGCCATTGGGGTTTTGCTGAGGGAAGGCTGGCACAGTTGATGTGACAGGCACACATGAGATACAGGCTAAATTGCACAATTCCTTACAAAAGTGAACACGTGCCTAGCTAGCCTGGCTGAAGTGAATGGGCCTGTTTATGTGAGTGGTAACAGTCACACAATCTAACCCTAACTGTCCTTCCTCCTCCTCATGTAGTCAAACTATGGTCACCATTGAACTCTGGGACGGACGGACGGACGGACGCACACACACACACACAAACAATGAGATTCCCATAAACCTCCACTCACCTTGGCCCTGCTGTTCAAATTGTGCAACAGAATGAACTCGATAAGTTTACGGAGCGGATGGTATGATGAGGTTGCTGACAGTGTCATATGGAGCATCTGCGATGTCAATTAGCAAATATCGCCAGTGGCCAGAGGTGGAACATTAGATGGGAAAGACTTTGAGTTGTGACATAGAATCTTTTCCTGGGTGTCTGGGGGCTTGCCAAAGGCTGTTACCCAGGGGTCTTGATTAGGGTCTAACTATCTGCCTTACTTTGGATCAGAAAGGAATTTTCCGTAAGGTAAGAGTAGACCCTTTTTTTTATTATTTTATTTTATTTTTTGTTTGCCTTCCTCTGTGGTATGTGGTACAGATCACTTGCTGGCTTCAACTAGAGTAAATGGTGGAGTCTCTGCAACTTGAAGTCTTTACATCAAGATTTGAGGACTTCAGGTAACTCAACCAGTGGTTACAGCCCTATTGAAGGATTGGGTGAGTTAGGTTCAGTGATTATGATGGTTCCTTCTGGGCTTAAAGTCTCTGTGTCTAATGAGCTGCATTGTATGCCTCATTTCAGGTTATAATGAACACAACCATTTGAAAATTCAGTCCGTAAAGAGATATGTTCTGCTACCCTTCCTTATGTTGGGCCAGATTGTAAAACCTTCACCCCCCCACACACTGAATAGATATTTCCACAAGCCATGTCATAAAGCCTACTTACGTAGGCCCAATGATATCAACAGAACTATTTGTATGGTACCAATAAATGTTGGGCATGAGTGATGAATCAGAACCTAAAAGCAAACCATGACAGGTAAATTTGATACCTGAATAACAAGCTCTTTTCCATCTCTGTTAATCTTCACATGGTGCAATTCCCGATTAGCAAGGTTTCCAGAGTCAATGGTGAAAACGAGGAAGCCATCCTTACTCAGCTTGTATCGGACCTGTAAGCTTCCTTAAAAGAAAAGCACATTTCCACCTCTTAGTTGTGTATTTATAACTATGTGACACCCATTAGCTTAGAACAACACACAACATTCATATCACACCAGTGTTGAAAGTTAAAGAGTTAATAAAGGAGTTAAAAAAAAGGATGAAACTTTCATGAAAAGCATGACAAATAATTTGTTGGAAGCTAGCCTAATACCAGCTTGCAAACTCCACCGTGCAAGAACATAACTGAAATGATCAAGCAAATAACAATATTAAAGAAATATATGTGTCTGTCTCCACAGGTCACATCTTACATTTGCACAATATTTGATCTATATTAGACTCTTTTGTACGAATGATCATTTCCACCAGAGGGCATACAGGTCTAGTGCTGTTTCATTACAGATATATTTGTGGGTAGTTTTATTACTGTGCAAGAAGACAGTCAAGTGAAATGTAATGGTCAGTGTAGCAGACAATATGTTGTACTTTTATTTTAGAAAATGAGAATGTTAGCAATTCATCCAAAGTTATAGTATTTCTTTTCAAACCCCAAACCAAAGAAATCTTTCAATGCTCTTTTGTAACAAAACATCAGCCATGGCTGCCTGCCACTTATGGGAAAAAAAATAAGAAATGTATCACCTTCAATCTTTCTACAAATGATTAAGGAAAAAGAATATGAATTTAAAAGCTCTATAAAAAATGCACTGGCTGGATACTTTTGTCTGCTTTCTTGACAAGCGAAGAAAAAGTCATCGCTCTTCAACATATAATTAGATAACAACAAGACAAAACAAAATTCTGAAAACCTTTGGGCTTTTCATGCAAGTCAGTAATTGAAACATGATGAACATTTCTGGTTCTACAGAGTCTAAAACAAACAAAGAAAAAAACCTTTTCATGGCTATTTTATTGCATTCATTTAAGGAGTATCTCAGACCAGGAGGAAAATAAATCCTTTTATAACCCAAAATCTATTGGTCCTCATTTTGCTCTTCCCTCTTCCTAAATCATCAGGAGCAACTTTTATGCCCTTCCATTCCAATGCTTTTGTTTGCATTAGCTTCAAACACTTCATGCATCACTGGACTTTGGGGATGGATGCAGGTGAATTTGAGCTAGATGGGAACCGACAGTCATGATGGGGTTTACTCCATTCTTTCATTTCTAGCTTGGTTTCAGAGCTTGCAAATCTAGTCTCCAGTCTTGCAAGTTGCTCCTGGGTGAAATCTGTCCTTGTGAAGCACAAGTCCTATATACTGCTGAAGTCTTCAAAAAGCATAGGCATGCTGTTGGCCTTCTTTACAAGGGTACATATCACTGTGCTAAATTCCCATTGGTTTCAGTAGGAGTTCCTTCAAATTTGGACCCAGAAACTTTTCAGAAAGGTCTTCAGAGTTAGGAATATGTTTTCCTAACTTCCGAGAGCACTCAAGCTAACAGATGTTCATTGTGCTCAGCCTGTGCCAGGGAAGTCAGCTCACCACAAAGCTTTGAAGCAAGGAATTAGTAGAGCATACAAAGGCATGAGGGGAAAGTGGGAAAGGCTACTGGGAGTCAGCTCTTTCTTTAGACCAAGGGCCTACAAGTTCAGAAGGGATTTTAAGGTAAGGAGAAGTAGAGGATATGAAAGGCATAGTTCCTTAGATATAGAGGTGGAAGTCTCATGAATGTCAACAGGAAAATTTGTGGCTAGACCTAGAATATGAGTTTAAGTACAATAAAACACAACCAGATTCTGCTGTCCTCTTTCAGATTTAACAGACCTCTTCCATGCAAGGAGCTTCCCAATTCCAATGTCACTCATTTTATTCCCTGTTATAACCTGCATTAAGCTGGACCTAAAGGTGAGGGCTACTATCAGGAACACGAGCCCAAGCAGCCACTGTGATTATGGCTTTTTAGTGGCATCTCCGTAATTAGAGAGAATATATGTCTACACTGCCAGCTGAGGGGATGCTGCCCAGCCTGGGCAAACAGACTCACAGTAGCACACTAAAAGTAGAACTGTGGACATTTGTGGCTCAGGCTGGAGCTCAGGCTCTCTTAACACTACCGATTTATGTCAGTATTACCATGTCGCATAGACTCTGGAGACGCCACACCTCTGAGACCCACAGTTTTAACAAACTGAACTCTGGCGCAGACAGAGAGATGTCAATGGGAGGGCTTCTCCTGTCACTATAGCTACCGCTGCTTGTGGTGAGGAGTGTATGAAGATGCTCTCCCATTGATGTAGGCAGTGTCTTCACTGCATGTTACATAGTGTACCTGAACCACATATCACTGAAAGGGTGAGCTAAGGCTCTCACACCAAGCCACTCAACTTCAAAGTGATGCCACCATACATATTTTTTGAGTGCTAATGTGATCTCTACAATCCTTGACGTCAGCTGGGACATTTGCTGCTGCTGGTTGTGTAGCCAAACCCATCATTTCTTTGTATGTGAAAATGTCTGTCTGGCTTACAGAGATGTTATGAGACACAATTAATGTTTGTTTGTTAAGAGTTTTGAGATGTCAGCTGTACATATGGGCATAAACGTAGTAAATAGCACATTGTTATGCCCACAAGTGTTTCAGGAGCAGTATCACATATGGAGTTATAGGCTAGATCCTCAACAGTTTAAACTGGCATTGCTCCATTGACTTTTGCAGAGCTACACTGATTTACACAAGCTGATATTCCAGTCCATTTGTTTTCCTGAGATTGCATTAGGAAAAAAAAACAGTGTACTCAACACTTGCCAAATTTCCTTCTGTAAAGACTGGGAGGGATCAGTCAATACCATCTTCAAATTATTAATTTTCTTTTAATTCTATCTAAGAATTCTTTGATCTTCTACTGTTCAGAACTATTAAACTGAATTAATGCCTTCTATTGGGGCCAAATTTATGTCAATAGATATAAGCAGTTTTGTGGCATGCTAGAGTTGCTTTGGAAATGTACACAGAAAAATCCCATGTACTGCTACAGCCTGGGGACCAACTGGCTAAGTAGTAGCACTTTAGAAAAGGACCTGGGAGTTATGGTGGATGGGAAGCTGAATATGAATCAACAATGTGCTCTTGTTGCCAAAAAGGCAAATGGCATTTTGGGCTACATCAGGAGGAATGTTGCCAGCAGATCGAGGGATGTGATTATTCCCCCTATTTGGCACTCATCTGGAATCCTGTGTCCAGTTTTGGGCTCCACACTACTGAAAGGATGCTGACAAATTAGAAAAAGTCCAGAGGAGGGCAATGAAAGTGATTAGGGGATTGGGGCACATGACTGACAAGGAGAGACAGAAGGAACTAGGCTTATTTAGCCTGCAGAAGAGAAGATTGAGGTGGGATTTGTTAGCAACCTTCAACAATTTGAAGGGGTGCTCCAAAGAGGAGGGAGCTAGGTTGTTCTCAGTAATAACAGAGGACAGAACAAGGAGCAATGGTTTCAAGATGCAACGGTGGCAGTCGTAGTTGGATATTAGGAAAAGTTCTCTCACTAGGAGGGCGGTGAAGCATTGGAATGGATTACCTAAGGTGGTGGTGGAATCTCCATCTTTGGAAACATTTAAGGCCTGGTTAGACAAAACCATGGCTGGGATGACTTAGTGTGAGTGGTCCTGCTTTTAGTAGGGGGTTGGACTAGATGACTTCATGAGGTCCGTTCCAACCCTACGATTCTGTGAACTGACTACAGTGTAACTGAGAGAAGACGGCGGCCTTTAGTCATCAGCTAATCTTTTCACACTGGCACATTTATGTAATCTTTTAGTTTCATTAAAATGTGTGGTAATAATTAATAATCCATTTCTCTCTCTGTTAAGAAACCTTTGGTGTATCTTTGAATTTTGATGATCTGGTTGGTTGGAGATCCATGTCACATTATGCCAGTCTCATTAACTGCAGAAAAGGACCTGGATAATAATTTAGGTTGCTATAATTTTTACATCATTTCTGTCTTACAATAGCACTGAAGTGTTGTCTCTCTAAGATGAATTAAGATAATCATGGCAGTACACTTCTGGGAAGTTCACTGCATTCAAGGGGTGATGTCATACTGTTCTCTGCTTGCCACATGTAAGCATGGTTAAAAGATGTGTAAATGACTGCCTGTTCTGCTATCCACAGAATTCCTGGGACAATTGCTATTAGGGAAGTACAGTCTGGATGGAGCTATTATGAGATGGGTGAAAAATTGGTTGGATAACCATTCCCAGAGAGTATTTATTGACAGTTCACAGTCATGCTGGAAGGGCATAACAAGCGGGCTCCTCCAGGTATTGATCAGTTCTGGGTCTAGGTCTGTTCAGTATGTTCATCAATGATTTAAAAGATGGCATACAGACTACACTTATAAAGTTTGCTGATGTCACTAAACTTGGGGGGGGGTTGCAAGTGCTTTGGAGGGTAGGATCACAATTCAAAATTATTTGGACAAACTGGTGAACTGGTCTGAGATAAACAGAAAGAAGTTCAATAAAGACAAGTGCAAAGTACTCCACTCAAGAAAGAACAAAGAACATTGTTTATATGGGCATATACAAAATGGACAATGACTGCCTAGAAAGGGAGAAACTGCAAAAAGGGATCTGGGTGTCATAGTGGACCACAAGCTAAATATGAGTCAACAGAGTAATGCGCTTTTGCAAAAACAGCAAACACCATTTTGAGATGTATTAACAGGAGTGTTGTAACAAAGACACAAGAAGTAATTCTTCCGCTCTACTCTGTCCTGAGTAGGCCTCAACTGGAGTACTGTGTCCAGTTCTGGGTGCCTCATTTCCGGAAAGATATGGACAAATTGGAGAAATTCCAGAGAAGAACAACATGAATGATTAGACGTTTGGAACATTTGACTTTTGAGGGAAGATTGAAGAGCTGAGTTTGTTTGCTTTGGAAAAGAGGAGACTGAGCGGAGACATGATAACAATTTTCAAGTACCTAAGAGGTTGTCACAAGGTGGAGGGAGAAAAATTGTTCTCCTTAACTGCCAATGCTAGGCCAAGAAGCAATGGACTTAAATTACAGTGAAAGAGGTTTAAGCTGGACATTAGAAAAAAATTCCTAACTCTCAGGGTGATTAACCACTGGAATAAGTTGCCCAGACAGGCATTCCTGACATGTGCTTGCCTAACTTGCTCGTAAAAGTTTCCAATGAAGAAGTTGCCCAGACAGGTTGCAGGATCTCCTTCATTGGAAACTTTTACGAGCAAGTTAGGCAAGCACATGTCAGGAATGGTTTAAGAGGGTACTTGGTCCTGGCATGAGTGCAGGGGACTGGACTAGATCACCTCTCATGGTCTCTTCCAGTTTCTATGATTCCAGGTAAGAACAATGGAGAAACAGTTCTGCCTTCCTGGTCAGATTCTTGACTCAACTGATGTGAAGTTTACTGGAGAAATTTTCTGACTTCTGATATGCAGAAGGCCAGACTGGATCATTACAATGCCACTTCTGTTCTTAAAAATCTATGGCTAGTCTTCAGCAGTTCAAAGTAGTCAAAAACACAGCATAACTGATTTTTGGGAAAATCTTGGGGGTGCAGAGCCAAGGTAGCAACGTTACTCCAGTCCTTTTGGTTCCTGTGCATGGGGCATGGGTGCAGGGAAGTGGACAAGGCCAAAGTATTCTTACACGTTGGTGGTCCCTGACTGTTAAAACACTCCTGGGAGCTACTCCAACCTACACTGGGGACAGCCCAAGCCCCAGCACTGGAAGAATGTATAAAGTAGCATATAACCACCTCTACAAACCCTGGGTTCTGGTACTGCACTGAGCAGAGCAAAACCAGACTTGAGACCAGACTCTGTTTCTCAATAACAGTCGTCATCTGTTGTTTAGAGATCTCTTGGTGTACTCCACAAAGAGTAAGATTATTAAATAACACAAATTGCATGACAGAAACAAACATCCCTGCCATAACATTATCTATTACAACATGGCCCATATGTTGGTTATTTTTCGGTTAACTCTATCAACAGGATAGCTTTTTTTCTGCAGTCTGTCTACAGGAGGTATCGGCAGCACCAGCTGTGTGCATTTCCACAAATAAAAGCCTAAGTGATGGTGTTACAGATGATTTCTTTAAACAACAGTACAACAAGCACATGTGCATCTGGAAAGTGTTTGTATTATTGCAGTATTCCAAGAGTGGAATACCAGAAGGCTATTTTAATTCAAGATTACAACCTAAGGGATGCGATTTCAAACCTCCTATTAATGTTAATGGGAGGTAGGAAGGAAAAGAAAACAAACGAAAAACCCACAAACTTTGATGGGCCCGATCCCTTCTTCAGAGCTCCTAGAAGAGGGTGCTATAGTCTGCTGTGTATGGTGAGAACAAAAATATATAATCAATATACCAGTAAGCGCCATTCTGTTCCAAATTAAGTCAATGGCAAAGCCCCCATTAATGTCGACATGAAAAAGATCATGCCAAATGGGTCCTCATTTCAATCTCAAAGACATTGACATAACTCAAGAGTAATTCCATGCAAGCCAGTGGGAGCTGCAGCTGGTCAGCCATTCTAGAAGTAAGGTCTTTATTTAGGTGCCCAAATATAGGTGCCAAGATGACTTAGGCTCCTAGGACTGACTGACTCACACTGCTTTAATACAACAGGCCGGGGGTCCTGAACTTAGCATATCTGAAACTTGTATCTTGAGTAGTCTTAGTGTAGACACACAAGTCTGAAAATGCTAGTTTTGTCTTAAAGCTCTCCTCACCCAGTGAGCTGCATGATACTTAATTTGGTATTCAAACCTGCCATTCTAGGGAGTCTGGGAAAAGCCTCCTTAACTCAGTAAGTATTTCCTAAATTGAGTGATTCCTGCATGCCACCCATGGTATCAAGAACAGAAGAATGGCCAAATGGGTGCAGACCAATGGTCCATCCAGTCCAGTATCAAGTCTTCCAATGGTAGACAGTGTCCAATGCTTCAGAGGGAATGAACAGACTAAGGCAATCATCAGGCGATCAATCCCTGTCACCCAGTTCCATCTTCTGGCAAGCAGAGACTAGAGACACTTACTGCATGGGACTGTGTCCCTGACCACCCTGGCTAATAGCCACTGATGGACCTAGCCTCCATGAACTTACCAAGTTCAGCCCACAAAAGCTCACACAATAAATACATTTGTTAGTCTTTAAAACTGCCACAGGCTTCCTTGTTTGTTTTGCTGAACTAGACTAACACAACTACTGCTCTGGAAGTTATAGTTCTGGTCTTCACAGCATGTTTTGGTAATGAGTTCCACAGGTTAACTGTGCACTATGTGGAAAAGGACTTCCCTTTCTTTGTTTCAGTGCCCTTCCATGGTTTCACTTGGAGATGTAGGGAGTGGGGTGATAGCATCATTTGTAAAAATTACTGGGAATCGCTGGTTTAGACCATTCAGCTGTGATAACACATCTCAGGGACACAGAGTTCCCCTCTAAAACTCCTGACAGTCCCTTTGTACATCAAACAGCTGATCAGAGAATGACTTTGGCAGACTATTAAATTCGTGACCATGCTGCCTTGATATTTCCACAGCATGCATACAAGCAGTAGTTAAGAGAGAACATAATTAGGGAAACTGTTGATTAAACAAGGGAAAGTAACATCAGTGAGGCCATTAATAATTCTGTGCACTCAAAATCCACTATAAAAAAATGTGTCCAGAAAGCCCTTTGCGATGATTTAGGTGATTTTTTTTTTCCTGTTAATTCCTGATCACATGGTGCCAGAGGACTGTTTTCAGTGCCATTCAACATAAAATAGCTCCCTGGCAGACTGCAGAACCCTGGTGCTGCAGAACTTCCCCTTTATAGCTTGAAAATTTAAAAATGAACGACCTCTCCGTTTGTAACAGCTGGGTAGGAAACCTGTTCCCTAATTAGCAACTTCTCCCCAGGGACATTTACTCAATAAATTTACTGTTCACAGGATGTGCAGCTGGTGTTACGAAATAACAGGACCCATGTTCTAAATTGTCCAGTAGCTTTTAACTAAGGACTTCTTTCTCCACACATTTTTGGAAAGAGGGAGAAAAATTTAGTCTTTTGCTGTTTGTTTTACACATGGGGAAAATGGAGTGGAGAGATTGCCTGTTTTATTTTCCTGAGGTACCCTGCTGCTTTTGCTCAGGTACTTTTTTGTAGTGTTCTCTTAAAGGAAAACACTGGCTATTAAATCTTAAAATAGCAACATTGATAAACACTGCTAGTAACAGACCTATGAATTAATTGTGAATTATTATTTGAAATGTAGATTCCCCCTCCCCCAAGATTTGGAATCCAGGAGTCAGATTTGGGCCTTTCCAAATGCATAATTATTTATGGATTATGGTATTTATTTTAATTGATAGTAAATAATTAAAAAGTGCCTACTTTAGACTCCAGGGGCTCAATTCACCTTTGTTCTGCACCATCGGCCAGGTTTATAAAGACATTTACAAACTTAAAAATGCAGAGAGGTGCTCAGTGGGATTTGCAGAAATTCCAAAGAACTTTAGGTACCAGACTCCCATTTAAGGTAAAGAGCCCAGCAGCCTTTTAGCCAGAAATGAAAAGAACAGTCATGTGCAGGGGGAGAAAAACAAAGTAGCAGCTGCCTATCAATTCAAAGTCAGAAAATAACAAAAGATAAAACTGAAGCACAAATAATGGCCCCTGCCTAAATGTGGCCAAAGCACGAACTCCAGCCTGTAAACACTTATGCAGCCGAGTGCCTTTATTCACAGTAGTTTTATTGATTTCAACAGGAATATTCATATAAATGAAGTTACTCAGATATGCCCTTGAAGCCTTGTGCCTACAATGTGTAACAAAGCCTAACCGTAAACGTTCCCGAGGTTTTGAAATGTTAGACCAAGTAAATCCAAGAGAGATTAGGTAAGTAGGCATGGGATGGGGTTAGCCTGAGATAAATTGCAGATATTGGCCAGATGTACTTAATACATGTCTATGCAGTTCATCACGTAAGCATCACTATCATACATTGTTTGTGCACTTGTGTATAAGACATAGTGTTGCCTAATGGATAGATCACTGGATAAGGCGAGGAGCCCTGGGTTCTAGTCTTGGCATCATGGCATCACACTGGCTTGCTAAGTGACCTTGGGAAAGACACAGTTCCCTCCATGCACCTCAGTTTCCCCATCAGTGGACTTGGGATAATGATTTTAATTTCCTTTGCAAAGTGCTTTGAGATCACAGATAAGACTTCCATATAAAAACATGAGATTGTTCTTATTAGTACCTCTCTATATATCTCTACTCAGCAAACTAATAAAGACGTTGCTCTCAAACAAAGGTGAGATTTTAAGGATAGTTTCCAGCAGGTGACTCAGTCTGATGAGGCAAAGCAGGATTGAAGGGATCAACTTCACCAGCTGAAACTCCCTGAAGTCACAGAAACACGCTTTCAAATGACACTGTTGATTCCTTCCTGTCTTACCGCGTGCAAGCGAACTGCTTCGTGATGACACATTCTTTGTTTTTCCTTTTAACTGCACTTTAGACACACCATTTTTTCCCCTAAAAACACCATATTCATATGAATAATATTGGGTCTGATGCTGAAGACCCTACTCCATTACTCTACTCATTGCATGTATTGAGTCATTTCAGGGAATTTGATCAGATGCATGGTTTACAACTGTTTGTATCGAGACACGTTGACATGCATGCCTTTGATCTCAAAAAGAGATTTCACTTGAAGTCTCAAGCAGTGGGTATGCTTGCAAAAGGAATCTATTTATTCTCCCCCATATGCATGCAGTATAACATTTCATGCAATTGCCAAAATATTCACAAATCATACTTAATCACTAGCTCTCACTTAATGACCCCTGGGGAGAACAGGCCAAAGTTTTCAGCCGGAAGAAATTGATGAAGTTGCATTTACTTCAAGTGAATTACATAATTCTCCCCAACTGTGGATCTGGCCATTATTTTGACACTCCAGTTATTATCTTTCATCCATTCTAGTTTCAATCTCCACAACAGTCACCAGTTAAACCAGGTATTTGCCTCATGGTAACTCAACAAATAAGAGTGTTCAGAAATGAAATCATGATGGACTATGAATTGAATGATCAAAGAGATGAGAGTCTATTTATACGCTTCATTCTGTCTTTTGACCAATAGGTGAAACATCCAACTTAAAAATAAAAATATCTATTTTCTCCAACCATCATGCTTAGTTCATAAGCTGTCTTCAAGACTGAGCTTTTTAAGTTGATGGAGGGGATGGTGTGATGGGATACCCTAATTTGGCCATTAATTGATCTTTGGCTACTAGTGATAAATATGTTCAGTGGTTTGCTAGGGAAGGTTAAATGCGGTGGGTTCTGAGTTACGAGAAAAAAATTCTCTCCAGGTATCTGACTGGTAAGTCACGCCCACATGCTCAGGGTTTAGCTGATCACCATAATTGGGGTTGGGAAGGAATTTTTGCCCAAGGCAAATTGGCAGAAGGTCTGTTTTTTTTCTCCTTCTTCTGCATCATGTGGCATGGGTCATATGGTGGTGGAGTCTCTATAATTTGAAGTTTTTAACCATTATTTGATGACCTCAATAAGTTAATTATAAGAAAGGCATCAAATACAAAAGGGGGTGGCTGAGATTCTGTGATCTGCATTGTGTAAGAGGTCAGATGATCATAATGGTCTCATCTCCGCCTACGAATTTATAATTAAGACTTAGTGCTATGCATTGCCTGTGAATAACTTGTCCTAAGTTAGTGGTCCTCATTTGTGTCATGGTCCATCAACAACACCCAGCTGATTATTATTCCCCTAGATGATGCCCTGTCTCTCTTTATCATTAAGCTGTTCTGAGCATTCCCTAATGTTTCATTGGCTTAGCTGGCTCCATGCTGGCTTGATTCTTGACTTACAGAGATAAGATATTTTATGCAAGCCTCAGGGCAGAGTTGGAGTTTCACATCCAGGAGCAAACCCACCGCACGCAAGAATAACTTGTTTCAGAGTTTTGAAGCCATGGGTCATCAGACTAACAGTAATCACCAGGAAAAGGATGCCATGGTTAAGTGCAGAACTCAGGAGGTCTGGCTTTAATTCCTGGCTCCTTCACAGACTTTGTGCTTAACATCAAGAATGTCATTTTATCTCAGTCTGCCACCATTCCTCGTCTGTAAAATGGGGCCCTGACCTCATTTGAGAATCAAGCTGCTACCATACTATGAATAAATAAATAAATAAATAAATAAATAAATAAATAAGAGAGCTACATAATGATTTCATCATGACATTTCTGTTGCAAAAATATGTCAATATACATTTCAGAGGAAAGACTTCCATCTTATTGTACTTAGTAAATTTCTTCTTCCTGGTAGGATCTTGGAAATAGAAGAATTATCCCTCACTAAACGCTGCATTTTGCAACCTTCACTTACTCGCCTCGATAAACTATTACAAAGTTTCCAGTTTGATCATGGTAGAAGTATCATTATTTGTTCCCAAAGATTTTGGTGTAAAGGGCTTCTGTGGGAGGGCAGGATCTCTCTCTCTCTCTCTCTCTCTCTCTCTCTCTGTAGCCTTTCCAGCCAAACAAAGGTATAAGGCAGCTGTAAATTTTACTTCAAATGTAAAAACTTTAACACAGTGCCTTTTGCAACTTTGGTTGAGGTCAGCTCCTCAAAAATTCTAGCCACAAACTGACAAATGACCTACAGGTGTATCTGTAGCCTTGCTAGTCCCAAGGTATTAGAAAAGAAAGCTTCCCACAGACCAGGCTACATCAACTCAAAGCAGCACCACACCATGTCAGAACAGCAGATGCAAAATTTGCAGACATATCTCCACTGCTACAGTGATCAACAACTCTCACAACATCCCATTAAAGATTGAGGGGTTCTAAATGTGCTTATCACAACAGGTGAGGTGCCTCCTCCAGTGCATTAAATGTCCCAACAACAACTATGTGAGTGAAACCAAAATGTCACTGTACTCGCAAAGAACTCACGCAGAAAAATGATGAAAGACAGAAACGGCATATCACCAGTGGGTGAACATTTTTCACTAGGTGACCACTTCGTATCTGCCCTATCAGCCCTCACCTGTAAAGGAACCCTGCACACCACTTTCAAAAGACAAGCCTGGAAGCAGAAGCTCATTACCCTGCCAGACCCTAAAAACATGGAGTGAAGAGTGACGCTGGATGTATGCCTTCATACAACCACCCATAGCCTGTTAACCTCCTCTTTTTGTCCTGTAACTGCAAAGGTGTTACGAGCCACTTTACCTGGAATTGTTCCTTGCAATATCTAAACTACTGCATTGAGTTACTGTAAGTGTGACCCAATCCTATGACTTACACTCCCTTGCCTTTATCTTCCTCCCATTCTGGAAGTTCCCTCATTTTCAGAGTGTCTGACAAGGGGATTTTCTCCCACAGAAACTCATGAAAAATAAATTTGTTAGTCTTTAAAAGTGCCCTGGAACTCCTTCTTTGTTTTGCAATGTGTGCTAATTGTTTTCACTAAACAATCTGCTCTGTCTTGCATTTTGCTGTGACTCCTGGAGTACCTTTCCCAGATCTGAAAAAGAGCTCTGTGCAGCTCAAAAGCTTGTCTCTCTCACCAGCAGAGGATGGTCCAGTAAAACATGGTACCTCACCAGCTTTGTCTTGATAAATGACCTGTCATTTGCAATATATTGGCCAGACAACATATGTAGAAAACTATCCTCTATTGGCTAAACTGTAGATGATAAAAGCCTACTGCCTTCAATGGCTAATGATGATTCACTTTTCAGCTCAGAATCAAGTACTTCTTTGTTTGCAGCCAATGGCCCTGGGTTTTATCCCAGATGTCAATATGCTTAATGTCACCCTCTATGTATGCAGCGCACAGATTAGTTCCAAACAGCTGCTGTTCTTTCCCCACCTTCCATAAGTCAATTATAGTCCTCTAGCTGTTCCCTTTGGGTCTCCCTTGCATCTGTTGACCATTCAGTAACCAGAAGTGTCCTGAATGTTTAAAATATCACCACAAATTGAGCCAATGAAGCCACCCTTGTGTCTCCTTCCCCTTGGACAGCAAAACAGAGGTCTGCCAAATGGAGTCTTTGGCTGCTTCTCCTTTTATATAAGTCTCATACAATCAGAGCTCTACACGACAATAAGCTGACACAAATCCTACTTTGGATACCCGTTAGTCCACCTACTGCCTCCACGACATGTTCCAAAGAGACAGCCATGTTAGTCTAGTTCAGAAAAACAAATGAGGAGTCCTGAGACCAGAGCCGTAACTAAAGAATCTGACGCCCCTTACAATAGCCGGTCCCTGGAGTGAATGGCTGGGAACATGCCTTTTAATTGAGCGGCACACCTGGAGCAAAGCCCTGCTCACCCCGCTGTAGTTACAGCTCTGCCTGTGGCACTTAAAGACTAACAAATTTATTTATTGCATGAGCTTTTGTGGGAGAAAATCCCACTTCATCAGATGCTTTGAAGATAGGGAACATACAGAATGGAAGAAAATAAATGCAGGGAAGTGAAAGTCCATGACATGCTTAACCATACTAATTTGAATAGTAAATTATTTTCACCATCTCGATTTTCTTATCTCCAAGAGCATTTTCTGAACCATCACCAATTCTGTGTTGCGTAGCAAGGTTATGACAGGGACACTTCTTTGGTTATGTAGTTATTTCCTAAGATGAGTTCTAAAGTTCTCACACAGCATGGACCACATTTACACAGAGAAATTTTTTAGCATATCTCCAGCCTCAATAGACCTCATTCCCCCTCTTGCTTTCTCATCTGGATCACCTCACCTCTTATTCAGGGTTCCTGGGACTGCCTCTATCTCCATTCATGATTATGCTATGTGAGTACATCCCTACTACACCAGCTAACGAGAACATCATTCTCCTGTGTTAACCACACCAATGGCTTGCATGAGACGACAATGTCTGGAAAGTATTCAACTATATCCATATGATTCAGCAGCTAGAAAGAAGAAGGAACTGCTAGTGTCATGATTTAGCCAACTCTCCATGGACAATCAGCACATGCTTTTCAGACAGCCATCGATCATTGCTGGAGAGACACTGCCCTAAACAAAATCATGGCCCACATGCCCCAGTTTGACCTCTTCCCATTACTTCTGCAGTATTAAATACACCCTCCCATGACCCTGTCTCCTATTTTTTTGCACTAAGCTCCAGGAAGTGTTTCCCTGAGCTGCAGTCCAGTGGTGGATAAAATGCTTTCTGCATCTAATTTGTAAAGACCATTGAAATCCCCTAGGTTAATAGGAGCTAGAGATATGTGACTATACTGCATTGGTTTGGAACACATTAGGGTCCAGCTCTGTTACACATTTCATATGATCTCACTTTGAACACAACTCACAGAATTAGATATCACTCAGTATGAGTGATGGTTGCCCTCAATATGGGAGGCAAAGAATTGAGAAATAACAAAGTCAGGCAGAAGGAGAAAACTTAGTAGTTTTATTTTCTTTCTTTTTTCTGTGCACGTGGGCTTATTTTAAACTTTCCACTCATTTTATTTCTTTTGTCCAGCTTAAGAATGATAAAGACCTTGCTTTTGTTAAGAAAAGATGCTCCAGATTCAACTAAATACATTTGCAAACTAAGAGCAGCAAGCAGACTTAAAATGGTTATATAAGCCTGCTTCTGACTTTGAGATGGAGGAAGGTGAAGATGGATTATTAGTTTATTAAAAAAAAAATCTTCAAAATGTCTCCTTTATAGTTCCTAGACTTGCTAATTTATTTCATGCCTACCATGGGTTTAGTTTTTCATTACACATTTATTAAAAACCCTGACAGATTCCAAGGCCCTAAATGACAGGGCACTTGGGTTCATCTTGCTGCAGCTACTGTAAGCTAGAAATCAAAGACCTGGTAGGAGAAGGACTCAAGCTATTTTCACATGTACTTTTGGTTATGACTGATGTGGTTTTTTTTCTATCTATAATATTTCCTTTGCAATTTCAGAGTTTCTCACTCTGCAGACAACATCGAAGCAAGAGCTCACTGTGACGGCAATAGGTACTGAATGTGGGGGGGGAACCTCTCCAGTTCTTGAGTTGTCATGAGATGAGATGATAAATCCAGATAAATTTTCAATAGTTTTGGGATAGAGCTTTACAGTCTATCTATTTACTTTGATTCTGGCTATGTGCTGTCTTTCTGGATTAAGAATCACATGACACCCATACAAAAAGCAAAGTGGAAATCAAAGACCTGGAGGAATATTTTCTATGTATCATTTTTCATCAGATTTATATTTCTCATCTGACTTTTCCCTGTAAGTATGGAAGAGTCATCAGCAAGATATATCAGGGGGATTATCAAATCCTTTTTTATCATAGTGAAGCAGATGATTTTTACAATGGGAGCAGGATGGGTAACAATGCCGAGGTGTGGTTTTTTTGTTTTTTTTTGGTTTTTTTGGTTAAGTTGCTGAAATTTGCAGCAGAAAGTCACATTACACAATTGGCACTGAACTGAAGAAATACATTTTCTTTCTTGGCAGGTGCCTGCTGCTGGATGGATGACTCTTCATGTGACAGAGGAAATCAGAAAGACAAAAGAGAGTTGTATATCCTTATACTATAGTAAAACTCCTTACTGGTTTCTTCAATCAAAGATTTTTCTCCATTTACTACGCCACAACTCTCATTTAGGATATGCTCTTTTGGGATACAATATAATCTAATTACCTAGTCATTCCTGAAGGTCAAAAGATCAGGTGAATGATATATGGAAACCATTTTGATGCCTTTAATAAGGCAGAAAAATGATTTTTAGGCCAGATTTTTATCCCACATGGTAATTAATTGCACCAAGATTTTCTGAGGTATTATTCTTTGCAATTTGATTAATGCATCTGTGTCTCAAGGTGCAGGTGCTTCGAGGTCCCATGGTCCTTGAAAAATGACCAGAGAAAGGTGATCTTCAAAATGAATATAACTAGATGCCTGAGGCCAATGGCATAGGAGCAAATGAAGAAGAACTAAATATTTATCTAAATTATGACAATGTGCACAATTACATTATATGGAACCTAGAAAGATACAGATTGCAATTTTTTAAATCATCCATGTGACCTAGGAACCAAATCCTACCACATTCTGGCCATACTGCATCAGACCAATGATTCATTTAACCCAAGATAAAGTCTTCTGACAGTGACTGGATGTCAGATGCATCACAGAGAATGAACAGAACAGGGTAAATATGGGATGATCCATCCTGTCTCACCCAGCATCCACTTCAGGTAGTCAGATGTTTAGGGAAACCAAGAGAATGGGGGAGTGTCTCTGACTACCCTGACTAAAAGCCATTGATAGATTTACCCTCCAGGAACATCCCCCATTCTTTTTCAGACTCACTTATGCTGTTGCCCTTCATTTCATCCTCCGACAATGAGTTCCACAGGTTAACCACGACTAGTCTGAAGTATTTCCTGTTTGCTTTAATTCTGCTTCCTATTAATTTAGCTGAGTTACTGTTGATTCTTCCTGCTACGTGAGGGGGGTAAATAACACTTTGTTATTCATTTATTTTTCCTGCACCATTTATGATTTTATAGATCTCTGTCATATCCCTTGCCCTTATTTGTCTCTTTAAGAGCTAAACAGTCCCAGTCTTTTCCAAATCTCCCTACTTACATAGAACCTGTTCCAACTGATTCAGTCCCTAGTCATTTTTCCTGCAGTTCAGGTGCTTTGAAGACTCCACCAATCATCTGGACAAAGGCTGATTTTAGCGATAGATTACATACCTCAATACATAGTTCTGCAATTTCACATTTGAGTTCCTTCAGAATTCTTGGGTGAACACTATCTGGTTCTGGTGAATGATTATTGTTTAATTTACTGCTTTTCAAACTTTTTTCCTCACGACCCAGTTGAAAAAAAAATCATTTATGTCTGTGACCCACCAATTACATCTCTGAGCAATACATTCCAGTCTTCTGGTGGGGACAGCAGGAGGTGCCACGACCCAGTGCCTCAGAGTCTGCAACCTAGTCGTGGGTCCCGATCTTAAGTTTGGAAACCACTGGTTTAAACAAATTTGTTTCAAAACCTCCTCTTCAACACCTCAGTCTGGGACAGTTCTCAAATTTGTCTTCTAAAAAGAACATCTTAGGTGTGAGAATCTGCCTCGCATCCTCTGCAGTTAGCTTCTCCACAATGGCCTTGCTTGAGAGTTTCTTTTAGCACCTTGATTGTTCAGTGGTCCCACTGATTGTTTGGCAGCCTTTCGACTTCAGATGTACATTAAAAAAAATCTGCCATTAGATTTGTGTGTCTTTTATTATTTGCCCTTCATATTGTTTTCTGGCCTGCCTAATTATGATTTTACACTCAAGTTGTTCAAGTTTATGTTCCTTTCTATTTTCCTCACTAGCAGTTGACTTCCAATTTTTATGAAGAATATTTTTGGAAAGAAAGAAAGAAAGAAGGGGGGGTATACCAATAGTTTGAGCCTCTATGATGAAACTTACAGGTATTACATTCTTGCGATTTACTGTTAATTCCCATGTAACTAGCCTCCTAACTAATGTATTTGATCCCTTTTTAGAAGCTAAATGCTATTTTCCCCCTTGTATGTGTGTTAAATTGAATTACATTATGGTAGCTATTTCTGAGAGGTCTACTAAGTTCACATCCTGGACCAAATCCTGACAGTTACTTAGGACTATGTCAAGAGTTCCCTCTCCCCTTGTGGATTTGCTGCCCTGCGAAGCATTAATGGTGTCTAGAAATTTTATCCCTACATCCTACCCTGAGGTGAGATGTTTTCACCCAACATGGAGATAGCTGATATCCCTCATTATTATGGGGCTTTCTGTTTTTATAGGTTATTTTTGGGTTTTTCTGTTTTTTCTGATGCTCCTTGAAGAAAAGACACCATTGCCATCACCATCCTGGTCAAGATGTCAATGGAACTTAGGGTCCTAAATGCCTCAGTCATCTTTGAAAACATGACTTCAGCCCCTCAATCATGCATGTGCTTTTGAAAATTTCACTCAAACTCTCATTTTTCAGTCAACCACTCACAAAGAGGGACTAAGAAGATTGTTCCTGTACAGACAGGTTATTCTGCAATTGTTCATTATGTGGCACCAGGAAACTATGTGCTGGCCACTATTGGAGATAAGACATTGTAGTAGATGGACCATGGGTCTGATCCAGAATAGCAACTCCTCTGTTCCTGAGTGAAGATGGCACCCAGGACATCACATATCTGTGCCTTACTCTCCAACGACCTGATTTTAAATTTCTGATCACTAGTATGATCTTATCATGCGGGAGGAAGCCTTACACCTAGCGTATAGAGCGCTAGACGGGGACTTAGGAGACTTTGGTTCTATTGCTAATTCTGCCAGTACCCTGCTGGATGACTTTGGATAAGACACTCTAATGACCTCTGACTACATTTTTCCATTCATCAATGGAGATAAAAATACTGACCTCCTCTGTACATCAGTGGATGGAAAGTGCTTCACGAGTTAGATATTACTACTCATTATTTTTATCAACTCCTGTTAACTTTGTGGAGTGCTCTGTGCAAAATTTCAATGGTGTATAATGGGTAGACAATCCCTGGTATGTGTGCCAACAGAGATACGCAAGCCTTTTAACAGCGACCTCTGCGGTGCCACTGAAAGCCAATCCAGGCAGCTTCTTTTGGGGACAGCTGGGGAGGGGGTCCCTAAGGGTCCCAAATGCCAGCCCCCCACCCACTGCCCCCCCAGCCATCTCCAGCTTGCCCCTTTCCTCACACATGCCAGCTGCAGCTCTTTCCCTGGCACACCTGGCATCCACGGCTAGCCGGTGTGAGTCTCAGAGGGTCCCGCGCTGCCACTGCCGCCTCCTGAGGCAGCCTGGGGAAGCAGAGGGGCGTGAACAGAAGCTGGATGAGGACGGCTTCCTGGCTGCTGCTGGTGCTCACATCTCTGCCACTGAACGACCTCCCCACCCTGCCACCCCCCCCACCGGGGCCACACCTGCAGGGTGGCTCGCTCCAGCTAGGTACCAGGGCTGGCTCTGCCTCTGCTTTGGCCACTGCAGGGGGACAGGTCGGAAAAGCATTTGGCACTCCCTCAACCTGCCCCCTTGCTCCTCAGCAGGCCCTGCCATGCACAGGTAGAGCACAGCGGGGGTCTCACCACAGGGATCAATTTTAAAGTAAGGCAGAACACACCAGAACACTGCATTCTGGTGCGGTCTTCTATTTTGGGGGGCCCCAGAATGCTGACCCCTAAAAATTGTGGACCCAGAGTGGCATTCCAGCATGTTCTGCCTTACTTTAACCACTGCTTTCTGAGCAAAGCAGATCACCCGGGAAAAGGAGGAGGGAGAAGGGGGATATTGCAAAACAAACAGACGCTTTCAACTCTTTGACGCGTTTTGCCAGAGAAACACCATCTTGAAAACATCTCCAAGAGACTGAAACTAACCACATGGCCAGGAGGGTGAAGACTGGCTGAACACCACCAGCAGCCAGCCTTGTGGGTACAAATGAGGAGAATAAACCAGAGAGTAAATCTGGAACAGTATTATTAGATCAGTGCTCATTTTATATTTTTATTGGCTTATGGTAACTCCTGACTCCTTTAATAAATGATTGAAATTGATTTGCTATAGACTCACTCAAAATCATGTTCTTATCAATTAACTAGTGTTTGTTTCATCTAAGGTTGTGTGGACTTTAGTGCATATGAATGAGTGAGAGAGGGTATACCCATTTCATTGATCAGTGGGTGAACAAGAGTCTATGAGTCTACAGTGATTGGGGAAGGGTCCCAATTCCTGTAGGATGGAAGTTCCTAGTGTGGTATCTGGGGTCAAGGGCTGCCCGCTAGGGGACCATCCCCTAAGTGGCTGGAAAGCACATGCTTACTGCCTGGGACTGATTACATGCAGGGGGCTGGGGCGGACTGACTCGAGAGTGAGTGCTCACCTGGCATAGTGTGGTGAATTGGGGCTCAGGAGTAAATATGGGGGGCACAGAGGCACATCAGACCAGATCCTGAGAGGAGAACATCACAAGGTGGTGTCCTTTATTTTGGTGGAGAGGGCTGCCAACACCAGCTATGCGTTAGGGAAGAGGGGCCAGCACGGTGGTTGGCAAAGATTGTTGACCCCTGGCATATAAACATTCATTATACTTGCTGATACTTTAGCTGTTGTATAACACATTTAGCCTGGGGACACCTATCCTCATTGTTCTCCTTGTATTATGTAATTAATCACTAGGAATGCATCTGGCGCTTCTGTGGGGAAGACGGGAAAGAAACATTACAAGTGTTGAACAGTGTTTGAAAGTGAAAGTGGCCTGAACTTGGGTTTTCAAGTGTTGCTTGCTAGATGGCTGTTCTACTAAAACCTGATTTTATAACAACTATAAAGGCTCCTGAAATTCCAATGAGATGAATTACTGGTCAAGCCTTAGGTGGAGGTGCCCAGTCCCACTTCACCAAAGAGTATGACCTTCATTTAACCAATCCATTCTCCAACAAGGACCAAGCCTGGATTCACCTCACACCGTTGTGCTCGGCAAACGTCCCAGAGAATGAACCAGTAACAGACAAGGAGTTACAATCACTTATCATTGTAAAGGGCATTGTTATTCATAGTCCAATGGCTTTATAGCAAGCATAAACCAGCTACAAGAGGGTAGCATAACACGTCTGAACTTTATCTTCATTGGAATAGTTTCCATCTCAATGATACTGAAAAAAAATAAGAGGATAAGAGATAAAAATGACCAAACAAGGGGCAAAAGCTAGAGAAGGTATAGGGAGAAAATCACTTCTGTGCAGAGTGCCACACCAGGAGTTCCCATCATAGAGAGATTCAGAGATGAGCCTCAAAGCAGTGAACGGGATCAGTGAATCAAGTTCTCCCCAGAATAAGTTGCATGTATTGTGAGCTCCTGGGTTCATGGTTATGGATCTTTGGCACTACAGCAACATACATGATAGACAATAATACATTCCAATATTTCATATTTGAGGAATCTGGAGCCATAATTCACACAACACCTTGTCATTTGTTGTTATATTCATTTTACAGATAAATAAACTCAAGCACAGATAGTTTAAAGGAGGCATTGCCAAAATGTTTAGTTTTTGAGAGGATAGCTTGAGACTCTTTGAGCGTAATTTTCAGAAGTACTCAGTCTCCTTAATCCATCTGAGGCACAGCAGAGCTGCAGGTGCTCAGGGGTCCAAAATAACAGGCTGCTTTTCATAACTTTGTCCCAAGTGACACTGGAAATCAAACCTAAGAGTTCTGACTCCCAATTTATTTCCTTAACTACTCCCCCAAACAGTCTCTTGTTTCCAGAAACAGGAGATCTGTAAATTTAAGCTTGATCAATATTGTGTTTCACGAACAATAGGGACCTGAGTGATTTACATTGAGGTTACTTTACACCCATTTTAATGCCCCTTTAGAGTGACAGAATGGGGTAAATTACATTGAGGCTCAGTTAGACCCCCCTTTACACTGCCATTGTGGGGTGTGCAGGGATTTTAGAGTAACAGAATCAGGTCCTAAGGCTTTATTTTGATTTGATGGTATTTGAGCCTTTAAGTACTTGTGGATTTTCAAAGCTTCTGAATACTCTGGGTCATCTAGACAGACACATATGTTCCTCCCATTAATGAGAAAGCCCCATTAATGAGAAAATCATTCTGTCCACTTGGCACTTGTCAGCTAGCGGAGTGGGAGTAGGGGAGTTAGACAGAAAATCACAGCATCCCAAATATGCTTAGTGATCAGTTACCAATACTTAACCCTTTATTGATAACCCTAAAAATTGCCCTGGATTGCTTGTGATATTTACCAATGGTGAGACATTCAAAAACTTTAAAAATATTTAGGAGCAGCCGAGTCCTGCTGAAAATTAACAAGGTTTGTGCTCCTAAATCTGCTAGCTGTATTAGGGAGCCTCCTCCAATGTTTGCCAATATCAGAGATTTGCATCTAATGAGATTGGTTAGTGAAGGCAGAGACCCTCCAATTTTTTCTGAATTTATTGCTGCTCTTCAATTGGCCATGCTCAGAGATGATGCAAAGGGCTTGTGCAGAGCAATACACAGACCGACAGAGAAGGTGAAAGATAAGACAACAGTATATGTATCTATATAGGTCAACTACATTCAAAGACTATCATCTTCTTATCTTGTAGGCCTAATGGATTTCACCATGGGATAAATACTTATGCAATGTTACTGTATAACTATGCTGAATGAAAATCAAGCCAGTTGTAAGCTCAGCAATGTGATTATTCAAGGACCGAATAAGCGAGTGTGGTACTGCATGCAAATTAAACTGATATAAACAAGAATTAAGCAAATTGAAATGAATAAAGCTATAGCTATGGAATCCAGTTGAAAACCACCCTGAATTCTGTATTGTCTCCACATGAACTATAAATAAAGCCATGATGGTGTTAGTCCCGTAGCATGACAAAATTGCTTACCATTTTTGGAGAGAATCACAGCCAAATGGTCATGAAAGTAGGTGTCGATGTAGAGCAGGAGGCTTGGAGCATGTGCTGTCAGGAAGCTAAATGCAATGTTTTCCTTGGACACAATGGCATCTGCATAAATGCCGGAGGATGAAGTGCTTGCATTTTTTGTCACTGGATAAGGCTCTTGGAAATTGTAGGTAATTGAGGTGCCAGCTTCAAACACTGCAGAAACCTCTGAAAATAATACAGAAACCAAGGGATCCATTTCAGATGCTACATATTCAGACCTTATAATTGGACAGAGGCCTGAACTGAACCATCAGATCTGTAATCCTCACCCACCCCTGATCTTTGGAAAAGTGTGGACTTGAATCTTCAATTTGAACTTCGCAAGTCAGGCTGTCTGTATAAGCTACATACACGTTTGGTCCTGTGAGGAGCCTCGGAGTAGTGCAGGGGAAAGATATGTGCAGACTTGGAGCCAATTAGAGGTGCTTCAAGCATTCTCTATGTGATCGGGCATTTTAGCAAACAGCCAGGCTTCCAGGCCACTGTCAATTATTGGGTTGAACTACCAATTATTCTGCTTGCTGCTTTTAGCCATTTGCAGGCCTTTGCAGAAATTTTGCTTGAGTAGGTAAAGTGGGATGGGAGGTTAGACAGTAAACATGTGAAATGAGCCTGGATCTATGCATTCTTTCTCTCTGAATATGTCAGGGCATATGTCTATGAAAACACACACACACACACACACACACACACCCGCTTATGCTCAGCAATTACTTTTTTTGTTTAGCTATGTAATATTTTGATTGACAGGTTTCTCTATCTTTTGGGCTATAAGTGGCAGGATCACTTTGTGGTCACATTTAGGAAGATCTCCAGGTGCAGATGGAGGAAATGGCCATCCACAAATCTGTGACTTACTGACCTGAAGACTGCCTCAGACTTGTGGGATAACTAGCAAGTTTAGGGGGTATTCTACCACCCACAGTATATGCTTAAGACTAATAAGTGGAGACTTTCAATAAAAGTGATTTCAGTGGGAATTGCTGGAGACCAAATAAAGTAAAACTTTAAAATTAAAAGCCCTTGGTTTTAACTTGCCTGTGTCAGCCATGTAGCAGATGGATGTGCAACATTTCCTTCGGTTATTTTCCTGATACAGACTTGCAGAAACTAGAAGTTACTGGGTTGAGGAACCCTGGGTAACACATGAACATGGCAGATGCAGGCAGACCACCCCAAAAGACCCTCCCTCAAAAAGAAACATGCTATGCAATGTCCCTTACACATTCTACAGTGAATCCCAATTTGCTTTTGCTTCCAAGTATTTACAGAGACCGTTTTCATACTTTCAACTCAGCTGGCCAGGAAAAATCACCAAGGATGTTGGCTGGAGCTGGGTGCCACCTAAAATTATTGGGGTTGTAGCAGCAGAATTCTGAAGGCCTGTTCTAGAGTCAAGATCCTTTTGTCCTCTTTCTAGCTTTGAAGGACTGGCCAAGAAATTAGCCTACATCTCGTCCTTCATTTAAAATAAATAACTGTTTACAGTCCACATTTACAAAGACACTATAGCTAAAAATATGCCTAGGTGTAAAGGAACTGAGAAGTATGTGGTCAGGCCCAGAAGTCTGTAACGGCAAGATATGCATAAACTGGTCTAGCCACAAAATATTTTTAGATGACAATAGCAGTTGGACGTTGACATCTTCCACTATTTACTGGGTAGTCATAGATTGATTATGAAGGTATTTGCACATAGTCTGTAGTAGTTGTACCTACCTTCTAACAGGACACTGGTACTTATTCAATATGCTTAGTTCAACCTTGGTGCCAGATTTGCAATTCACATAAGTGGGCATAGTTCCAATGAATTTCATAGAACTAAGGTGATTTACACCAGAAAAGGATCCTACCCAGTGATTAAATATATTGCATTCGAGAAGCAGGTGAAACAAATGTGCTTACCTAGATCCTGGCTGTGATTAAAACTAGAGGAAGATTTTGGTGGCTAGTGATTTTCCTTCCCCCCAAAGAACATTTAAATCAGTTCTTTTTGCTGCATGGGCAATGTCTGCTAAGAGCTGGTTAAGGGATTCTTGCTGCCACTTCCCTGAAAATTATCCCCTGACTCTGATCTCATTTTCCTGAGAGCTGCCTGGAGGATGAATATGTTAAAAGAGCATTATGAAGGTTGCCGATGTTACACCTCTAATCACAAGACTCAACTTCTGCAGAAGAGCCTTCTTTCTTTGTTCTTTCTCTTAACAGAGATTATTGCAGGTTGAGCTCTTCTCAGTGCATAGCTCCCCCCATCCACACGCACTCAGCACTTCACCCCCACACAATGCCGCATCCACCTCCCTTCTGTCGTGCCACCATGCTCTCACCACTCCAGACCCTCACTAGGCTGCCTCTAAACTTAAAAGGGAAGCTCCCATTTCTCCTTGTGTTTAATTCACTATTAACAAAAGCCAACAAACACAACAATAAATCAGCATTCAACATTTTTGCTAAACAGACAATATAAGCCTATTTCTAGATTGCCGATCCTAGGGACATCACCCAGCATCAAGCACTCAAAAGATAGGAAATTCTAAAATTAAGGTTGCCCACATGCCATTAATTTAGCCCCTCTGTGCATTTTCCTCATGATATAGTTTTTAATTTCAAGTTCACATACTCTTTTTGGCACAGGAATCTGTTTAGTGGCTCTATAGGGATGACAGGCAGCGTCTGGTTAAAGCTAGGCATGTAAATAGCTGGAGACAGACTCTTTGGACATTTAACTGTTAAAATCAAAGAAGTCTCTACTGAGCATGTGTGAGCTGCAATTCTTTCAAATTTTTCACCTTATTTCCCTTTCATAGGGGCATCAAAGGCATAAAGGCCGCACATCCACCAAATTTCAAGTCACTTCAGCAAAGAATGGTGGCAGTAGAGTTCTTCAAAGGAAAGATTTCAAAATTATTTAACATTAGGCAAACAATTTATTTTCCCTAGCTTCATTCTTGGAAGCATTTGTACCATGTTAGTTGAAATTTTCCAGATTTATTCAGCCTGAGGCATATATGTATCACAGAAAATTTCAGCCTAAACAGTTAAAGTCTGTAAAGTTATAAACGACTGAGAACAGGGTCTTACAATGGAAAATACCAGTCATCCTTAAGAACAGGTATCCTACCAGCCCCACCTATAATTTCTGAGGCCACTGAGGAGGTCCATGTGACAACTCCATCACATGCTATTGGGCAAACACTGATGAGTTGTGTCGAAGTGGGAACTAACATGGGAAGAATCTGTGGTGATGTAGGAGCCCCAAATGTGAGGTGGGTATGGTTGTAATTTAGGGCTGGTCTGCACTGAAGAGAGATTCTGGCAGCAGTCGAATGGTGATGCACAAGTTACTTAAAATAACTTGCGTATCTCCTTTTGACTGCCTAATGCCTACTTATCAGAGTTTCTTTGGTGCAGTGAGTCGATAGGAAACAGCTTCCTGTTGACTCAGCCCTACTCCATTTGAGGGGCTGGAGTTACTTGATCAGCTTGCCGATCTACTGAGAAGGTCGTCTCAGATCCGCTCAGTCGATCGGAGAGTTCAGTTGGACCGTGGCAAATTTGCTGCCATCAATAAAGACCTGCTCTTAGACATTCAGAGGCTGCCAAAGGCTACAAGAAGAGTGCATAAAACAAAAGTGCTTCTTACCTTCCCTGCAGAAGGGCCCTTCGTAAGGAGAGCTGGTGCAGTCACAGAAATAACCGTTGTACTTCTCCACACATTTGCCTCCATTGTGACAGAGATTTCCATAACTGCTGCAGTGTCCTGGACAGCCAGGCTTGACACCAGGAGTCATTTTAGCCCTTTCTTCAAGGTCCAGTTTCTGTCCATTTAAATGTAAAGAACGGATGCATCCCAGAAAACCTTTCTGTCTAGAAGCAGTCCCCCCTGTCACAAGAGAGAAAGAGAGGGGGAAAAAAAAGGTTTGCTTTCTATGACAAATCTGAAAAGAAATGCAAGACAGTCCTAACACACAGCAATTATCAGACACTAAATATTTAAGCTCACATTTCCATGGAAGACAGGGACAGGTTGACAGCCCTGCAAACTGAAATTCTTCTGTTCAGTTTTATGAGCAGAAATAAAAAAAGGAAATGGCAATCCTTGTCACCCCTCACACATGGACCCTCCCCAACTTGGTCTTCCATGGGAAATTATATCCTGCTTAACCTATTTTTCTTCCTTCCTTTTGTTTTGGGTAAGCAAATGATGAACTGTGACTTCTGCTGTTCTGCTAAGTTCTCCCCATTACATGACCTTGTCCTCCTAACCCACTCCCACCCAGTTTGTCTCATCTACTCGCAGGCCCCCAACTGGCATTTGGACTGTTCTGTAGGGCATGGTCTGTCTCCATCATTACATATCTACACAACATCTCTCTACAATAATACTGAATAACAGATGGTAATTATGACCCTAACAAGAGTAGCATTAGCTAGCAGAATACCGATAGGTCAGCATGGACTAGAACAAGTCATGTTTGGCAAGTCCTAGGTAAATGTTATTCATGTCAAGATTTCCCTATAAGTGGTGGACATGACATTGAACATGCCTGGCCTTGTGGGTGTGACCAGGCAGCTGTGCTCAGAATCATGTCATTGAACTCGATGTATAAACTATTTTTAGCAATGACTAAATGTCTTGTTGAAAACAAGCTTTCTAGAGTGAAAAGGCAGCTCAGTCCCTATGATCTAACTTAATAGTCTGCTTCTGAAAACAAGGATCCGTATTTGTAATGAGGACATCTGTATCCTGGAAAGTGGGCTGAGACGTTAACAACAATTAACAATGAGAGCAAGAATAGTTAATTGTGGTATCACTCCATTTATTTGTCAGGGTTCTGTTCAACAGTATCCAGTGTTTTTCTCCTGAAACTTCTGCAGCTTTCCCATATCTTCACTGGTGTTGCAGACCCCAATTCCATTTCAAGAGCAAACTACCTTTTGTAGACTGCCAAGTGCCAAAGGGGCAGTTGTGTTAGTCTAGTTCAGCAAAGAAAGCAAGGAGTCCTGTGGCCCTTAAAAGACTAACAGATTTTCTCTCACAAAAGCTCATGCAATAAAGTTACACAGGTATGTGCCCCCTCCCTTTTAAGGACCTGAAGATTTTAGAAATTCCTCTTCCTGTTTTCTCAGTGTGCACAGTTCACACAAAACAAACAAGAAGTCCTGTGGCACTTTTAAAGACTACAAGATTTATTTATTGCATGAGCTTTTGTGGGAGAAAAATCTCACTTTGTCAGAAGTGTCTTCCCAGATGACCATGCCAGCTGTCTGCACCAGATGCTGTCCCGCATGGATCACATTGAAGCTATTGGATCTTGTCTAGGCCTATGGAAAAGGAGTCTGTGCAGTTACAGCTTTCCCCAGAGGCAGAAACTTTAAAACCTACTGGCTGATTGCTACAAACGTGCAGAAGAAGGACACCCAGCAGCACCATGCTAAGATCAAGGAGTTGAAGCAGGAACACCAGAAGGCAAAGGAGGTCAACTGTTGCTCTAGTGTGGCTCCAAAGACATGCCACTCCTACAAGGAGTTACACACCATCATTGGTGGCGACAACGTCTGGCACCAAGACCCCCGTAGATACTGTGAGGGACTGAAGCCAGCGTCCAGTTGACTCAGCCTACACCAGGGAGTGGTAGATGAGGAAATGGAGCTAGAGGATGCTGTGGAGCACAAAACCAGGTCATCTAGTAGCAGGATGAGTCAAGATCTCTTCTTGACTCTGGACAGGGCTAACCAGTCCCTGCACTCTGGTTCTGGCACACATGATGGTACGTGGTCCTGTCATGAGTGCAGGGGACTGGACCCAATGATCTCTCATGGTCCCTTCCAGTTCCATGAGTCTGTGATGGAAGAGAAGGGCACTCCAGTAAGTGTTTAATTTTGCTTTGGTACTGCATAGTGAGAGGAGATTGACCTCCCATACGTGTTGTTAGATAGATGAAGAGAGTTAAGAGGCAGAAATTAATAACAGAGCCTGTACATCTACGATGAGGGGGCCCAGCAAAGAAGTTTGTTAGCTTCCATGGAGATGCCCCAGGAATCTTTTGTAGCGATCTTTAGGAAATATTCCTGTAGGTATTCTGTAACTGTCTGCAGGAGGCTCCTTGGCAGGGCTGCCTTGTTTCTCACCACTTTTTCATGCCACCCAGCAACCACTTCCACAGAGACCAGAGCAGCACACAGCATACAGAGCTGGTCTGATGCCACATGCATGGAGAAGATGCACCCTTGCATCTTGGGTTATCCTTAGAACTGAAATGGCAGATTTGACTGCCTTAGCCTGTGAAAAAGGGTGTCAGTATTCAGAATAGTTTCCCTAGTCATGCATGTTAACTCCCTTCACAAACCACCCTTCATTCCTTCTTGCCAGTTCCTCTTTGCCTTCCCTCACCAATTTCATCAAATTTGGGACTCATACCAAGCTGTGTGCTAGCCAAGGGACAAAGAGAAAAGAGGTGTGCGTAACATTTGCGATTCATGGCTGTGAGCACACTCACAAAGTCTCTGTTCCTTTTTTCTTTGTTTTCAGCAGAGGTGCCCTTGAGGACACAGTCTTCCACATTGGCGGAGTGCCTGTGTCAGATAAGACAGTGTATTAGGAGGAGTATGGAGGATATATTTCACTAAGTGCTACAGTCAACACATAGTGAAACAAGAGCATAGATGCAGACAATTAATGAAAAACCAAGACTGGATATCCTGGAAAGGACACAGGGACAGCAGTGGATGATAAACCTCCTGGAGGGCCAGACAGAGATGTTGAAGTCCTCCATTAACTTTTGATCAGAGCACACTGGTCACACTAGTGCACATCTTTCCCTATAGACAATAGAGAACCCTGATCCATGACTGTTCATCATTGTCACGTTCTCTGTTTGAATAAAACTGTGTGCTTTGTTCTCTTATTAAACAGGAATCTTTGCAAGAAAATGAATCTTTATTTGTGTCATACACACATCAGTCAGTACTAACACTCCAACATGAAGCTTCACAACTTCAAAGCATCTGATGAAGTGGGATTTTCTCCCATGAAATCTCATGCAATAAACACATTTATTTGTCTTTAAAAATGCCACAGCACTCCTTCCTGTTTTGCTGCACACTTGTGTGGAATATTTGCTCTGTGCAATTAATGCTCAGGAAGCAAACACTGCAGGCTATGTCTACATTAGGCACCATTAGTTTGAACTTCTTAGTCTGAACTAAGAAGTTCGAGGGTAGTTTGAATTAACCTCTAGCTGGTTAGTCTTAACTAACACTTAGTTCAAACTAACCAGCTTAGTTCAAACTTCTTAAGTTCAAACTAAGCATGCAAGTCCAGACTAAGTGCCAGCACTTACAAGTTCGAACTAAGAAATTTCTTATTTCAAACCAAGGAATGATTAGTGTAGCCATAGGCTAAATTAGTTCAAACTAAGCCTCCTAAGTCCAGACTAATTTGCCAGTGTACACATAGCCACAGAGATAATTCAAGGAAGCAAGTAAATATTTCCTGGCTGAATGCATCACATGAAGACCCATTACTGGAAATCATTGCCAAAATGCTCCTGCAAAGCATCCCTGATTTAAATTGCCTCTAACTGGCCCTGGCATCTAGCTGCTCAAAATGAGCAGCCAGTTGATCAAACTCCATAGCCCACCTCAGGGGAACTCTTCCTCCTTCACTGTGCAATATCATGGTGAGTATTAGAAGGCTGCAGTGGCCATCAGAATATTTTCCTCATTGAGGTCTCACAGCTAAACAGACAGGGCCAGCAACATTTTAATTGCCCCACAGCACATTCGACATTCTTTAAGCAGTAGCTGAAGCTTTTGTTGAAATGCTTCTTCCTGATGTCTAGGTTTCCAATGTAAGGCTTTGTTAGTCATGAGATCAAGGTGTAGACATGATCTCCCTGGATTACTGTGGACCTTTCCCCATTGGAATCTTCTGGTGTGGAAAGAAAGTCCCAGTGTGCAGCCTTCTGTACACTCCAGTGTTCCCAAAGACATGTGTATCATGCACCTTCCGTGACCATCCCACATTGATGTCAGTGAAAAAGCCCCACAGATCCACCAGCACCTGCAAGACCATGGAGAAGTAACCTTTTGATTTATGTACTTCATCACAAGATGGCTGGGGCCAAAATTGGGATATGCGTGCTACCTATCACCCTGCTGCAGTTAGGAAATCCCATTGCCTCAAAGCTCTGAATTAGTTCTTGTGCATTACCAAGAGGCAGAGTCCACTGTAACAAGGGGCACGTAATGCATCATTGCAACCCCCACAGTGAATTTTCAAACTCCAAACTGATCTGCGATGATCGGGTGGCAGTCTAGAATTGCCAGCTGCCACATATCAATCACCACTTGCTTTTTGACAGAGAGGGTTACAGTGCTGAGGTAAACTGCACCTATCATTCCAAGAAGACAGATTCATGTATCTGAAAGTTCTGCAGCCACTTCTTGTCATCAGGGGTCGTGTTGGCACTTGGCACATGGGGCACATGCCCCAAGTCCCAGTGCCAGTGCCCCGAATGTTCAGGGCAGTTCCTGCCTCTCCCGTCCTCGTCCCCGGCTGGAGATCCAGGGCCTTGTTGCTGGCAGCTGCTTCTGCCTCTCCCAGCCCTGTCCCAGGCCAGGCTTCCCGTGGCAGCACCTGCTACTCTCAGCCCTGTCCCTCGCTGGGAATTTACCTGGCTGCCTGCGGCAGTTCCCGTATCTTCCTGGACCAGGCTGGTGGCGGCTGGAGCCCGAGGCTGGATCAGGCCCAGGTGGAGAATTGGGGCTGATGGGGTGGGCCCGCGGCCAGGGGGCCGGGCCTGTGCCCATGCCCTGAGTTTTTCCTCAGGACAGCAACGCTCCTGCTCGTCATCCCATATGTGCATCATGACGCAATCCCACCACTTAGTGTTTGCTTCCTGAGACAGTGCCAACAGTCCACTGTAGGCAGCTGTTCTGTGAATGCCAGCAGGATTCCAGAAGTATTGGTTTCTACAGCAAACAGCAGGGCAGGCATCACTGATTCAGTCTGTTTCATAGCTCATGACATACTGCAGGACCAGACACATTGCATTCATAACACTTATCACCACAGTGGTCAGCAGTTCAGAATCCATGCTGCCAAGCAGAGATGGTGGCTGCACAGTTTACAAGGACCATTGAAAAAATGCCATGAAAGAAAGTTAGAAGCCCATGAAATGAAGGGACAGAAAGAATTGCATCACAGGATGGCAAGCACATCCCCATAACGCACCACCATTCATTAGTGGAGTTTTCAGCAGCTACAGAAGGTGACAAATTGCACAGTGGGCTAGCTACCCATAATGCAACACTGTGAATGCAAGAACAGTGACTGTGGATGTGCTTCACCACACCAGGAATATTGTATGGAAGTGCACAACCAGTGTAATTGGAGCAGCTTATGATTGTCGATGTAACTTGATGTGATTTAATTCTGTAGTGCAGACATGGTCTAAAATGCTGTAAATTTTAAACCAAAACAGGGGCAGGGGGGATCACTGAAACTATGGTTCAGAAAAGGAAAAAGAGCAATTCTAGCTTTGTTGCAGAGAGTAAGAACCACATTGGTATCTAGCCATCAGATGAGACATTAAGATGAGGTCTCTGATGGTTGTCCATATAGGATACCCAAGACTTAATGGGGTAGACTTTGCAATGGCATTTAAGGATCTGTTTTGACTGCAGAGCTACTCTGGTCCAAACCTCCCTACTACCCACACATAGAAGCATCTGATCCAGATTTGGAGGTCCTTTGCATGCGGACTAACTTAGCCTGGCTGGTGATACAGGTTAGAGCCTGGGATTTTTCTTTAACTCAGACTGAAACCCACTTACTTTGCACAGAGAATGCAGGCACAATAACTAAACTACTGACCGACCTTCAATGCCCATCCTGTAATTGTCCCCCGAACTATAAACACATTTTCCCATAACTGACATGTAAAGAATCCTAGAGCATATGACCACAAAGAACCACGAGATACGCAGCTGGACAACTCACAAGCAAGTGAAAAACTTGTAAGGACACAGCAAGATGGGTGGGGCTCTGCAGTGAAAACACTCACATCTGGCTAGACTAAGAGTCAACTAAGAAGGGAGGGTAGATAGGATGGGTTCTGAGTTATTACAGAGAATCTTTTCTTAGGTAACTGGCTAGAGAGAGTTGCTCATATGCTCAGAGTTTAACTGATTATATCTGAGGTTGGGAAGGAATTTTCCCACAGGACAGATCAGCTAGGGCTCTGGCTGTTTTCCACCTTCCTCTGTAGCGTGGGGCTCACCTGCTGGTGAATTCACTGTTCCTTAAAGTCTTTAAATAATGATTTGAGAACTTTAATAACCCAGTGATAAGTTAGAGGCTTCTTGCAGGAGTGGGTGGGTGAGATTTTTTGGCCTGCACTGTGCAGGAGGTCAGACTAGATGATCATACTGCACCCCTTCTGACCTTAGAGTCTATGAACATGGGTGCTCAGACCCCTGGTTAACTAGGCAGCAGCAAACTACCTTTTGTGATTTTGAACCCAAGTCACAAACACACCAATGTTCTAATGTCCAAACAGTGAGCACAAGTTATTGCCAACAACATAGCACGTGTTACAAATATTGCATATACTCCATTATAATCACGTAGTAAAACACCTTTGAGCCTGGCATATGAGTGGGGCTACACAATCAATTCCCAACACCTTTTCATCTAATATTTGGAGAGTAAGATGTTTATCTAAAACCAACAATAGACCCTGTATGATCCCGGACATTGACTATCTGAAGGCTTTGATTATTTTCATTGACTTGAATTAACCACACAATAAGTCTGTGAGGGGGAAATTGGTCATATCCTTAAGAAAAATAAAAATAAATAAAACCTTTGACATATTACATTTTCCAAACTTTCCCTGTTCCAACAAGCACATTGGAAATGAGTGACCTTGGAGACACACGATGGGCCGTGTAATATTTTAGCGAACTTCTTCAGTAAAAGATACAGTCCTGATCTATACTACAGAGGTAGGTCAATGTAAAGTAACTTAGGCTGATCAAACTGTATAAGCATCTACATTACAATGTTCCTCCCACCATTTTAACTCACTCACTCTACTTACCTAATAAATCAATCTCCACCAGAGGCATAACAACTGGATCGATATAGTTACAGCAATGCAGTGTCCATGTGTTGCTTCCCTCTCCTGTTGCTGTTTTTGATAGCCAGAGCCCTGCCTACCTTATGACTGCCAACCAGAGCCCCGCCCACCCCGTGAATGACAGCTAGATCCCCACTCATCCCAGCTGTCAACTTCAGGCCAATAGGATGTTGGCTATCAGCACCACACAATGTCCTACTCATTTTGGTGCAAGTACTCCTGCTGAGATGTACCTGAACAAAAGAAGGATAGTATGGACATGAAAAGCTGATATAATTAGCATGGTAGCTGTAGGTCAATCTAATTTAAATCCGCTTAATTTCGTAGTGTAGTCAGTCCCAAAAGCTTTTGAGTTTACACAGAGCTCTTCTTTAGGCCTGGGAAAGTATTCATAGTGTCATACAAGGTGCAACAAATCATTTATCACAAGTAATGAATACCTATGGTAAGACATAGTTCAAGGTGAAGTGGTTAGTTAACACCTCTATAGTCATAGAATAATAAAAGGAATTTAATGGGTTGAAGATTGTTGTAATAATCCTGGGAAGGCATAGAGCCTCACTTTGACAAGAAGAGACTATAGCTATGTCTACACTGGCAAATGAGTCTGGACTAAGGAGACTTAGTCTTGACTAATTTAGCCCATGGCTACACTGGACATTCCTTGATTTGAACTAAGAAATTTCTTAGTTCAAAATAAGGACAGCTTAGTTTGAACTGGGTGCAGGCAAGACCCAAACCAAGCCATTAGTTCGAACTAACCACACACTCTAGCTTGAACTAGAACGTGCAGTTAGTTCGAACTAAAAAGTTTGTGGTTAGTTCAGACTAACCTCAAACTTCTTAGCTCAGACTAGCAAGTTCAAACTAATTTGGGCAGATGTAGACATAGCCTATGAGTCCTCCTGGGCCTGTTCAACATCACTGAGGCCCACCTGTAATACTTGGGCCAAGCCTACACTGCATACCTATATCAGTATAGCTGTGTTGCTCAGGGATGTGAAAGATTCACAATGGAAACTCTGATTTCTTTTTATAGGAAATGGAGATAAACCACCCCAGAACAGCTTTAACGGCTTCAGAGAAGTGGGGTTTGTAAAAGGACATGTCCCCTCGGTGGTAGAGAGGAGATTAAAGAATTCTTCTAGGCCTGTTCAACACCACTGAGATGCCTTTGAGGCTAAGACCGAAGAGCTGACCCCAGAAGACTGCCTGAGATCCAGGGCACCCTCGTCTCTATTTGATTTCCTACAGACTCCCTTCTTGTGACGGGGAAGGAAAAGAAGAGAGGATTTGTATTTTGTTTGCTTGAAGAATCTTCTGGGTGCATGCTCCAGCCATAGATGAGATGGGTAAGAAAGGCATTATAAAGAATGAAAATGAGATACGTAGGGAACATGAGGTAGCCCTCACTCCTCACAAAGCCATAAATGTATAAATCCTTGTCTTTATTAAGTCCATGATGTTTCATGTCTAGCAAAGTTTTGAATTTCAGCTCTCAGGTTCATCTTTTGAAGGTGTTGTACAGGTTTCCTTTGAGGAGGAAGACTGAAGGGTTAGATATGAATGATTGCTGTGTGGAAAACATTCACCTAGAGGGTTATATGGTATTTTTGACCTTATGCATAGGATCTAAATCTTGCCTGACCCAGGGGTATTAGTATGAGCATCAAGCCTGAAAATAACAAGGTCTGGGGAAACAGTTTGTGAATGGACATGACAGTCAAATGAACAGCTTCCCTGGCAGCAGCAGATTATGCAGTTGGGTCTTAATGAGCATCTCTGAACGGTCTGGAAGGAGCCTGCAGGGTAGGAGGGAATTTGTGCAAATGATTCAGCAGAAAAACATAGCGCAAATCAATACTGCAGGTTAGTGGCACAATTGGCTAAATGATATAACATTCTTCAAGCATTAGTTGTCCAGGCTTTTAGTTAAAAATAAAGGATATTTTCTTTTGTTGTCAAGAGATGAGGGCAGAGAAGATGTGCCAGAGTAAAGGACTGTTGAGAGAATGCTAATGTTTTAAAATAGAAACGCAGAAAAGGGCCTGTGTGCATGAAGATGATTTTTGGTTTTTTGTTGCAGAAGATCTAAAGGACGGAGTCAAACAGGTGGTACTATGCGGCAGAACAGGGAGCTATACTCAGTAGCCTTTAGTAAATGTGTTGAAAGAATCAGTCTGGAGGCACCACAAATTAACTCTAAAAGAATCCTCCAGAATCCTTTGGAGCAGCCAAAGAAAAGCCAGTCCTCAAGTAATACTTAAATTATAAGCTGTGTTTAGCACAAAATAGTTCATGTGATAAGCAGTTTTGTTAGTCTTTAAAAGTGCCAAAGAACCTAGGCCATAACTAGGCTGAGGCAACTGGGGCAAAGCTCCAGGCGCCTAATTTTAGAGGGTGCAGGGGATGGATCCTGAACCTTGGCATGCATCCAGCTCTTTGGCAGTGGCTGGGATGGTGAGGAGCCAGATCCATTCCCAGCCACCACTGGGAGCCAGATCCATCCCCTGCGCCATCTAACATTTGGCACCTGGGGCTTCTGGCAGTGACTGGTGATAGATCCAGATCCCCGTCACCCCAGCAGCAGCGGGGTGCCAAATCCATCCTCGGACAACCCTGGAAGGCAGCTGAGGTTGGATCTGGCTCCCTGCCACCTACCGGTGGTGATTGGGGGCTGGACCAGGCCCTGGCCTGGATCAGGGCCTGGGTCAAGGGAGGGTGCCTTTGGGGCACTTCCTCTGGGCACCCGAAGAGCTAGTTCTGGTCCTGCAGAGGACTCCTTGTTGGTTTTGCTGAAACAGACTAACACAACCTCCCTTCTGAAATGAGTGCTGTGTTGTGTCACATGGTCAGCAAGGCTTAGTGTTCTGAAACTTCCTACAGAGTTCAAGAGAATCTGGATTTAAGAAACATGGGGAGGCGAAACTCAATACAATTACACAATTGCAGGACTAGAAGGCATTTTTAGAAGCTGCACTTAATTTGGAACAAAATCAATGTCAGGGTTCAAACAATATTTTTACTTCATAAGAGGCAGCAAGCCCAGAGATGCCAGGGGTACGAACTGAATGTCTAGTGGGCCAGGTTTCGGCCATGACGAGCCCTGACATAAATTAAGCACTGCTAAGAAATCATTACATTCAGCCTCCTGTGCTGAGAAAGGACTAAGAAAATGTGGACTCTCTTTGACAGGTGTTTGTCCAAACTGTTCTTAAAAACAAAACAAAACAAAACAAAACAAAACAAAACAAAACACCAAGGATCCCTGTCTGCACCATTGTTCCAGAGTTTAACTATCTTTACAATTGGAAAGTCTCCCCCCCCCATTTCTAAACTAAATTCTCTTTTTTGCAGATTAAGGCCATTGGTAGACTCTTGTTAATCTGCAGATATCCACATTATATCGATGGACCATTTCCTGGGGATGCAGGCCCACATACTTATATCCACACAAGGCTCTTTAGATGAATAGAGCCCTGTAAATCCACAGATATCTATATTATATCTGCATCCATGGGTGCAATGTAGAAATCTGTGGACCATTTCTTGTGTATGCATATCCACATTCTTGCATCCCCATAGACTCTACCCTTTGGTTCCTGACCTATCTTCAGAGGACATGGAGAACAAATGATCATTGTCCTCTATATAACAGATCTTACCTTCTTTTGAAGACTTTAATCAGGTCCCTCCCTCAGTCTTCTCTTCTCAGAACTAAACATCTGATTTCTTTTTTATTTGAACCTTTCCTCATAGGTCAGGTTTCCTAAACCTTTTATCTTTCTGTTATCTTCAATCTCTCCACAATTTTCCTAAGGTGCGGTGCTCAGAATTGGATACAGTATTCCAGCTGAGACTTCACCAGCGCTCAGTAGAGTGGAACAATTTACCTCCCGTGTCTTACACAACACTTCTGTTAATCCACCGCAAAATGATATCAGCCTTCTTTCATGACTGCATCACATTGCTGACGCAAAAACAGTCTGTGGTCCATGGAAACCCTCAGATCCTTTTCAGCAGTTTTAGCATCTAGCTGGTTATTCCCCAATCTCTGGCTCTTTATTTGATTTGAATTTCAACCTAATGTTTTTTGTACCCTGATTACAGCTGAGGAATAAATGGGGCATCTCATTATTGTGGGAGGAATGCACAGAAAACTAAGTCATCTCAGCCTTCTGCCAATTGCCAGCTGCTCTGCACCAGTGTCGTCTTGTGGGAGAGTAGCAAAAAAGCTTGGCATATTGACTTTCCTGGCTTTGTATTCAGTCTCAAACATTATGGGGCTAGAGCATGCCCCTGTCCCCATCCTGGCATGCAGGGAACTTTCCTTTCTTTGTGCTAGTTATGGCCATGTTTATGAGGAGATGAAAATGGGGACTGATCCTTCTACTCATGCTTGAAGTAGAAAACATGGCCAGGAAGGAGACAAGAACAGACCCTGACATGAGGCCAGCTGAGTTTGTGGCAGAACCATCCAAATGGGTAGTATAACAAGTTCACTCTCCCTGAATCTGGAGCAGGGGCTGTGGATCAACAGGAATAATCTCCCTTTTTCCCTCCCGAGTATGTGTTGTGCTGGTATGACCCTGCACAGTCTTCAGTTTAAGGCCTGGGGCAATTTATATTATTGGGCCTGTAAGGCAATTCCTTGTTTGCCCTTAGCACAATAAGAGACATGTTGCAAAATCAATAAGAATAGTATACACAAGTGTAGCAGGAATTAATGTCCATGGCTGAGGTTTTCAAAGGAGCCTAATGGAATTAGGACCCTCCCCTTCACCACCATTCAAATGCAATGGGATTTGGGAATGTTATTGCCTTCAATCCTTGAAAATTCCAGCCATGGGGATTATGACTTTACTGAAGTGCTAATGATTCAACACTAGGGACTTGTCTATATTGAAATTGCTTTGCTGGTCTCCGTGGATCAATGCAATGAGACTGACTGAGCAGCCAGTGGAGACCCACTCA
This sequence comes from Podocnemis expansa, assembly GCA_007922195.1. Classification (NCBI taxonomy): domain Eukaryota; kingdom Metazoa; phylum Chordata; order Testudines; family Podocnemididae; genus Podocnemis; species Podocnemis expansa. The sequence goes on from ML681984.1 coordinate 6,306,268, forward strand.
ATCAATTCAATGCAGTAACTCAACCCCCCCCCCCCCGACACACACCCTAGAAAAGAGTAACATTGTGTTGAATGGAGAGCATTTTCTGTTGGCACAGTCCGGTGAAGACCCCATGGTAAGGGAGGCTAAGCAAGGCAATGGGAGGTACACATTCTACCTTATATAGATTGCGTATCTCCTGCTGACCCAGGATGGCAAGATAGACAAGGCCTAAGAACCACAAACTCATCTTATTATAAATGCATACCCTACGTGTGCACTTGTGCAAATGTGTAGGAAATCGCATCAGCAGCATGTCACATATTTCATGCATAATCTGTGCTGACACTGGATATAAACCAAAGCTCCATCCTTATTTTCACATTACTATAGCAATTTCAGTTGTAAAAGAATCTTTCTGATGGTACTTAGGTGCCTTATACAGTACATAAACTGAAGAACCCAAAATTTATTATTAGGTCAACCCTTTGTATCTCCCCTGTTATGCCCCTAATAAACAAGAATGTTGTCCTAATGAGGAGAAACTGTAATTGAATATAGGGTGGTCCTCAATACCTTGTGAGATCGTTTTGTGGTAATGAGTGATGGAGCAAGACCAGAATTTTTTCTCTGAATTGTGGGGGGGAGGAGGGTGTGAGATGGAAGGGGAAGTGTGTGGATTTGAACACTCCCACCTAGACCTTCTTCCTTATGTCTTTTTGCCTTGCAAGGGAATGCACAATTAGAAGAGATTATTTTTCAGTTTCCACCTTGACTGCAACTGACAATCTCTCTGCTCATGAGCTATGAGGTTATGGCACTGCCCACCCCAAACCCCAGCTCTGGTTCAGTCTGCAACCCAACTCCTACACCTAAGTCTAAGCTCATTCTGAGGCTGAAGTCTGTGTTTGGCTCACTTCTTTGTAGAAACTGTCTGTAGGGTTCATGGTGCTGAAGGGCCTTCTAAGCACTCATGACTGGTGACCATGGCTTTGGTTTCATGAAAAGGGACTTAGTTTTGCTCCGGAGACTGTTAAAGCTCAAAGTTTAACATAGAAGCATAGAAGATACTGTGTTTCCAGTGATGTGGCTTATTCCTTACATGAGAGACAGTGAAATAGTAGCTTTAGCATTGCTTAAAACTTGGGAGCTGCTCAACAACTTCCATGATTCACTGATTGATTCACTATGGAGATCACCAGAGGTCAACAACAGCAACCACCAAAATACCTGTGTCTCAAACACAAAAGCCCATGACACACAGGATGGTAGCCAACAGTTGGAAAAGGAAGAAATGCCATACTGATTCGAGTATCAATTTGCTCTACCGTAGTAGCGATACAGGGCCTGATTCTGAAATAGTTCAACTCCCTTTTACAACACTCTGATAGCATAAAGAGAGCTTCTAAGTGGTCCAAAATGTCTGCCTGAGCATACCCCATTGTAGACATTCACTAGCACCGGACTCCCCTGAAGTGTACCTCCTGGTGATGGCTCTGGGTAATTGCTCGAGTGTAAGTGCATCCAATGCCTTGGGTTACATCTCTCTCCTAGGCCTCAGTCAGCCAATCGAGCACCTCTGCTAGGTTGTCCCCTTCCAGGGCAGGACCTAGGCCAGGATCCACAGCAGCCGTTAGTTCTGATGGTGTGAGGGCAAGTGGGAGGGATCCAGGCCCGACCACTTCTCTGGGCCCCGGTCGAGGGACCATGTGTGTCTTGTTTTGGCATCACCTCAGCCCCCAACACACTCATTCAGTCTCCTGGGCCAGATCCGTGCCACTCCTGGTACCTCTAACCTTGGTGACAGTGTTCAGGACTATAGCTCCCACTGTCCACATGACTCTGTCCCTGGCCCTGTCACCTACAGCCTGCCAAACAGCAGATCCTTTCCCCCCAAACACCAGAGGAAGACTGTCCAGAACTATGGCTTCTTTTATACAGGGCTCCTGAGCCCTGGTTGGCTCCGCAGCCAGCTGCTTCAACTGACTGCTCCTTTCCCAGGGCTTTTTACCACTTCCTTACTGAAGAAGGGAGACTACCCCCAGTACACTCGTAGATGGTCATGTGAGGCAGACTTAAGGTGAAAGGAAGGGTTGGGCATACATGGACTCAGAATACGAGTAACACAAAGGATGCTTAAAGCCACCTTAACCTATTTCCTGAAGGCCAGGAAAACTGAACTCTGCTCTGAAACCATATGGATGAGCTGAAGCTCAAACATGCAAAGCATGGAGTCAGGGTGGAAACATGTAGTAGAGGGTCCATCCTTAAGCTCTACTCACTCTTTCAGAGTGGCTGAATTTTTCTATTGAAACAATCAGTAGTGTAACCCATTAACAATGTTGGCACTTCAACTGGGGTCATTAAACTCCAGGATTCACAATTTGCTGAGACAAACAGGATGTCCACATCTCAGCCTCAGACAGGCATCCTTGGAAGGGGTCCCAGTGTGAGGGTTCTCTGCATAGTTCAAGGACAATGAACCTCATTTTCAGAAAAGGAGGAAACCAATGGAAGAGCGGTACCTATGGCACACAGCTAAATTCTGGCTAAATACTATTAGCAGCTCTATTTACATTTCTGAAAAAGGCTTTGGTTCAACACTCACCTATAGAAACAACTCAATAAATATCACCATACAGCAGTCATTTTGCACCAAACATATAACCCTAAAGGGCAAACCATGCAATAGTTTAAAGCCTTAAAAGTACAGGGCTTCAAAGGGTATGAGGTTCAGATCTCCTCCTAAATTTTTGTATGGTAAATAATAGAATAAAGTAGGGTAGACAAAGATGGTTGACATCTTAGCTGGTGTAAATGGGCATTACTCCACGGAAGTCAAGTACGTTCTGAGAAAACATCTTCCCGTAGCCACACTTTTGCCAGTGCAAGTTCTTGAGGCTGCTTGAAACTAATCTTAGACTCCAGAATTCATTCTACTTGTGTGATTAAGGCTGTGTTTAAACCTAAAACCTAAAGAGATGAAAGGCTCTGTCACTTCTCTTCTGTCTTTACTAACATTTTTGTCATAATAATACTATTTTATATTAATATATGCCTTTCACCTAGAAGAATCCATAAATACTTCCAAAAGATAAATAAACTAAATTAAACTTTGATGCCGAGCCTTGTTTATGAGCATTGCAAAATACTTGAATTGATTCAGAAGGGTGGGGAGAAAAAGATATTAAATCTTGATGACTAGCCATCTCCTCCATGGAAATGAAGTGCTGTGTTTAAATGAAATAAAATAGGAAGATTAATTTTAAAAATATGTGGATTATTTTTTAAACAACAAAATTGTGACAGTTATATGGATAATTAATTAAGCATGTGCATACTAATCCTGGCAACCCTTAATCTTAGCTGGTATGCAGAGCACTGCAGTTGTAGAAATAAGTACATTTTCTGCAATGGTATTGTAACCCATGTTGGGCTGAGGACATCAGAGAGAAAAAGTGTTTTATAGAAGCAACTTCTGTTGGTCCATGTGTATGTGTGTATCTGTACGTGTGCGGAAAAGAGCCTGAAAACGTGTCTCTCTCACAACAGATATAGGGTCCTATAAAAAGATATTACCTCATCTATCTTGTGTCCCTAAACAAGAATGTTGTAGGTTACGTAAGAGAACATTATGCTTGGCTGCTTCTTCTCTTCCACAATTCATGTTTATTAATTTGTTCTTTCAGATGTGATGAAATTCACTCCACATGAGTCAGGTCTTCTACCAGCTTCTAACTTCTAGGAAAACAATCAAGAAGTCCTGTGGCTCTTAAAGACAAACACATTTATTTATTACATGAGGTTCTGTGGGAGAAAATCCCATTTCGTCAGACACTTTGAAGATGGGGTCTTCAAAGCATCTGACAACGTGGGATTTTCTTCCATGAAAACTCATGCAATAAACAAATTTGTTAGTCTTTAAGTGTCACAGTACTCCTTGTTTGTTTTACTGAACTAGACTAACATTGCTGCCCCTTTGGTACTTAACTTCCAGCAGTTAGTAAGAGTCCAACAAGGGAGCCAGATTATCTCACATCTGTCTATTGCAGGGTTTCCTCCACCGTCCTTTGAAGCATTTGGAGCTGTCAATTGAAGGAGACAGAATACTGGACTAGATTGACAATGAATCTGATCCAGTCTGGCGTATCTAATTTTCTGTATAGGATACCACAAGCAACATGCACGCTTAGGTTCAGGAGGTGGGTTAAAATAGTGTGTTGAAAGGGTCTTTCTAAACCAGTCAAAAACCATTGCCAATGGTATCAGCTTTTCAGTCCTTTTTAATTCAGGGTTAAATCCCATAATTTGCTGCAGGAGTCTATCTACTCCCTACAGGGCTACACTCCTCAACCCACAGGTTTATAAATTACATATTAACTGCTCTCTCTATTCCAACGAAGCTTTCCGTTGACCTTTTATTTCAGCAGCTGGGAGGCAGATGATGAATTATAGGTGGGGGCATAAGTCCAACTTCCTTATAGTGTTGCTCTACATGTCGTACATGGGCTCTTTGATCTTCAGGGAATTTCCTCCATAGTCTAAGCTATTAGGGTTTCACTTTAATATGTCTTCACCTATGAGTGCAAAATCCCGCTGAAACCATGATAGCTGGTTTAGCGATTTATCTTTTTTTATAACATGTTTTGCAAGCCAGAAGCATCCCAGCACCATTGGGCACTGATTTTATAAACATCTCATGGAAAACTCAAAATCCATCATAAAATTTATGATTTATATACTTGGGGGAACATAGAATACTCTATTGCCATGCTGAAGAAAAGACAAAAGCATTTCAGTTAAATGGAATTTCTTCAACGGCCAGAATGCATCATTTATATACAGCCGTGAGTAAGGAGGAATGTGTGGCCACCCAACGCCATTTCCAAGGTGAGTTCTGTGACATTTACTGTACTTATAAAAGGTGCAAAGGGTCATTGGCCTCTCTGCTCCAGTTACCAAAAAGACAGGAGAACTTGAGCCCAAAATTTGAGTTTGGCTGTTTGAGAGCTGGGCAAATAAGATCTGTCAATAAAACAAAAAAGATCTGTCAATAAAAAGTCTGTTTGGCACTTGAATGTATTTGGTTTTTATTTCTATCCATAGGTGTTTTGTGCTTGTTTTACATGGATAGTCTGACACCCAAGTTCACTGGCAGGAACATTTCCCACAGTGATCTGATTAAGGCAATGTTGCAGATTATTTGCAGTTATGAGTATGTGCACCAGAAACTTGCATCTAAGAATTATCTCCCGTTAGGGTAAAGAAACAAGCTATGTGACCTTTGTGTTTAATCAAAAGAGCTCAACAGCTAATCCTCACCGTGAGCTGATTGTAAAAAGCTACAGAAATGGAAATATTCAGATATTCTTCATCAGATAATTTCAATGGCAAATACACTTGAAGAAATTTTGACTATGCCATCCCTGAAACACAAAGGCTAAGTTTCTCTTGGCTATGACATGGCCAAGGCAGTGGGTAAATGAGTAGGCAATGAGTAGTGCTTCCTCTCAGCTGCACGGCTGAACAAAAGCAGGACCTTATCTAGCCCAAAGATGATCAACCATAGTGGCTAGAAAAGTTGGGTTACTGCTTTACTACATACAAACATCTAAAAATATACCTTGAATGGTCCCTACCTACAAAGAAATGGCTGTTAAGTTGCAAACGGAAACGCCCCTCAGCAGGTGCCTTCAGAAGCTTCTTGGGCAGGTTATCTACTTGAAGAGATGTTTGCTTGAGGTTCCTCTCAGCTCGGACATAGTGCCACTGGTTGTCATTCAGAGGTGTAGGAGACTGCACCGTAACTTCCATAGGCCCGTTTCCAACATCTATGGAGAAGGTGATCTCCTTAGGGGCTGGAATAGACAAGGGTGAGGAAGGGATTAAGGATGGGTTTAAATATCTGGCTTTGACAACAAAAATATTCTATTTGAAGGGCCCATTAATTTTCAATCTAGCAAATAGCAGGCAACCTAGATGTGACTCACATCCCACAGTTCACTGTTTGGTCTCTGTTATGATTACATGTTACTGAAGATTCAGTGCATAAATCAAGCTTTATTGCTAGAGCAGTGATCCTGCACTTGCAAAATCAGGCTATTCAAGGTTCACCATTTAGTGCCCAGCAATCTAGAAAGTATGATGGACTCTAAAGCTTCCATACTGTGTGCATGATGCCAACAGGTGGAAAAGGGCCATCAAGCCCCTCCCAACAATGTGTGCTCAATAAAAGATCACAGCAGGAAGCCAGGCTTTAAGTGTGTGATGGGAGGTGTCCACTCCAAGCATTTGGTCACATTCATAGATCTGACCCTGGAAGCACAGGAAATATAATGAGAGACAGGAGTCAAGTGACAATCCCAGAATAAAGTGTGCGGCATACACTCATATACATGGAGGGCTCCTAGAATATGTCTCCACAACAACAACAACAACAACAAAACATGCAACGGAGCGTCAGAGCCGAGATCAACTGACTTGGGCGTCACAGGGCTGGCACTCCAAGGCTAAAAGTAGCATACACATCCCTGCTTGGACAGAAGCCTGGGTTCTAAAACCCAGAAAAAGTGATGGGTGTCAGAGACCAGTCTCCTCCTTGATTGAAGGCATCTACACAGCTATTTCCAGTGTGATTGTTGTTCTCCCACTCCACCACTCCCCCCCCACTTTCCAGTGTGCACCTACCCTGAGGGACGGAAAGACAAAATGTCATAAAAAGGTTTGGTTTGCTCTGATGGCAGTCAATAGGATAACTCTAATGACTTTAATGTGAGCAGGCTTGGACCAGAAGTCTTCAATATTATAGTTGCTGAATAGTTTTCTCCTTTAAAGTATGGCATACACCAGAGACTGCAAGAACCAGCTTTGCAAACTGCATGCCAGACAGAAGGCAGCAGATTGAAAATTCATGGAAACCTGTTGTTCCAAGCCCAACAAATTGGATAGACCTGGTTTTGGAAGCTGTTGCTCAGGTGCATGAGTTAGAAAACATTCCACAGGGATAGGTAAAGATCTATTCTGAGCCCCTGCATCTGCTAAAAGGCCAATTCCTTTCCAAGCAGCTGGTTTGTGGTACTTCGTGATACAAGCCCCCTAGGCTGCAAATTCCATCTGGTGTAAGACACACAAGATGCTTCTAATGAGAAGCCCAAGTTAAAAATAACAGAACAATTCCAAGTTTTCCCAACTTTTGAATAACTAGTTAGTTTTTGAGCGTATGTTTTGGCACACACTGATGAAAGAAATTGCTAAACAAGCATTTAAGCAGTTTGCAGTATTTTGTCACAGTTAATGTCAAACTGTCATTTTTTCCACATTCCTGAGAATGATATACAGTACACTGAAGTACAACCAAATTGGTCTTTGATATGCAATTAACACTAAATCATACCTCATTACCTTGTGATAATGCACCATGACATTTACCACTGGTTTAATGAATCGAAGGGCCTTGGGGCCTTATTTTATTAAATTTTATGTTGAGGTTATTATAACCATTTTATAAAATGGATGGCACTCAATTCTGCATTTTCTCATCCTGACAGAATTGGGAACAGAGGGGTCTTATTTCACGTCAAAGCCACAACAGTTTTCTCCCATTAATATTCTACATCAGCAGAATAAGAGAGAGGTTAAACGTACCAATTAGCTGTTGCTGGCATTGTTTCCCATTTCTAAGCCGAGCTGTAATTACAATTCAGCCACTAAGTGGTCTCTGCGGTTTTCACAGGGCCCAACAGAACCATTAACGGCTCTCAGCTTGGGTCAGAGCTTCCCCAGACTCTTTGTAGACCCTCAAGATGTCATTGCCTCAACACTATTTGCCATTGCTCAGGAGTGGAGAACAACTTGGCAACTGGACAAAGGCAAAAATTTAAACTCATCTAATTAGTCCACACCCACGAAAGGGTTAAAACTGTGGGCTCTGCTCTTGAGAATTAGCTGTATTACTGGCACTGACTTAAGTGGAAACAGGAAAATGGCATCCTCTTGTATCACTTTCAAAACATAACCTTAATAGTAATGCTGGGAATTGTTCTAACTTTATCATTAGCAATCAAATAACAGTGATAGGCTTCAAATGAAATAGGTGTAGGGTAGGTGCCGCATGGCCATAACGAAAGAAATAATCCTTGCTCCAAAGAGCTTGCACTCTAAGCAGACAAAAGGCAAAGTGTTTTAGTTTGTTAGCATTTTTAAGTGTGATCTCCATTCTGGAGATGGCAAACTGCAGAACAAAGAGCTCAGGAACGTAGGCCAAGGTTCACCGTTGCTCTGTGCCAGGGCAGGGAGTTGATCTCCAGCCTGTGCTTTGGGAACAAAAGAACCTTTACTTCCCACAGATCATTTTGGTCCATCTACAGTCATATTGGATATTAGAAAAACAAGAAGTCTGGTGGCACTTTTAAAAGACAAACAAATTTATTTATTGCTTCAGCTTTCATAGGAGAAAACACCACTTCATCAGATGCATGAAGGGTGGGAACTTACAGAATGGGAGCAAGTGAATAAATGCAGGGAAGTCACAGGATCAGGTCAGACTGTAACATCAAATTGCTATATGCCACTGTTTGAATCCTAACAGCTGCTTTGATTTGCTGTTACAGTCTGACCTGATCCTATAACTTACCCTTTCCTGCATTTATTTTGCTCCCATTCTGCAAGCTCCCCATTTTCAAGTGTCTGACGAAGCAGGATTTTCTTCCATGAAAGCTTATGCGATAAATAAAGCTCATGCGTGTTAGTCTTCAAAAGTGCCACAAGACTCCTTGTTTGTTGTGCTGGACTAGACTTACACGGCTATCCGTTTGGGGCTTGGATGTTATAAAGTTATCATAAAGCACTGGCTCTCCCACTTTCCACTAAACTGCCTGTGGAGGTGGGAATAAGTACAGTGAATTCCCAGCGTTGACACTCACAACTTATTTCGATGCGGAGGAAGTCTTTAATCCCGAGGTTTTCCAGAAAGACCCCAGAGACAGCTGTGGTTTTGAAGAAAAAGGAAATGTCCGCACTGAACTCTGCATGGAAGGTGGGGAAGTGAAGATAGGAGGGCTCTGTGTTGAAGGACGCTGCGTTCCAGAACTGCCCTGCAAAAGACAACACCTTCCCTATAGTTAACTGGCACGTGGCAGTAAGTGAAAGTCACACAAGTAAAGACGCCTTTTACCAAATAGTAAAACAAAGAAAAAAGGATGGGACATTCTGTACATCTGGAAATTGAGAAGAACTGGTACTCACTGTCTCCATAGCAACGTAAGGGGCCAATTCTCCAAACAGCCTCGGAATTTGATCTGTTTGTGTCTGTGATCACGAGCTGAGTTACAGGCAAATGTTCTTTGAAGGAAAGGACGCCAGTGTCATTTGCCCTGGTCATATTAAAAAGAAAAGGCAAACAAATAAGGACACAGTTTTTTTCATTACCCATGTAAAAGAACAGTTGATATATGTTGACTATTTTTGATTAAAGCACAAATGTTTTTGTAATGTTCCCTAAAAAGCTTTCAATTCACGTATCCATGAATGTTCCCCAAAATATCTTAAAGCTGCTTTATTCATAGATTTGTGAATTATGAGGCCAGGAGGGATCACAGGGTATCTTAGTTAGAAGTACTGGGAATTAATTGCTTGATATCCCAGGTGCTGCATTCATTTTTGATCTGACCTAGAACACTGTGTCTCAACACTTCCACCCAGGCGCCTTCTTTCCCTGTTTCCAACACATCCCTCAAAAGCACAGAGGAATGTGCAAAGCAGTCTGAACAGGAGCCAAGGAACGGCCCACTACTGGCTGAAGGAAGAGTAATTGTGGCCCTTCATGCTTTGTTTACACTCTGCATGTGCATAAACAATGACACGAGAAATCAAAGAAGGTGTAAACAGGGAAGAAATGAGCTCACAATATTGGCCAAGTTCTGACTCCAGTTATGCTGCCATATATCCTTGGACACCGACGCCCATGGAGAAGATGGTCACTCAAGTGTGCTTAAACAAATGTAATACTTTTTCAAGTCTTATCAGAAAATAGAAAATGTCCATCAAAGCAGAGATCTTTTATAGTCTGTTGTATAGTGGGGTTATGTCAGAACTCTACAGCCATGATACTTTTCTCATTGTGATTGCATAGGCCATCATCCTAGAGAAATCAGCCACAATATCCAAGGCAGACTGAAGAGACATCCTTGCAACCAAATGACCCTTCAGCAGAAAAGGCTTTGTACTACTTCCTGGAGTCCTCAAGAAATCTGTCTCTAAATTTTGACACAGCGTTCCAGTTAACAAACTTATGCTTAGCCAACAGCACTTGCTGATTAGTTATTCACATATGGAGAGAAGATGCAGAATAAATTCTTCTGATCAACATGTCCAATCTTTTTCTCTTCTCTTTCTTTGGGGGATGACTTGACCTTCCTTTACTGTGACTTCTCATTACCCACCATCCTACCAGGGAATTTGGGGCTGGATGAGAGTAATGTTCAAATCCTGTGGTAGACATACAGTAGCATTTATTAGTGGGTTTAGCTATGGGACCCAATGAATCAGGGGTATTAAATAAGGCTTTCACTGGCTCTAGAAATGACTTGTTAATTGGGGCAGCTACTCTTCCCAAGGTTGCATCTGGAAGAATATCCAAGAGCTTGTCGGTATTCTCAAGAGGAAACTTGGCTCATATGCTGGTGTGGGAGCCATTTTTCTAAGCAAAATCCCAATAAGATATCAAATTCTCCTGAACTGGTGTGGATGGACCTGATCGTAAGTCTATACAGCAAATAAATACCCGCAGCTGATCCAGGCCACCTGATTCAGTCTCATGAGTCTTGGGCTGTGGGGGCTGTAAAAGGTTTGTATAGATGTTTGAGCATGGGATGGAGTCCAAGCACTGAGACCCCATGCAAAGCTGAAGATGCACTCAATGAAGAACGTCCTGTTACCAATTAAAATTGCTCACGGGTACCAGATGGTACAACCAAGGCAGCCATAGATCATCTTGTAACCTGTATTGATGCTAGAGCTGTCAGCATTCTCCACCTTGGTGCTGAAGAGGTTGAGGGTTGGGGGCAATAACAGTCCTGCTGACTCCTGCATTAATGGCGAACTGTGGACAGACAGGCAGAGCAGGTCCTTCATCACCTCATATGCCTGTGGAGTCATGGCCACTAAAATGGGCTGTACTGAAACATCATCCCATCAGCTCTGGTCTTAATGGTCATTGTGAGGATGGATCTGGAGTTGATGATACGGTGCCAGGAGTCTCTGGTCTCGGTAGCCTGGAATGACAGCTTGAGTTTCCAGCTTTACCCTGCTCACTAGGAGGAATATGGTATTGCTACAGTCCTCTCATTGAGATAAAAGACAAACCACTCTTGGAGCTTGAGTGACTCTTACTAGTCTTATGGGTCCTTTTCCTAGGAACCTACGGAGAGGAAGACAGACTTCTTATTTCTGGAGAGCCATCTGAGCCCAAGGGCCTGCCTGAAGTTTCTGCTGTGCTTTGCTTGACTTCACGTTGGGAGACAGGCATGGCACAGGTGCTTGTATTCAGACAGACCTCATGGCCTCTTTCTGGAGATGCTGCTCAAGGTGCAGATCCTGTAAATCTGAGTGCATTTCTTACAGCAGTGCTGAAGCTGCAGCTCTCCTAGATGGGTCCTTTTCCAAGACGCAGAAAATAACATGTGGGGGGTCCCTATTAGAACCCAGTGCCCTCCACAGAGGGCAACATTTGAAGCCCTGGCAGTGTAGCATGACCCGGGTACTCAGCCTCTCCAGCTAACTACCCTAACTGGTAAACTAGAAGTAAAAACAAAAACCAGTAAAGAAAACTAACTACTGACCACGGTAGAACCTCACAGTCAAGAACTGATGGGAGTTCAGCATTAACCACGCACCTCACTCACAGCTGAAAGCAATCAGGCAGCAGCAAAGACAAAAATACCAGACAAATAGCAAATACAGCACAGTACAGTGTTAAATGTAAGACACTAAAAAAATAAATAAATAAAGGGAAAGTTTTAAAAAAGATTTGACAAGGTAAGAAAGCTGTTTCTGTGCTTCTTTCATTTAAATGAAGCAGATTTTTCTTCTCCATAGTAGAGTTTCCAGGCTGTATTATATCAATGTTCAGTTGTAAACTTTTGAAAGAACAACCGTTACATTTTCCAGAGGTGCTGGTAATTCTGAGCTTCCTCTGTATTCACAGAATTAACAAAACTAAGAGCTAATTATGGTACTAAAAATGTGAGCAGAACCACACAGCGGCTTCCAAATCTGTTGGTGAGCAGTAAGGAGGAACCAGGGGGTGCAGAAAGAGCAGCACCTCTCTTGCATAGCCTCAAGAAGGGCCCATGAAGAGGTTGCACATGTTCTGGCCCAATGGGTATTGCTGTGGAAAACTTAGGGGTGCAACTGCACTAGGCACGCATGCATCTTAGTACAACACACATCTGCATGAACTCCAGGATGAATCCATCATGCCTCACTGTAGGAGCTGCATCAGTTAATGCTTGTAAAGCACTTTGGGCTCCTTGCATGGAAAATTCCATAAGCACAGAAAGTACAATTGCATTATTAAATACATTTTTATGCCAGCTCAGCATGCATGTATGATCCCAACACACTGTGCATCTCACTACGGGACTCCATTAACACGATAGAGAGTGCATTAAGCTCCAAATTTATCTTTAGTAATTGAAAACAAACGCTCTGCTATATCTCATTATGAAAATTTAGTTCTTTGGACAATTGCTGGAGTAACATTATTCAAGTGATAATGCCGCAGTTTGGGCTATTTAAAATGGAGCGCAGGTAGCCTTACCTGTAAATGACAAATAGCTAGTTTGATGGGAACATTATGGGACCATTTTTCATCTTTCTGTGTACTAATAAAAGGATACTCAGAGAAATCTCACTCTGTGGTATCCCAATAGCCTGAACCATCATAAACTGGTAATCTCTAGGCAGCAGTATGCACATTTTGTTCTGACAGATGGCAGAGCAGTGGTGTCATTAAATATAATTTCTTCTCATATGGTCGCTCCACTGCAATGTTTTCTACTTGTATATTAATGAAAATTCTGGTGGGCTCTGAGGCTGAGTAACTTGGGTACTCAACACAATTTTTCATAAGTACAGTACACTTGGAAAAAATACTGTCATCAGCAGATGTCAATGAACAGCATGGGAAAGAGACCAGTATAACAGGTTTCCATTAGATAAAATTCTGAGTCCTATGTAGGGCAGATCATTAATAATCCAACGGAATACAATTTAATTAGCATATTTCTTACCAACTGCATGCAAAAAAGGATTTACTGAGTATAATAATAGTGAGCTACAGTAAATAATAAACAAGAATGGGGAGAGAATTAACAGGTGGAGATGAGGTACAAAAGACATTCACAGCTGCAAGAAAAAAAGACACGGGCATGTTCCGTGAGGCATGGGATTCTGGACACCCTCACACTCCAATGGAATTGAAAATACTCCTAATCTCAAAGGAAGGCTATTTAAGATGGCAGGGGCTGCAGAAAAGGCTCTTACAGGCAGCAACAGTAACAAGACCGGGAAAGTAAAGAAAAGCAAGCAAGTCTGCAAAATTACTCTTATAGTTAAGACACTGGCCAAAGACACGGGAGAACAGGGCTTCTTTACTACCTGCATCATAGACTTCCTGTGTACCCTGGGCTCAGTCAAATGCAAGCCATACTGCTTCTTTAACACATAGGCATGTTGGCAGGACAATTTTTTTTTTTTTTTTTTTTAACATGTGCACTAACAGTTTGCTTACGTGAGTGGCTTTAACCTGGAAGCTGTCACAGCCATATCTTAAGAATGGATCACAGTGAGGCAGATAGACATAGAGAGGCTAAGGAAGTAAATGAACATTAGTAGCGATATTCAGTTTCCTATGAAAGCTGCACCTAAATGGACAACACGCACTTCAATGCAGCACTAATCAGAGTGCTCCAATGAACAGAACTAGCAGGTCCATCTTCAAGACAACCTGACAACCTCCAGCCAGTAAGTTGACAGGCGTAAGGTGATGGCTGTTATGGCGGTTCTACAGAAAAATCTTTCAGCCCAGGGTTTTGTGAGTAAAAGGAAGGGTAAGGGAGGCAGACAGCTAAGAGAAAGATGATCGCTCCCGTGCCACTGAGGCAGGTGTAAATACAGGTCCTAAGGGTTATGAGGGAAAACGTGAAAGTCCAAGAAGGATTTGAAACCGCAGCAGGTGACTTTTGACTATGTCATGAGGTGAAGGGAGAACCATGAGAGATCTAGAAGGATGGAGACAACATGAAATCAATGTATTAAAAGATAGCAATGAAATGGTCTTGCATTTACACAAACCTGCATCTTGAAAATATTTGCCCATTTTCCAACAACTTTCTGATTTTAACAACCAAATCTTCTCAGGCAGTAAATAGCAGATATTATCTATGTTACCTAGTACATTTCCAGATTTACATTACTGTTTCCTTTACCATTGTTCATTTGACGTTTTCATAGACCTTAGATTTTAATGCTAGAAGGGACCATTGTGATCATCTAGTCGGGTTACAGAACTTCATATCAAGTCCATAACTTCTGTTTGGTCTAGAGAATATCTTTTAGAAAGACATCTAGCCTTGATTTAAAGTGTTCAAGGGATAAAGAGCCCACCACATCTTTAGTTAAATTGCTTCTGTCATTTAATTATCTTCTTGGTTAAAAAAAATGCTCCTTTCTAGTTTGAATTTATCTTTCTTCAGCTTCCGACTACTGAATCACCACATGATTTTTTTTCTGCTAAACTGAAGAGTCATTGACTACCAAGAATCTCTCTCTCCCATGTAGATACTGAGAAGCTGTTGTCAAGTCTTTAAAAAAAATATTGTACAGGTCCCTTTTCTGTGTGTGAGGTGACCAACTGGTAACATGGTTGAGAAAGTACCATTGGATCAAACTGGCTAACGCATCTGCCAATTCAGAGACCTGCTACTCATCTTCTTTCAGTAAATGAGTTGCCCAGTTAGTTCTTTCCGACTGCTGTTTTCATGGTACAGGTTCAATGAGGTAAGGACACTAGGCCTGGGATGGGGGGGGGGCTCCCTCTGGGGTGAAATACATAGGTCTTTTTGATACAACATACTCAAATACATATTATGGTCCACCTGGCTATGGTAGCGGAGACTGAGCATTATACCATTATGTAAGGTCTGAAAGATACTACAGAGTTATGTCAACACAAAGCAGCTTACATCCACCTGTGGAAGTGTCTACACTTAAATTTCACTCTCTGCCAATGTAAAATTTTGCTACACCAAGTCATTAACTACATGCTCACAAGCAGCAAGGAGCCACAGACAATGTTGTTAGGGAAATGCATTCACAGTTTGAACACTTTCTTCCTTTGACTGTTGCTGGCTTTCAGGAGCTGTCCCACAGTGCCCCACACTGACAATACACAAGAAGCACAGTGTAGACACGCACAGGAAATCCAACTATTTCAGTGGCTGTATGATGACACATACTAAGTCAACTTAATTTTGTAATGGAGACATGCCCTAAGAGACCAGAATAAGTAGTGGCTTAGACATCTGGCTGGATATTACTTACAATCAACATGCCTGAAAGTGCAAATCATTTTTCCACCAATCACAAACCTCACTCCTACTTTCATGACCCTTTTCTTCCCTCGCTTTCTCTTTCCTTCTGTATACTCCGATGAACCCTAACATTCATTTGCAATGAAGACCATACTACCATGGTATAAACAAACCAAGCAACCCACAAAAATCCTCTGCCTGCTTCTCAAAAGGAAATTACAGGAGCGCTGGTTGATCTGTGCTTCTGAGCTGCAGTCTGGTTTAACTTAAGGGAACAAGAATGATTGTCTGATTTTCCCCTCTACAGCACCCATTTTATTTCATGCTAAAGCAAATAAATGCATCTAGCACAGTCTTCCCCTTCCAGCATAAAGCACAGCAGGCTAGCTTCATAGTTCAGATCCCAGCAGATTTCAAATTCAAATACTCATTATGTACCAGCAGGTCAATATTCTAGCAGTGAAGTGCAAAAGCAATATTCAATAGGCATGAAATATCCTGTGTTTGGAAACCCCTTGCAAAGTTCCGGGGCACTAAGTCCCCTGTTAGCCTGTAAGCTGGCAATATGCAATTTAGAATTGCACAAAATAGGAACTGTGTTCCAATTTTCTAGTGAGTAAAACACAGTTTTACTGAGGAAACCTTTAAAATTTCCCTGTTTTTGGCAAGAAATTAGAAGAAAAGCTGCAGTCTATGTAGCAGGATGGAAATACATTCTAAATTCACATTGTTTTCTCACTGTGCTGCCTAGCACAACCTGATAGCATGCCGTCATGGAAAGGCGAACATGGTGTGCAGTCTCAAACCTTCACCAAAATGGCCTTTTGATGAAACAACTGCTGCTAACACTCTAAGTAATTGATGTTTCCAAAGGGATGGCCGTGTTAGTTTAGTCGAGAAAAAACAAAACAAAACAAAAACAAAAACAAGGAGTCGTGTGGCACTTTAAGACTAACAGATTTATTTTTCACATGAGCTTTCGTGGGAGAAAATCCCACTTCCTGTTAGTCTTAAAGTGCCACATGACTCCTTGGTTTTTTTGAGTAATGGATGGTCTATCTAAGGATCACTTAGGGCAGACTCCACAGGGAAGAGGAGTGAGTCTCTCTATTCCCCCTGATATAGTTTACCAAAGCGTTCTCAGTTACTCACACAGCTTCCTTGATAATGGGTGAAAAGCACAAGTGCTAAATTGATAAATTATTTTTCTTCTTAGAAAATAATTATGAAAAGAAGAAAAAATAACCTCATATTTTTCTGTGTGACATGGTAAGGCGATCACAGTGAGCATACAACTTATTTCAAACATGTGTATAAATAGGCAATTTAAACAAACAAGCCCACCACTTTTGTTTCCAGTTCTTACCACCACTGGATAGTTCACAATTAAATACAAAGGCACATAACTGCAAAAACATTAAAAAGTAGAATGGAAAGAAAAGGGGAGCACCTTATTTCTTCCATGAAACTCTTTGGCTCTTCTTGATGAATAAATATGATAAATAAAATGTACAAACTTCAAAATGCCCCTAATATTTAGTGATCCTAGGAACAGCTTTTACAATCTGTCTGTCAGCACAAAGATTCCCTGCTGGGCCATGCTGGTCTTACTCCATCTGACTGGAAAGAAAGACTGAATTCTTATCAAGCTTTTCAGACATTAATGTTTCAGAGTAAACAAATCCAGATTTTTGCTAGGATTCTCACACTTGCAAATTTTTCTCCAAATTTTCATTCCCTTCCTTTGCCCCATACTGATGTAACATAGGACTTTTAATCTGTAATACCATTCACACAGTTTTATTCTGCACTCTCTTTTATATAAGCATAGACAATATTTTTATTTATTTTTAAATGATCTGTTCCTATTGTTGGTATATTGGTTTTATCTAAAGAATACTATAATAAAATATGCCAAATATACAATAAAAACTATTACCTTTATCAGCCAAACTTTTAATCTGATCAATAAAAGGTAACAAGTTTGTTTGCTAGCATTCTTTTCCATAAACCCATGTGGATTTGCATTAATTGCATCACTTTTTAAAAACCTTTATTAATCGAGTCCTACATCAGAGGATCCTCTGTACTTTAAAGGCTTTAAGTCATGATTTGAGGCCTTTAATAACTCAGTCATAGAATAGAGGGTTATTACAGGAGTGGGTGAGTGAGGTTTTGTGTCCTGAATTGTGCAGCAGGTCAGACTAGATGTCATATTGATCCCTTCTGACCTTAGAGTCTATGAATCAGCCACTCCATTATTTTGCAAGGGATCAACCTCAGGTTGACAGGTCTGTAATTACCTGGGTCACCCCATTTACTCTTTCTAAAAATTGGTACATTAGCTTTTTTCCCAGTCTCTCAGAACCTCTTCAGTGTTCCAAGACTTACTGAAAATCAGCAATAATCATCCAGCAAGCTCCTCAGTCACCATTCTAGAGAAGACACCAACTAATACCCCATCTTATGCTATATCTGTTTGGACACTTATCCATTAACTTTCAAGATCATTTTCTTGAGAGTTATTAGTGACTTGGAAATAGCTAATGCCATTTTTGACAAAGTGCCACTGCCCTCCTGTTTTGCCCACTCCATCCTTCCTAAAATCAATGGTTATAACCTATTTAACATTCTAATAGTGCAAGTCACCCCACCAGATTTCCGCAATACCAACTAGATTGAGTTTATGATCATAAATAAATAATTACAATTCCTCTTTTTTTTTTTTTTGTTACTGAGGCCCCTAGAATTAGTGTGTCAGCTATTCAAGGATTTTTATCTTTGTGTCCTTTGGGTCCTTGATTAATTTTTTTCTCAACATCTTGTTCAGGTTTTGTTCTAACCAAGTGCTCATATCCTGCACCTTTCTACCCTCCTTTTTTGTTATCTGTTTAACCTTCTCCTGACTACTCAATCACTGGCCATCTTGATATCACATATAGTGTTACACCTGAAAACAAGGAGTGGGTTGTTTGCAACTTTTGAGCTCATCTAGTAAGTGACATTTTATACCAGGTCTTTCCTGCTTAACTCAGTTCATCTCTGCCCCTCACCACTACAGTGTGATTAATTACTCAGGAACCTCAAACATCAGGGCTAATCAAAGCTGCAAGGACTGGAGCTCATGGTCTTTAGCGAAGCATACTATTTACTGGTACTCACAGCCCAAGTACTCAACCTGTACACAGAGAACAAATAGAAAAAGAGCAATCAAGCAAACCACTCACAGATGAGCTAGATGCAAAGCTCACTAAGTCTCTCCACGTCCAAGCACAAAGTCTGCACATATTCCCTCTGATTCGCTCTTCCCTGTCTGTTCACAACTCTTGAGTTAGCCCAACAAGTGATGTTTCATACCAAGTCATCCTCTTTAGCTCAGCTTAGCCTTTTTATGATGTTAATAATTATAGTCTTCTGTTATAGTGTAAGATTTTTGTGACACTAATATTTGGAACAAGACGACAGGATATTCTTTTTTTTTTTTTTTTTACATGTGGCCTCTAATTGAAAACTTACGGGGTGTAGATTTTCCAAAGTGATTAATGACTTTACGGCACTCAGTGTGAGACATGTCAAGATCCAGATTTTTGAAGGGTGGGTAGCTCTACTCTTTCTGAAAAACAGTCCCAAATTAGGCAGCCAAGAAGCAAGGCATGCACAATAACTGGTTACGTTTGAATATCTTGGTATGTATCTTTTTAACACTAGATCAGTATTTTGTTTTATTGTGTTTCTTTGTTCCTCCAAAATGAGGGCTTCCTAGAGAGAAAATTTAGAAACTATTTTAAATATAAGACATGTTTTGCATGTGGTAGATTTTCTCTCCAATTTTTGTTACTGATCTTTAAAGTGTTACACCTTTAAAAAAATAAAGCAGAGTAATTCATGTCTGGGGATTATCCCTCATTTTTAGATTCTTGTACATTTTTCATTTTTTCAAATAAATGTCCTTGTACTTTCAACAACCATGTCTGGCATTTCTCGTCCTCCACAGAACAAATAGGAAATTAATTTGAAAATATTCAGACTGGCTCCCTCACAGCAGCTGAAAGTCTTTAAAGTGAACAGAGAGTGGAAGGAAAAGTTTATATTCACACTATTTTCCAATAACAGGGAACAGTCGCAGAAGAGAGATGAAAATCAAAGACTCAGGTTTACAGAAAGATGTGAATACACATTTTATATATATAAAACCTCCTCTATGACCTTATTGAAAGCCCACTGAAATCAAAGGGAGTCTTTCAATTGTCTTTCTTAATTTGGTTTTGAATCAGACAGACATAGAAAATCTAGGCATATATAACAATTTAAATTAATGGCTTGTAAGAAAAATATAGCCCCTTGTGATAGGATATACTTCCTGAACCTACCTATACCTAAAAATTATTGTTTGAATCCCAAACTCTCCCCTCAGGACCCCCAAGGAAGCTAAGCCCCTGAAGTCTTTATCTGGGCAATCCTCCAAATGAAGTCAGTGGAAATTTTGATCAAAGAAAATGTCACAATTTGGCTCACAGACTGCAACACAGCAGCTGAGGTGTAAGTGAAACCAGAATTTTGCCCAGTGTGCTATTCACACGGAAAGACTGCATCAGAGAGGAGCCTTGTCTTTGTCTGAATGGAAAGTTTTGCTTTAAATATGGCCAAACTGTGGGCTGACCCAGACCCCATTTAATTGTATTGAAGCCAATCAGATTAGAGCAGGTGTAAATTAGCATGGAACTCAGCTCCCCCATCGTCCTTCACTTCCCTACCCCCATCTCTCCAGACATACAATGTAAACACATTTCTTAGCATATTACCATTCTTCTTTATCAGCATCACAGTTGCAGAAATATCTCATATCCAGACAACTTTCCTCCAGTCCACATGCACACTGTTGAACTCCAGGAAGAGATCCTCCCCAGTAAGGATGTTTCTCATTGGCCCGGCCAAGCCACCAAACATATGGCATTCCATCTAGATGAGAGGGGGTGGGGGGAAAGATGACATAACTGTGATTAACACATTGTACTGGAACTGGTTGGGTTAAAGTGAAGCTGAGCATGATATACAGTATACCAAGGGCATGTCTGCCAAGCAAAAACTGCATTTACTATCTTATCAAAGCTCATTTAAATCTGAGTGGCCCAGGAAACAAGAGCTGTGTCCCAAATATGCACTAGGGGTCCATGTCAAGTTTGTGCTGTCTTCTCTGCTCCCATTCCACAACCAATCCATATTTGCTGGGTGCAAGTAGCTCAGATAGGTGACACTATGCACAGCTTCTGTTGTATGGCCATATCCTTCGAAGCAAGTATCTCAAGAGGCAACTGCTGGACAAGAAGGTGCCACTCTGTTTCATTTTACAGAGCACGTGGTGAGACAGCAATTATCTCACCAGCTACTCCTGTGCCTTTGGTTTTCCTGCTTTCCTTTTTGGTCCATTCTAGTTGAGACTGAACACAGAGGAACTGGATATTTTAAGATCCCACTTTTAGATTGGACAGAAAAACTGAGTATTTGCCTAGCTAGCTAACGTTCCCCATTCAATAATATCTCAGCAATTGACAGTGTTCCTACAAGTGCTCCCCTTGCTTTTGGAGGCACCACTGTGATGGGGCAATACCGTTCATGACATCAGAGTTGGATTTGTTCTTTGGAGGAGGCAGGAATATTGTGCCCACCATGGACAACATTGCACATCTGTATTGAAACACTAAGTATTGGCCACTCCTAATACCACTGATCTTATCCAACATATGCCTTTGAATCATAAATAATATCATTATTGCTACTCAAGAGACCTACCAGTTTACAAGCCACCCAGAACTGGACTCAGACTGATCTTTTCCTCTGAGGTTGATCCAACTCCCATTGAAGTCAACAGAAAAGTTCACATTGGCTGCAAAATGGGAGCAGAACCAGGCTTTTTTATTACATTTGTACAGGAGGCAGAGGGGTAAATTCACCCCTTGAAGCCCATGCAACACTGCAAAGAATCTTCTCTGTTGAAGTGGATTTCACCTTCTGTCATTAGCCTTCACCTACTGGAACGCTAAACTCTGTGTGTTCTAAATATAACCCAGATTATTTACATTTTAAATCCATATATACACCAAATATTAGGCCTTAGACTTCAGATATTCTGAAAGCAGTGGATTAAGGATTTCCGAAGATTAACTTCGTCTTCCCTCACAGGCAATTCATCATTAACTTCTTAATCCCCTAAATCAAAAAATTTAATCAGTTACAAATAAAGCTTCCAGAGGGATAGCCATGTTAGTCTAGTTCAGCAAAACAAACAAGGAGTCTAGTGGCACTTTTAAAGACAGACTAACTAACTAAAGATAGATACATCCATTTTTGCTATATATCATATCAGGCCTTTGGGTCTTAGAAGCTGGGGAAAACCAAACAAACTGCAATAATATGGAACAATATTAGTCTATTCATCTCTTTCACTGAAAATATTAGAAAGGACTATTCCTAATTATGCAAGGCAAGAAACTCTAGAATGTGAAATATGATTAAGGTTAATAATAAGCATTAGGGCCTAATTAAGTTGAGTTTAAGATGAGCTCGACGCAGTTGAACTCATATTTGTTTTCTCTCTAACCTTAGAATAGTGTTAGGTAAATAGTTAGAGAAAAATATAAAGCTAACAAAGCAACACTGTTCTCTTGACACCATCATTTAGGACCTGTGGACTTTGACCAATACCCAATGGTGCTCATTATAAAAAAGAAAATGCAAGATTGTATATGAATGTATCCTACTGAAATGTGCATACTCAATTTAAGTCTTACCATACATTATTGTCAACATGCTTCATTTTGCAGCTTCAATTTTTGTTGTTGTTGCTTTTCAGCAATAATCTAGATAATAGCTAACTTTTGTTACAAAAGTTAATTGTTATAATAGGTGAAACAGGTCCACAACCACTGTGCTGGGAAATTACTTTATCAACCTTGGAGTAAGAATGCTTGCTTAGGAAAAGAATAATTTGACTGGCAACTGAAAAAGACTGGCAATCAAAATATTATTTAGAAATAGTTCACTAATTAAAAAATAGTCCTTATTCTGGAAAACAAATATTTAAACACACACAAAAAACCCTGCTAGGCTATTAGGAAATAATGGTATGCATTAATCAAAATCCATCTGGGTTCTACTCTTCATTTACCAGGGTCATTAAACTAAAGCATAACATAGAGAAAACAAACCACCCATGGGTGTTAAGATGAACAATTTTATAATGCCAAGTTCCAAAACGGCAGCCGTGTTAGTATAGTTTGGCAAAAGAAGCAAGGAGTCCTGTAGCATTTGTTAATTTTATAATGGTTTCTTCATGTTCTACTATATATTTATAGTTTTTAGTTTCAATTTTATTGAACTAAACCATCCAACCCACCAAAAAAAAAAGACCTAGACTCTCAAATTGGTAGCACTGCCGCAGCTTGAGTAATTTAAAACTAGACTAAATAAAGCACTTACAGTGTGGAAGAGTCTTGTATTGGCAGGGGAATGGATGATGCGATGTAACATATCTTTTTTAAGTTTCTCTTTAAAATGTCTAATTCTGCCACTCTTTCTCATGAGTGGTCACACAGAAATCAATTGTGTAACTCGGGAAAAATTCAATTCTAGGCCCTAATTCAGCAGAACACTGTGGCGTGTGCAGGGCCATCCCTAAGGGGGTGTGGGGCCCTGGGTAAATCACCCTCTGTGGGGCCCCCTTACACCCCCAGAACTGGGGGGCAGGGCCAGCTGGCCCATGGGAGGCCTTTGCCAGCCATCTCATGCTGGGGACCGCATGAATCAGCCAAAAGGGGTGGCCCGATTTAGTGCTGCCAGTCTGGCCCCCTGGCCACGTGCGCTGCTCTCGGCCAGGCTGGGGAGTAGCAATACCGGCTCTGCACTGCCTCCCACCCCCCACCGCTGCTCCAGCACAGAGCCGAGAGCAGCGCATGTGGCAGGAGGGGGTGTCCAGACTGGCAGCGTTGAACTGGGTCGCCTCCCAAAGTGCAGGGCCCTGGGTGGCTGCGCCGGTCGCCCTATCCTGGGGATGGCCCTGGGCGTGTGCTTAATTTTAAGCATATATACTCCCAGTCTCTAAAGGCAGGAGGAATCAACATGATCATCTAACCTCCTGCGCAATACAGGCCTTGAAACCTCACCCACCCACTCCTGTAAGAAAACCTCTAACTTATGACTGAGTTATTAAAGTCCTCACATCACATTTGGTAAACTTCAATGTACAGAGAATCCACCAGCAAGTGAGCCGTGCCCCATGCTACAGGGGAAGGCAAAAAGAAACAAAACAAAACAAACAAACCCTTTGCCATTCTGGCCTGGGGGGAACTCCTTCCTGACCCGAAATATGGCGATGAGTTAAGCCCTGAGCATGTGGTCAAGACTCGCCAGCTAGACACCCAAAAAAGAATTCTCTGCAATAACTCAGAACCCACCCCATCCAACCTCCCTTCTCAGACCATTGGCATATCCACCACCAGTTGTCAAAAATCAGTTAACTGCCAAACTAGCCTGTGCCATTATACCATCCCCTCCATAGATTTATCAAGCTTCGGTAAGTAACAATCTCAGCAAAGTACTTAAGAACATGCTTAAATTCCATTTAAGTGCTTTACGGAATCAGGGTCTCGCCAGTCTAGGAATATAAATCATCAACATCACAACCTGTCTCTTAGTCACACCAGTTTCACACCATTACACAATAGTCTCATTCTGTATAGCTTACATAGCTACAGTGGAAAGATCTGGACTGAGAAATGCAACTGAGATCAGAATCTGGTCAGCCGATGCAAAGCTCCATTTCTGAATGTCAATAGCAGTTGGACTGTCATTTGTTACAAGATCTTCACTATTCACTGTAAAACAACAAAACCTTCTTCCAAATGAAGTAAATTCTACTCTTCTAGAGAACCACCGAGGTCAATGGTCTTATCCCAGGAATAATTTTGGTTTCACAGGCCAATGAGACTCCGAGTGAGTAGAAATGCCATTTTCAATTTCCCAGAAAAAAGCCCTGATTGTAAGTATTGTCATTCAATGCTTCAGTTGTTTCCTATAGCACATTCATTTAGTCCAAAATAGAGGACAAAAGCCCATTGTACAGATGAATACATTCAATTCAAGACATTTTATCTCTCATTCTAACAGTCAAAAATTAACTCATCATGGACACATTAGGATTCTTGTATAGGCATTGCTAGTCCTCTGAAGGGGAAACAGAACAGAACCAATAAATGTTAAAAACAACAATGTAAAAGAACAGATACAAGAGCTGGAGATTAAATTTCCTCCAGGATGGTTCTTGACAAGCTGCATAAGCCCCCTTTTTTGTGTAGCTAAATCCTCTAATGGACAAAGATATTACAGCAGTAACAATAACATTGTGTGTTCTTACTGCCCAGGAGCCTCAACCAACAGCTGTCTGATTTATGCTACTATTTTTACTCTCTACAACAGACATTCTGACAAAGCAAAGCTCTGTGTACTTGAATGGCAAAAATGAATTTAATTCAAAATGCAGCACTGAGTAAAGGAACTGATTTCAGAGGCTGTATTTTATTTAAAAAAAAATGCTTGCTCAAGATGGGTTCAGGCAAATTCAGCCTATGCACAAATGTAACAGACAGAAATATGTGCAGCCAGGAAGTAGGGCTCAGTCCAGTTTCTTCCTGCAAGACGCTAAGCATCATTAACTCACACTGAACACCACCCCACCCCTGCAGAATATATTCTGCACCTTGTAACACCTGGCCTGTGATGTTTAGGGAGATCACTCAAGCGTTATCTACTGAATTCTCAATATCACATCTATTTTATAACCAGCAATCCTAGAAAAGATCCCACTGTCTAGCAGGCTGGAGGGTGTAGGACACCAAAGGCCTGTCTACAGATGATTTTGTTGGAGTTGGTCCTGCTTTTAGCAATGGGTTGGATTAGATGACCTCCTGAGGTCTCTTCCAACCCTCATCTTCTAGATTTGTATGAGTCTAAACTTCAGTTAGACACTTCTCGCTGGCCCACACCAGCTGATTTGGGCTAAAGATTGTTTAATTGTGGTATAGATGGTCAGGCTAGAATCCAAGCTCTGGGACCCTGCCCTGATGAAAGGTGCTAGAGCCTGCTCTCCAGCTTCCACTCAAACATCTATCCAAAGTTAAACGGTCGGATAGATTGAGCTCTAGGAGTATGAGTCAGCTGCCATTGGGCAGTCATAGGTTTTTAATTGCAGTGAATAAATACCCCAAGAAGCTAGAAGGGGTGCTCCAGCAATGGAGTAATGCTTCATGGGAGCTCTCTCATGACAGGGGAGGAAGCTGGAGGCATAGCAAGCAGATCAATTAACTGTTACCCAAAAGCCACATGTAAGGAACCCTTATGGAGTGTAATAATGGGCATACAGGTGTCCAGAACCCTACAAACGATATATGGCAAAGATTTTGTCCTACTGAAACCCATGCAGTTCCCCTATTCTCGTCAGTTTCTTCAGATTTAGCATAAGGAGCAATATTAAGCCATATAACTAAATTGCATGGGTTTGGGCTGAATGCTTAGACATTTTCATGCAAGTGCTCCAAACATATCTCTGTCCAATTCGTGAGTGTGCAGAAACCAAATGTGCACATTTTAAAATGGTTAACCAGAAGACTGTTTGCTTTGTGGATTTTCTTTTGTGATTTGCACAAGTGGTTTATTGAGCTTTTAGGACCTTCTCTACTGCTTGCAGTTATTCAGAAGGTTATTTTCCAAACAATCGTGTTTCATACAGCTTTCGGACCAACTTATTACACAGGAATGAGTTCACAAGAACTCCATGGAGCAATGGAATAAGAATAGAACCTCACCATTAGCAAACAGGGCTGCATTTCTAGAATTAAACTAGAACCATATACTTGCACTGGTATTATACTTAGAATATTTTTGACATTGGTTTGTGTCATTTTCCTGGGAGCCCTTTGTTACTATTACAAGTAGAGTTCAATGAAGGAAACATAACATGATAAACTAAATCCCACATTAAGTCCAGCACTGTTCAACCCTAGTTTCTGAGTTCAGTAATTGCACTCCACTAACATAAGCAGGCTTCTAAGATTTCTGAATCAATAGGAACAAGCCAATTAAAGATCTTTTTTCACCAACACAGAAAGTTAATGCATTGTTTTTGTTAGCTGTCTGTTGAACTATTGGGAGCATGTTACAGTGCAATAATTTTCTCCAAGCATTTTCATATTCATCATTTTCTTATAAAGAATCTAACT
Source organism: Podocnemis expansa (assembly GCA_007922195.1). Taxonomy (NCBI): domain Eukaryota; kingdom Metazoa; phylum Chordata; order Testudines; family Podocnemididae; genus Podocnemis; species Podocnemis expansa. The sequence goes on from ML681984.1 coordinate 6,333,107, forward strand.
CCGGTAAAGAGGAAACTAACTGAATTCAGTATAATCATTTCATTATGTCATACAACATAACAACCCAAAAAAGGCAGACTATCTTAAATCTGCTATCTTCCTCTTACTTAAATAGAAAGATCTGCATATCAAAAGAGACGTGGAAAATTGGAAAAATTGATCTCAGGATTGAAGAAAGCAATGAAGGGCAATTCTGAGCTAGAACACAGAGAGACACAGATAAAACATATGTTTCTACTAACCATATTAACACAGAGAATCCATATCTACAAATGGTTCACTTGACACCCCAAACATTACACAAAATGTGAAGTGCTGAAACAGGCAGATATTGATACCTAGGCAGTTGATACTTAAAATATATAACCATGATTATCCCAACTCCATTGTACTGCAGTAAAATTTGGGTGCTGAGGAAGGTTGACAAGCAACAGACTGATGTTTTTATGGTCATTTTCATTAGTTGATTCACATTAAGTATAATATCACCACTGAGGATATTATTTGAACTGAACCTAGCAACTGTCTTCATCAGCAGTGGTTTGCTTTGGTGACTTTCCTGGTATTTATATACTATCAGGATGCAAAACAAACAAACTACAAAGCATGTTTACCAAGGAATGCAACTTAATATCTAGTCATCTTTTTGCTGCCAAAAGTTCTAGTTACAGGATGAGACTGTCAATGATGGACATAGTCTAAATGTCCAATCAGACTGCCTTAAGTATCAAGCTAAAGATAAACCAGATGGCACTCAATTTGTGGTGAAACCACATATTTTAAGAATTTACCTTAATTATGATGATTTTAAAATTATGAGATGATGTTGCCATAGTTTTGAAAAATCAAAGTTCACATTTTGGTATGGAACTTTTATTTCCCCCCCTGCTAAACCTCCCATGTTATTTTTCTATCAAAGTTTTCAAAAATCAGAATATTTGTTGACATTTCTTATGTGTTAAAAACCCTCTTTCAGGAAGAAATGCATATGTTCAATACATAACAAAAATGAAAATAAGTAAAATAAGTTTAGAAAACATTACAGTTAAATTGAGATTGTACCATAGAAAACAGATTTTTTTGTAACATTCACAATTCTTGTGGTCTTAAAAATGGTTAATTTTTCCAAGTAGAAAAAAATTCAGCCAGCAGTATGGTTTTAGCAAAGCACAATTCATATTTGTTTAATAGACAGCTCAGATCTTTTGGGAGAACAACTAATGACACAAAGATGATTTTAATTTTTTTCCTGTAGGTGCCTCACTGTATTTGCAAATCCACATTAGTCTACTTTAGTTTTGCTCCTGACATGCTACTACCATCCTCAGTTCCTTAGCTAGAGAAAACTGGTACAATTCCACTGATGTTACTGTGAATCAGTCTAGCTCTACTGTCTGAAAATCTATCTGATCCTATTTCCTCACTGAGTGATTGACTTTGTAATCTGGGAAAATTTACTAATATGAAACATTAAAAAAAAAATCAAAGCAGCTAACCTATCCAGTTGGTTACCCTTTATACTACACTGGTTTCGCATGAAACATTGTTTAATGCAGGTTTCTTTCATTTTTTTCCAATATCCTTGTATTGGCTGTCTTTTGATCACTCCCTTGTTTCAAAACCCTTCATTGTGCTCTTTCACAGCAATTGTACAATTATGTTCCACTGTCTCTATTTGTCTCTCAAAAATAATACACATACACCACTGCCCTAGTTATTAGAGAGGGTGAGCGTCAACCTCACTGGGAGTTGTAGGAGCTCACCAGTTCAGTAAACCAACCTACATGGCATGTTTTACAAAGATCCTGTTAACTGATGGCTTGTGGTGCCCAATGAGTTCCATTTCAGCAAAGGGACAGATTCTGTTACGTTTACTCACAAACCCTCCAATTAACTAACATGGAATCACTTGTGGAGTAAGATACTATTTCATGTACTGGTGGCAGGATCTGGTCCTAATTTTATAATTCTTTTGTTACTATAAGAATAGAGGTTTAAAAAAAATGGAACACATTAGATTGCAAGTAGCATCTTTAAAATTATTCTGACATGCTGCCAAGAGGCAATTCTGACATATATAGTCTCAATATTAGAATAGTTTGGTTTGTTTGCTAAAGAAAATGCAGCATTAATGTTTGTGTATTTATCTCTTCAGCAGAGAAACTGCATCTTTGGTTGGATTAGCTAGCATCATAAAATGCTCTGATCTTATTTGTTAACACACCGTTATCTCAGAAGAGAGTGGCCAGAAGGATGGCAAATAACCACAGGACCTTTGTTTCTTCTAAGTTCGAGAGTAGCCCAATAAATACAACCAATAAATACTAAGGCAAAAAGAGATGTACCATGTTACCTACTGGACGCTCATGAAGGACAATTTCACACTAATGCTAGAAAGGTACTAGGACCAAAATCCCAGATCTGAACCCATGTTGATTGATGGGGAAGGTGAAATCTAGATCCAGAACTAAGTTTTGTATCTGGACATCTTTTCTATAGCAGGCCAAATTAAATATAAAGTTCTGGGAAAGTTAGAATATAATCTTGAACCCCTCTCAATAATATCTTCCATTTTTATGGAACATTTCATCCTGCTTTACAAACCTATTTATACAGCAAGTCCCAATGTCTTCATACAAAAAGTTCTCTCATACATTACAGGTGGGAAAGATGGAATCATCTGTTATAAGGGTTGCCCAATACTTCCCATTATAGAACCCGTTTTCAGTTTGTTGTAACTTTTCAAAACTTTAACTGTATGGACCAAAATGTTCCACCCCAGGCATTTGCCTCAGGATGAGTATTTTGGGAAACACACGGTCAAAACAGTACAGCTATTTTCAAGACCAAGACAAGGGGAAAATACACTGTTTTCCAATGTTTAAAAAAATCCTGAGGAACATGTTTTCAGAGAGATGTACCTAATGCTTTGGGCATTCCTTCCGCATTATTCACTGTTCTCCCAACCTTTACATCATTTACAAAATTTTTAAGTGATGATTTTATGAGAGCAGATCCTTGCAGAATACTTGTGGAAACAGATCTGTTTGATGAGTATTACCTGCTTACAGATACACTTTCAGGTCCACCAATTAGCTAGTATAGACCATGTTATATTGTTCTAGTTTTTTTTGTTTTTGTTTTTTTTTTAAATCAAAATGCTGTGTGGTACCAAGTCGAACACCTTACAAAAATCACAGTGTGTGATATCAACACTATTTCCTTTATCAACCCAACTGGTAATCTCATCCAAAAAAAGTAAGTTAGATTGACAGGATCTACCTTCTATAACCCCACTTTGATTTACATAAATTACATCATCTTCCTCTAGTTGTCTAGCTTGTTCTGTACAAGGTATGACATGTATTCTGTACTGCTCAAATAATATATGAATAACAATGGCTACAGATTGTGTAATTTGAGTAAGTCACATTTCTACTCTTGTGAAAAATGCCATATCATCTTGGATGACTGCAAGAAATCAGCATTTTGGGCTTATACCTCATAGGAAGTCATCAACACTAATAGTACAGTGCACCCTAATTGTCTTATAGTGTACTGCTTTGGATGGAAGAATGCAATCTTCTTAAACACCAACAATCCCTCCATTAGCTGGGCTTTCCCTGGCTTTCTTCTATCCAACTAACGATCCAAGTTAAACCTTCTAACAATATGATTTTGAGAGCAAATGGCAGCCTTATTAGATTTGAATTCTGAAATGAATGAAATATATACCAGTGATTCACCCTCTTCTAGCAGTGATAGCACCCAAGGGCTTTTGTTGATGGTCTCCCATCTGATCTGCTTTGGTTTATGAGATCACAGCTTTAGATGGTCTGGCTGCCAGCCAACATGTGCAAGCTGGAGAATGTGGAAAGGAGATAGGAGAAGTTTAAAAAGGGCACATGCTTTTGTCAATCACTTTTCTGCAGCGTTGCAAAATGGAGAGACTGCATGTGTTAATGAGAGACCGCTAAGCCAATGCATCTTGCAGGTTATTTGGGAATAATACATATAAAAATTATTTTATTTTTTTATTTTTTTAAATAAGTTGCATGAATTAGCATGGAGGCAAGGTATGGGCCAGCCTGGAACTATTACTGAAAAGACAGCTGGATTCAATAACTTTATTCTTTGGCTGGTTTAATCAACTGTAAAGCGGTCATCTTGCCACAACAAAATTTACTATTTAGGGTTTCACTGATAGGGATGTAAGGATGAGACAGCTACAAATCTACCAGTCACACAACATGCTGCCACCAGGGAACACTTCATATTTGATGCATTTGTATAGCAGCAGCCTGAAAACTTCCATGAAGAGATATTTTGGGGCTATAAAAGGGCCACAGTCACAGTTGGTGCAAATTGGCACAGCTCCATTTAATTTGGTGTAGCTGTGCTGACTTACACTAGCAGATTTGATCCTTGACTTCCAAGGGATCATCTGAAAGGTTCTTTAAGAGCTGCCCAAATAAACTGAAAAGCTCCCAATGGGACAGACTTTAGCTTTGTTTGCAGGGATGGAGAAAGTGAAGCAATGATGTAAAGTCCTTTCTTTAAGGAAGAACTAACAAACAAAAAGGTGGGAGAAGGGAAATCAAAGATATTTTGAATATCTCTATTTTTTCCATTAACGTCAAAAATACTTGTCCAACACAGCACTCTCATTCCACCTTCACAACACTTTTGACTTCTGTGGGTTTGTAAGGTGGAAACTACAACAAACTTTTACTCTCTGGACCAACTCTCGGTTCCAGCAATGGGAACAGAGAGTTGTTGTTACGCGAGTTGGTCCTGGATTTTGCCCTGTGTGTGCAAACAGGCACTGTTGAGTTTAAAGAGAAATAAAATACTTGATGAAAATAGTTTTTCATTTGTTTAACACAGTATACGCACTCCATGTGCTCTCACCTAGCTTTTCTTTATTCCATTTACACTTAATGACTTTACTTCATATCCCTCCATTACCAGCAACTGCACATGTAAATTAAGGTAAGATAAAGACAACAATCCAGCCCTTAACTGAAATCTCATCATACCATGGCAATTATGCCTTTTATGTTGTGTATAGTAATATTCTGTATAGAGCCATGAAAAGAAAGCTGCCTCACTTTACATCAACTCCCTAGAAAATTAACTAGCAATAACACCTTTCTGGGGGTTGCATTTGGAAAACTGCATCCTCAAATATTTCTCTTCATTAGTACTAAGATGTTGCTGCTGATTAGATGAAGTAAGTACTTTATGCATAGTGTGGCTGAATGGCAACTAAGAAAGGAGGGGAGCAGTAACCAACTGCAGAGTTTTGAAGATTATAAATTGAGCTGGTTTTATTAGCTCAGATGTACGTAGACTTGAGCCAACGCTGCCTGGAGGCAGTAAAAGATCATACATTATCATGGTCATAGCTACTAAAAAATTGATGGAATTGAAAACACCAACCAACCTTAGCTTAAATATTAGGAGAGTCTTCCTGATGTTGATAGAAGAAGCATTTCCTCTGAAGTAAATAGTGGAAACCCTACAGTTTGAAATATTTAACAGCAATCTGGGGTAAAGCACTGGAAAAGTTGCAATGAGAACCAAACCTACACTAGCTCTTTGGTGGAGACTGTATGATCTAATCATAGAATTACTGAATTGTAGGAATGGAAGGGACATAAGGGAGGTCATCTAGTCTAGCCCCCTGGTTTTATGACAGGACTAAATACTATCTGGACCAGTGGTTCCCAACTTTTTTAGTAATACAACACACTTCAATGAGACAAACAATAATTCTCTGGCACACCCACTTGTTTTCAGCTACTTGACTGCATATAACCATCATATTCACTTACATTTACTAAGGTTACAGTCTTACTAGAGTGGTATGCAACATATTTCATACAACAAATTAAAGAAGGATCAAATTCTTTAATGTTTCAAATCCACTGGAAAAAATACACATCATCTCAATTTAGCCCTTTGGCCATCTGCATTTTGAATGCTCAAGTTTTAGAAGCAAAAGACTGATATCTTGCTTTTAATTTGATGATTGATTTTTACAAATTTTAAGAGTTGTAATTTTGGTTGGCTAGAATCTTGTTTAATATGAAAGAGTGTTGGGTTTTACATTGATTTTCATTGCCTTTGTACAAAATTTAACAGAACACTTGGATAGTTCTCATGGCACACCAACATGCCACAGGATGCTAGTTGAAAATCACTGATCTAGACCACCCCGATAAGTGTTTACTTAACCTGCTCTTAAAAATCTCCAGTGATGGAGATTCTACAAACTCCCTAGACAATTTATTCCAGTGTTCAACTACCCTAATAGTTAGGAAGTTTTCCCTAATGTATAACCTAAATTGCCTGTGCTGCAATTTCAGCCCATTGCTTCTTGCCCTAAACTCAGAGATTAAATAGAGAAAAAAAATCCTTCATCCTTGTAACAACCTTTTATGTACTTGAAAACTGTTACGTCCCTCTCAGTGTTCTCTTCTCTATACTAAACAAACACATTTTTTTCAGTCTGCCACCATGGGACATATTCTCTAGACCTTTAATCATTTTTGTTGCTCCACTGGATTTCTCTCCAATTCTTTTCTGAGTGGTGGTACCCTGAATTGGACACAATACTCCATCTGAAACCATATTAGCACAGAGTAGAGCAAAATAATTACACCTTGTGTCTTGCTTACAGCACTCCTGCTAATACAACCTGGAATGCAGGGCCGTAACTAGGCAGGGTGACTGGGGCAAAGCCCTGGGCACCCCATTTTAGAAGGCACCAGAGACCTCCGCCCTACCCAAGGCACTGGGAAGCGGAGTGGAGTGGGGCTGTCCAGCCTGAGGCTGGGCTCTGAGCTCCCATCCTGATCTGTCCCCAGGGGCAGGATGAGCAAACCCACAGGCCAGCTCTTCCAGTCTCACCCCACCCATGAGCTGGCCACTTTGCCCCAGGCGGGTGTGGGGGCTAGCAGGGCTGACTGCCATGTGAGCAATAAGGGCTTTGGCATGGCTCAAAGCTGCACTGGATGTCATACCATGTGCAGCCATCAGCTCCGCCTCCCCCCGGGGCTGACCAGCCAGGCCACGGCTGGCCTCTAGCCCCAGCCGCCCCCCGAGCACTTGCCGTCTGGCATGGCGGGAGGTCCTCCGGTGGGTAGGGGGCCACTGGTGGGGAGGCCCAGGTGTCCTGTGGCCCCTGATCTGCCAATGGCAGCTGGGGCTGGATCCAGCAGCAGTGCAGCACCAGATCAGGCCCCGGGCTGGGGGAGGGCACCTCTGGGGCTGATTGCTCTGGGGTCAAAAAGTCTAGTTCCAGCACCACCAGAATGATTTTTTCCCCCAGCAGTGTTAAACAGTTCACTAATATTTAGTTTGAGCCACAAGATCCCACCTGCCCTGCTCCCTCCTAAGCAGGCATTTCCTATTCTGTATGCATGCAAGTTATTCTTCCTGTCCAGATAGAGTTAAAATTCACCAGCTTGTCCAGATCATTCTGAATTTTGTTTCTATCCTCCAAAACACTTACAACCCCTCCCAGTTTAGTATTACCTGCAAAATTTACAAGCTTATTCTCTATGCCATTATCTAAACTATTGATGAAGAAAATATTGAATACAACTGGATTGAGAACCGATCCCTACAGGATACCACCTGATATGTCCTTCCAACTTAATTGTGAAACACTGAGAACTACTCCCTGGCAATGGTTTTCTAACCAGGAATCTAACAGACTTAAAGCATCATCATCTAAGTTGTATTTCCCTACTTTGTTTGAGAGAAGGTCAGGCAAGGCAGCATGATAACATTGCTAAAATTAAGATGTATTACATCTAGCACTTCCCTCCGTCCACACGGATTGTTAGCGTGTCAAAGAAAGTTATCAAGTTGTTCTGACACAATTTGTTCTTCACAAATCCATGCTGTATGTTATTTATCACCTTATCTTGTAGGTGTTTGCAAACCCCTTCTTAATTATTTGTTATATTTCCAGATGTTAGACCTAACAATAGATGATCTTTCTGTTTCTCTTTTGACAAACAGCTGTATCAAAATGACTCTGTTTTACACAACAGATCTCCCTCTGATGTCCTTGCAGTCCTATATTCTGATAGTTTATGAGGGGTGAAAAAAAGCTTTCTACTCCTTTTTCTTCCTGCTATCACTGCAGAGCCAACATATGAGACAGCTTGAATTTTCTCTGGCATGGGCTCTGTAGGAAGAATTATTAACTCTGTTCTTGATCCATGCTCAAAGACAATGTCTTATGCAATGAGGTAACTAAGGGTGGAATGTGGCATGCAAAATCTCTGTTATTAATGTTGGTTTATGAGCTAGCAAGAACACCTCTCGACTTTCAGTTCCCAGGTTGATTTTGCAGCATTGGTACTTGGAAAACAACATCTATTTACTAAGTAAATTTGATCAGGAAATCATTGAGACAACACCATTTTCTTTTTTGGGCTAAAACCACAATTTAATCTCTATAAATTGATGACTATAAATAGTAACTCTCATGACAACGACTGGCTCATTTGAAATCTAAAGATACCCTGGATAAGTATACTGTCTTGTGGAACTGGAATAATAAGATATATTGGGCAGAAAATAAATTACATATATAAATGAAACAAAGTGGGTGACCAACACAGCTACCATACCACTTCAATTCTATATACAAATGACATTTGGATCTGGGGTGAAGAAGGAGCAAATGACAGATTCACCAGGGTCACAATGGACTAAATATATTTTAAGCAGAAATCCAAAATAAATGAGGAGTTCAGCCAAAAAACTGAGGGCATGACTTATATTTATTATTGATGTGTACAGCGGGGTCAGGACTCTGAGAAACAAGATATGGTAACGGTATGTCATCAAATATATTAAGTTGTACAAGTGATCACCTTTTGGTCTGAGGGACATCTGAAAGTTTTCTTCATAAAATTTCATGGAATATAATCAGATCTAAAAATCCATTTATTGATTAATTTGGATTTATTCAGGGCATTTAAAAGTGCTTGTTTAGGCTGTAATGGTTTCGTTACAACCACAAGTGTTGTATTTCACTGAAAAGCAATGATCTCTCTGATGCCAAGATGAAGATGAAGAGACAATCTGGGCACACATCTCAGTGCTCAGCTTGTACCTCCCAAACCAAAACCTGGGGAAAATAAGCAAGCTTATCAGAATCAGATTACTCTGGAGATCTGAAGCATTTTGAGATACAATGGGTGAGCAAAATTCCAAATTTCAGGGGTCCTCACAGAGAAATGCCCTGAACTCTCAAATTCATTCACCTTCATAGTCTGGTTTTGACCACCTCTATCCTGGAGGCTTATTGGTTTATATCAAATTAGGATCTTTCCATTGAACTAGGTTATGAAGATCTGACCACCCAGCTGGGGTTCGAGGGGCTGTCACACAGTCCCATCAAGAGCTTCTGGGACTCCCATGGAGAGAAGCACAAGCTATGGTAACTGGCTCTGTAACTCCAAAAAGGTTGGTGAGTTGTGTGCAATTCAAGATCACCCCAGCCCAGCACTTCCATAGTCCTGTTCTCACCTTGCCTTACATGGGCCATTTGGAAAGACTAGTGTAGGGCTCTATGCTATCCTGGAGCCACATAAGTCAGGCGTGTTAAACTTGTGGCCCGTGGGCTGGATCCAGCCTGCGAAGGGCGCTGATCCGGCCCATGGATCTGCTACCTAGGCTGTGCCTGGAAGCTGTTTGCAGCAGCGAACGACAAAGACAGGCTGTCCGCAGAGGAGAGATAGATGTGCTTCTGACTCACTCACATGACCCAAGTCACAGCAAAGTGCTTCAGCCAATCCCAGCTCAGCTCTGCTGTGGTCTGCCAACCAGAGTCACAGTCACAGCAGACTAGGCCAGGCTCCAGGAAAGCCACCACACTGCCCCCCACCCCAGTTGTTCACTCTCAGTCAGCATGCTAATTTGATGGACAGCACATTGCACGTATCACAAATATGGAAGGAAAAAGTGGCTGCGATCCACATGGGAACAAGCCAATCAAAGGCCAACTGGGACTGAGCCAGCCAAAGGCCAGCATGCTGAATGACTGACAGTGAGTGGGTGTGGGGGGGAGGCAGGAGCCCAGCCTGCCTGTGACTGAGACTGTTTGCCACTGCCACCATACAGCAGAGGAAGTGGAAAGGGTCGGGGGAAGAGGGAGGGATCCAGCAGCAGCTCAGCAGGGGAAGGGGAGCCCGAGAGTGGCCCAGCTGGGGAAGGGGGGTCTGAGAGCTGCACAGCTGGGGAACGGGGGCCCACAGGGCAGGAAAAAGAGAAAGTGCCTGAGAGCCTGCAGGATTGCGGGGGCACGCTGCTCTGAACGTAGCAAGGGAAAGGGTTGGGGATCCCACGCAGCCACATAGCCCACAACAGGTATCCTGTCCATTGGGAGACACAAGCTGCTGTCTAATCATCAGTACAGCTGAGCAGCCTGAAGGTGCTCCTTCGGTAATTGGCAGTGGGTGCCAGGGACCATTATGTTAACAGGAGATTCACAATGCACAGAGACTCCTTGGGCGCTCCCTCTATTCCCTACCACACTCCTTGTACAGGCAGAATTTCATGGTATCATTTAAATAGGATCAATGGCTGCTCTGTGCCTCTAGAACACGCTAATCATCTGGAACACACGAACTTTTTTGTGTACAGTAGACACAACACTCATTTGGAGGTAAACATTCAGCACTGAGAGTGGAGAATAAGTCACTTAGCTCAGTACAAGCTTCCCCTCAAATATCCTAATAAAACCACATTTTACTAGGTTCCAGAAGCATTAATATTGCTAATTGAATTTCTTCATAAGCTAAAGTATTAAAATATACTAAAGGGCAACTGCCAATAAATAATTCCCGAATCAATACTGATGTCAACAGCAGAGCCATTCAGCCTCCATGAATGTTAAAACATTAATTACTGACATTAATTGCAAGAAACGGAAGAGGAAAGTATACTATGCTAAAGAAATGCATCAATTTCAACTTTGGGACATACACAAACTGGAGCACTGTGTTGGCTCAGTTGTCCCCTGCTCAGAGTGTAATTAGATCTCCCTTGGTCTAAGCAGCAGGGGCATCATTTGTCATCCAAAGGAACGTTGGAGGGCTGTGAGATTGGGCAGTTCAGAAAAATGCAGCCATAGCAGAACACATGTATAAGGAACTCCATGAAATGAACTGGCTGCAAGCCAGATTATAATAAAAAAGAAACAAAACACACACCATAAATGAGAAAATTCACAGAATATTTGACTCAAAAGACTCCCACTGATATATCCTGGCCAGCTTTAAAAGTCAGGAGGACAATAACCTGTCTTCTTTATACCACATCTTAATCAGCTTCAAACTTTTTCTTTTGTTTTTTTAAACAAACAGGGAAGATTGAGTTCTTTCTTTCTTTCTTTCACCATGTAATTGGTCTTGAGCTCCCACATCTACTTATAATGAAAAGAAGAGTGTACGTATAGATGTACTGGTGCTATGGGCAACAGGTAGCAGAAGCCTCCACAAACATCCCCACTTATGCTCCATCCCAAGCCACCTCCTGCTTCTGCTGCATTCCCCATGACTCGAGCCCAGGCATTGCTCCTCTTCCTGAAACTTGCTCAGACTCACTCCCACAGTGGGCAGCAGTTGGAGCTGGAGCAGTTGGGACTTGGGGTGGCTGGGAATGGTCCTTGGTCAGCCTGGCCAGCCTGGGGATTGGGCCACCCAATGTTGGGGCCTCCATGGCCACCTGCTGCTCTGGTGCTAGGGCTTCTGAGTGGTGGGGCAGAGCTACTGGCTGGGGCTGCGGCCCCCGGGGTTGGGGTAGGCCAGCTGGCCTACGGCTGGGACTGCCAGGAGCTGGAACAGGCTACAACAGACCTACCCGTGTTATGTTAGGGGACTGGGATTTCAGTAGGGGGAGGAGGAAGGAAAGGAACTGGGGCTAGTCTCCCCAAATGTGGTGTTCACATGTCACCCATGAATGATGCCCTGTACTGGATGTTATAACAGCTCATCTATGTCTCATAGGCCCTACACTGCTAACCAAGATTCTCATTTTGCTCATACATGTAGGGGCCTGTGTTTCAGCAACAGGAGGACAATCCACCTCCACTGTTACACTGAAGTTTGGGCATGCTAGCATGTGACAATCACAGAGCCCTAAATGATCACAGACCTGTTATGCAGATCATTTATGAGCACAATGAGGTCAGATTCTGCCACCCTTACTAATGAAAATGTCTTTATTTCATGTGAAGACTCACTGAAAGAGCTGTGCTAGACTGTGATTTGGACTATATCCCTACACTTCAGGGAGTCAGCCACACCCCCCACTTATAACCTTCTGCTGTCACTCCTCCCACAGAGCAGGATGCTGGTGGAGGCTACTTGACTTCAACAAGCCAAAAAGGAAAAAAAAAAAAAAAAAGATGGCACTGGCAGCACAGTAAGTGATACTTATAAAATGCAGCCTTTGCAAGTCAGGACAGTGTCAAGGAGCAATACCCTCCATCACCTCTAGTTGGCTAGGGCAGTACATCCCAGGCCATGAATGTGCCTCAGTTATTCACACTTCTGTCATCTCTTGGCTGGACTACAGCAATGGGCATGGAGCCTTCAGCCCATGGAAAACTCCAACTTGTACAGACGGCTACAATGCATCTCCTCAGGAACACGAGTAATCATGAGCATATCAGACTTGCCCTTCACTCGCTATGTGGACTTCCTACAGACTATAGAGTCAACATGGCTCTGGACTTCATCAAAAAGAAGCTCAATGGCATGGGCCCAGCATGTCTAAAATACTGTTTGAAGTTTCAGGACAAACATCATGGTCAACAATTCTGCTTCTGTGGCAACCTAGAACTTTCTACCACAAGGATAAAGCTTGTCTGAGCAGGAGACTTAGGTTTCTGAGTGGTCAGTTCACAACCATGGAATAAATCTATGCAGGAACTCAAACAAGGAGTCTTGTGGCACTTAAAGACTAACATTTATTTATTGCATGATCTTTCATGGGAGAAAATCCCACTTCATCAGACACTTTGAAGACGGAGGAACTTACAGAATGGGAGGAAATAAATGCAGGGGAGTGTAAGTCATGGAAGCAGGTCACACTACGAATCGTCACAAACCTCACCACATTACACTTCAACTGCAAGGTGCACTTCTTCAATCTGTTTTCTGTAACACACACAGAGCAGCACAGATGTTTAAAAGAAACCAACCAACCAAAACAAAATCCTACAGTGTGCAGACAATTCTCTCCAACACATAGGACAAGAGAAAGAATGGGTAGTATAAAACCTTTATAAAAAAAAGAACATAATAAGAAAACAGAAGGAATGGATGGTATAAATTGTGTATAAAAAAGAATAGAATAAAACACTGGTTTGCTCTCAGATGGAGCAATGTGTCTAATTTTGGTCACCCATGTACAGAAAGGGTGTGGAGAAAGAGGAAAGGTTCCAAAGGTGAGCAGCAAAGATGACCAAAGAGATGAATGCAAGCCATAAGAGCACGGGCTGAAGGAACTTGGTATGTCTAGTTTGGAAAAGAGGAGATTGAGGGGTACGTGATAATTGTCAAATACCTGAAAGACTCCTATTAAAAAAAAAAAAAAGAGTGGAGAAAAGTTGTTTTCTCTTGCCACAGAGGCCAGATCAAGACACAATTGGTATGTCCACACTTAGTCTTTAAATCAAAATAATGTTGATTATTTCAATTTAAAAGATTGCATGTCCACACTATGTTTCCTTATTTTGAAATAAAGTCATTTTGATATAATAAAACCTAGCATATCATATCAAAATGATAGTTAAATCAAAACTGTTATTTCAAAATAATGCAGTGTGGATGTGTTATTTCGATTTAACTGTTATTTAGATTTAACACTTTTGCCCTTCTCCTTTCCAGGGTGCTGTCTTTTTCCTATATATTGGTTGGGGGCATGGCTCTTCTAGGGGACTATGTTGCCACAACTCCCATGATGCACCTTCTCTAAATCAAACTAACAAATCCTGTCCATGGACATACTAGTTCAATTTCAGTTTCTAGTGGGGACACATTAAATCAATTTAACTTGAATCAATTGAATAATTTTTAGTGATTTTATTGAATCAATTTAATTTAAATCGATTTAACTGCCTAAGCGTGGACACAGCCAATGAGTTCTCAGCAGACTTAGATTAAATCTCAGGCAAACTTCCGTACTGTAAGAACAGTAGGGCTATGAAACAGACTGTTTAAGGAGACTGTGGACATGCCTTCATTGCGGCCACTGCCAGAACTAGGTATTTTGGTACCCGGGGTATGCTCAGAGCAAGCAGCGCACACAACGTGCCCTCAGAACGAGTGGTGAATGGAGCCGCTCAATACACTCCCAGGGCAAAGCCCTGGTCGCCCTGCCATAGTTACGGCCCTGCTTGAGGTTTTCAAAAGAAAGCTGGCTAGTCATCTGTCTTTGATGGTTCAGACACAACAGATCCTGCATCTTGCCTGGGGTTTAGTCTGGATGACTCCTGCGGTTCCTTGTAACCCTATGATTCTCTGACTATAACACACAATATGCAGGCGGAGACACTAGATTTTTTCCAATCCATCACATTAAGTAGTATACACAAACAGATACATTACATACATACGCAGATTTCTCTAGAGACTGCTTTTCCTTATTTTTGAAAAATTCAACAAATGCGAACAGAACTTGGACAGTTTATTCAATTAGCAGAGATAGAAGAAAAAAATAATCTTCTAATAATAATGGTGCCCCTACCTAGCTAAGTTTTTGTCATGCCAGCTGTTTAAATGCCAAATGTTCTCAGCTCTCTGAAATCAACACATTTGGTTGGATTTTGCTGAAACGCAGAATGCCTCAGGAGAGAGAGCATATGAAAGTGTTGACAGGCCAGGTTTGGAGTGATTTGAGTGTGGAGCTCTGGACATGTAAGCCCTCTCAAAATAACGTTTTGTTTTGTTTTGGTGTTTTGTTTTGTTTTAAAGCTTTCTATGTAGTTTTCTGCACAGAATTAGAGATCATGTGATGTGGGTCAAAATGGCCTCAATCTGTTGAGGTTCACCCAGCCTTATATATGCAAATAAATAAATATCTAGAGAATCCAAACTGAGAACATTATTTAAGAATGTTCTCTACATCCACAGAAAGAGACAAAAACAACTAAAAGGTTTCTATCACTGCCATGTTATATGCTTTAAAGCAGGGCCTCTGAAGCTGTTCTGAAATTCTGATGGTTAATCAGTGTGCTTTGAAATTTGGGGTACCTTGTGAGGGTGTGGGGGTATCGATAGCAGTCTAAATTTGAGGTCATTTGACAGAATGGTTCCCAAGCTACACCACTCCTGACAAATGTTTCCTTCTGCTGCCTTTTACTATTAAACTGAAGGGTACTAAGGACCAAATGAATCACAGACCTCCTGATGACTGTGAACTCACTTTTTAATGAACATCACATTAATAAGTTAATCAAAGGCCCCACCTAAAACAAATGGATTTTTGAACCTGGTGGCTGTAGTTTGCTATAAATTAATTGTTACTGGAGGACCAAGTGATTTTAAATATATCACTTCACTTTTAAATCGAAGACCCAAACACTTGGCCTATGTAACATCACCATGTAAAGACTGGTTCACATCCACCTGTGAAAAAATGTACATAAGCCAGCAACTCTTTTAATCTCAGATTAATCTTTATCAAGCCTTCCTCATGACTTCTAAGATATAGCCCAAGAGCTCAAAGAAGGAAAAAAAATCCTCTACAGTTTTGGTACTAGAATACTTCTGGATGAATCTCAATGTCAAATAAACTCATTTAATTTACTTGTTCCCATTTTCTCCCTGCTACTTTATACATAGTCACATATTTTAATGGCATATTCTACAGAGGGAAAGGATGTTGATTTTATCATTCAAATGCTTTTGAAAAAATGTTAGGTAGCTCCCCAGTCCTGCTCTCATTAATGTCAGCGTGAGTCTTGACATTGACTTCAATGGGAACAGAAGCAGGCCTGCTGAATGCCTCATTAAATAGACAATTCCAGAGCACCTTCCAAATTTCTGCTGAACTTTCCCTTTCAAGCAAATAAAGCAGGTAAACTCAAGGGCCATGAAATGTCGCTATTAAATTTAGACACTTAAACTAAGGTACCTGACAAATTAGCCACCTTCTCCCAAGGCATCTGAAAAAAAACTGCAACCCTTGGGGATTTCCCCCAGCCCTTACCATTCATTGCAAAGTCAAAGCAAGAAACCTAAGGTTACTGTTGTCTTTGTAAAGTCACAATATGCTGAAAGAGCATGTTATTCCCTAGACATGCAGGTTTACTGTGTTTATAATTCACATTTAAGGTCACCATATGTCAAGAGAATATGTTGTTCTATAGCACAGCTTGTGTCATCATTTTAGTCCGACTGCTAACAGCTCTAGGTTGGTGTAAGACTCCATTTCAAGCACTGTGATTTATTACTCAGAGCAGGACGGTGGTCTTCTAGCCAACGGAAGACAGAAAGAAAAATGATTTGGGTTGTATTTCTGTCTCTCTCCAAGACTATCTGGATGACTTTTTAAGTCACTTCATCTCTCTGGGTCTCAGCTGCACTATAAGGCCAAGGGGACATCAAAAAACCAAAAGTTAACCAACTTAAGACAAGTGCCTATACCGACTCCTAAGATCTGCCTAAACTCAGTTGTCTCCAACGTTTTTTGGCTCAAGGGCCACAGATGTAATTTTTAGAAACCTGAAGGGCCCCCACTCTCCCCCTGCAGTCAGACAGGAATTCAAACAAGGAAGCAGCCTCTTCTCAGACCTCCTGGCTCCCTGGCTGCATTTTCTTTTCTCCTGTGAGCTCTGCCTGGGTCCCTGGGCAATGGCTCTTTTTTGTAGCCAGGGGGATGGAAGATGAGCGTCCCCTTCCTCTGGCTGTAGCAGGAACCTCAGCAACTACGTAGGTAGCCAGGCAGAGCCCCTGTGATCTGTGCTGGAGACAAGGGATGGGAGTGTTGATCTTTCCTCCCCTGGGCTGCAGCAAGGGCCTGCATCAGGGTCTTTTAGCCCTGTGGAAACATGCTCCACCCGGGTCCAGAGCAGCAGCCTTCTTCTGCAGCCAGCAGGTGGGGAGTAGCTGGCCACTTTTGGCCTCCAGGCCACGGGTTACGAACCACTGGCTTACCTCAATAGATCAGATCCACTGGCCAAGTGCTTTGGAGAAAAAGAGTATCCTGTGAAATCTTTACAACCTATCCACTCCCGCATATGGGACCATACCCATTTCCCTGCAGCTGGACTCCTCTAGCCATATGGATGGATGTGCAAGATTTCTTCTCAGAATAGTAATTTAAGTAGCAACAATATTTTTGCATATCTACACCCACCCAGACAACTCAATATAAAAGAGCAATGCATACCTAAAAATTAAATAGGCTGGTTTGCACAATCACCTTCCCTCCAAGGAAGTGGCATTGTGTCCTCTGAAAAATTCTGCACTCTTGTTTCCGTATTTCTCCAGAGTCATATCCAACTAACCTTCTTCTCTCTCTACTGTAGTGATTACTAAAACCACTTGCTCAAAAAGCTCCAACATCCCAAATTCAGACAAGTCCCATGACTCTGTCAGGAAAGGCTGTCCTTGCCTGGATAGTGGCATTTCCTGGGCTGTTGCTGTGATGTCTTGCACTCTCACTACCACAAGCTGTATTGAATTTAATCTCTTGCAGCACAGCAAGACTTCAGCAAATGTAGTTAAGCAGTTTCCCCAGGGAGCAGAGATTGGTTAGACAATCAATGCTCTGGTTGTGTAGAGGAGCCTGATCAGATATATTTTCAGAGTGGCACATGCAGTGAAACCCTCCTGTGCCTCTTTGAAAATATATCACATGCATAGCTCAGAAATACATTTACTTCCACTTCATTTACTGTATATATTTTTTCCAAATATGTTATGGATGTGGTCCGCTTTAAGAACTGATTAAAAAGAAATTTCCTGTGACCACAGTATAAAATATTCCTTTTTGGCTTGCACTGAGAAGAAACCAACTTTCACAAAGAGAATGGTTTACCCTGCATGAGTGTAAATCACACACAAATAAGCAGTAAAATCCAGTTATTACAATAGTGTGTTTGGCACATTTATTAAACCCATTTCTTAAGAGTGAGAGTATAGCCAACGTATCAGCTTTGGGGTTTTTTCACTGATTCAGAACACTTCAGAATGCATAACGAACAAGGACTCTGGTGGCACTTTTAAAGAAGAACAAATTTATTTATTGCACGAGCTTTCGTGGGACAGAATCCCACTTCATCAGATGATCATGCTATAAATAAATTTCTTAGTCTTCAAAAGTGCCACCAGACTCCCTGTCTGTTTTGCTGAACTAGACTAACATGGCTATCCCTTTGGATTTTGCAGAACACATGTTTCTAAAATATTTTGTAAAAAGAAAAGGTAGAAGGAAAAACTCTGTGCATATTGTAGGTTCCAGTATAGATCCACAGTAACTACGCCTTGTCTGTAAAGAAAACTAAATGCAGAATTCAAAAGACCTGATTCTGCCTTGCCGTGCTTCCTCTATTGTCATTTACCCCTGCCTGTGCAAAATGAGTGGGAAGAAGGTGTAAACCATCACAATTAGATTAGGCAGCAGTTTTGCCACCACTTAGCACAAGTGTAAATGTCTATGTTACATGTAAGGCAAGAGGGAATCAGGCCCCAGGGGACTGAGTAAGTGCAATGCAGTGGACAGAGTTTTAAAGTTCCATTTCTAGATCTACTTTCTTTAATAATTTGTTCTGCCTTTGTTTCCCCTATCGATTTAGATATAGAAGGTTTGGGGTAGGAGTTCTCTGCTCATGGTGCCTAATACAATAGGGTCCTATTTTATGGTAAAGCCTTCAGATACTACTATGTCTGTTTAGAGTAAAGACATGATCCAAAGCCAGCTGAAAT
The DNA here is from genome assembly GCA_007922195.1 of Podocnemis expansa. Classification (NCBI taxonomy): domain Eukaryota; kingdom Metazoa; phylum Chordata; order Testudines; family Podocnemididae; genus Podocnemis; species Podocnemis expansa. The sequence continues at coordinate 6,352,072 of ML681984.1, forward strand.
CAATGGACACTTTAGCTAAGTGGAAGATTTTATGGAGCTAGCTTCCTAAAAGTGCAGAGACTGAAATCAGCTGGACAAAGAATAAACCAAGGTCTCTTGGGTTTTGTGAGGGAGCTTGGGTGTGGGAGAAACCAGTCACAACTAGATCAAAATTAGTTTATTGCCCTCTTGCGTGACGCTGGCACATAGGACAATGTATGTAGAATGGGTTAATATGGATTGAATATGCACTTGGCATTTCTCATCACCTAACTACTTTTAAGCAGCCATAATTGTCCTTTAGCTATTATCTTAAATACATGAGGAATGAATCTGAATGCTTTCATTCCATTATAGCTGGGACACTTTTACATACCTAATTTCTGTGTCTGTGAATTATTCATAATAAACTTCACTCTGGCTCTTCTGGATAACATAATTGACCTTGTCTGGAAAAAGCACCTTCTACCTTGCCTTTGGATAATTAAATCCATGATGTGGTCCATTATTTAAAGGTAATGACTTTTCATTAGGTTGGGCAATATATTATTGCTCAACTAGTCACCTAATTCCTCTTTTAGAGAATCCAAGCGTTCACTGTTTTGCAAAAGGTTATGTTCACATGAGTAACGTTTCAAAGCTAAGTGGCATAAAACAATCATAAGATGACACTCTTTTGAAACTGGCATGTACAAAATGATCCATCCAAATGAAATGACAAGAAGGCACCTAGATACAGCATTGACTGGGCCAAAATTTCAAGGCGTACCTAAAATTTGCAACCAGCAGCTTTGTGGGTGTAAACGATGTTGTTGGTTAATTGCTTGAGATACAAGTTCAAATGGTATTTGGATGGTAAAACTACAGCTTCATTATTTCAATTGTCATTTGCACCTGCTTCGCACCTCTCCAGCAGCATTAAATGTCCTAAATCTAGTTTAGAAAACCACAAAAGAATACTCTGTATGTGAAAGTCTCTGGATCACACAGATTATTTTGTAGATGTTTCTCCATCAATCTCTTTCCAAGCAGGTGGTATGGCTTGGCTGGAAGTTACAATTTATACTGGAACCACTCCTGCAGACAGTTCTAGCCTTATAGACACCTTGGCATCCTCCATGCCTTGACTGAGGCAGAGTATTGCACTGGCATTTTAGAGAACTAGAAATTGCCATTAAGACAGAACTAGAAATCACCATTAAGCAGGCTTACTGTGTTTAGGTACCAGCTGAAAGCCCTGAACTGGGTCTGCTTGGCGGTAATATTGCTATGTCTGTTTTATACCCAGTGTGCTTTATACACTTTCCAAGGTTCTGTATTTATTTTTCAGTAGAAGGGAGTTTTGGAAAACACTCAAAAACCCAAGACCAAATTCCATAGGCTCAAATGCACTATTGGCCTAAGGAACATGACAACAGTGAACCCAGGGGGATGGAACCAACTCTAGTTAAAGTAAAATTTGATTATTAATACTATTTATTAGGTGGATTATTTATATGCTATTCTAGTATCCAGATTTTTATGCTGTTCTCCTCATTGTGCTTTCTAAGTGTCTTTCAGTAGTGACTCTTTCAAACAAAAACAGAACTGAATTGGTTAATTACTCAGAAAGAGACTTCAAATGTTATAAATGTGTTAGTAATTCCAAATGGTTTAAACCATTCAACACAAACTTAATTCAGCCCACTAGCTATTTGCAAATTATTTGCTTTGACTATGAACTTAGTGAACAATCACTTTGATCCAAAGATGTTGTTTCTACTCTCTGACCGGATGATCAGAAATAATAAGAAATGCAGCAAAAAGATTTCAAGACATTGGAATGAACATTTCCATCACAGGCAGGTATCTGCAAAAGTGTTCAACAGATTTTTGCTTCCCAGGAACATTTTTTTTTTTTTTTTGCCTAAAAAAAAATTCATAAACTCTACACATCTGTAGAATGGATCAAAGGGCTGAGAATGGGGTCAAAATGAAAGTGAAGCTTGCCCTGGAATAAAGTTCCATTCCAATCCATTTTTCACCCAATAAAATGCCCCATTAGTTACAAATTATCAATGAAAGTAACATTATTATAAATTCAGTCATCTCCAAGGACCTGAGCTAGAATAATTTCCCTGCTACTAATGCAAACTAGCCAACAAAACTATCTTTTACCCAGAATTATCTGTGATTGTTTTATTGGCTAAACTGTAAGTTCTCCCATCTTCAAAGTGTCTGATGGAGTGGGATTTTCTCACATGAAGCTCATGCAATAAATATATTTGTTAGTCTTTAAGTGGCTGAACTAAATTAACAAGGCTGCCCCTTTTTAACTTTGTATCCTATACTGTTTCACTTGCTTCATTTGAGTAAAGATAACTATGTACAGCACATTGATAGTTTATGTCATTATTATGTGGCTATGTTTTCCCATTAGTTTCTGCTTCTACTCCATTACCCCAGTCCTACAGTATTACAATGGGTTTAATTGTCAGTTTCACTTTCTTCATTTGTCTCCTAATTTTGACAACGGTGTGTTTCATGGAACATAAATTTCATCCTTTGAAAACATTGCATTCTTCAGTGCCATATAACTAAACTGGTCCCAGAACCTTGTAGAGAAGTGGGAAAAAAAAAATTGCCCATGTTGGCATTTTGAGAAGTCTGTACCTCTCTCTGGAGGCATCAGTCATAGATAAGATCATTACTTCATCAAAAAGAGAAGGTGATTACTCACTCAATAAAACTTATGGTCTATTTAGCTGAGGCCTCTAAAGTTCTGCTGATTGACTGGAGTCCCTAACCTGTCTTGAAGAGGAAGTAAACAGACCGCAACACTGACTATTATTGCCTGAATCCAGAATTTAAACATTCAGCATGAGTGAAATGATTCAGAAATTTAAGCCTCACTTTACCTCTGGTTTCTTAGTGGAAATGAGGTTTGGAAATAGCTCCTCAATGGCTCTGATTGGTAAGAACCCCATGAATATTTCAGCTACAGTTCACAGAGTGGTTAAAGCTGAAGGAAGATAGATTTTCCCTTAAGGAGAGAAGACTAGAGGGCCTGTCCATGTGAAAATTTAACAGGTCCTGCCATTCAATGTTCCATCTTGATCTCATCAGAAGACAACACTACTTAATTTATGATGAGGGTATTTCAAAGTAGGAACACCCCTTCAGTTCCCACCAAAGACAAGCATGATCCTCATCTGCACATCACCCTTTGCCAACGTGAGAAAATCAAATGGTTTCTGCTAACCCTCAAGCTTGACAGAGTAGGCAACGGCTGTAAGAAGCTTTTGCCCAGCAAGTGGGCTGAGAATGACAAATCAATCCCCATTAGTCAGCTCCTTTTAACCTTCATTGCCCCTCTATCCCTTGCTGTTGTGATGATCATTTGAATCAGAAGCTAAAAGAAAAGTCCACATTTAAAATACTCCTTTACATGTAGCTGATGCCATTTCTTCCTTGACACTACTTCTCTGATCTCTCTTCATTTCAGCACACATTCCACTGTAGGCCTGGATTCATCAGTAAAACAAACTGGTCATGGCTGCATTAGATTTAATTGTAATGGAAAATTGAGAAAAAGGACAACTAGAAACCATTATCCCCTTCCTCATTCCATCAACAGAAGTGCTACTGCCAACATTATGGTCTCATTAAGTAACACAGCCTGAATAGGAAGAATGGAGAAGGGCTACTGACTGCAGACAAAACCACTGGGAGCACTTTTCATGCACTATTAATGTTAATGTAGTAGAATTGCTAGATCCTGTAAATTGGATGCATAATTTTTAACCTCTAGGTAAACCATAGGTTTAGGGGAAGTGAGAGTGAGAAATTCAATGCATAAGAAGAGATCAAAACAGGCAGTGCACAAGGCAAACAGGCAAGCCCTTAGTAGAAAGCAAATCCCACACAGCTAGCAGCAAGGTTTTCAAGAAACCAAGACACATTACTTGCTTGGCTCCAAATCCACAAGGGACTTAGGCACAGTAATGCTTATCATTTCTACATCTATCTTTTAGATGCCCTCCCACACCGCAATCCACAAACCCCAGTTTAGGGGCCTAAGTTCCCTGAGACAGGGCAGTAATTAACATAATTCAGAAAAGTCAGCATGTTAGACAGAGATGCTTTCTTTGCTTGGGACCCAAACACAAATTCTCTCTGGGAGTCAAGCACCTAAACTGTTTGTTGCCAAAAGTGTGGCAGGATTTGTGTAACTCCACACAACGCATCCAAGGAGGGAAGAGGAGACCATCTCTTTTACAACCTTTAGCACAGTGGTTAAGGTACTCATCCAGGATGTGGGAACCCCATGGTTCAGTTCCCACCTCTGGTGATACAGAGAAGGGATCTGAACTTGAGTATCCCACTTCAATAGGAGTTAGGTGTCTAAGTACCTCTCACAATCTATGCATCCAACCTAATGCTTAGAAAAGACCTCCCATTGACTTCAGGGGGCTTTAGATCAGAACCTACAAGCATTTAGATTGCTTTAAAAGGTCTCTGAATCTTGTTCTTTCAAAAAATAAATCACAGCAGGATATCCTGAAGTATAAAAAGGGAAAACCTTGAAAAATTATCTGAATTGATGGGAATGTTTCAGCCCACTGTGCGAAATGCTACCATTGGAATGAGAATCTACCTAATTATTCTCAGTAGGCTTCAAAGGGCCTAAGCCCACTCCTACCCTGGGAGATGTTCTGTTACACATCAGGGTCAAGAGACATTGATGAGGTAGTGTGAAGAAGTTGGCCCCATGCTCCCTCTGATGTAGCAGTCTTATTGAGAAGCAGAAGACATCAGGATGAAGGGCTCTTAACCTGGTGCCTTTACCACCACTGACATCTTTTAAAAAGAAACCCAAAACATCTTTGAAAGAAAAACCCACGGATGGTTCCTGAGCCATAAAAATAGATATTACAACATCCACCAATGCTACAGTGTGTTCCTTGAACATGTCAAAATACAGACAGAGATTCTCAGATTAGATGCTAAACCTATAAGTATGTTCTTATAGCTCCATGGAAACAACCATTCCTAGAATAAGGCTGTTGGAGCACAGGTCTCTGTGATATTGTTGACCTGGAATAAAGTAGTGTTTTCAGTCTCTTCTACCTCACTGTCCAGAGTGGTTTGGTTGTTTCATTTTTTATTTCTTGTTCTAGTCACAAAACCATCTTTACCTCTATTTCTCTTCATTTTAAAGGCCTATTCCCACTCCCATTGAAGTCGGTGATGTAATGCCCATTGGCTTCTAGAGGGCAGGACCATGCCCCAAGCTAACAGCTTTAGCATATGAGCAAAGGGCTATTTAATAATTACACTGACTTCATCACTGCTTTTCTCTGACTCATCTCATTGCATCACAGTAAGCTAATTTCCTTGAAGCAGCCTCTGGATGTAGAACTTAGGTTCTTCTTCTTCAGGCTGTTGTTATCGCTGAACTACCTAATCTGATGGGGGGAGGGAGTTAAGAGGGTCGGGGGGGGGGGGTTGGTGTTTTTTTTTTTTTTTTTTTTTTTTTGAAAACATTAATTCTTTCTACTAGCTCTACCACTGGCTTCCTATATGGAGTTTGCAAAGCATTAAGGTTGAATTTTCAGAAGTGTTCGTAGTTGATCTAACTATGCTCCCAATGGAATCAATCACTGTTTTTGGAATTACACCCTTGCCTCATTTCTGTCCCTATAAAATGGGGATAACAGTAATGACTCACAAGGACACTATATGGATTCATTAGTAAACATTTGTAAATTGCTACGTGAAATTCTATTTAAGCATGTCAAGGAATGTTGGGAAAGTGCCAGGCCTCAGAGGTTTGTTTCTGGAAAACTGTGATTTCCATTCTTGATAGCAAAGGAGGGGAGAATGTCTGCCATGTTCTCTTCTGTGGAAATGGTTCTTTCAGGGCAGAATGACCCTCATGGGCAAACCTTTACATAAGGATAGAAGAATTATCCTGGAAAATTAATCTGAAAAAAAAACGTGTATTTCCATTTTTAGATACCTCCTGAAAGGAAAATACTCAAAACCTCCCACAAAACTGCTTAACACAATCTCTCTCTGAAACAATAAAAATAAACACAGACTTTTAGAAAGTGCTATTTTGGAGCTTTCCTTATCGTTACATAGAATGTATCAAAAGAAAACTGTACTCACCTAACACTAGGGATACAGTCTTAGTGTGCAGTTCCAAAAGGGAGCCATGTTAGCCTCAATCAGCAAAAGGAACAAAGAGTCCTGTGACACTTAAAAACTAACAAATTTATTTATCACATGAGTTTTCATGGGAGAAAATCCAACTTCATCAGACACTTAGAAGGAGTCTGAGTGTGGTATGGTTTTTATGGTATCAAACAGTCTTTTATCTGCCCATTAGGATCCTCTTTTCCTCTTTCTTCACTGCTTCTGAGAAAAGTGAATGCCTTCTCTATCAGCCTTACGGACATGTGGGCTCAAATTAATTGATTCTGACAGATTTACATTAGGGATGAATTTGATCCAAAGTGAATCTACCATGAGTTAAACCTGGACTCAGTTGTGCATGTTCTAAACTCTCCCTTCTCCTAGCTGCACAACAGAACTATCAGATGATGTTGCTCATGCCCTAATATACCTTCAGCATGCACATATCTGTTGTGGTTTCCTGCACTGGAAATGAGCCATAGCAATTAAAACAGCAGACCTGGCATCAGTACTTGTGAGTTCTATCCCCATGACTTATTGTGTGATTTTAGACAAGCAAGTTAGCTTGTCTTTGCCTCATGTTCCCCAACTCGAAAAGTGGGATTCAATGCATCAGCCTCACAGAGTTGACACAAGATTACATTCATTCTTTTGAATTGCTCAGAGATGTTCAAAGAAAGAGTATGCAAACATGAAAATGATCATTACTGTATTCGTGTTCAGTCTGACTTGTTGACATCAGACTCAAATGGTCAATATGGCTGTTCTACAGATGCTGACAGCAGCTCCTTTGTCTGTGCCCACCAAATTCAGGAAGGAACCTAAGGAAATTTCCACTGCTATAACTCGTATGTTCTCCTGGATAACTCAACTGGCAAGATTCACCAAAACCACATGCCAAATTCAGAGGTGATAAGAGTGTAAGTTAAATGTGAGTATGTAGGTTTAATCTAATGGAGTTTAACTGAGCCTAAGTCTGTGCAACGTACATATTGAGGGGAGTTGTAAGGTGTAAGTCAGATCAAGCTGAGTCATTCCCTTCTCTAGACTGACCACTGTGTGTAGTAAAAAAAAACAACAAGCAGTTGTGTGGCACTTTACGACTAACAGATTTATTTTTTGCATGAGCTTTCGTGGGAGAAGATCCCACTTCTGGGGAAGTGGGATCTTCTTCCACGAAAGCTCATGCAAAAAATAAATCTGTTAGTCTTAAAGTGCCACACAACTGCTTGTTGTTTTTTTACTGGACTAGACTAACACGGCTATCCCTTTGGACACTGTGTGTAGCCCTTATCTGCCATATTTGGGGCAGACAAGAAAGCTTTTCCAACTGACACTGCAGTGAATCCAAGCAACATTTCCAGCAGAGATGGGTAAGTGTTATTACCATCACCCAGAGTATCAGTGAGACCTCATCTGGAATACTGTATGAAATCTGGTCTCCATGCTTAAGATAGATGAATTTAAACTATAAAATGTGCAGAAATGGACTATGAGGATGATCAGTGGCATGGAGAATCTACCTAATGAGAGAAATCTTAAGGAGCTTGGCTTGTTTAGCCAAACAAATGAAGGATGAGGGGAGATGTGATTGCTCTCTCTATATATATATCTATATCAGTGAGATAAATACCAGGGAAGAAGAGGGATTATTTAATTTAAGTGTCAATGCTTTCACAAGAAGAAATGATATAAACTGGCTATCAAACAAAAGGCTACAGGAAAGTCAAGGTTTGGAATCTGGAGGGAGCAGGGCCCATTATAGCAGGAAAAAGGAGAGACAAGACACAAGACAGGTGGGAAATCAAATCAAAATCTTAGACATCTGTATACTAACGTGAGACATAAGTAAGTATGAAGAATTAGAAATGCTAGTTAAGGAACACAACTATGACATATTTGGCATCACAGACACATGGTGGGATAACATACAACAAATATTGATATAGAAGAGTACAGCTTGCTCAGAAGGAGAAGGCACGGTAATAAAGGAGGAGGTATTCTCTTATATATCACAGATGTAGACACCTGGACTGAGACTGAGATAGAAATAGGTGATAGTCTGTGAGTAAAGATAAAAAGGGGTAAAAAAAAAAACAAGAGGATGTCATGGTAGGGTCTACTGCACCACGTCTAAGCACTAGGATTAGGTGGATGAGTCTTTTTAAAACAACTAACAAAATCATTAAAAGCAGAGGACTTAGAGTTGATGGGGGACATCAACTACTCAGACATCTGTTAGGACAACACCACAGCAGGGCACAGATTATCAAAAAAGTTCTTGTAAGGCATTGAAGTCTCCCCTCCACCAGCAGGTGGAGAAAGTGACTAAAGGAGAGGCTGTTCTAGATTTAATTTTGACAAATAGTTAGTAACTGGTTGAGATTATGAACGTGGAAGGCAGCTGACGTGAAAGTGATCACTGAATGGTGGAGTTCACGATTCTAAGGAATGGTAGGAAGGAAAACAGCACAACAAAGATAATGCATTTCAACAAGGCAGCCTTTAGGAAATTCAGGGCATAAATAAGATCCCATGGGAAGCAAATGTAAGGCAAAGAATAGTTCAAGAGAGTTGGCAGTTTTTCAGAGAGACATTATTAAGGACACAAGTGAAAACTATCCCAATGCATAGAAAAGACTGAATATATAGCAAGAGGCCACCAAGGGGAAAATCAGTAGTAGAAAATGAGGAAATGGCAGAAGTTCTAAATGACTTTTCTGTTTCAGTTCTCACTGAAAAGGTTAGTAGCAATTGGATTTCTAACATTGTAAATGACAGTGAAAATGAGATATGGTCAGAGGTTAGAATAAAGAACCTGAAAGTTACTTAGACAATATAGATGCTGTCAAGCCACATGAGCCTGATGAAACACATCCCAGAATACTCAAGATGTTGACAAGGAGGTATGTAAGCTATTAGAGGTTATTTAAAAAAAAAAATCACGAAAGAGGGGAGAGATTCCAGAAGACTGGAAAAGGGCAAATATAGCACCACTCTACAAAAAGGGGAATAAGGACAACTTGGGAAATTACAGATCAGTCAAGCTTAGCATTTAACCTTAGCACCCAGAAACATAATATAGCAAATAATTGATCAATCAATTTGAAACCACCTGGAAGATAACAAGTCAATAAGTAAAAGTCAGCATGGATTTGTCAAGAACCAACCATATCCAAGCAGGACAGGGAAACAAGTCTTGTGGATAAGGGGAGGTGGTATATGTGGCATTTCCTGATTTCAGTAGACTTTTGACAGTTTCACATGCCCTTCTCATGAACAAACTAGCAAAATGCAACTAGCTGTAGCTACTACAAGGTAGATGCATAAGTGGCTGGAAAACTACTCCCAAGGATTAATTATCCATGGTTCATAGTCAAGTTGGAAGGCATAACAAGTGTGGTTGTGTACGGATCAGTTCTGAGTCTGGTTCTGTTCAATATCTTCATTGATGATTTAGATAATGGAATAGAGGGTGCACTTATAAAACTTGTGAATGATACCAAACTGGGAGGGGTTGCAAATGCTTTGGAGGATGCAAATAAAATTCAAAATTAGCTGGACAAAGTGGAGAAATTGTCTGAAGTAAATAGGATGAAATTCAATAAAGACAAATGGAAAGTACTCCACGTACTCCTAGAAGAAGTACTGTAGTATAGAAAGGGATCTGTGCATCATAATAAATCACAAATTAAGTGTGAGCAAACAGCATAATAGTTTAAAAAAAAGTGATCATTCTGGGATGTGCTAACAGGAGCACTTTAATCAAGACACAAGAAGTAATTCTTTCACTCTACTCTGTGATGATATTGCCTCAACTAGAGTGCTGTATCCAGTTTTGGTGCAAGAGTTCAGATACATTGGAAAAAGTCCAGAGGAGAGAAACAAAAATCATTAAAAGTCTAAAAAACATGATCTATGACAGAAGATTAAAAAAATGTATTTTTTTTTCTTTTCTTTTTTTAGTTTGGAGAAGAGACTGCGTATGGGCATCACTATAAGAGTTTACATGTGTATAAAAAGGTTATTACAAGGAGGAGGGATCGGGGGATCTCTAACTTCCAAGGACAGGACAAGGAGAAATGGGCCTAAATTGAAATGAAGGAGGTTTAGGTTGGACATCAGGAAAAGCTCCCTAACTGTCAGGGTAGTTACGCATTAGAATAACTTATCTAGGGGAATTACAGAATCTCTCTTATCATAGGTTTTTAAAATTAGAACACCAGCAATGTTTAGATAATTCAGCAATGGTCTAATTCTTAGCCCTGCCTGAGGCAGGGGAGGGGACTCAAAGGCTTCTTAAGGTCCTTTCAGCTATGTCTACACTTAAAAGCTTAGTTCAGACTTGGTTAGTCCAAACTAAGTAGTGCAGTTAGTTCGAACTATGCGTGGTTTTTCAGTTCGAACTAAAAAAGCACGGCTAGCTTGAACTAAAAAAAACACAACTTAGTTTGAACTAGCCACTAGTTCAAACTAGCATGACTACGTCGTGCTAGTTTGAACTAAATTCCAAAATAAGTTAGAACTAAGCAGTTCAGACTAACTAATCAAACTAATCTTTTTTTGTTGTTGTTGTTCAAACAAGGCAAAACCTAGTGTAGACAGGGATCAAATTAGTTTGAATTAAGGCTCCTTAATTCAAACTAATTTGCTAGTGTAGACATAGCCTTCGAGTCTTATGATTCTATAATCAATATGTTTACTATTGAAACTAGATGAAGGTTTCTTACCATCAGAGAAGTGAGTTCTCAGACAGCCTTCCAAGGAGAGTAGTGGGGGTAGAAATCCTACGTTTATTGAGGGGATGGTATGCTGACATTTTCTAAAATGGCATGTGGCCCATCCTTGACTGCTATGAGCAAATATGTATAACAGTAGGAGATGGGAAGAGCTCCGAGTAACTACAGCAAATTATTTTCCAGTTGTCCAACTGATGGATTTAGCTAGAATATGCAAGGCCTTCCTGATTACCAGAGCCGTAACTACAGCGGGGCCGATGGGCCAAAGCCCTGGGTGGCCCGAAGCAGCTCAACAGACAGGTGCTATTGCAGTGCCAGCTGTAAGCACCACTAATGGGAAGGGGCATGTTCCGATGAGAACGCGCCCCGGGAAGCAACATGCCGTGTTAGGGTTCTGCTGATTACCACTGTGATGCTTAGGGAGGAATCTTCCCCAGGTCAGACGGGCAGAGACACTCAAAGGTTTCACCCTCCTCTGCAGCATGGCCATGGATTGCTTGTTGGCATGACTTACTGCTGGTTGTGAATTCTCTCTAACTTGAAGTCTTTAAATCAAGTTTGAGGATTTAGCAACATGACCTGAAGCTATAGGCCTACTACAGGACTAGTGAGTGAGGGTCTCTGCCTCAACACATAGGTGGTCAGACAGGGTGATCATGATGGTCCCTCTGTCCTTAAATCTAGGCATCTATAAGAGCATGCTCAAATTATTGCATGTAACAGTCAAGCTGCTGCACAATACAGTTGCACCCTGTTGTAGGTTTGGAGGAAAGTGAGATATTTTCCTACTGAGGTAAGAGTCTTCATTTCCTGAGGGTTGGACAGATTGCAGTCTTAACTGATTATCCATTTTTATAACAAGCAGTGGATATGCTGTTTATTTCTAATTATGTATTCATCACCAAGCGTGTGCTGAGGGCTGCATAGCATTTAGCTGCTCATACCCTCCGCTTTGTACGACAGCCACAGCCTGGATGATGCTCTGGGAGAGTCAAAGGAAGGAGTTAATTACGTTAATAAAAGAAAACCAAAATTCCTTCCTCTCTGCATCTAGTCATTATTGCTGGTTACATTCTTGGGCCTCCCAGGAGAGCTGGGTCATTAGAGAGGAGTGGATTGAGGACAGGCTGGATGCCTGGCACATTTATACATCCTTTACCAGACCCAAACATTTAATTTTGATGTAATAGTTTCTCTTTGACCATACAGCTTACTTTAGTTTTGGTTCCTCTCGTGCCATGTTGGTCTGTCTCACTTGCTACAGAGCAAAAGAGATAGGAGACTGACCATATCGGATATGCTGAGTCAGAGGGTCTTTCGGAAAAACCGCTCCACCCCGCTGGATTCTAAACAATACTAAACGGCGTAATGTCCCTTCCAGCTTCCTTACCAGCAATGACAGAGGGGAAGACGCTCCTACTTTGCCGCCACTGGCTGCCCCTTTACTGTGGTATGTCAGCACCTCACAATCTTTAAGGTAGCTCTTCTCCAAATGCCTCTGTGGGATAGATCAGTGCTATGATGCCCATTTCAAAGATGGGAAACTGAGGAGCAAAGAGATTAACATGGTCCAAGATTGCAGCTGTAGTCTGTGGAAAGTAGAATTTGAACCAGTGTGCTCACGTCCCAAGTTAGAGCTCAAATGATTTAATGTTTATGTCTATGAAACCTGCCATCTTCTGTTTCTAAATGCGTCTGGAGCAATCTGTTTGCACATTAGAGAAGGTGCTTGCTATGTACAGCAGAACTCACCGAATTTATTAACCTGGGAGGGTGTCTTACAAATTATTTTTTCTGGGTAAACTCTGTCACAGACTCCCATAAACAAAGGAGTCTATTTTCAGGAAAGCCCTTTCAGACTGGTTCAAAATATTAATGTGGGGGCGGGGGAAGAAAGACATTTTCTAGAGAATCTTAAGGCTCAGCCCAGGATTGGTCTCTCAGGCAGGTATTTCTCACCAGGCTGTCAGTCACGGCCCCAAGAAGCATGCTGATCCTACGCACATCTAGAGCCAGAAAACAAGAGTGGATATTCACGGGAAGTCATACTTGCACAGCATCACAAATCATGAAAGACACTACCCCATGAGTCTGCCAGAGCTCTCTCGCTCATCCTAGCTGAGCTGCCACTCCCATGCTGGGATGCAAAGCAGGAACAAGTTTATCCCACACACTCCCTCTGCTTCCTCCTGCCTACTATGTAGTTATTCTTGGTGCTAGCTTGTTGTTGCTAACTTACCGCTCCAAACCCAAAACCAAGACCTGGTGTTATCCCTGAATGAACTCCATTAAGGGTGCCCTTTGCTGACAGAGCTCACCGCATAGGGCAGCGTTCAAGCATTTGTCCAGGCTGTCCATATTCACACTGGGGGGGGGGGGCTCAACTCCTTCAACTTGGGCATATTGTCCGCAGCCATCACCACCTCATCTCTCACTCGCCTAAGGGTACACCACTTCTTCATTTGTGGTCAGTGCCTGAGGACAGTTGTTCTGAAGGAGACAAGTTCTCCACAATCAGTGGCATTTCCACCACATTGTCACACTGTAGCTTTCCACAGTGGTATTTTGAGGCAAGGGATTTTTCAGAGGCAATACACTTTCCGTACTTCAGCAGTTTTGGTGGTGGAATTTGTCTGTACAAAGAGCATCTCAGTTAAGCGATGCTGAGTCAGGCCACCTCCAAATGTGCTTCTCTCTTCTCCTCCTGTGGCTCCCCCACTGTGCCTCTCAGTGGAGCCAGCAGAGGGGAGGAGATATAGCCTGAGACCGGCAACCTCCTACTCATTCCTCAGCCTTCTGGGTCACAGCAGAAGTAGGATATCCCAATCCCAGAGTGGGTTATGGGGGAGAACAGTGAGGGGTCTGGTGGAGGGAATAACACAGACGGGAGAAGCATGGATGAGGCCGGACACATTGAGGGATAGGAACCAAGGCTGCAAAATTCAAGAAAAGGATTGGATTCTCTAACTCTGAATCTCTCTCTCTCTCCAGTAAATCTACTTTCTTTGCACTTAAGAAACAAAAGTTTCAAAAAATCTTCATACCCAACAGCCATCTTGAACGTCCACTAGTAACTGGAGTGGTCAGATATCTCCCTCAGAAAGCCTGTCATTCTTGCTATGATCAGGGTTCACATATTTTCTTATCTGTACCCTGCCTACAATTTAACATGGCTCCCAAATCTCTGTAAGGGAGTAGACCGATATCTGCCGTGCTACCTTTCTGCTGCAAACTCTGTGGTAGAAGCTCTAAATATAGTTCAATTTATTTAGGATAATGCCTGCAAGGGGCTGTCAACACCGACGCTCTAGAGTGGAGAAACAAGGTGGGATGGTGGATAACACAGCTGGAGTCAATCATTCCCAGGAAGAAGATTCTAATTATCCAGTCATAATTACACCACACAATCTACACCTGACACCCATCAGCCACTCTCCGAGATGAGTCATCCTCTGAGGGCAGACTGCCCTGATCTCCATTGTTTTGTACAACGTCAAACTGTCTCTTGGCAATATAATAGTAATTTAAAGTACCTGGGATGATAACATGGAAATTATCTTTGAAAGGTGAAGGAATAATAGTGGTCAAAGGCACAAAGACAAATTATTATTTGCTTGTTATCAGTCATTTCACATCAAGTTACATTATATTTGTGTTAAAAGCTGGTTGGAACCAGTCTATCCCTCTTACTTCACAATCAGAGTGTATGGGATGAAGCTAAAGTCATGCTGGAGTTTAATCAGAAAATGCCAGTCTACCACAATAATTAAAGTGAGCTAAATGGGCTGGGATATGCTGCCTAGACACAGATAGAGGGGACAGCATATCATTGGTATTCTAGGATGGGTAATGCAGAACAGCTGGGAGGTTCAAGGAAAAGACACTGAAGAGGATGAGGAAAATAGCTGCAGGGATTAGTGTGGATGCTCTCACTTGCTATGGGAAAAGTTTAAGGCAGCCCAGAGACATACCAAAGGGCCATCAGTGCTGTACCAAATGTCAAGCCTGGTGTCTGAATGCCCCTAGGTAGACGCAGGAAATAGTCACCAAAATAACTGAGCATCCTTGACCAGGAAATTTGCCTCTTTGTTTGGGTTGGAAATTCACTTTCCAGAATGATTAATGGTTTAGGGTAGATGAAATGTTGCTTTGTTGGGACTTGAGGATGCTCTCACCGAAATGGTGAACAAACTACACTAGCTTTCTTGATTTCAATTTAAGAGATTGCTAATTAACTTGAGTTACCCAGCACATTTGTCAAGGCTAGTGTGGATGCTCCCCATCCACATTTTTCTTTACTCTACAGATGATCCTAAACTCTAACTGAAGCTAAAAGAATGTAATGAAAAACAAGCCCAATGAAGGATAGGAGAGACAAAGAAAACGGTGAACAAATACAATTCTTAACTCAAACGTTTCAATTTGCTTTTCTTCTCAAATCTCTGCCTAGGGAGGTGTGCTGCACTCTGGAGAGAGTGATGCCAGGGTTTTTAAATTTAGCTATTCGGTTACTAAAATGCAGTAAATATGGTAATATTGTGAGATAACTGAGATATGGAAATGATGAGGCTAACGTATGCGTTATGTCTCAGAACATGCCCAGTGCTTTCTAGAAGGCAGAATAGACTCAGGCCAAGCAGAGGGTTCATTCAGTTAATTAAAGTGCAGTCATATCTTTAAACTCCTCAGTTCCTGACTCTAGACTAAACCTTAGAAGACTCTACCAAAAGAAACAGTACGAGGCTCCATCAGACATGAGTATCCACCATATGTGGGAAAAGGGAGAGTTAGAGAGTGTCTCCTCTCTCTCATCACCTGACATATTCTAAAAGATCCTGGGATCCACTGCTGGCAGCACAGAAGCAGAAATGGTTTCAATTCACATTTTGCATGTGAGAGAAAGCCAAGAAAACTTTCCCAGACAGCAGGCATAGAGGAGAAGGCTCTGCAGCCAAGAGGGCATAAAGTATAGGTCTGAACTTCAGTTGATGTAGATGAGACTAGCCAGTTTATATCAATTGAGGATCTGACCACATAAGTAGGGACACAGAGCAAAGGAAGGACAAAGCAATTCCTTGATAAAGGCTTTGGCAAAAGCCTCCTGTGGATTCTATCTAACAAAACTGAGTGAGCTTTGCTTGTCTAGTGTGCTCACTGCCTGAATGATAGGTTAGTGTTTCATCAAGTGAGAGCTACAGAGAGCTGAGAGGTAGCAAAGTGCGGGTGCCATTTTGGATGGCATTCTTCAGACAAACACAAGTGGCCGGATTCAATAGGTCAGAAGGTCAGACGTAATGAATTATGCTGCCTTCTGGACTTAAAATCCATGAATCTCTAAATACCAATAATAATAAATATCCATGTACATGCTACCTTGAAGGCGAGGGTCTCACCATGCTTCATAAACTAATTAAATCTCATAGCACCCTTGTGACAGAAAGATGCCAAATTACTTCCCACATCACACAACTGAGGCAGAGAAAAGCCCACATGAGTGTCAATTCCAGTACTTGCCAGCAATATTTGCACTTGTATATTGTTAATAAATAGCATCAGGAACATTTTTATTTTAGTACAAATTTCAGCAAACATGGAAATTTGGATGTATGAAGCTTTGGAAAAATGGAGTATGATTTAAATCCATTTACTATATGACCAAGACCCAGCTGTCCCTGAAGTCTTGTCATTTCAAGAGCTCACACATTTTATTTGTATGTATGTTCTATGTCTTCTTGAGGTCCACTGCCGTAGGCTACCAACAAAGCCCTGTGACAAATGCCAAATATAATTAAACAAAAGGGGGAGGGAGGGGGGAAAAAACTGGCCACAACCAACCTTCTCAGTTCTGTCCTCCAGGGATCTGCAGTTTTTCTGGTTCATTGAACAAATCTGATTTTTACTTCATTTGACTCTACCCTTTCTTTCACATATACTGCCACTTCCCCACCATCTGTCCACTTGATGGATTTTGCACCCTAGTATCACCATGTGCCACTGATTATCTCCATCCCACAAGTTGCTGCAATGCCTGTTATTTCAATACCCTCATTTAATACAAGGGACTCAAGTTTACCCACCTTAGTATTAGACAGCTAGCATTTGTACACAAGAACTTAAAAAGTTGTCACTTTTTAGTCACCTGCCATTGTGTGATAAATGAATGGGAGTCTTTCATTTTACTGTTCCTTATCAGCTGCAGTTGGCTTCCTGCCAACCAGAGACAATCAGCTACACTATTGACCACCTCGGCTAGTATCCACTCTCTGACAGTGGTGAGCACCATATAATTCAAAGGAAGATGCAGCAAATTCTCTCACTTCTAACTGAAAAATTATCTTTCTATAGGGAATTTTCTTCCCAACCATCTCAATAAATGGTTCGCTTATGCCCTGGAGCATGACTGTTAATATTCCACAATGAAATTAGTCAAAATTACTTAAGAAAATACAAAAACAACAAAAAAACCCCATCATGCTGTGTTTTGCTTCCGGTTCTTACAAGCAGTAGCTCTGTAGTATCTGTTCATCAAATACATGTATGAATATATCAGTTCACATCCATATATATTGTTATGCTCACACATCCCAGCTTGCATACAACTTTCAAAAAAGATGAGTAGCCCATGTGCTGGTAATATGTCAGGAATAGCATCACATATAGCAGCCAGAGATCACTAAAAGGCTGTAGTAATGAACAAAGGACTGGCAATGTATAAACTCCCTCTTACTGTCCATCCCACAACTAAACTAGAATGCATGTTTTCCTCTTTACCTTTCCCCTTTATCTCCTCAGATTTTCCATCCTTCTAGTTCTGTCCATGGTGCTACATACTGAAATATTTCTTTCCCTAGTCTGAGAGCAAACCAACACTGACAGTGGCAAATTCCCCACCCTCAATTTGATCTCTTTGGTTCAACTGAGTGGTCAGTTATGATCAGCTCAATCAATCTGAAAGCTGACACTGTAAATCCACACCCTGATGAAAAACAGTGCTGAGTCAAACGGAGGGTATTTTCCTTCAACTTAGTGTAGTGGAGACACGAAAGTAACTAGGCTTTAGAAATTCAAAGGGAGATATGCATGTAGCCTGTGTATCTACCTTTGACCGGAGCTGAAAACCTCAGGAAGTGTAGACCAGGCCTTAGTAAGCGGTTCTCAAACTTTCTGAAGTATTGTGCCCCTTTCAGGGTCTGTTTTATCCTGTGTACTCCAAGTTTCACCTCACTTTAAAACAACTTACTTAAACAATCAGACATAGAAATACACAAGTGCCACAGCACACTAGTAGTGAAAAATTGCTTACTTTCACATTTTTAGCTTATAATTATAAAATTAAAATGATTGGAATATACATATTGCACTTCTATTTTAGTATACAGTAGGAGTCTCAAACATGCAGGCCTAAAGCTATTTCCTGTGGCCTGCAATGAGACAATTATTACCGATATTTGAAATATCATTGTATGGAAAGGTTTCAGTGGTGCGGCCCTCAGTCTAACATACTAATCCTCATGTGGCCCTCATGGTGATTTGAGTTTGAGACCCCTTGTATATAGGATATAGGGATGTTTTAATGCGGAATTGGTCCTGCCATGAATGCACAGGACTAGACTCAATGATTTTTTTGTGGTCCTTTCCAGTTTCTATGATTCTAGAGAGCGATATGAATGAGCCATTGCTGGTATGAAATTTTAGTTTGTACTTACTTTGCTAATACTTTTTATGTGGTCTATGGTAAAAATAAGGCAAGCATCTAGACAAGGTACTGTGCCCCCATGCAAGCCCTCTGTATAGCCTGTTTGAGAACCTCTGGTGTAAGTAGACCTTTTATTTGGTACATTGTTCGTATACCTAAAGGTCTATTTCACAGTTTTAAAAACACCCAATGGCCAAGTCATCTAGCATGGAGAGCCTGCCTTTCAGGTAACACCAGGTGATCAGTGAGGCATTTAAATACATACCAATACTACTTGTTCTGCTGTATACATGAAACATGAGAGAAAGAAATCCCCAAACAAAAAAGCCCTTAAGTCTGTTGACATTTCACTAGGATTAACTTTTCACTCCTTGACAAGTCTATAAAGCTTGTCTGATAATCAAAGCACCAGGATAAGACATGGATAACGAGGAACAAAAAGAGGATTTTCGATTATTTTGAAAGTGACCCTTATCGCTGTACATCTCCCTTCGATAACAAAGTATCAGAATGTGAACAGGGGCCTCCAGGTAGGTAACTTTCTAGGATATTTATCACAAACTTGCTCTACAATGGTATTTCCTCTGTCTGGTCTTCCTGCCACCATGCAACATCAGACCAGAAAATCTGATTCCTCTAGCAGGAGATGAAATGAGTTTTATCTGAGAAACTGTGCAGAGCTAACAAGAGACTTAAAGAGTCATTTATATTCCTTGTGCTTCAGGCTGGCTCACATATTCATGAGAGGCTCTGGCTTTCTGCTTTTTGGATACTCCTGGAGTCTGGAGCATTTCAGCTGCTCCCTATTCTGATTTATAGTCACATTTCACATTTCTGCAGCACCTAGTGCAATGAGTTTCCACTCTGTGATAAGGGGTCCTAGATATTACAATAATACAAATAACAGAACATCCAACAAGATGAATTTAAAGAAGATAAATAAAGCTGTTGTAGTTTAAGAGAGGCATATCCTACTCTAGAGACGACTTTGGCCCTTTACTTGAGCATGGGTGTTCATGGCTCACAGAATGCCACTGCATAGCCTTCTGCCTCACATCAGAAGGCAGCTTCTCTGCAATCCTAGCTCAGCGTGTGAAGAGAGAGGCTCCCTTACTGTGCCTCATCTTTTTTTGCTTCAGTCGCACTGCGGGCTGCGTCTGCTGGCAATCAATATCAGCTAACAAGGAAAGATTTTGGTTTGTGGCACTTACTCGGGGTGTTCAGCAGACGTGACTTTTTGCAGTGGTAAGCCACCTCCTGCTCACAATACTCGGCACTGTTTATCATGGCCTCAATCTGTTCCATGCTGCTGCTGTAGTTAAAGTACACGGTGTATGGTTTCTCAGGATCAGCTCCTTGCACTCTGGTGAGTGCCGTATTGTTGTGCTGCACTGCAGTCCAGATCTTATCTTCTGTGAAATGAAAGAAAATGAAGGGGGTGTTACAGCAAGAAAGGAACAAAGATCTGCTGATGCCTGGCACTTTTCTACATTAGACACAGGTGCAGTGTTTCCCTGCACTCAGAATGGCCACCTTGTGAGCTACTTCAAACAATGTGGATTACAGACAGCCTTGCCCACTTAAACCAAGTTACAGACCAAACTGGGGCTTGTGTCACAAAGCCTGCTGACCCACAGATAAAACAAACTTCTCTGAAACCACAGGAGATCCTGTGGAGGCTGCCCTGCCAGGTATCTGGAATAATTCAGATGCATTTCAGGCATCGTTTTCCTCTCATGAAAGGAAGTGTAGTTAGTAACACCTGTTTGCAAATATGTCTAGAGTTTAGGGAATCACTAGTCTTTTATAACAAAATATTAATCACTGATGAGGAACTCATAGGAGCCACCTGACATGAACAGAAAACTCACCAGAAAGTTAAAATCAAGATGAAATTCATCTTTCCCACATATGACTGTGCAAGTTTGAAGGAAATATAACCTCTCACTTTGCTTCTTAAAATTCAGATTTGTTCTTCGAGCGCTGCTTGGTTACATTCAGTATTAGGTGTCTACATGACACAGCACGAGCAGCCCATCTCAAAGAAGGACGGTTACTAGTAAGTAACCCACCGTTCTCCTCACTGATACCAAGCAGAGGGACAGCAGTTAAGCTGATATTTTAAGCATGTATTTAATTTAAGTGCTTTTCTCAGGGCCTCTGAGTCAGCCCATTTTCTTCTGTAAGGCTGCCTGCAGAGTAAGGTATTTAACAATTAAAAAAAAAAGAAGAAGAAGAATCTGACCTTAAAAAATATGCAATCTATGGAACTAACTCTTCAAAAATGTATTGATGGGAAAAGGGCTTGTAGTCTTATTCGAGTGAAAAGAACTACTCACAGTAGTAAGCACTAAACTCTGCAATAAACATTTGCAGACTTTCAGCCCATTATTTCCACTAGCTGTACGGCAATACATATATTCAGTTAATTCCTTTTTATGTTATTTAGGGTGAGTGATCTGAATATGTGTTCTATGTGTTAATAAGGTAAACTGTTAAAAAATCCTGTTTGAATCCTTTGTAAACACTGAAATTTTCATTTTGGAACATAACTCACTTATCTGCAGAAATGTGTGCATGGTAACAGAGAAAGAAGAGGAGATGGTTGAAAAAAATCAAGGAAGATAATAAAAACTAAAAGACCCTCACTTAAGCAGAAAACTCTAGGTAAGTGGTGCTTTTGGTGTTTTATATGATAACCTTAAACATGGGAATGATCTACAAATGGGGAGAAAATAGCTAGCTAGTAGCTCTGCTGTAAAGAGATCCGAGGTGCTGTAGTGGGTCACAAAGTGAATACGAGCCATATGGATTCTGACAGCTGGAATAGGCTTCAAGACAGGTTATGGAATCCTCATCTTTTTTAAGAACCAGCTGGACAAAGACCAATAATATAGTGTTTAGACAAAGCTGGCCCTACATCAGTGCAGGGTGCTGAACTAGATGACCTCTTTGGTTTTCTTCCAGCCTTATATTTCTGTGATTCTATATGCTTTCTACTGGGATTCAAGTAAACTGGAATGCCCCAGAATGGCATTTTTAGGCCCACCATTTTTAGGGGCCAGCATCCCTGGGCTCCTAAAGACTAGAACATGCTGGAACACAGATTCTGGTGTGCTCCCCCAGGACCAGCTCAAGGGGCTGTGGGTGGATGCAAGCCCGGGCACCCCTCCCCCTTTTTCCCTGCACCAGTGGTGGTCTTGCCCCTGCCTGCTGGGCCTGGGCAGCACACGCGGCCCAGACCAAGTCTTGGACCTGTGCCCCCTCTTGCCGGCCGGCTGGCCAGAGCTGCAGCTGCAACTTCCCACCCCCCCACCCTGCTCCTCAGCCACGTTGGTGGTATTCAAGACTCCCCATGAACCCCTTCCTGGTCCCACTGGGTAAGGGAGCAGGGGGGCGGGGTTCAGGACAGTCAGGCAGCCAGTGGGGAAAGGGCGTGGGGTAGGGTGGGAAGACAGCATCAGGATGGTGGGATGGGAAGGCGTGCAGGAGGCTGGGGGGCTGAAAGGGGTGCAGTGAAGTGGGGGAGGTGAGGGTGAGGAGGGCCGGAGTGGGGACTTGGGGCAGGGGGATTAGGGAATGGGATGGGTGCTGATGAAGACATGGGGAAAGAGGGATCTGATGGGGGCAGGTATTTGGGGGCCAGTAGCTGGGGTGGGTTAAGGGGGCCCGGACATGCATGAATGGGGCCTGGAAGTTTAGGAGGGTTCTGGGGCCTGCCAGATTATACTTTAACCACTGGTTTTCTATGGTTCATAGGATTTTAAGGCCAGAAAGCTCCATTAAGATAATTTAGTCTGATTTCCTTCATCAAATACACCATATATTTACACCCAGTGATCTGTGCATGAAATGCAACAACTCGTGTCCACCAAACACTGTGGTGATAGACTTGCTCTCAGTTCCACAAATAGAAAACTTTATGGATTTGACAGAATTTTATTAAGTGTGTCAGTAACTAGATGAAGGCTTTATTTTTATTTATTCATTTATTTTTGCTTGAATATCATCTGCATGAAGGTATGTGCATGACAGATACAGTCATGAGTATCTAGGGACAACAAGATGCTACAGAAGATTTCTGGAAACTACTCCAGCATGGCTGCTCATCTCCTAGATTAACCTCCTGGTAGGTGAGCCCCACTGAGCATCTTCATTGGCCAAGTCACTCAAGTGGCTAAGAGAAATGCTCAAAGGATCCACACATGGCTGTTATAGCTCCTGCTCTATTTGTTCCCAGATTTGCTCCAGTCATGTCCTACATTGTTCCAAGCCTTGACGCATTCCAGGAATCCTGGTTCTGACCTAGGCTCCAATTTCTCACTTTGGTTCTGATTGTTGGCTCTGGCATCGGACTTCAGTTCTGATCCAGGGCTTGAACTCCTGGGCTATGTCTACACTGGGGGGCGGGGGGCTCTCTCAAGTCAACTTAACAAGGCTGACTTTAAGTCAACTTAAAGTCAACTATGTTGAGTTGACTTCGGGTTATGTCTACACTGTCTTCAGTGCAGACATACCCTAGAAGTGTTACTGAACCTGGATCTGGGCCCCGTCCCCTGCCCCACAGCTCAGTCCAGCTCCTAGACATCTATCAGCAGCAGCAGGAGCCAGCTCAAAGCCCCTTGCCACGTGTGGCAGTCAACTTGGGGACAGATTGTGCTCTGAGCCCCTTGCTGCTTGCAGCAAGGGCAGGGGCGGGATCTGGTTTCCAGCCACTTGCCGGCAGCAGTAGGAGCTGGATCCAAGCTGCAAGCCCCTTGTGACAAGGGCAGGGCCAGATATGGTTCCAAGCCGCTTGCTGGCGATGGCTGGAACCGGATTGAGCCCCTGAGCCAGATATTACCTTGTGGCGGGGTAGGAAGTGGGGCCCAGACCGTGGCAATAAAGTCAATTTAAGGATTAAGTCAACCTTCTGGGCAGATGTTAACAAGTCAACTTAAGCAAGTGCTTAAGGCAACTTAATGAATTCTAAATGTGGCCAGGGGAGTTCTGTAGGTAGACTTAAAATAGGTTAAGTCGACCTAAGGCTCCAATGTAGACACACCCCTGGTTACTCATGATAGCTGTTAACCCTGGTTTTGGCTACCAATTCCAGCTCCAACCAGTAGGCACAACATATCTGTCCCACTCCATAACAAGATAAACTCCAAGGACTGATTTCAAGTCTACAAGAAATTACCCTTCCAACTTCTAAAGACAAGACCTTCAAATCCTGGAAGTCTAACAATTTGCAATGAATAATTCATGGATCTATTCAGAAGCATGTGCTCAGTTCTATGAGGATGGAAAGAGTGAGTTTGCTTATACAACTATAATTTAATTAGTAGATTCTATGAGCACCAGAAATTTTCCCTCTATAGCCTTGGGGTGAATTTGAACATTAATAATCAAACTATTGGTATAATAATTAATATATGAAACATAGCTCAGAATTTGAAGAATCACCAGAAATTCAATTGCCTTACAGAGCTCTCCCACTAATACTGGCAAGTAAGACATGCAACACAATGTCTTAAGCCCTCATCACGTGCCTGTTGTGTCCCTCAAAGCAGTAATCTACATCAGCCAGAGTCCCTTTGTTTTAATTCTACATTCCCCAAAACTACCTCCACATGAAAGGGATTTTCAAAAACCTCAGCACTGGCCTAATTCTGCTCTAACTGAAGTAAGAGGGAGTTTTACCAGACTTCACTGGAGGTGGAGATATGCAGGGCAGGATTATGGCAGGGGCTTTAGGGGCTGCAGCCCCTGGACCCAGCCTAAAGGTGTGTGGGGGGGTGGGGGGAATCTGGCCTGGCTGGTATGATGGAGGCTGCTGCTACTCACCTTCAGCCTGCCTGCCCAGACAAATTATCAAGTTGACAACACCAACTATTTATGAGTTTGTACTGGATTAGACAAAACTTTCTTTGGGAAAGGCTTTCCAGGTCCAGGAATTTCAGAGTCCTGTGTCACTTAAAGACTGACAAATTTATTTATCACATGAGCTTTCATGGGAGAAAAATCACACTTTTTTCAAAGCGTCTGACAAAGTGGGATTTTCTCCCATGAAAGTTCATGCAACAAATAAATTTGTTAGTCTTTAAGTGACACAGGACTCCTTGTTTGTTTTACCAAACCAGCCTAACACAGCTGCTCCTTCGGAACTTAGGAATTTCAGAGTGAATAATAAAGGGCAGTGGAGAAAGACAGACCACAGAATAGCCAATAAGCTGGTATGTCATTTAGACAGATCAAGGACTTGGATCCAAGTCTCCTACATACTAAGTGAATATACTACCTACCAGGCTACTCATTATCCTTGGGGGTGGGGGTAAGGTCAATTTAAAAAAAGAGAGAAAGATGCCAGTTTCATCCCAAAATGGAATGGGAAAAATTTCCAAACTCTCAGGACCATTTCCAATCTAGCTTTAATTTGAAAATCCCACCTTAAATGCAGTAACCATTCCCAGAGTGTGACTTGATCCTCTACTTACACTCTCCTGAATTTATTTTCCTCTTATTCTGTAAATTCCCCATCTTCAGAGCATGTGACGGACTGGGATTTTCTTCCATGAAAGCTCATGTGCTAAATAAATTTGTTGGTTTTTAGAAGTGCCACAGGACTCCTTGCTTGTTTTGCATTCCCACAGTGCTGCTGTTAAAGTTACTGTATAGCCAATAGGCCAGGAGAGAACTAATTGGCTTATGGAGGCTGACTGATTGGAAACCATTACTGAAATACTAAATAACAACAATAAAACTAATATGCATTTTAGAGGCAATACTGCTCTTCAGGAAGTTCTGTGAAATGTAGAGAACTACACTTTCCAATTGTCTAATCATACCTGGCCTACAGAGCTTTGTGGTTTTACATATAGAGATATGGTATGTAGGTAGCTGATGTAAGCATACAAGACTTCAAGATGTAACAGAATTAAACTGAGAAAAGTTTAGGGAAAGATTCCTTAAAAGTGAGATGAATTAAAGCAATGAAGTAATCTCCCCAAGTGTATCTTGGAAACCCCATTAACTGAAACATTTAAAATGAGTCTGGACAAAGCACAGAAAACAAACCTGCACCAATAGGCAGATTTTACAGATGACCTGACAGGTCTCTCTCATCTATGATTGCTCATTAATTTTTATCAGAATTGTTACTACAGTTGTTCTGAGCTATTTTCCAGGGAGCTGAACTTTAATGCAACCTGCCTTCTCTTCTCCCCACAGATCTACAGTCCTTGGAGATATTACCTCACCCACCCTGTCTGTTTGTGATACAGATATTTGTCACCCTATATGTCACTAAAGCTGTTTGTCACCTTATGTGTTACTAAAGCAACTCATAAAATATAAGGCTCAGCACATTACTCTGATAACAGAGCAAGCTCACCTTGCTGCAACTTTCTGTGAATGAGTACAAACCACCACTTTCTTCTACTCCCCTCACACTCTGAAAGCTACATTTCCTTCCCTTGCTCACATGCTGTAAGTTTATGACTTAGTGACCAACCCTTTGAGGCAGACCACAGTGTAGATATTATATAGCTTCAGCTTTCTGTCTCCTTCTGTTCTTGCTTTTAGCAAAGAAAAAAAAAAGAAACGAAAAAAGGCAACAGCAAAAACTTTAAAAGGTTGGTTTCTACATGGAAGCCTACTGAGAAGAACAGCACACCAACATACTATGGATGAATGCTAAAAGATAATCCTGGTCACACTCAATTACAGAGCATTTATGTGTAACTTCATGTCTCCTAGATATCATGAACTCTGGATCTGGAGATGGTTCTGGCGGACACCTTAATATAATCATGATAAGTTTCTAACAAGAATCATATTTGGTAAAAGGTCACCCTTTTCTTATATTCAAGGTGCCTAGTCACCAAATGAGCTCTCACAAGACTTCAGGTGGGACAGTAAACTATTTGTTCATACATCTGGGTCAACAGTAGACAGTCCTTAGTCAGAGTTGTAGAGGACACAGGCAAAGTCTAGTAGTGGTATCACATACATACACATGGACTAGTAATTGCAAGCATGTATAAATCAATGGGTACGTCTACACTATGGGTTTAAGTTGATGTAAGGGCCCTTAAGTCGACTTAAACAGAGCCCTGTCTACACTGCAGGGCAATAAAGTTGACTTTATAAGGTCCACTTATAAAGTTGACTTTTCCGTTAAGTCGACTTTATTAAGTTGACTTAAGGCATTGTGGACTACCTTAAGTCGACTTAATAAAGTCAATTTAGTGCACTGGGGCCATTAATTCGACTTTATTAAGTTGAATTAAGCCAGGACACCCGTTTAAAGTCGACTTGATAAAGTCGACTTAATGTAGTGTGTACTCACTAAGTCGACTTTAAATAGACTTTATTAAGTCAACTTAATAAAGTCGACTTTGGCTATGTCTACATTGTAAAAGCTATGTCATAACTCTTGTCTATTTGTTGTGCACCGTGAACTGAAGGAACCTGAACCTGTCCTCTGGCAGAGAGCCTGATGCTGACTGGGAGCTGAGTAAAGTTCATAGGAATTCTATCATCTGAGATGGTGAGAAAGACTGGCTCTTCTAGTCCACCAAGATTTCTAATTGAGAAAATGGGGAAACAACATGTTCTAGGGGAACTCTGTTCTTCCCAGGTCTTGATCCTGATCAGCCAGTCATCCTCGTATGAGTAGACATGAATTCCATTTCCTTATATGTGCCACCACTCCTGCCAGACACATACTGAAGACTCTACAGGTCACGTAAAATCTATGGGCAAAAGCCTGTATTGATAGTGGTTAGGCCTCACTGTGACTCTTAGGGACCTGCAGTAGTCTGAGGGTTAGCAATATGAAAATCCACATACTCCAAGTACCAATTAATAAACCATTCTTGTGCATGAAGCAATGGAATAGTGGGGGCTAACATTACTGTGCTGAATGGTGTAAGTCGTGTTGAGTTTCCTCAGACCTAGGATAAGACAATGATCCTTTATCTTCTTCAGAAAACTAAAGTGTCGGTTTGGAAGCCCTTTCCCTTGGTATTGATGTGGAACCTCTTCACTTGCTCCAAGAAGGAACAAAAACACTTTTGTTTCCAATAGGCTTTTGTGCAAAAGAGCGCTGAAGAGAGCTGAGGAGAAGCGTGGATAGGAAGCAGGGAAAGGAATGGAATGCTACAGGTGCAGGTGATGATATCCAGTCATAATCTTCAGCCATGCCCAATAGAATAGTGTGAGGTCATTACTAAAGGATGTCATCTGTTGACTCCCTGTGGTGAGCATCTCTTCAAACTTGACATGCTGTAGAAGCACTGCACTCTTACTGAAGTTAAGAAAGATTGTTATCAGAGTCGCACTGCTCAGGATTTTCTTGGTTTGGTATTCAGGTTTGCTATAGTAAGATGGCATATGCTGTCTTTACTGATGTTGTCATTGAGGAAGGTGTGGTTCACAGTAAGTTGAAGGCACATTCATTACTACAGTATAGCTCCTTTAGAATCTTTCAGCAAGCGTAGAGTTCTGTTAGTCTTCTTGCTGAATGGTTCCTAGTCTGTGAAAGCAAGTCCCTCACTGTTGTTTGTGCTTCAGGAGGGATGTCCAAAGCTTGGAGCTACTGGTCACAGATCTGACAGACGTTCAGTCTATTCATTGCTTCCTGGAAAGCAGTTGTTGCCACTAGATGGCCTTTTTTTAGGATGCCTTTGAGTTCCTCTCTGCTCTCATGCATAGTTCAACAATAGTGGATATTACTTTGCCCCATGTTAAAAAGCTTAGTTAGCCAGTTGGATCTGACTGTGGGCTGCTTCCAGTTGGAATAATGCTAATGAGTAAGACTTTCTCCCAAACAATTCTCAGTATCTAGGGTTCTTGTCCTTTGGCATATTCCTGAACACACCTTTTTTTTTCTTTTACAATGGAGACCACTAAGCATCCAGAATTTGGGTGCCTATAAAAGTAATTGACCTCCAAAGGGGGCACCTGGTATTTTTTTCTCAACACACTTCATTGTTACTGTCACCATGGGTGGTGTCTGTCACAAAGCTCCCAATGAGTCTAACAGTCCCTTGTTGATGGTGAGGGCAATCCTAGCAGTGTCTGAAACTACTCAATGTCGAGTAACTTGGGGATGTTCTGAAGATGATCAAAATCTTCATCTCCAAAGTGCCAGAAATCCATGCACAGGGTGTGTGAAATAATTTGAAATCACCTGGTGCCAGTATCGGTGTTATGTGAAGATGAAAAGAGATCTGAGAGAGGCAAAGTGGAGTGCTGATAGGGCTGCATTTTTGACTTGCTCTTCTCCTGGTACTCTGACATCTGTGATGTAGGCAGGGGAACGAGCAGGAAGGGAGAACTTTTCCTCAGTCTCAGTGATGGAGACTGACTCCTTGTTGCCTGAGGGTATAAACCCTAATAGGGCCCAGGTATCATCCTGTCCGCATATGGGTAGCTAATGGGTTTCTAACTAGATCAACACCATTCTTGATGAGGGCAAGACTGAACTCCATAGAAATCCTTAGGGTGCATGGTGCCACCATTCACAGATATTACAGGGGAAGGTTTTCTGGTGATGATGAAGAGAACACCTCGTCTGTGAGTATGAGTAATAGGTATGGCAGTTTCAGTATCTATGCCAGTGGTGGCAGACATCTCAGTGTCAATGATGGCACCAAAGTAACCCTCTTCTGCTCCCCCAGTACTAGGGTAAATGCTGGTGGGGAAACCTTTGGTACCAGCCCCAGCATTCAGAGTCTTCAATGTATCAATCAACTTCTCCCCACCGGCCTTTATTCTGTGTAGGACCTGGAGGATTTGTTCTCAGTCCTTGCTATCTCTCTCCAGATAAACAAGCCAATATCCTGCTTAAGCTGTTACCCCAGTGTTGGAGTCACCCCCTTTCAGCATTCATTTAAATGTCTGATGACTTTGGTGACAACACCAATGCAGATATCAATATCAGCACCAGATCTTTTCTCAGGGATGTTTTTTTCCATTAACATCTTCACTGCATTAGTCTGCTCAATTCCAAAAGTGCAGCCATGTTAGTCTAGTGAAGCAAAAAACGCAAGACGTCTTGTGGCACTTAAAGACTAACAGATTTATTTATCGCATGAGATTTTGTGGGAGAAAATCCCACTTTGTCAGATGCTTTGAAAAGGGGGAATTTACAGAATGGGATGAAAATAAATTCAGGGGACTGTAAGATGTGGGATCAGATCACACTGCAACAGTAAATCAGAACTTTTGTAAGGATTATAACTCTAGGAAACAGCACACAGAGGGAGGGTGAAGTCAAATTACCTGTTATAAAGTGAAAAGAATCCATAGTCATGATTCAGTTCTCCTTTCTCACAATCTAATCTGCATATTAGTTCAATTTCAGCTGTTTCTCTTTGAAGTCTTGATGTCCAATTGATATTCTTGAGGACCATCATTAACAAATCATCAGTGGAGTGATTAGGAAGGTGGAAGTGGTCAGCAACCTTTTTTTTGTGTTGTGATTTCTTATGTCAGCTTTGTGCCCATTTATTCTTCTGTCTAATGTGTAAGGTGTTGGGGCATTTCTGGCACATGATGGCATAAATCACATTAGTGGATGAGCAGATGAATGACCCTTTGATGGAGTAGTTGACTTGATTAGGTCCTATGATGGTGTCTTTAATGCAGATATGTGGATCAAATTGGCAGTGTGGTTTGTTGTAGGGATATGCGCCTGCTTTAATGTTTCTGTTGTTAGGTCTGTAATTGCTGGTGAGTATCTGTTTAAGGTTTGGGGGTTGTCTGTAGGTGTGGAGAGGTCTGTCTCCCAAGGCAAGAGAGAGTGCGGAGTCATCTTTTAAAAGAGGCTGGAGGTCCTTAATGATTTGTTGTAGAGGTCTAACTTGAGGGTTGTATGTGGTGACCAGTGGCGTTTTATTATTTTTTTTTGGGGCCTTTCCTGTAGTAGATGACTGCGGGGTACCCATCTGGCTCCTTCAATCTGTTTCTTTACTTCTCCAGGTGGGTACTGTAGTTTTAAGAAAGCTTGATAGAGATCCTGAAGATGTCTGTCTCTGTCTAAGGGATCAGAGCAAAAGTGATTATATCTTAGGGGTTGGCTGTAGACAATGGATTGTGTGGTGTGTTTAGGATGGAAGCTCAAGGATCCAGATGATGAAGATGTCATCAATGTAGTGTAAGTAGAGGAGAGGTGCATTGGGATGAGACTTCAAGAAACGTTGTTCTAAGTTGCCCATAAAAATATTGGCATACTGTGGGGCCATGTGGGTACTCATAGCAGTGCCACTGACTTGGAGGTCTAAATTATCCTCAAATCTGAAATGGTTATAGGTGAGCACAAAGTCATGAAGTTCAGTCACAAGCTGTGCTGTGGCATCATCTGGGTTGGTTCTTCCAATAGCTTGTAATCCATCATTGTGTGGGATGTTGCTGTAAAAAGCTTCTACATCCATAGTGGCCAGGATGGTGTTTTCAGGATGCTTGCCAATGGACTGGATTTTCCTCAGGAAATCCATGGTATCTTGAAGATAGCTAGGGATGTAGATAACATAGGGTCTGTGGAGGGAGTCCACATTGCCAGATAAGCCTGCTGTAAGAGTGCCAATGCCTGAGATGATGGGGCATCCAGGGTTTCCTTTTTTATGGATTTTTAGGTAGGAGATAGAATATTCCTGGTTGGGGTTCTGATGGTGTGTCTTTCTTTAAAAAACAACAAGAAATTGTGTGGCACTTTAAGACTAACAGATTTATTTTTTGCATGAGCTTTTGTGGGAGAAGATCCCACTTCCTGTGTCTTTCTTTCTTTGTTCCTGTGCTGCCTTAGGTAGTTTCTTGAGTAGGTGTTATAATTCCACTTTCTGTCCACTACACTACAAATTAGGATGGACACATCAACACCACTCCTATACTAAAAATGTACTGATTGATACAGTTATCTACAACCCTCAAGCTTCCATCCTAAACACACCACACAATCCATTGTCTACAGCCAAGCCCTAAGACATAACCACATTTGCTCTGACCCCTCAGACAGAGACAGACATCTTCAGGATCTCTATCACAGAATCATAGAATCCTAGGGTTGGAAGGGACCTCATAGGTCATCTAGTCCAACCCCCTGCTAGAGGCAGGACCACTCCCACTAAACCATCCCAGTCATGGTTTTGTCCAGCCGGGCCTTAAACACCTCCAAAGATGGAGATTTCACCACCTTCCTTGGCAGCTCATTCCAAGGCTTCACCACTCTCCTAGTAAAAAAGTTTTTTCTAATATCCAGCCTCGACCTTCCTAACCGCAACTTGAGACCATTGCTCCTCGTTCTGTCCTCTGTTATCACCGAGAACAGTCGAGCTCCATCTTCCTTAGAGCATCCCTTCAAGTAGTTGAAGGTTGCTATCAAATCCCCCCTCAATCTTCTCTTCCGCAGACTAAATAAGCCTAATGCTTTCAGTCTTTCCTCATAGGGCTTGTGCTCCAGCCCTTTAATCATTTTGGTTGCCCTCCTCTGAACTCTCTCTATCAAGCTTTCTTAAAACTACAGTACCCACCTGGGGAAGGTAACTAAACAAGCCAGTCTGTCTGTCTGTCTCTTTCTCCCTGCTTAACAAAACACAGCAGAAGATCATTATCAATTTAATGTCCTTATTGTATTTTTTTCTCCTTTGACATTAATTAATAAGATACCCCAAGGCTGCTACAGTTTATAAAGAGAATAAGAAAGCAGTTTTTTAAGCAATGGCTACGGTTCTTTTTTTTATTCCCCTCCCTAGTGCTCTTGAATTTATTTATTTTATTACTATCTTGGCCAAATTTCAAGTCTGGCTCAAGTACCGTAGCTAAAATCCTCAAAAGCACTCAGAGATGGCAGCCACATCTCCCACTGAATACCGCAGATGATTTCAATTCAGTTTCTGAAAGCAGGCTTGTTAATTTGTTCTAAAAGGCAAAAGTGACAATGCTTTAATTTCAGGGTAATGCTACAGCTTTATGACTTAGCAGTTTTATTTAATGGTCCAATTTACTAGGATATTATGCTGTCTGCAGCGAGTCCTGAGAGGTAGTTTTACAGCACAGGACTTCAGCCCTTACAGCACCATTTAGACCCTCAGTATAACTTCATCAAGAACTCCCATCATCCTGCTGGGAACCTCCATGTTGCCTTTGACGGCATGTAAATTAAAGAGGGATGGGGATATAAAGGGCAGTGAAGGAATTAGAGCAGCTGGAAAACTGTTTTTCAAAGAGTTCTCTGTTGTTTAATTCACATTTTTATTCTTCAGTTGTCAATCTCTCCAGAGTTCAAAATTTCACCCTTGGGACCCAATCACTCCTTTGTGATTTAGCAGCTTTGCCACAAACCAAGATTATTAGACTGATTAAATTTCCACAAGTCAAACATGCTAACATGACATGAGCAAGAAAAAAAATTGTGGTGCGAGCTCGGAGGGTGCATTTGTTTTGTGGTGCAGAATGCCAAAGTTTGCACCTAGAGCTGCAGGGGAATGTGCCCACCTATGAACAAACTTTGGCCTTCCCATATTGCATTGCTTTTAGCTATGGCAGCAGGTAAGTGAATTAATATATAATCTCCAGCCAACATACAAAGGAAATTTATTAAAGGGCTGAAAGCCCCAACTCATTCAACTTTAAATTATTAATTTCAAAGCTACCATTAAATTGACATATTTTTCCACCTTTTCCCTTCCCTGCTGGATCCCAAATTGTGTTGACCTGCTGCAGCTTCCTCCCTTCTCTGCTTCCTCCTATTTTCTCATGCCTTTGATGACACATCAAGACAGAGTTTAAGCTGTGGAATGCATCTCCATGGAAATAATTCTGATTGGGTTCCATCCCTGCCCCTCCTTCAGGCCTCAGATCAACCCTATTCCCTGAAGATATTGACAATATAGAATGAGGGAGGCAGTGAAAATGATCACATTCAAGAAGCTTAATCTCTTCCGGACTTCACCAGGAAATACGAGAAATATGTGCTTTGTAGTGTGGTGCCTAATGCCCTGCCCAAGTGTGGTGACCATTCCCTAGGACAAGACAGAGGGAGGGACCAAATGGAAGCACTGCCAGCAGATCAAGGGAAGTGATTATTCCACTTTATTGGGCACTGGTGAGCCCACATTCGGAGTAACGTATCCCTCTTTGCCCCCCCCACTACAGAAAGGATGTGGACAAATTGGTAAGAGTCCAGCGGAAGGCAACAAATATGATTGGGACACTAGAGAACATGCCATTTGAGGAGAGCCTGAGTGAACTAGGCTTGTTTTGTCTACAAAAGAGAATGAGGGGGGACTTGATAGCCACCTTTAACTACCTGAAAGGGGGTCCAGGGAAGATGATAGAGCTAGGCTGTTCTCAGTAGTAGTAGATGACAGAACTAGGCACAATGGTCTCAAGTTGCAGTGGGAGGCAGTCTACATTGGATATTAGGAAAAAGTCTTTTTGATTCCTTCCTCCTTCTTGTTCTTCCCCAGTAGGAAGGAGGCAAGCACTGGAAGGGGTCACCTAGGGGAGGGTGTCCAATCTCCATCCTTAGAAGGTTTTAAGTCCCACCTTGACAAATCCCTAGCTGGGACTGGTCCTGCTTTGAGCAAGGGGTTGGACTCTTTAGGTCCCTTCCAACCTTAATCTTCTATGATTCTCTGAAGTGGGTTGCTTGCAGGATTGCCTATAATCTTGGCAGCAGGAATGATATTCTGAGACCCAGAGATGGCAGACTATCATTCTTCCAGCCCATTTCTTGCTGATTATCCACCTAAATATTGTAATAATCCCATGAAAATATCATTGACAGTCAGTGGGACTTCAGCTGCTGAACGACTGAATCCCTTTGGGAAAGTGAGACTTGGCTTCTAAAATCAGTTAAGTGTTTCAATGCCAAGGCCGGCAACATGTGAACACCTGAAACCAAACCCAATGCTGTACATTAGGCACACATGGAATAATGCCAAGTGCCAAGCTGGCTATATCTCCACACTACCTATAAATTGCAAGATGGCTGTTGACAGCACAGTAGCTTTGATACAAAACTAGTATGAGTGTTACATTTTTCTCTTTTCCAATACATTTCTAGACCATTTAGCAAGAATCCAAGGTGGAAATTCAAAAACTCTCAAGATATGGAGCATGCTGGAAAGTATCATATGACTGAGAGAGATGTTGCAAACCTCTTTAGGATGCCTTAACTATGAAAGGTACTAAATTAACGCCAAGCACTTCAGGATCAAAATTGTTCTGATTGACATCAGTGTGGATCACCTAAAACTCTTAGGCTATGTCTACAATACAATTAGTAAGTGTATTGCAGCACACATAAGTGTTCCCAAGCTAACTTTTGACCAAGCTGGATTGTTCAAAATATCAGCAAAGCCAAGGAAGCACGGATTAGCTGCCAACTTCCAAGTATGCACCCTTTGTCCCGAGTGGACCTGTACTCAAGAATTCCAAAAGCTAAAAAGACTCTTGGGACTTCATGGGAATTTTGCCTTTGTCTTCCAAAATCCATTCTCTACAATGAGGTAGAGGCAGCTGGTAATGAAATCAATGGGAATAGTCACATACTTAAAGTTAGGCATGTGCTTAAGTGTTTTGACAGACTGAAGTCTTATTTTCTGAAATTAATTGGATGTTACCATATGGGCTGGACAGGTAAACAGGTTGGTTCAAAATGGAATAAAAGTATGGAGCATTGTAGGAAGTATGGGGGTGGGAAAATATAGGTGAGGTTTTATAAACTGCAAATGTCAACTCTTATCATTTAGATGTCTGATTATCCATTTCCTGCAGCAACTTTCAGAATCCCTACCACAAGGTTACTTTGGGAGTTTCCAGAAAGAGGTGTTGAAGTAGCAGCAAGAGATATGGAAGAGGACAGCCATCATTCCTTGCTCCGGACCTCTTAAAAACGGTTTTCAATAATGGATAAATAACTGATTGAGATAAAATTAATCATTGATCTTGTCATACCAACTTCTAAGTGCTATTGATTTGATGGCCCTGGGCCTGTGTATAGCAAAACTAGAACTAAAGAAACAGAACAGTGGTATGATGATGTGCACCATAACCAAATCTTTCCAATATTGAGGTTAAAATTTGTTCCCTGGGAGGTGTGAAAATATCATTTTAAACACTCTCCATTACAAAGTAACTGTACAAGTACATAGCTGTGGATTGCATATCTATAGACTTAGTGACAGAGGGTGTGATGAAGTACATGAGACAGATCAATAGACCACAAACAGGATGAAAAAGAATGAGTGAGCATCACAGGTACATAAGCAATGCCACACCAGTTCAGATCAGTGGTTCATCTAGTCCAAAAACGAGCTTATAGCAGTGACTGCCACCCTCTGCTTTAGAGGGAGGCACAAGAGAATTTAATAACAGACAGTCATTGAATGACCTCCCTATAGAGGAAGATCCCAAAGGGGCAGCTGTGTTAGTTTAGTTCAGTAAAATGAACAAACAAGGAGTCTTATGGCACTTAAAGACTAACAAACATATTTATTGCCTGAGCTTTTGTGGCAGAAAAACCCACTTCACCAGATGCTTTAACTCTGACTCACATCCACACCCCGAATAAAATTGTAGATGTTCTCATTATCCATCACAGACATTGAATTTCTATTTGCATCCTGCCTTGCTTTGGCTTAATGATATTCATGACAATGAGTTCCATGCATTAAGTATGTGCTGGATGAAAGTATTTTACCCATATTAATTTTGTTGCCTTTCAGCTTTGTTAAAACTCTGTTCTCAAATTATGTGCAAGTGCAGATAGGAATGCCTGATTTACTTTCCCTGTATCACTGATTTCTATATGCACTCTCTTATGTATCTCCTGCCTGAGCAAAACTGCCTCTTTTCAGTCTCCCTTTGCATAAAAGTCTTTCTGTGACTCTTGTGAAGCCTGCTATTGTTCCTGAATATCTTCAGTAATGTCTTTTTGACAGTTACTAGAAATAAACACAACCTTCAAGATGAAGGCCTCATAAAGTATGGCAAAGTCTTCTCTGTCCTTAATTAACATAAATAAGACTTTGTCATCTGCATGTCACCTCACTGTTCAGTCATTTTTCCAGATCATTAATTAATATAAAGAACATATATAATATTATAGTGTAATATAAACAACACATCATGAGACACTCTACTGTTAGCTTCTTACTATGCTGAAAATAGAAGCTATATTCTTTGTTCTTTCTCTCACTCATACACACACATGCACACATGCAAGAATACTTTCTTTCCCCCCAGAATTTTTCCTTAGTTCCTGATTACAAAGATGAGAGGCTGCATAGAAATAACTATGATAAGATGAATAATATCAGATGTTTTAACTGGTAACACGTTGATACCTCTCCTTGTCATGGTCCCATGCCAACTAGATGATCTTAACAAATAGACACCAACATTGGGAAAAGCAATTGTAATTCAGTTCCAGTTATTAAATGCCTAAGACCATCGTCCCTATCTGATCTAGGTGCATCTATTTGTAGCTTTTACTGATCACTAGGTACATACTTGGGAAAAATTCTGCTCTCCAAGCCTCATGGCAGAGTTCATGTCTGATGATCTGCCTCTCCATGCTCAAGTTGCTGTTTAGAAAGTCATATTGAATGAAATGAAAAGTAATTAGTTCATAACATTACTATGAATACTGACCATGTGTTATGCTCTTGTCTGGATTTTCTATTGTTTCATGTCACCTCCAAATCTTTGACTTTAGGGCATGAATTGTACAACTATTGTCAGCATTACACTAGCAAACAGAGAACTCCGAGCAAAAAGCGGGAGGATGGTTTCATTGGTAGGTAACCAGGCTGCCTGATTTGGGCTCATTTCCCAGCTCTGCCTTGCTCTCCCTTAGTAACCTTTTTTTTTTCCCCCTTCTTCTTCCCCCTGTGTTGGAATGTCTTATCTGTACAGTAAGAATAATGATATTGCTGGCCAAGAAATGGTTTTATTTCTGTGATGAAAACAATTGGACTTTTTTCTTTTGAGAAAACAAAAATGGGCTTTGAGATTTCTGGCTTTCCACCAAAACAAACAAACAATCACAGTGTTTCCAAAGAAAACAGGCTTGACACGTACACACACATGTATTTAGTAAAATACATATTTTTCATCAAAACAGTATTGAGCTAAATATTTTACCAGTCCTTGGTAATGACACTTTTTTCCTACCCACTTTTTGCCTTGGTTATGTAGACCGTAAATCCTTTGGAGCAGGAATTACTGTTCACTCTGTGTATGAAACTACCATGGGCTCAACTCTGGCTGCTACTGTTTCAAGATTAGCAGGCTGAAAATCACCTCTTGTGCTTTCTTAAATTTGGAGAATCCAGGAGCACACAAAGACCTAAGATAGTGTCCATAGACACAATCACAAATCTCATCTCTACTACAAAATTTATTAAAGCAATAAATTAAGTTACAATTGTTATGCATACATAAATCCTACAAAATCCCAAGCAACGAGTCAAAGTGTAGTCACAGTCATATACTCAAAGATATTATGGAGTCTCTCAGTTAGATGATCCTCAATAAAAGGATGGCCCCCGTTGGGGTTCCCCTTGGGATCTTCCCATTTTCACCCAAACAGGGAACTTTTTTTCTATTGTTCTGACAACATCTAACATCTTACTCATAAACACGAGGGTTTTCACCTCTTTTCCTTATCTGTATGTCAACACCCTATTATTACTGGGGTGCCCTATTTTCCAAAAGCTATTTTTCTGTCCCCCTTATTCTCCTTGGATTCCATGAAAAATATGCAACCTACAAACAGGAAAAAACATTATGTGATGTTACGATGAAGTATCTCATGATCTCAGAGACAACACATTGTGTGCTATTGCAGTCTAATTTTCTGTAACATCATCTCTTGGCACTTTTTCCTATCGTGACCTTACCTGTAACATTGCAGTGAACTTGGAAGGGTCCAAGTGGGCCACTTCCATCAGAATCAATATAGAAGAAACCAGATGTCTTCCCTTTGTGCCGATAGGCTTCACATGACTGCTCATAGATGGCTGCAGTAAAGAGAGATACACATTACTTGGGAGGCACTGGTAAGCATGTATGTATTCACAATTACAACAACCGTTAGCAACATTATTTATCCCTTGATTTGTGGCTGGCTTATATTTCAGACCCCAGTTCAGGAAACAGCAGCTAAACACATGCTTGAGTGCTTCTCTATATAGAGATGGACCTAAGCATGTGCTCTCCTGGACTGCAGCCTTTTCCTAAGCTAATTAAGTGTTTAATAAGACTGACATAGAATCAGAGGTGTGCCATCATTCAGTGAAGGGACATAGTAAACACTGGAGACCTACAATGAACATATACCTTAGAACATGGACACCCCTGAAAGTCTGGAGAACATGGACACAGGTGTTCCATGTCTTCTACGGAGTAGTTGGCTGGTTCTCCCAAGAAGCCCCTTTGCAAGGGGAGCCCAGTGTCTTCTTCTGTGCCTGCCACCCAAGAGGAAAACTATCAATGGCACCTCAGCCAGGAAGACAAGAGTTCAGGGGTATTCAGCAAACTCAGTCGGAGTAGGGCTCTGTGACAACTTGTCTCCCAACTTTTATACATCAAACCCAACTTTTCTCTGTGTCTAAATCCTCCTGAGCTAAAAGATTCATGCCCAGCGAAAGCTTCAATACATATAAATTCAAGGGGTAAATAATACAAGCGATGACTGTCACTGTGAGAATGCAAAATCCCTACAATTGCTATTGCAGATTAAGTGTGGTAAGATCCAAAATGACTAGAGATCGAAAATGGGGGGTAACCCCCCCCAAAAAAAGCATCAAAAGAGTGGATGATATTGATTATGTATACATCATATGTGATGATGCTGTACCTTCAAGGGTTACCTTTCACAATTTCTGGCCTCCTTAATTTACAGCAATAAGAGTGATACCCCACAATCCACATGTCAGAGACAAAGAGGAAAATCCTCAGGCTTGACAGCAAAGCAGTGAATGCATGAAGATCTTCCAACCTGGATTTTGAGTGTCTATGGTCTCTTCCCCATTGTAAGAACTGATCCTATTTCCATGTAAACTGTTATCAGATTACACTGATCTGAATTTAATAACCATAAGAGTTTGTCCATTGATGTTTAACTAATCACTAGGAAAGAAAAAAGAAAAAAGAAAAAAAGAAAAGAAAAGAAAAGAAAAAGCTCAGACGGACATGACAGATGGATCAAGACGTTTTTCTCTCCACGAGCGGCACGTATTTGGGACATGTGGTATTTCTGAAGATTCAAGCAAAACTCATCAATATATGGCCTTGCAATGAGTAAACTCATTAGCAATAACAATAGCAGAACACAGAATAATATACTTGAGTATCATTTTCAGCTGCTGCAAGGTCAAATCTCTGTTTCTCTTGTCCTTTGTTTTTATGTGCACATTTAAAACTATTGACATACAAACACTCAGCACTATGCAGCAGTTCAGGACGACTAGAGATGGAGAGGCACTCAGACGAATTCAAGGCTCGCAGGGGAACTTGCTAATGTGTTAGATTCTACAAATTTCTTTTTAAGTCTCATCTACTTTTCAGCCATCAGATATACGGTAGTGTTTGTAGCATGGATGTTGTAAATAAAGCTTCGCTGTTCATAGTGCCTTTCATCCAGAAGAATCTCAAGGAGCCTTGCAGACTGGATCTAAAGAGATTATTCACCCATGATGTCAAAAAGACCACTGCCACTGATGTGGAACAGAATTGCAGTTCTATACTAGAAACACCACACAGTTGTTAGTTTTCCTTTTTGTTTTGTTTTTTGTTTTGTTTTTAAATGGGAGAAGAATGATTTTCTCAAATGGCTGAAGGAAAGAATTGAAGTAGCCAGCATGGAAGTCTGGACAGGCCTCTAGGGCTGATGGTGTTACCATGCAAAAAATGCTGTGAGATATAACAGTGACAAGTGATCTTACATCTACTAAGACAATAGCACCTCCAGCAGCTTAGGGCATGGTCCCACAGTTACTCAGACAGAAGAGTACCACAGTATGGGACTGGGGCAGAGGTAGCCTGGCCTAACAGTCACAGCAAGGCTGGAGTCCACATCAGGTACAGTAGGCAGAGGAATGGCTAGAGCCAGATTCAATAAGCAAGAGTGAGGGTCAAATTCAGGCTTGGGTTGGGGACTAGAGATCAGAGGTCATATCAAGCTAGAGTCAGGAGGCAAGACTCAGGCTCAGGCTGGCTTCAGAGACCAGCTATCAGGACACAAGTTGAGGTCTGGAGTTGCAGCAGACCCAAAGTCTGTGTGGTTGTCCAGCCAACTTCCTGGGGCACCCTCCAGGCCAACAGGCTGGCTGGCCAATCAGAGGGACGCAGGGTACCATCCATCTGCTCTCTTAATTGGCCACTCAGAGGGTCACAGAATACTGTTGATCGTGTCACTCTTTGAGCAGTACCAACTGCACTGCCTATTTTCCACAGCTCCCCCTAGGTCTGTTTGCATGGCTCCCCCTAGGTCTGTTTGCATTGGGGAATGTCAGCCAACCCAGGCTCTTACTACCTAGGTAATAGTCCCCCACATTTTCAGATCACCCCCGAGTCCCTGTCTTCCCAGGCAGTCTTGCTCTGAGTGGACGTTGAACCTTGTTCATCTCAGGAGTCTTGATGAAATCCTTTCACGAGATCAGAGGCACAGCTATGAACAACCAATTCCTAGGAATATGTTAAAGAACAATAGCTCTTCTCGGCCAATGAGATAGTAGTCTGCCCCTCTGTGATGCAGAGTCCAGGATGGTGTGGACTATATGTTCTCCATTCCCTTGGATCTAGACAGATAAAGGTGGCTGTTGAGATCTACCAGGAAAAGGATCCTCTGTGTCAAGCTTCAGCAAGGGCACATGGGGAATGTGATGTACACTAAGGTGATGCTGGATTGACAGGAGATATGCAAAGTATGTAAAGTAGAATGCATATTTCCTATCGACTTACTTACCCTCTGTCATGTCACGCACACTGGGGTATGATCTGTGTAACTTTCCTGTTCAGGTTTTCAATACAATTGTATGGTTGGATTCCAGATAGGTCATGCAAGGTTCCTGTTAATGACATGCTCTGCTTTATTGTTACGGTGGCATGCTTTCTGCAGCATCATGTATGTGCGCAGATGTGAATCATGGGTCCATACATTTCACATGGCTCAGAGGGAGGCAGACAATCAAGGCTGTCTCTCAGCAGGGAGGCTGAAGGGACGCATGATGAAGACAATGAAAATTGAGCTCCATGGCTCCAGTGGAACAAAGAGAACCACTTAGCAGCAAGGACGACAGGTGAAGGGGAGTTGAAGGAACAAGTACACATACTGGGAATGGTGAGAGAGCTTTTGGCCAGAGAATTTGCATCTTGAAACAAGTCTAAGGGACTGAACAAACATGGTCAAGTGAGCAAAGACTGCTTGAAAATCACTAGCAGCCAGTCTTGCTGGTAAAAAAGATGAAAAGAGGTCACAACAATAAATTTTAGGTTAGATTAGAAAGTGTCATATTTTTATTTGCTTCTGATAACTCCTGACCATGCTTTCTTTTCTTTTCTTTTTTTTTGATTGTACATTGGTTTTTCTATATATGTAAATTTGTGTTCTAATCTATAAACTAGCATTTGTTTTATCTAAAACTGTGTGAACTTTAGATAGTGCGTATGAGATAAGCTGAGGCATTCCAGTTTCTTTGTAAAACTGGATTAGATATCCCCACACATATCTGGGAAGGGTCCTGATACGTGTAGGATGGAACCTCCCGCTGTGGTATCTGAAGCTAAGGGTGCTCACTGGGAGACCGAGCCCTGAGTGGCTAGAGAGAGCACACCACTGACTGGTACCAATTACATGCAGGAAGCTGGTGTTGCCTGACCCAAGAATTGTGTAGAGGACTGGTACTTTCTTTTTAATTTAATGATCAAGCCATGCTTCTGTAGTCTTTCAGATTCTCTGTCAGCAGCTAGCATGGTAATGACTGTGGTAACATTTGCTACTCTGAAGATCCAAAGGGGTAGCTGTGTTAGTCTAGTTCAGTAAAACAAATAAGGAGTTCTATGGCATTTAAAGACTAAACAATTTATTTAGTGCATGAGCTTTCATGGGAGAAAATCTCACTTCATGAGATTTTTTTTTTGCTTGATGCATAGTAAATTGAGTGCTTAGAAGAGCTGCCAAAATGCACGTGTGTATATTAAATTTAAAACCCAACAACCACAACCTGTTCCTTATGCATTCACAGTCTTAAAGGCTACAGGGAGCTTTTCAATTACAGATACT
Organism: Podocnemis expansa; assembly: GCA_007922195.1. NCBI lineage: Eukaryota > Metazoa > Chordata > Testudines > Podocnemididae > Podocnemis > Podocnemis expansa. The sequence goes on from ML681984.1 coordinate 6,394,943, forward strand.
GCTGACTAAGGCAATGTGGATGTGTGCAGGGGGGATGCAATGGAGAGGGAATATAACAACAGGCGATTAAGTAACCAGCCAAGGAGTCATGCTTTGATGAATTCATAAGGTTCCCAAATTGCAATTCATTTAGTGAATTTGCTGTCATCATCGATACAGAACAATTCATCTTGGCTCATTAGGGAACTCGTTGATTACATCTCTGGTTTTTCTTTCTTTTTTTTTTTTTATTTATTTGGTATAAAGGATGATGTAAGGAGCAGAGACATAATATATTGCATGTTGTTAGTAGTGGGTTTGGTGCTGCTATAAATCACGTTTCATCACTCCCTCCCCCGGCCACATTGCCTCACTTTATCTCTGAATTAAGAAGGAACAGTGTAAAGATCCAGCCATTAGTGAAGTGGACCTGTTCACACTACCTGAAATTTTTCAACCAGGCTTTTCAGCCAGGGCAATAGATAGCCACAGTCTTAAGGGGCAGACTTTGCTGGCATGAATCAGAACAGCTGTGTTGGTTTCAACAATCTCTCAGCATGTCTTTCTCTTGTTCAAAAGTAACAAAAGTTGGGGAAAAGAAAATATCATACGGCTTCAGGGAGTAAGACAGTTTCTATTATTGGGGACAGGAGGAAGATCTTCTGTTTATTCCACAGAAACCAACATCAGGGTTTTTACCTCTTCCTTTCACGCAGTGTTGGAGCATAATGGAGTAGAGGGACTGTGGGTTGGATGTAGTATGAAAATTCCTAAGTTCTTATGGACAGAGGACAAGAAGCTGGCGACACTGAGCAATGAGAAAAGGGACCATAAAAAAAATCAAATTTTTTCAGAGATTTTTCTTATGTCTGTTGTAAGAAATTAGAATTGGTTGAATTGTATTTGGTGAATAAATTGACTTATTAAGAAATTTATGAAAGAAAAACTTGAAAGTTTTTTTTTAATTGTGTTTCTCACTGTTTAAGCTTGTTCATCTCTTTCCTTCTGAATAATAAAAATACGCTAGTAAGGTTCATTTTGATTCCTTGTCAATCACAGGATTTTCAAGCAGTAGCACAATGCTTCAATGTTTAGATTTCACACAGTGCAGAGAAACTTCTCTCTATTTTATTGTATTTTAGTTTTAAATGTTTCCAATGGTATTTGAAAAAAAGAACAAGGAATTTTTTTGTACTGATATCAGCTTTTATAAAAGCTTATGATCTCCACAGGAAAAGGCAACCTGGAATTTAACTAATTTTACAGAGTCTAGCTAGTGACTGTGTATTAAGGGTCACTGCTGTCGGGAAGGCACAAGGTCATATTGATGACAGGTTTGTGAGACAGGTGACTGGGAAGGAAGAAGAGTGATTCCTACATGTATAACTGGACACTTGTTGATTGATATAGGTAGGAAAAGGTGTTAGAAGGTTGGTTCTTTTCTTTGGCTTGAGGAAGGTGTTTGATGCATTATGCGTCGGAAGGAGCAAAAAGGGTCATGCCTCCTTGTTTTTTACCATCATTTGCAGGTCACCTTTATGTGTTTTTTCGGCCCTATCCATTCTGATATTTGCTTCTCATTTTCTGTAAGGTTCATCTATTACTTGTCTCAGACTAAAATTATGAAATTCCATTCTGCTGACTAGAGCCTTTATGCTTCAGGTTACACTAACCTGAAGCTGTGTGAGTGACCAAAGGAAAGGAAAAGTTCTCTATGCTCATTCCATTTTTGCAGATGAAAGAGCATTGTGAAAGTGAAAAACAGATCAAGAATCAACTGGACAGAATGTGGACCTGAGAGTCTTTTCTGGTACACTGGCAAATATTTATGGGGTTCATGCAAATCAACCAAACTTTACTGAGTTTAGACTTAACCATTTTGGGGTTACAATATTGTCATTAAAGTCCCTGCTTTCTAACAGTTATAGGAAACAGTACATATAGGAACAATACAGAACATATGATATTATAATAATGTAGGAAATAGCAATGGCAGCTGTTTTAATTGTTAGCAAATGCTGACAAGTTAAAATGTTAACCACCGTTTGCAATCATGTTGTTTCTAAACAGATTAGGGCTATTCAGAACCTGTTCAGAGTAGAATCTGAGCAATGTGTCATCAAAAATGCCCATTTTAAAAAATATATATATATATATTTTTGGTAAAAGAATGTCAACATTGTCTAAATTTTCACTTTTTCAAAACAAAAAAGATTTCACTTTTAAATGACAATCAAAATGTGAACAATTTTTATCAACATGATTTTATAGAAGTTATGGTTGGCTTTTAGTGAAAGTTATTCAAGAGCCAGTTTGATCAACTTTTTCTTTCTTTAATTAATGTCACTGTGACATATTTCTTCACCCAAGGCACAGTCAGCCTACAGAAATTGCTGCCAGGGGTTTTATGAAGGCCGAATATATAAATGATTTTGAAAACAGAATAAGAGGTTCATGGAGAGTAGGTCCTTCTCTGGTTATTAGCCAAGGTGGTGAGGGAAACAACCCCATCCTCTGGGTGTCACTAAACTTCTGACTAGATGATGGGACCAAATAATAGGGCATAGATCACTTGACAATTTCCCTGTTCTGTTCATTTCCCCTGAAGCACCTGGCAGTGGCCACTGTCAAATCAGGAGATTAGGCTAGAGAGATTGTTGATCTGACAAAGTTTGACCATTTTTATGTTCATTATATTAAAGCCATCAGGGACCATTACGGCAATCTAATCTAATCTCCTGAATAATGCAGGCTACTGAGTTACATTATATGCTTCCTTGTAACACCCTGTAACAGCAGATTAAAGCAGGGCATATCTAACAAAATTATCACACCTTTCATAAACAGGTCTCACGGTAGGTTAGAACTTTCTTTTATATGGACCTGAAGCTGGAGTTCACATCCTGATAATCATTATTCAATAAAGATTTTAGCAAAGCGTTAAATTTTTAGTGATAGAAGCCAGAATACAGTTCACTCTTCCATAACATTGTCCTTTAAATATAATAAATATTTTAAAAAAGGATAAGCACATCTGTTTTTGCAGAATTGTGGTCAAATTTTTCATTATACCTATTTTTATTTAGCTTTTCTTTGGCTAGGTGTATGCAGCTGCTGGAAGTGTGACTGCGCACACGGCTTCAAAATATCTGGTAGAAGTGTCAGTCAGCACCATTAGCCTTACCTATGTTTCTGGGTAAGCATGTACAGCTCACTCTGATGCTCACGCCATCACATATTTATTTATATTTTAACTGTCTGAGCTAGATTAAAGCTCATGCGGGTGTGGATGTCTACGCAAAATGCAATCACACCTCCATAGCAGCATAGACAGCCTGTCTGACAGCCTGCAAGTTTACTGAAATTTACTTCCAATCTTATCCTGGCCTCCCCACTTTACATGCAATTTCTGAATTATCCTTCCCTGAACACAGAGATCCCATTTTGTTACTGACATCCCTACCAGATGGCTTCATCTGACCTAACTGCTCCTAAGCACCTGCCAGGTTTTCCCCAAACTCCTAGTTAAAATAGTCCCCCAAATCATATTCATCTACTGTGCCAGCAGTCTAGTTCCTCTTTGATTAAAGCAAAATCTCCCCCATTTTAATAGGCTCTCCTTCTCCCATGTATTTCCCCTGTAACCAATATGATTAATGCTCTCTTCTCTGTAATAGCTCCTCATCCATATGTAGAAACGCTGACATTTCCTTTGCTTAGTGATCCCTGTCCTGGTCTACACTGCCCATGAAGTTTGACATACTGCTGCTTACCTCGATTTTCTGCAGCCTGTTTCTCCACTGTCAGAGCAATAAATTCATGGGGGGAAAAAATGGAGCTGTAATTTGACCTGCTAACACCACCCCTGCCAAATGGCATAGCACTGTGATCAAAATGTATAGTTTGAATTTAGGTCTCTGTAGCCAGAGTAGCGCTAATCTTGCTTTTCCCATTTCTCCAGTCTGTTTCACCATAGCAACATAGCTCCTCCTCTGCCTGCAGCCCCTAGGAGTTTTCCGTCAATTTCTCTCTGCATGCAGCACTATGCTGCTCTGTTGTGCATGTGTCAGAAAAATGGCAAGGAAAGCTTTTCCTATTTTTTTTTCCCTTTAGAAAAGAGGGAAGGGGAGTGAGTGAAGGCCTACTGCCACCCCACAATGCCCTATGCCTACTACCCACAGTGCAGTGCATTTCAGGAAGCAATGTGAGGAGTGGGGACACAAGACCCTGAGCAAGCAATTTGCTGTGATCATTCACCTTCACCTTGTGTAATTTGACTGCCTACATTGAATTACAATCCCACTCCCAGGGTAGACAAGCCTCCTGCATGTTGAACCAAACTAATCATAGAGAAAACTACATTACACATTTTTGATTTTGGCTATTTTTCTAGTAAACTAAGCTAAGCTTCCACAATTTATCCTCTATAGCTCCTTAAGTCAGTGAGAGCAATATGAAACACAAGCACTGGCTCTTCATCAGCACCAATTAGAAATATGCCTTATGCAATCCCCCACCTTTATAAAGGTGACAAACCATCCAAAAATTCAAATTAAGTCACATAAAAACAAACAAAAAATATTTCACTAGATTTATTTCTACTATATTTATAATTGCTCTGGGAATTGATCACAAACAGTTCATTGCAAATATTCAATTGTTTATCTTCAAATTGTGTACGTTACTTGTGATCAATCTAATATCACATGGTATTGCTCCTGTTCTCTGATTGCACCTGAGAATCACTTTATGGAGATATAGTCGATAAAAGGGTTAAGAAAGTCTAGAAGACATTAAACCTTGCTTTGAATGGAATGCACTGACAATGCAGGATGGATGAGATGGTAATTGATACAAAGCAATTGTGCATGCATTAAAAAGACTGGTTGAGTTTGGTGTGGTTAGATCATTTCTGGCTCACTTGATTGTCTGTGCTCTCTGCTCCTTTGAACAGAAGTCTCTACAAGAAAAACAAACTGTGTCACAAGACGGAAGTTGGGTCCTAATAATTGGAACAGAGGAGTGGGCACCAGACACCCAAGATCTATTTCTGGTTCTGAAGCAGTGACCTTGGACAACCAAATTCACCATAAGTGTTAGGGCTACCACAAAAGGGTGCTGTTAAGTACTATTACTAAATTGCCTCAAGATCCCAGGATGAAGATTTATGAAGACTAATTTACTCAGGACTTGCACACGTCAGCCTCAAGCAATTTGCTCTGATAGGCTCAAAGTTTTGGGTGTTTGATCAAATATCCTTGTAAGCAACAAGAACAGCAGACTTCTTCTCACCTTACTTTAACAGCATAAGAATTAGTGCAAATGGTAAATGAAGGCAATGATTGTAACCCTCACCCTTATAGAAAAATTGTCATGTCAAATGCCAAAAAAGAAGAAATCTTCACTCTTGAACACTCATTTTGACAGCTCTGTTGTTGACAGACTAATACAGTCTCTGCTGTGATGGACTCGGATGGCAGATGGCTTATTTTTCCTTTTTAAATATATATATTTATTGAACTGATAAAGAACATGTTATTTCCACAGATAGCTGAAAATTAATCTAACTACAATGTCACAGCGGCTGTTCACAAGAAATCTTGTTATTGCTGTCAAAGATTATATGACTTCTGTAAAATTCAAACCAAACCTCTGGCAGCGAGGGTCACTTCAACCAGCTGTGTTTGGTCCCTACCCCACTGAAGTTTCAGTTACAGCTGTGAGTCAGTCACTTGACTGAAGACCTACTGCACCCTGGACCAGGGTCATGTGGGGATCTCTTTGACAGAGATGGAAGAACAAGGAAGGTCAAACCTGCTTTTGACAGGAACAAGGTTGGAGGGAGAAGGGAAAGGAGGAGCTGGAAGAGGAATAAAGGCGAATGGAAAGATGACATAAGAAGAACTTCAGTGGCATAGAGCATAAAACAAAGTGCACCATGTGCCTTGTTTTTGGGATAACTGACATTTAGCTGCTTGGAGATTGAGACAGAGAGAGGGATACGGAGGTAAAGTGAAGAAGCACATTCATTTCAAGGGCATTCAGGTCTCACAAAGGAAGATTTAAAACTGTATTGACCCCATGCCAGAAGTGGACAAACTGTGGCCCTCAGGAGCCTTTCTTATAGCCTTCCAGCTGAGCCTGGCCCAGGCCCAGCAACTGCTCCCCACTCCTGGGCCCAACCTCTCCCACCAATGGTCTTAGAGGTGCCCTGGCTGGAGTCCCGTTCCTCCTACCTGATCCTCCCCACCACATGGGCACAGCAGTGTCTTGTCTAGAGCATAGCAGCCACTCCTTGTTCTCAACCCCACTCCTTCCCCTACCCCTCCCTGGACCACCTAGACCATGATGTATCCCTTAAATCAAAATGTTTGCCCATCACTGCCCCATGCCCTACCCATTTCAGCTTGGAACATCAATGTAAGGTCTTAGGCCTTATTTTATTGCCTAAGATTAGGCCTTGTTCTTGGGCTAAGCAATAACAGCCATATGAAAGGCAGGAGCCATAAACTGCACAGCATGTGTAATATCTTCCCATTCCTGAAATTACTTCAAAACAATGTAATATCAGGCTTTTGAGAAGGTCATGCTATCCTAATGGTTCTTAAAACCAACTAATAAAGAAGCAACTTTTTAGATGTTTAAAGAAAACTTTGTTTGACAATCTTCTGTCTGGAAAGGCATAGCTTATCAACAGTTGTGGTCCTAAATTCAGTACTTATTGTTTTATCTTTATGGTCCCATTTTCCTATTGACAAGTTCCAAAGGGATAGCCAGGTTAGTCTAGTTCAGCATAGCAAACAAGGAATCTTGTGTCACTTTTAAAGAATAACATTTATTTATTGCATGAGCTTTCATGGGACAAAATCCCACTTCATTAGATGCTTTGAAGATGCCACATCAATGCATCTGATGAAGTGTGATTTCCTCCCATGAAATCTAATGTGGTAAATAAATGTTAGTCTTTAAAAGTGACACAGATCCTTCTTTATTTCAGTAAAAAAACAACAAGGAGTTGTGTGGCACTTTAAGACTAACTTTCCTATTGTGTATCTAAACAATTTCTGTCTCATTCTTTGTTTCTGTCTGTTGCATAACTAAGTGCCTTATTTAAATCAATGTTGTTAAAGGACTGTTTCATAGTGAGCTAGGATTGATGCTTTGTAGTATTTTAGCTTAAAATGTTTGGTTATGGTACAGTTAAGCAGGACCCAAGTTTTAACTATATAAAGTTGGGTCCTAAAGAAAGTTCTTTGGAAGCTAACTCCCGGACAAAGCCCCAGATCAGAGCTAACAGACCTCAGCACCCTGCCAACCAAACTGGGCAAAAGCTGGAGCCTCCAGATGGTTTAATCCTGACCAGCCGCCAGGAGAAGTCTGCCTGCCTTATTGGGAGTGGAGAGCATTATATGCTTAATGTGTGTGTTCTGTTTTGGTAACTGGTAGTAAATAAAGATAAAGGACCTTACTGTGTAAGGTTCCTTTACTGGTAAAAGATCCTGCAAACCTGCAGAGAATTATGGCCAGAGCCCTACGGATTGAGAAAGGGTCACCTTGAGCCCTTGAGTGTGAATTAGGTATGGATAGATGCCTTTTTTCTGGAGCCCAATGGATTGGAAAGGGTGGGGGTGTGTAAATTAACAGGTTATGACTGGAGCCCTGTGGATTAGAAAAAGGTGGAGTGCCCTAGTGTGCATGTAACACCAACAGCAAATTCCGGAACAGAAAACGCACTCCGTTACTGAAAAAAAGAAAGAAAGAAAGAAAGATAAGGGAAAAAAAAGGAACTGAACTATTGGTTGCTTTTTGTTATTTTTTAAGACAAAAAATAAAAGGCCTTAGACACAAATTCTGATATCTATACTGAAGGGGAGTGCAGATAAGATGTTTACAACAAGCTCAGGAGACCAGAAGACAATTCACAGTCACATATGGGAAGCATGTGATGAGGGAAGCTTAAGCAAGAAAGAGTAGGCTTGTTATGAATACTGAACATGTGTGTTGCTAAGTCATAAACTCTAGTACAGATGTGAAAATACTTTGGAAAGCATCTGATACTGCATCAATAGTCCCAATGTTATATAGTGGTTAGAGCAGGAAACTGGCCATTCCATACTCTTGGATACTACTCCAAACTTTCTACTGGACTTTGAAAAATATCAAGCAAATTACTTTACCTCTAAGTCTCATTTGTCCAATCTTTAAAACGGGTAGAGTACTTCCCTGCCTTACAGAGGTTTTCTGCGAGACTGGCTAGGTCTTCAACAGGATTTAAATGATTTTGTTCAATGGAAGCTGAGGCTCCGGCTGTATGTATATTAAATACTTTAAGAACATCAGATCAAAAGCATTCAATGGTGTATTAGAAATGCCATCTGCCTCTGTTTGCCAAGAGCTTTCCCTCCTCTCTGGTAGCTGTCCCAGGAATGCTGAACATCTTCCTGGGGCATTAGAAGTCCTCAGTTTTGGCAGTCATGTCACCACTAGCTCCCCCAGCCACTCATGGCTGTCCTGGGGGGAAATGCATGTACAGAGGGAGATCTGGCTCTGGACTGTCTGAGAGTTGTTCCTGTCTCAGCAGCAGCAAACAGGACATGGAGAAACAGGGGTGCATGCCCAGTCATTGTCGTGCAGGTCACTACTGGGAGGGAGCAGCATGTGGTTGCCCTGCACAGTGTCCTTTATGTCAAGGTCAATGCTTGAGGCAACCCAAGGAGGCCCACCGGGCTGATGTCTTGTCATGGGAATGCCATGGGAAGAGTGCCCAGGCAGGGAAGGAGGCAAGCGTTATATAGGTTTTTAGTGGCTGGTGTGGGTGGATGGCAAGGTGGCCCATTTTTGGTACCTCTGAACTGGCAACCCTAAGTGGCATTATTGTTACAAATTGCCTTTCAAAGCTCACTCATGGTACCCTTCCATTGTGCTGAGAGCTCAGTGGCATTTCCACAGCAACAGGGATCATCCCTCTAGCTAACAGAAAGGCCACTGAGAGACATTTCTTGCATGTGCATGATTCTGCACGCATCTAAGCAAACATCATGAATTAAATCAAATTCAGTTAATTTTCTTCTTGCAAAGCCTTCAGGCATGTTGATTGCTCCAGAACTTGGAGAATTCAGCTATTTCTGACATTGGTCATTATTATTTATTTCAAAGTTCATTGTACTGCAGAAAGGCTATCATAGCCAAGAAAGGACAGGCTTTCTAAAACTTTCAATATGGCTCCATGCCTTAAAAATCACAAAAATAGCAGCCCGAGAAACAGAACCTACTGGAATGCACATCTCTGACCATTTGACAGAGCTGTAACCTTTTTGCAACCCTAGACAATGTTATGTGACTGAGGCTAAGTAATAATGAGCTTGTCTACGGTGAGGGTAGGACTGCAATTTGAGTTCAGGCTGTCTAACTACAGATGACGAAGATGAGTGATCACAGCAAATTGCTTGCTTGGGGTCTCACATCCTTACTGCTCACATTACTTCCTAAAGTACATTGCACTGTGGGGAGCAGGCACAGGAGCTTGTGGGGAGGCAGTTGAACGCTGCTCACTCTCCCACCCTTCTTTTCTAATTAAAGAAAACAAAGAAAAAAACAAAAGAAGGAAAAGCTTTCTTTGCTCTTTCTCTGTCGCAGGCACAACAGAGAGACACAGTCCTGCATACAGAGAAAGGAATTAATTGAAAACTTCCCAGGGATGCAGGCTAGGGAGAAGACTTGAGAAACCAAGAAAAGCAAGACTAGAGCTACTCTCTGGCTACACTGACCTAATTTTGAATTGTAGGTTTCAACCTTCGTGCTATGCCACTTGCAGGGGTGTTGGTAGCAGGTCAAACCACTGCTCCATTTTTGTTGAGTTTACTGCTCTGACAGTGGGGACATGCTGCAGAGGTCGAGATAACCAGCATTATTTCAAACTTCACTGTTAGTGTAGACCAGGTCAAAGATTGGTTTCTTACTATCACTCTTGTGGGACAACCCTTCTTTTGCAAGAAATTGATCATGCAGAATATGGGGCAGTTTGGACTTTATGTTGAAATCTCATCATAAAAATATCTTGTTGCAGCAAAATGGGTGTCTCTAGGAGGCTCACATACAGTCTACACAAGCAGGGAGTCCTGTGGCACTTAAAGACTAACAAATTTATTTACTGCATGCGCTTTCGCAGGAGAAATTCCATGTCCTCAGACACTTTAAAGATGGGCGAATTTACAGAATGGAAGGAAATAAATGCAGGGAAGTGTAAGTCATAGGATCAAGTCACACCATAACAGCAAATCAAAGTTGTTGTTAAGATTCAAAGACTGGGGAACAGCATATGGAGGAAGATGCCCCATTTGAACACATCCAGTCTGTATCTGTATCTTACTAATTATTTCTGCATAACAAATGTAAGAGATGTACCCTTTCCCATCCATCAACTCAGAACTCTCATCATCAGGAGCACTGCTGGCCTCGGAAAAGACCAGAAGGTCAGAGCACTGAGATGTGGGGCTCATGCCGCCGCCACTGCAGCCACCGCCATGGTTGGCCCGGTGCCAGACCTGGCATCAGCACTGGGACTTGGCGGCAGGGACACCCCTGCTCATCATCTCATGTCTTGATTACAGAAACACGTTCCCCCCACCACCACCATCCAGCCATGACGAATGCCGTCTTATCCTACTCATAGACAGTAAAAATGCCAATGCACAAACTTTCTTAGCTCATCACTAAGGCCGTCATTCCACTGCCTTCCCACTCTACCACATTGAAGACTACTTACCTTCGCTTTCAAGAGTTTTCATGGCATATTCCTTCCCTATTCATCATCCCTCATATGCTATTGAGATGTCTGTTCCCAGCCTGACAACTGTGAAAGCCCCAATTACAGCCTGCTTTAAAGTTTCAAACACACACCGCCTCAGGTTGACTCTACAGATGACCCTCTAGGGTAAGAGTTTGGAAACAGCAAGTTTTGTTAGCGAGTGGTCAACACAAGCTTATTTGAGTTCCAGAAACCTTGGGAATACAAGACTGCATAAACTACAAAATGTTAGCTGAAGATCCTAGGAGATCATTTTAAACTTTAACATTGCAAAAATGTTACCATGGCAAATCACACAGTTTTCATGAATTTGACATAGGACGATCTCCCTCCACTTTGGCTGAAAGACATTGCCATTGTCACCACACGCAAAATAAACCTATCTTGCTTTAATGATGACTTGGCAGTTCCCTGTCATTAGAACTGGACATTTGTTTTCCCAGAAGCTCTCACATGTTGAACACATGCCTGAAGAATCCACTATCAAAGTTTGATTCTGTTTGTTTACTGGCTTCACTGTTAATGGGAATATTTTTTTCCAATATCACTAGCAACACAAAGCAACAAAACTACTCTGTTTATTGAATAGTCTGTACTGCTTCCTAGTACTGCTGAAATCTATACCAGATACCATTCTTGTAGCATTACACCACTTGCAGAAAGAGTCATGCTGTGATGGACTGGAAAACTCCACTGCCAAGTCACGACCTGTGCATTCCTCCCAGAACTGGCAGAATGGGATCCTTCCTTCAGCAGACATACATAATTCCAGGGCCCAGTCGCTTTCATAATTGCTGCTCCATCTAGTCCCACCAACACAGAATTCAATTCACCCTAACTCTGAGTGGGTCACAACCATATAAGCACACCTCAGAGCTCACCTCAATGGCCTCAGATATCCACAGATCTTGACAGTGGTCTAGTCATTCCCTTCTGGAAATGTTCTTTGGTGCCTTCAGATCAGCTGGTACCCAAAGAAACTAGTGCAGAGGTTTGGGGGCCACTCAGAAATCCAGCCCAGCTCTGCATTGCCACCAAGCATTACCTCCTTCAAGCTGCTAACTCTCTGAGTTGGGAATGAAGAACAATACTGCCATCTGAGACAAAAGTTTGTGTGTCTTGGCAATCCAGACCTCTCACCACAAAGAAAAGCAAACTTTTACTCTTCTCTCTTGCTTATATACATGCTCCAAAACCCATCCCTCCAACTCTGATTTCACCCCTCAGCCAGGGTACCTTTAGTACAGTTCTTTTGCTCTCGTTAACAGTATGGTGAAATATGAATAATGACTCCTATACACAAAACTTAAATGAAAATTAAACAAAACAATCAATGTTTTCAAGGAAGAATGATGGGTACTAAAACAAACAAACAAAAATCAAATGAAGCATTGTTCATTCATGTCTTCTCCCAGCACCAATAAAGGAAGGTAGGACCCTTGATGGATATATTCAGAGATATGCATATGCTTGTGTATACTCATAAGCAAACATACTTAATTGTATGCTTATTGATGGATGGACACTAGACAGGAGCAAAAATAGGGAAAATGAATTAGGACTATTTTTCAAAATGTTTTTCTCTTATTCCCCCACACTCCATTAATTTGAGAATTAAAAAATACAGAGAACATTAACGAGTTCTAGAGCTATATTGCTATATTAATCTCAGAAATGTCATCAGAACCTTGATATTTAATTAATTTTGATCAGATAAAATTCATATATAGGTATATTAATATTCAAGAATCTTGGAGCAAAACAGCAAAAGGTACACTCCCACATGTTGTTACAAAAACCACATAAAATAAATAAATTATTTAATAGACTGTATCTTCTTCATCCCATAGACATGTTTCAGAGTGGTAAGCTTTTTAGTCTAGTTCAGCAAAACAAACAAGGAATCTGGAGGGACTAATAAAGACGGACAATTTTATTTAGTGCATGAGCTTTCATGGGTAAATCCCACTCCCTCAGCCCTAGAAATTATATGGGTTTGAATAGAGATATGGGCTGGTCTTCTCATTAAAAATGGTGACTCCATCCCCCCCTTCAACTTTCCCATCTTCTTATCTATTTTTGACTCCAAACAGCTTGTTTGGTTTGCTGAAATAATCTGAAATGATCTTGTAAGATCTTGATCTTACAGTTCACCACATTTATTTTTCCCTTCCATATTGTAAGTTTTCCACTTCTAGAGTCTGATGAAGTAGGGTTCACCAATGAAACTTCATAAAATAAATTAAAATATTAGTATTTAAAAGTGCCACAAGATTCCTTGTTTGCTTTACCCCATAGATATGTTATCTTACAAGCAGCATTATACTCCTCAGACCATAGCCCAAACCCCCTCTTCTACCTATTCCCAACATTATTATGTATTTGATATGTTGCAGTCAGGGCTGTCTCAAGGGGCTGCGGTACCCTGAGCCAGCTTTTGCTTTGGCACCCGCCTCCCCGCCAGGGAGAGGGGCAGAACCCGGCCTCTGCTGTGGGCCAGCTTGCCCTGCCCCCTGGGGCAGGGAACAGCTGGCCCAGGGGCAGAGCGGGCCAACCCAGATGCCAGGCTATGATATCTTGCCCCTCCCATGGGCTGGCTGTTCTGCCCTAGGGGAAACCCAGCCCAGACGTGGGGCAAGAGAACAGAGTCCACCCCACACACTGGACCACCCCACCCCTGGGCCAGCTGGGAGCAGGTTGGGCTGGTCCAGGGGCTGCTCTGCTCTCCTGCTCCACCTCTGGGCCTGCCCTCCCTGCCCCTAGGGAGGAACAGCCGGTCCAGGGGAAGGGCAGGAGAGTGGAGCCCGGCCTCTGAACCGGCCTGGGCCAACCCTGGGCTGGCTATTTCTCATCTTGGGGGTGGTTTGAATCAGCCCAGAGCAGGTGTACCACGTGCCAAAGCTGTACCCCTAAACTCTGGCACCCTGAGCCAGTGCCTCACTGGCTTGTAGGTAGAACTGGCCTTCATTGCAATAGCACGACCTTCAAAAATGGACATCTGTGGGCACATAGACACACATTTTTCTATTGCAAGGTGTCTTGATGAAAATATGAAAACATACAGAAACAGCATGATAGAAAAGGAAACCCAATTCTCTGGTGGCTCCTGAAGAGGAGATGAGAAAATAAGATAAAGGAAAATGAAAGAGAGCCCTTTGACTTTTGATTTATCTCCAGAAATTCTTCTTTAAGTGTGTCAAGGGACTTGTGTGCTTGTGTAATAGATCCCTTTGCTGTTTCTAGCCTAGCTTCTGACCCATTGAAATGCTGTCTGAACACACTCTCTTGCTTCCTCTAATAACAGATGACTTCCTGCACTGTTCCCTCTTAGCACCACAATCTTTATCAGGCTGGCCTGATGTGCGTATGCTTAACTGGTTTACTTACAATTATGGCAGGTTGCTCCCATGTAACCCGTTTCACTACAATCACAGTAAAAGGTGTCCCAGGATTGAGAGCATTTTCCTCCATGTTCACAGTAGTTGGGCAAACATCTAGTTGGAGGTGTTAAAAAGAAAAAGCCAATTAATTTTAAGCATTTCAGTAGAGATAGTACATGCAAGGAAGTGTCCCCCTCAAAGCTTCTGGGGCTGCATCGCTACACACAATGGGTGAAATAATTTCTGATCTGCAACCCATCTGAAACAACAACATCCAAAACAAATATAACACACAGAATGCATTCAAATAGACGTTCCTACTGATAAAAATGCCCAGCTTGTTTTTGGTTCCTAAGAAACTGAAAATGCCACCTTCATTCTGATCTAAGATAACAAATAGCAGGTAGAAAAGCTATAGATGATCTAATTTCAAAAGAGAAGGCTTCCCTCTCTCTTCCCCTAACCCCCTTTCACCTTTGTTCTGATGTGGTTTGCAGCTATAAAAATCAAGCTGCATTTCAGCTCTGGAAGCACAAACAACATACAAGTCTCGAAGAAAGGAAAAAATATGGTTATGAGTTTTGTATTCTGTGCTCATCTCTTGGTTTTAGTTAGTGATGCTCAAAACAGTATTGCAAAGAGAATATTAAAAGCAAAAAAAGAGGTGGAACAGCATGCAGCAAGGACACTGCCCCAGTCTTTATAATATCTCCTCGTATGGAAGATTTTCCACCCCCTAATCATTTCTGTTGATCTTCTCTGTACCTTTTCCACTTCTAATACATCTTTTTTAGATATGGGTTATGAGAACTGTACCCATTTTCCATTGTGTAAGCATATCCGGGATTTCTATAGTATCATCGTGATATTTGCTCTCTTCTTATCTATCCTTTCTGAATTGTTCAGAGCAATTTCATGAGTGCTCCAACTCATGGTGAAGCCAAGGTTAGCTTAGAGCGACCCACAAGATCCACGAGTTGTAATCTGCTCCCTGACACCTCCAGCCCTGTGTTTCCTGTACTGAGCAGAGTTAAGATACAGAAAAGAATCTGACACAGAAAGTCCCTGGTGTTAGACACTAGGCCCTCTGGAAAGTTTCCAGTGGCCAAGTTGAAAGTTGACATCTTTAATAATGTGATGCACTTCCCTACCACATGTGCTGATGAGATTTTTACAGGGATAGGGTAAAAGATTGCAAAAATGGGGAGTGTTGCCAACCATCACAGAAGCCCCTCCTCAAGATCATGGCAAAAAGCAGGGTATCTGCTGCTGTCGGCAGTAGGAAAAGGATAAAATAGAAAGGACAGCTTCTTTCTGTGTCACGGTTCACTGTACTTGTGTGCAGGACACTGTTGACATGAACATATCTGCTGTGCCCCATGGTAAATCAGAATGCTCCACCCCGAAAGCGTATTCAGGGGCAGCAACCAGTGTTTACTGATAGAGGGGTTGTCACAGGAGCTACAAGATCAACAGGCCAGAGGGGAAGTGGAGAAGTCCAGACAAATCTCGAGGTTCCACTGGCTTTAGTGGCCCAGCTCCTGCCTTTTCTGTGAGAGAAAAGCCCTGGATGCCCCAAAGGAAGAACAGACTTTCAAACAAACACTTTCAAAAGTGCCTGAGTTAGACCCACTGATTTTCTCTGTTGACTTAGGCACTGTTAAAAATTTTACTCAAAATGCCACTAATCCACCCACCTGATGTCCTGTCCCTTTCAAAGAACTGCTTTTTGCAACTGCTAATAAAGCCATTACTTTGCATGTGTATTGCTCTATTTATCAGAAAGATCCCCAAAAACTGTGCATGAATGCTATTTCCTTCTCATAGCATTCACATGAGGCACGTACTCCTATCCATACTAACAGACAGGTAAGCTTTGGCATGGAGATTAAAATGAAGTTTCTCAAGATCATGCTGAGTCACCTGTGTCACTGGGAGTGGAACACAAGACTCTGATGCCCAGCCCTCTTCCCTAACCACTAGAGTACATGGACTTTCTGCAAATTCTAAATAATAGTGCAACTGAAAAATATATTTGCATTGCGGGCACTCCATCCTAAAAAGGCAGAGTGGTCTAACAGGTAAGGCACTTCTAATCTCTGGGCCAGCTTCACGTGATGATACATGGACAGGATTTGTCTCACCACTTTTCATGTCCTCTCGGGGCGTGGGACAGTCTCTGGTACAACCAAGAACATCTGCTCAGGCACCTTAAGTTTCACACATGCTTCAGTAGCTCACATTGGCTATGTCCACGTTAACTGTTATTTTGAAATAACTCATTTTGAAATAAAAGCCTTATTTTGAAATAACTGAAATCGAAATAAAAAAAGTTAATTCGAAATAAGGCAAGCCCCTCAAATTGAAATAGCATGCCCCATGTGTGGACATGCTATTTCGATTCAGCAGAGGGACAGCATGAGATGCGTGGCAACATGGCCCCCTGGCAGGGCTATGTTGCCACTCAGTCCCCTGCCTGACTCTTACCTGGAGAGCCAGGCAGGGGAAAACTGCCCCCAAGGCAGAGACCCCCCTGCCCTGACTCCCACACTGCTGTTGGGGCAGCGGAGGAGGGACCATGGGGCGCCCCCTCTGCCACGGGGGGCGGTCCCCGGAGCCAGCTCCCCAGGCTTGCCTGGGTGCTGGCTGCTGGGGATTGAAGGTGGTGAGCCTGCTCCCCCCAGCAGCCCAGGCTCAGGGCTTGCTGCTGGGGCAGGGGACCCCAGAGCTCGCTGTGTCCCTGCCCGCACTTGGCACTTGCTGCTTGGGTGGCGGGAGCAGTGGGAGCTGGCTCTGCCCCCCGCCCGGGCTCCACGCCTAATAGAGCATGCACCCTGGGAGGAAGGTCAATGCCCTGTTTTGGAAGGGGTTGTTTCGAAATAACGTGTCCTAAATGCGTTGTTTTGAAATAAAAAACAAGGAGTCGTGTGGCACTTTAAGACTAACAGATTTATTTTTTGCATGAGCTTTCCTGGGAGAAAATCCCACTTCCTCAGATTCTTCGAAGATGGGTGAACTTACAGAATGGAATGAAAATAAATGCAGGGGTGTAAAACATAGGATCGGGTCATACAGTAACAGCAAATCAAAGCAGTTGTTAGGTTCAAACCATGGGAAGCCTGAAGTCAAATTACCTTTTGGAATGGGAAAAGAACCCATAGTCTGGATTAAGTCCGGCTTTCACAGAATTTAGCTTGCATATTAATTCGAGTTCAGCTGTTTCTCTTTGAAGTCTTGATGTCCCAGCCACATCTCTGACGATAGTCGTTAACAAATCATTTATCGAGTGATTAGAATGATGATTTGTTAATCACTCGATAAATGATTTGTTAACGACTGTCATCAGAGATGTGGCTGGGACATCAAGACTTCAAAGAGAAACAGCTGAACTCAAATTAATATGCAAATTAAATTATGTGAAAGCAGGATTGAATGGAGGCTATGGGTTCTTTTCCCATTACAAAAGGTAATTTGACTTCAGGCTTCCCATGGTTTGAACCTAACAACTGCTTTGATTTGCTGTTACTGTATGACCCGATCCTATGTTTTACACCCCCTTGCATTTAGTTTCATTCCTTTCTGTAAGTTCACCCATCTTCGAAGCATCTGAGGAAGTGGGATTTTCTCCCATGAAAGCTCATGCAAAAAATAAATCTGTTAGTCTTAAAGTGCCACACGACTCCTTGTTTTTTGTTTGTTTGTTTGTTTTTTTGCTGGACTAGACTAACACGGCTATCCCTTTGGAAATGTTCAAAATAACCCTTTCAAAACAAGGGTTATTTTGTTTTCATGCTAGGTTTAATGTTTTCGAAATAACGGAACCTTGTTTGAACATACTAGGCTTTATTTCGAAACAACAGCTGTTGTTTCAAAATAAGGCCCTGGTGTGGACACAGCCATTACTTTTCAAAGGTGCAAATTTGTTAGGGTTCATGCCTGCCTTCGACATGCTTTCTCCGAACACCACCACACACTTTTCCCCTCTTTTGCCTCTGCACCAGCATGCTCCTTGTATCCCTGGCTTCTCTGGAAGCCTGCCCTTCTGGGGTACACCACGTGTAAAATGAGGATACTAACACACATCTTCCTCACAGGGATGTTTGAAAAAATGAATGTTTACGGCTTTGTTAGCACTCAAAAGATGTGCTAGGCCACGCACAGTCCTTTATCATCATCCTCACTTACAGAATTGTATTATCAGCTGATGAACACATTTTCTATCTCATTAATTAACCCCATGCAATAAAGTTAATTACTATAATCTTAGATTTGCAAAGGTCCACATCTGATGCTTAGCCACATATATTCTAACAGAACAGCTTCCCTTTTACTGCTTTAGAAGACAAACGGAAATTAAAACTGACCTTCAACTTTCTAAACACACATTTTTAATTCCCCCAATAATGCTCAAAATGCAAGCTGAACTGTCTGTTTAAGCTTTAATGCTGTTAATAAATTCAAAATTAGACTATTTACATTCTTTAGTCTATTTGGTTTAATTAGCACCAACTTCATCTATCTTGTTTTTGGTCAGATAACTAACTCTTCTAAAAGCTTCTGAAACCAATTTCTGTGCAACTCCACTTTAACAATTACCATAATCCCATTCTAGCTCAGCAGTTTTGTTTTCATTAGATGTTTAATTTATCCTAATTGCCACTGAAGCCAACATTCGGAAGTAGCCATGATGAAAATAAATCAAGGGATGAATCAATTATTGGATGTCTAATTCCCCCATTGTCCCAGATGTTTGGGTCTATCTACATTATCTTTTCTTATTATAAGACTGCCCACTAACCATTATTTGTGTTACGATAATGTCTATTGGCTCCCACTGAGATCACCACCCCATTAGGTCTGGCACTGTACATAAATACAGTAACAGACGATCCTTGCCCCAAAGAGTTTATAATCTAGACAGACAATAGAAGGGTTATCTTCATTTTATAGATGACTGTGAAATTAAGTAACTTGCCTAAGATTTCATAGATAATCCATGGCAACAGCAGGGCTCCAGCTGTAGTTTCCTGAGTCCCAGACCCACACTATAACCAGAGGACCATGGGCTGTTAGTAGGGTGTCACATGGCAATTAGTTTGGACAATGATGTGCCAATCAGGTATAATTTCCTTTATTAAAAGAAGCCTCCAAATTTAAAGGAAAATCAAACCAAAATATACAGTCATGCAGGCATAACCTGAACAAGACAATACCAATCTCTGGGCAAAATACCATGCTCTAAAGAAACATCTGTGGCTCCCTCCGATTTCCAAAGTAGACTTAATGGATGGTATAACAGAGTGCAGACTTTGGCCCCTTTGATAGGAATGGTCAAACAGAAATGAAGATAAAATGACTCAAATGGAAAGACTGAAGATCCATGTATTTGATGTTATATTTGGTATGAAATGCACCTAGTTCTTTCATTAAGCTTTTCATGAGCACGGTTGACATACATTCATCACAAGGCATCATATATGCCCCAGTCAGTGGTCTTCCCTCCAGCTGTAGGGGAATGTGAGCGAAAAGAAAGAGCAATCCAGTACAAAGAATCCACAGATTCTTTAAGAGTCATCAGACTTGTTTTTTTTTTTTTTAAACTAAACTAGACTGACCCAGCTACC
The DNA here is from genome assembly GCA_007922195.1 of Podocnemis expansa. Classification (NCBI taxonomy): domain Eukaryota; kingdom Metazoa; phylum Chordata; order Testudines; family Podocnemididae; genus Podocnemis; species Podocnemis expansa. The sequence goes on from ML681984.1 coordinate 6,414,733, forward strand.
CCTTTTGAAACTCTTCACGTAGAGTTGCTTAAAAGAACCTAAACTAATCCAATTAAAAAAAAAATAAACCCCTCAAAACTGTAGACTCAGATTCCAGGAGAGTTTTGAGTCACCCTACCACTCTGTTAGGAAAAGAGTTGATTGAAAATCCACACCGAGTTGCAAACTACTATGTTCCCATTAAGCAGAGGTAGCAGAAGCAGCAAAACTGGTTGTCGTCAGGAAACCAGCCCCCTATGCTGAAACCAATGGGTGAATGGTGCTGATTTCATAAAGCTTATGGAAATAGCTGAACACAGTTGGTGCATCACAAACTTCATTGAAGAGATCACTCTGCTCACACTACCTCTAAAATTACTTGAAGTTGTAACTGCTAAACAGATTTCATGTGCTTGCTTGCTTGATCTCACTAACCCTGGAATGACCCAGAATAAATGAGACTGGAATTTGGCACCATCTTGACTCGTGAATGCAGTTCTGGTCACCCCATCTAAAAAAGAACTGGGAAAGGTACAGAGAAGGGCAGTGAAAATGATGGAACAGATTCCATACAAGGAGAGATTTAAAAAGGCTGAAAGAGTTCAACTTAGAAAAGTAACAACTAAGATGATATGATGGAGATCTATAGAATTAAGAATAGTATGGAGAAAGTGCATGAGGGAAGTGTTATTTACCCTACATAAAACAAAAACATCATCATCATCTATGGATCATTTAAGAAAATTAAGAGGCAGCAGGTTTAAAGCAAACATGAGGAAGAACTTCATACAACACACAGTCAACCTGTAGAATTCATTGCCTGGAGATGCTGTGAAGGCCCAAAGTGTAACTGGTTTAAAAAATAAAAAAAAACTCATCAAATACGTTCATAGATGATAGGTCCATCAATGGCTATTAGAAAAGATGGTCAGGAACAGGGCAATAGGGAGGATAAATCAATTAATATTCCCTCGCTCTGTTCATTTCCTCTGAAGCATCGGGCACAGGTTACTGTCAGAAAAGAGGACAATGGACTAAATGTATCATTGATCTGACCCAGCATAACTATTTATATGTTCTTAAAACAGTCTTTCTTTAGACTAAAAACTCACAGCAAGTTTTTTCTAGTAAAATAAATAAATAAATAAAAGGCTACTTCAGACACTAAAATAGAATTCAGATGCCATGGGGTTGAATGTAGCTTAAGAGCCTAGACAGACGAGGACAGAGCTGTCCTCCTACCTAATTTTATTCTGTTCTACTGGCATTGCAATATACATTATCCTAATTCATGGCTCTGAAAATCTGTGATGCTTGCATAAAGCAAAGACAAGCCAGGTATTTAGCATGGGCTCCTTCAAGTGCCAGATATCAGCTCTTCACAGCAGAGCAAATTGATTTTACTAAAAAATATTTTAATCAGCAAGCAGGAAATCTTGATTTAAATAATTGATTTTAATCTTCTTTTGCACTTGTACTTTTTTAGTTACTCTCCTGCAGAAAGATTGGTTCTTATCGGTTGGTATAATTTGGTACCCCCCACCCCCACAACCACAATCAGGAAAATATACTATATTTATACACCTTTATTTAAGCTATTATAAGGCTCAACATAAAATGTATTTTTTTTACTTTTTTATTGTGTTATAATATGATGACTCATACATTTTTTGTTTAGTAGATGTTGATTTAGTTTTGACTTGCTCTTTGTATTATGCTGTATTTGGGTGAGCATTTAAATTCAATTAAAAATACACAAGAGCAACTCCCTGAAATTGTTTCTATTAGGTAAATATAGCTACTTAAATGAGCTGGAGAAAAAGCAAAAACATGTATGAAAATAAGTTTTGCATTTAAAACTAACCAATTTATCAAACTAATGAAGTAATATATGTAGTTGGCTAATTGAACAAATTGTTTCTGCTCACCATGTCCTTCAAGAGTCTAAAAGGACTTGATTTCATCCTCACACACCCTGTTTTTAGCCATTGCTTAGAAAGAAGGGGTGACGAACAAACAAACACACACAGAAGAAAAATCCCAGGCTTTCCTTTTTTCTCATCTCTGAATGGCCCAGTCATTTAAATGAACTACCTGAATGACTGAAGTGAACTGAATATTCTCTTCATACCTCTAGAAGAGGCTACTGATGTCAAAATTTAATTTAGAGTCTGGTTCCAAGCGTCAGCTGGTTACTTACACCAGTTCAGTTACCTGACTTTCTTTTAAACTTTGGCAGCAAATATGCTGTACCCTTTGAATACATTTTTGATTACTTTCAATCATTTTAAGGTATATGGTAAGTTTAGGCATTGGCATAATTATAATTAGAACTGAAAATATACTGAAATTTTGCTTTTCTAAATTATTTATTATCTTCCCTCCTATATGTTGTCCAAGAGGTAGCTGCAGGACTCAGACACAGGCCTTAAGACATCATAACATCCTTCTTCATCCATTGGTAACTCTATGGCAAAGATAGACAATTTATCCCCTAGCCCACCTACAAATTTGAGCCACAGTTTGCTTGTTCCCATGTGTCAGCCTCATTTCTCACTGTCCTCGCTCTTCACAAATAAACACACTCTTGCTGGATAATTATCACAGAAGAGTAAAATGGCTGGCAATGCCATGACTCCGGTTTGTTATGCTTCCTTGTCCGCCAGCCTGTGAGTTCTCAGACAGGCGTTCCATCATTAACAAGCTGGCTTTAAATAGTAGGGTAGCAAGGAAGCAGAGGTAAAGCTATCCTGAAAAGCAAGGAGGACCGAACAAAGGCCGGGCTCTAATTTCCAGGTTCAGGAAGTGTAAATAGGTTGCTAATTCACAATAAAATTTATTGAAATATGTGCCTTTAGTACTCTCAGAAAAACATTCACATTATTTGTCTTGACATTTTAACCACTTATTAACTATGTTACAAGAACACTAGCGACCCTACAGAAGACCCAACCCCATTGTGTTTGGTGCTTTCCCTGCCCTGAGAAATTCATTGTCTAAAAAGGTAACAAAGGCAAAGGGTGGGGAAGGAACTGAGAGGTAACCAAAGGGGGGAACAGCACCCAAGTTCCTGATTCTGAGTGTGATACCTAGTCACTGAAATGCACAGCCTCAAAGTATGAGGCATATTCTAGCAGCCAATCCTTGCGTACTGATGATAGAAACTTTTCATTTTTAGGGTTCTGGTTCAACTTATAATAGAGAAGATTGGCTACAGTCACTGGATACAGAATTTGCACTGATCAGGAGTGTGCAGAAGCAGGATAAATTTGCCTGGTTATTCCTCCTTGCATTCATGGATGGCCTTGAGTGCACCCAATTATAGGAATGCATTTCTAATGCAAGCCCAATTAATTGCCAAACAAGGAAAGAAAAATAATAAAATGACTTTTTCCCCCCCAAAAAGAAAATAATCCAAGGCATAAAATGGAAGTGGGAAACTGAGTCCTCAGAGGGAAAGATATTAAACACCGAAAATGGGAACACTGTGAAGACTTAGAAATTGGATTCTTTCTCAGATACCATCCACAACCTACTACAGCTTATATATTTGGGGCAAAAGAAATATCAAATACTTGCTTCTTCAGTCCCAGTCAGAAATTTTAATTCACTGTACAACAAATAAAACTGAAAGACATTGGACATAATTAGCTAGAACAGTCTCTTGTTTTTGTGGCTAGCTTAAAAAATATATATCATATGAAGTTTGGAATCTGCTGTAGGCTATAAATTAAGAGAAGAGCTGGCAAGTGCATACAGACGGCTCTCTTTTTAATGGATTTATCCCAGCCCCTTTTACCTGCAATAGCATCTAATTTCCCCAAGGTCCAATTTCTGCAGTTTGACACATGCAAGCAACACAAGTTCAATACCATAAGTGGGGTGGGGGCAGGCAAAAGCCCAGTCAGAAACTAAATTTAAAAGGAAAAAAAAAAAGGCAGCACAACAAGGTTATCAGATCTAGGAAAATGATGAGGAAAAAAGCTGGATTTGAAAGGTCAGCACCATTTAGCAAGAAACATATCAAATTAAGCAGACTTCTTCAGAAGATGTTTTGTAGGTTTTTCATGGAGAGAGAATAAATACCATGCGAAAGGGGTAGGAGAAATGAGTGCACAGTTTATTTGCTCTTATTAATACTGCATAACTTCTGAGTAGCAGAGGGAAGCAGATCCATGAATCAGCTCTATACGGTCATCACTAATGAGTTAAGATGTTAACTCCAATCCTTTCTTGCTGATTGCTATTTATACCACACCCCACACTCTCCATTTGTACTTATTAGGAGAATCAAAATATGCAGGTGAATCTTGGTTTTGACAGTGTTTAGTTTGAGCTTCCATCTTACTGCCAGAGGGGGTGGGAAACTGAAGCACTGATAACACAGTGATGGGCTTGTTAAAACCGGCAGGATCAATAGAGCAGATGATAAGACAGGCAGAACAGAGTTTCCATTCCTGTTCACAAGGCTCAGGAAACTGGAACTCCCAGGTTGTTCTGCTGGGAGCTCCTCTTCTGCCAAGAAGGTTTTGACCAACTTTCATCTTCTGTTGTTTAAGGGAGCTCAAGCTGCCCAAGGGGCCTTTGAGAGGTGCTGTCAATGCTTAGTCTAGCAAAGGAAGGCATCAATTGCATTTACACATATAAAGTTCAACTTCTATCATAGAAGCGCCATGACAGTCAAAACACTGGGACGAGCACTGATTGGATGAAAATGGCCTAGGAGCTGTGGCTGAATGAAACATGCATCTATCTCTTTTTTTTCATTTCAGTATTGATTTAAACCAAATTGGACCATGGGAGCCATTAGCGTAGATTGAGCAACCCAGAAAGATCAGGAGTTACTAATCAAAAGCAACCAAAAGCAGCAGACTTTCTCACCCTTCCCCAACTCTGTCATGGCTCACCTACTCATTGAAGAGAAGTGTTCAAAATTCCCACCCCTTTCACTTTCCTACCATCATCACCAGCCCTAATCCTCTGCCAATGTCTGCTTACACAGATGGTTTCATGTATAACCTACTTCCCATCAGGGACCTGCTGGAGAACACTGCCAGCAGCCAACTCAAGCATCCTGTCTGATCTCAAATGATGCAAGACGGAGGGTGGGAATAGGAAAAGACAGGTGCAGCGATCCCAGGCCAATTCATGCAAGTATTATTATTTGATTGTTGATTATCATGGGGCACAGTCTCAGCCCCGAGCTTGTCTGGAACATGCAGTCTTCCAGGCATCTTTGAGACATGACAAGGTGAGGAATTACTCCAACTCCCACCCTCCTCGCCTTTGTCCCCAAACAGAGTAGCTTTCAGCATCCCAGAGCATCAGGTGGGAGACACAGAGAGTGTTTGAAAATAGTCTAAGTTGAAGGCAGTCCTGTGGCACTCATTTCTCCATTCCCGAGCAGCCCACTCACTGCCTGAGTTGACAGTGGATTCCTCAGACCACAGAGAGCATCTGTATCCTATGGTGAAAAGTGGGAATTCTGCAGCAGCGCCAGCCCTGTTTCAACTAACCAGGGTTTATATATTTTACAACACATTTTTCTAGCATTCATGGAAGTACTTCAGCAGCGACATCTTTTTATGTGTCGATGATCCTGCATCTATTCTCTGCATCCGGTGCCAGCCATGGCAGCCAACCATCTCTGCCTTAGGCATACAGCTAGTATTTTTAGTCCCACTACCCGACACTGCCAGCCAATAGTCGAGTTTGGAATCCCAGTGCTAATCAGCAAATGGCCACATTCTCAGCCTCTGCATATTTATTTTTTTCTAGTCATTTTAAAACTTTTAATAAGCAGTTGCCTGGATTTGCCTCCCTCTCTATTTCCCACTAGAAATAACGATGACAGTATTTGCATATGTGCACACCTGCTTTCCTTCTCTTCACTGCCTGCCGTGAAGGAAAGAACGCCGTACATAATCAGTACTTACACAGCACCTTTCCTAAAAGGATTGCAAAACACTTCGTGATGTGCTGAAATATTCCTGGCCTATTGTGAAAATGGGGAAATGGAAGCACAGAGAGCTGCCCAAGGCTACAAAGTAAATTCATGATGCAGCAAGCATTAGAACTCAGGACTCCTCATTCAACTCTATGCCCTTACCAGTTAGTAGAAAACAGGGGGCAGTAGCTTTCTTGATGATTAATACAGCAACATGCCTGATTCTTCTCCTTTGCAAACGTCAGTGGATGGAGTCTCGCTTTACTCCATTCAGAGAGTGGTCACATGCATTTTGAAGATCAGGCTGGTGCTGTGCCCAATGGGTCAGTAATCAGATTGGAGCCCAGGAGGCCTCCGGGACTTGATGACCACAGCTGATTGGATTTGCACTTCATCTGTTAGGATTTTAATTCTAAAGTGGGTCAGGGGGTCCAGACAAATGTATTGCTCTTTGTAGAAATGGGGAACAAATGGGTCAAAGTCAGGTTAGGCAAGTGAGAAACAAAAAACGGAAAGAAAAGTGCAAGCATTCTGGTTTCAGCCAAACGCCCCCCAAAACAGAGCAACCTGACAGGACAGGAGTTAACAAGCATGAAAGTGCCACACAACTCCTTGTTTGTTTGTTTTTTGCTGGCCTGTTCCTGGTGGCCTTGACATTTCCCAGCAGAGTCTGAGATCTTTACTTCTCAAATGAGCCTTCCCTGGAATGTCAGATTCAGGAAGACGTTGAGAACTGTGCTGCCCAATTTTTAACACATGCTTGCCCTCTTCCCCCTCTCCCACAGAGTGACCTGACTAGCATCCATGCTTCAGATCCCAGAGCCACAAGAACAAGCCACAGATCCTTCCTGAGGAGAAACTTAAAATATGGCCATCTATTTACCATATTTGCTCTTCTATATGCAGGCTACTAAGGACACGAAAGAACCTCTTTGTCCTTCATGCATGAAAATTTGTGTAGGGAGCAGATGCCTACAAAACCCTGACAGTTGACCACAGCTAGGTGGGTGTGAGCTCTGACTAGTGCTCACCATGCAAATCTTACTCATTTCCCTGTTACGTTGGTTTTCTCCCACCACCATGCATTTTATCTTCCAACTACATCCCATCATAAACTAAGATTATAAACTCTTTCTGTGGCAGCTAGCAAAGTGAAGTCCTGGTCCACAACTGGGGCCTTTTGGAACTACATAAGAGATATTATCATTAGTTATAACTATGATGCTAAATAAATACTATTTATAAGGAAGACTGGTATAGATCAGGAAATCAGCAATGGAACGAGGAATCCATAGGTGAAACAAAGTGGCCCGCACCAGTAATGACTGAAACAAACCTTCTAAGGCACAGGTGCTGATAAGACGTGTAGTGAACCCTCTCAGCCAAGATGTCCAAGGCTGAATGGGGCCGAGAGATGAAACTTGCTTTCTCAGTGTTAGCTCTGGTCCTCTGCAACTGTGGTCGAGGCTTGCTGGTTTGCAAAGATACATATGCAAGGTGAGGCTTCCGCTGACTCTGCAGCTGTTACACTTGCTCAACGGAGATGAGGAGAGAGGACTTCAGTGTGCAACGCTGTCAGTCTATGGCTTTTCATCATTGTGAAAAACAATGAAAAGGGAGGCCGACCTGTCACTCTGACTGCTGCATCCAGGGCTCATGTGCTCAATTTACTGCCACTAAAGGCTGCTGTAATTTCTCCTCTTGCTGAGCGAGATGCTTGTGTTATTGAATTGCTGACCCCCTCCATGCCCTTCCCTGGAGGCCACTGGACAAGATCAAGAATTCTTCATTGCAAAACATTAAGGAACTGAGTTTGTGAGCGAGGAGACTGCTAAAAGAGAGGCTCTTTGGTCTGAGACATAAATGTCTCCTTCTCATAGCAGGAAAGTCTGGCATTCACCTTGCAGAGCCCCCGACATCCTCCACTTGGGAGGAACAGGCATACAAGGCTGCAAATTATAACCTTGAGACTTTCCAAAACCTGGCGTTCCATAACAGTTCTGAGTCTGTTCCAGCAGAACTTAAGGCTTCTGCAAAGAGTAAAAGCTCCTCCACTCTGCTCCTCCTGGCTACTGTACCCCATGCCATCCTCCCCTGTCCTGTGACCGTGCAGCATCCCCAGTGTCACCTCCGTCCCTCCATCCCCATCCACCTGAAGAGCTCAAGCTCTGTAATGAATAGCATGCTGAGCTTCTGAGATTTAAGGATAGGAATAAAATTTAGTCACCATTCCCCCTTTTGTTGCTTTTATGCTTCCTCCACACCTCCTTCCCCTCCCTCCCATGCCTTACAGCAGAGAGGAGGAGCTGGCCATAAACACATGTTGTGAGAAAATCTGTTTTCTGACTCATTTAGTCACTATAAAAGGAGACAAACAATCCCTGCTGGGCACACATTTTCCTAACCAAGCAGAAATTTCAAAGAGGAAACAACAAAGAAAGCTATAATTGTATAAACCTACACACCTTGAAAATATAACACAAAGCTGCAGCCTAGCAGGCTACAGTCCTATTAGGTTCTTTCAGGCAGGCTGTAAGAATGACTGTATTAAAGGATGTGAGATGCTCAATATGTGAAACAGAGCCCAGAAGAATACCACAGCTAGACACATAACATGCTAAAAACACATACTGCAACTGGAGAATGGTAGCAAACCCATATGCTTCACCAACCTGCAAAACCAAATGGCTCTACCACCCACTGTTCCCCCTAAGCTGGGTGCGTGTGTGCGCACACACAGGTTATGAAAGCTGTGCACACAACAAAATAAAGTGTGCACAAAAAAATTAAATAGTGCTAATATTGGTGCTCACAAAGAAATGTTTTTGTGCTCACAAAGAAACTGTCTGCGCACATAGTCTACGAGTAATTAGAGGGAACATTGCTACCACCTGAACTAAAGGAAATTCCATTATTTTCCCTCAAGGTGGCACTTTAGAATAGAGTAAGAGGGACTAGATTTTTTTTTTTTTTGATCTGTTGTGTTCCTCATTTCCTTCCTGCTTTGTATCGGACAGCATGCACCCAGGACTGGATTAGCAAAGGGGCTTTAGGGGACGCAGGCCCAGGCTAAGAGAGGCCCTTTGTGCACTGTCCCACAAAAATAAAATGGGTGCTGGCTGGTGGACCCAGAGCATCTCGGGCAGCATGTTTGAGTGTGACCATCCCATTATATCATACATTCGGAGGGCCAGTCTGCCAGGCCCCAGCACCACCCTGCTCCCAAGGCTGGCTGGTCTGCAGGGCCTGGGCCCCACCCAGCACTGAGCACCAGCCCACACCACCCTACCCCCAATGCTGGCCAGTCCATGGATGCCCCCAGTACTGAGTGTTTGCCTACCCCACATGGCTGGGATGGGTTGACCAGGCTCCAGCATCGGCATGCCAGAGTGCTATCCCACTCTGCCCTCAGGCTATGTGCAACTACAGTGGAGGGGACACAAAAGCGGACAGCCCTGGGTCCCCAGAAGCCTTAATCCAACCATTTTTGTGCTGTCCTGCGGGTAGGATTATGGTCAGGCCCTAACGATGCTGAAACAAAAGAGAAATAAAAAGGTCCTTTTGCCTCCCTCCAGCATATAAGCCATTCACAGGGTTTCTCTAAGTAATGAGATGACCGAGTCCTTAGGGAAGTGTGGGAGGGGTTAACTTCTGCAGACTAGTCAGAAGGTGATAGCAATATATCTATGCAAAAAAAAAAAAAAAAGAGAGAGAGCAAGGGCACTTAGGTTTCCTTGAGCATGCATAGAGAAAAAAGGATCTGTACCTGTCACCCCCCTTATCTTGAGGAAATAAGGTACTACATGTAGACGCACTGATGGTATAAATCAGCACAGATTCATTGAAATGAAAAGAACTATGTCAGTTATAGTACAGGAGGATCTGGCTTGATAAATTCAAAATGCACTGAAGTCAGGGCTCTCATGGCCATCAGAAAAGAGAACCAGAAGTGGTAACCATGCGGTATCATTCCCTCCTAGCTAACACTTATCATTTACCCTGTAAACTGTTCCTAGAAGACTGTTATACAGCATGACTCTTGTTTTCAGAATCCAGGAAGGAATGAGGCCAGCCAACAAGTTGGTAACGAATAAATTGCTTTCAAAACAGAGGCATCTTTGTCAGAAGAGGTTTTTGCCTAGATAATTAAGACAAATACCCCATTTACATGTTAAGTGACTTAATTCCCACATGTTAAAACTACATAAAGATGTGCATCATGGTGTGTGCAGCAATACATTACATTTTGAAGCGAAAATGCTATTACAGAATTTTAATACACACCTTTTCACTACATGGGAGGACTCAAGCTATACAATTCAGTTCTGGTTCCAGATACAAACATTCCTGAAGTTCAAGGTGGTTCACCTTTTTGGTTTAGTACATTGTAGGGACAAGGCTAATAAGAAATTTGGATATAGGCGAGATTAAGATTTCCCCTGCCCTAATAATATCACCACACCCCCTCATACAGCCAAACTCCAAATCACAACAGAAGATTGAAATGAAACAAAATACCTGTTATACAAGTCAATAAAATTTGCGGTTTTGAAAGAAATGTATAAAGGCATAGTAATCAAGTCCTCAGACTAATAGCTATTTAAGACTGTTACTCTTATAACTGAAAAAGCAAAAAGTTTCCACCAAAACTAGTTTGAACATTCTTAACAGTCTTGGCCAAATGCAGGATTCCTGGACAGGGAATGAAGCTTCCTCCAAGATTGACAGACTTCTGGGCTCAAGCCTACTGCTTTCCCAACCCTTCCATCCAAAACACTGTACAAATAACTGGGACATTACAGATTTCAGTGGCCCTACACTTCAGTGTTATACGATATGGAAGCGAAGAAGCCTTATGTTCTGTGAAAACAAACAAGGAGTCCTGCAGCACTTTAAGACTCAACATATTTATTTATTGCATGAGCTTCATCTCACTTCACTTGACATTTCAAAGTCCCATGAAAGCTCATGTGATATTTAGGCTTTAAGTGCCAAAAGACGTGTTTGTTTCACTGGACTAACATGGTTACCTCTTTGGAACTACGTTCCATCTGTTATATTTCAACTTCTTCTCCCTGCTCCAAGCTCAGCCTATGGCCTTTGTGTTTGGAATCAATCATGCCAGCAAAGTAATAGCTTTTCCGAACCATTTTTCTGTCCTGTCCTTGTGTTTTTCCAATTCTCTGCTCTTAATTAGATCAACTCAGATTTCAACTGAGACTGCAGCATTACTGTGACATCCTGTAATCTGTTCAATCCTTTAGTAATGCCTGCCAATGCTTTAGAAAATTTATTGACTTTCTAGAATGCCTCCTGTTGTGTAAAACGTGTACTATGTTCTGATCAAAATCCTCTTTGGGCTCAAAACAAATGTTAACACAACAAAAGGGGCAGTGGGATGCAAATGGAGAGAGATAACCTGCTCCCCTGAGAACTCCTCCAAATTGGAAGCTGAATCATCCACGCTCTTTATCAGCCAGTCAGGCAGCCATAGCACTGATTGTGACGACACCAGAAGAATTTCTTAACTTTCACACAGGAACAGCACTACCATTTCTGGCACCCCCCTGCAAGCATAGCAGATGCCGGTGCAGACGAATGAAATCAGAGTGCACCGCAATGGCGCACTCCCCATTTTGGTGCCCCTCAAGAGTCGGCACCCCCTGCAACACCTACCGGGCTTACCGTGTTGCACCAGCCCTGCTTTCACAATCTACTTGGGACTTTTCAAAGGCATTATTTGCACTGAATACCTATGTATCTGAAGTGCAGGACAGCTGCAACCGGGGTTAAAGTCTGCTGGAACACCTGGGCCCCTAAAAATAGAAGGCCCCAGAGCAGCATTCTGCCACAGTCTTGTGGGCAGGGGACAGGGGCAGGAGGTAGGGGTGTTACAAGGGTCTCAACTCCCATCCTAAACCCCACCCCTTCTACACCCCAACCCCAACCTGTGGCTTGCTACCTAAGCTGCAGCCCCATGGCATTGCCACAGAGCTTACCACCCCACCTCTTAAGGGGGTGGTAGGAGCTGGGGTCCAGGGGGGACCCCACTGGCACGGGAGCATTCCAGGGCCCCCCCATATTATACTTTAGCCCCTGGCTGCACCCAAGAATTTCTCTCCCTTTTTCACTTTATTGCCACATGACCTCACAATCTTCTTCTTGGTGGGTTAACACAAGCAAGCAGAGCCGCCAGAACCATGGCCCGGGAACATGGTCAGTAAACAGCAAAATGAGCTTTTTTTATTACAAGAACAGGGGACAGAGGCATCTCCACTCTTGCACCTGGTGCTGCTAATAACAAAAACACTTCGTTTAGGCAGGAGATACACCCTCCACCCCCAAACCTCATCCCAATGTTAGTTCTTGAGTCACAGAAAGTTCCTGTGAAGAAGGAGCCATAGCCTTTACTACCCAGCAATTACAGATCTAGCAACAGAACCATTAAAGCAGCTACATATCCCTGCAACAAACCACACAGCCAACTTTGCCCACATCTCTGCGCAAAAGACACCACCATAGGACCTAATCAAATCAGCTACTACATCAAGGGCTCACTCTCCAGCTCATCCACTAGTGTGATTTATGCCATCATCTGCCAGAAGTGCCCCCACACCTTATATGTTGGACAAACAGGACAGTCTCTGCCCAAAAGAATAAACGGACACAAATCTGACATCAGAAATCACAACATTCAAAAACCAAAAGGGGAACACCTCTATCTCCCTGATCGCTTTATTACTTATCCGTTAACAGGTGTACACAGGTAAATGGATAACAAATCGAAACTTTCATTAGAAACTGCAGAATTGGAATTCACATGCAGATTTGACTCTCTCACTTTAGGCCTGAATAGAGACTGTTTTTTCCCTCCGTTACATCAGGTAATTTTGCTCCCCCAACAGCTCTGTTAAATACTGTTCTCCACTGTCTGAATCCAAACAACTGGTTTGATTTGCTATTACAGTCAAACCTGATCCCATGACTTACACTTCCCTGGGTTTACTTTGCTCCCATTCTGTATTTTTCCACCTTCAAGCTTCTGATAAAGTGGGAAAGCTCATGTATAAACAAATGTGTCAATCTCGAAAAGTGACACCAGACTCTTTGTTATATTTTATTGTACTAGACTAACACAACTAACCTTTGCAACGATCTTTATGGACTCTCTGTGACTGTGTCTCTCACACAGCCTCATGCAGCACAATAGCCGATACGTTATTTTTATTCTCTAAGTAAATGGTAAAGAACTCCTCACACTCTTCCTGGGTGGCATCTTCAGCTACTTCGAAACACCACTCCTTGGCTTTGTTTTCAGATGTCATCCTTTGCTCTGTATTGATACTGGTGGTTAGTAATGTCTAACATTTCACCAACCATGTTGAACTACTGTTAACTGTGATTTGTTTAGTTCTTCCTTTATTTTTTCCCCCATTTCCTCATTCAGAGCACAGAACAGTAGTGTTACAGATTTAGTATCTCCCTGAAGAAGTACATCCAGGGAGATTGCTTCAATTTTTGATTTATGTTGCTGAGTTGTGGCTATGCTGAAGCTAATGGTTGCACAAAATAAGGTTGCAACGTTCTTAACAGGATCATGTTTTTGCCTTTCAGCTGTTTTTATGGCATGACTACGGCTTGATCTTTGGGCAGTGAAGTTGAACAGAAACTGCTGGAAGGATTAGGACAGGCTTATTTGTTTGATTGTTTCTCAGCGACAACAATTCTCTTGGAATGACCTAACTATAGGACCATCAAACACATGAACATTTTCCTCCTCTGCTTTCATAGATGGTATATCTGCTCTGACAATGGGTCTGAATTTCTAAGAGCACCGCAATTCCTTTCCATCTTCTTACTTAATTACCCTCAGCAAAAGCATTTCTCCTTTTTTAATCTTTCATCTCATTCCATCACTGATTTCTTATCAATGCATTCTTATCAGGCATAGCGGGTCAGTTAAATTCATACACTGACATTCGGTAATTGTTAAATGCTAACATCATGCTTCCAGTTTTGATCGGCAGCTTTAATACTCTTGGTCTTTAGAATAAGAATCCACCACTTTGGTTACTGAAGACAGAAAGACTCATCAGTTTTATACAGAATCCAATTAGTCAGCAGACTGGAGAGAACCAAATTATTATTCCATGCATTTCTGGATTCTAGCAAGCCAACCAGAACAGCCCTTCACTACTTCACCCAATGGAGTTTCTTCAATATTCAAAGACAGCTGGTTCCACCCATTGGCTCACCTCAACAACTGATGATTCTATACAACTGTCTTTAAGCCCAGATTTAAAGCTTTCTTATTGTTTCCTAAAATGCCTTAAGGACATAAAAAAAATCTCAGAGTTCTAATATTTTCCAATTTAAGTCTCCAGAAGGAAGGTTCAGATTCATAAACAAAATTAGAGCCCCAAATAAGAATAGGTTTGCTATGTGTTACACTTATATAACTACTATGTATTGTTATACACGTTCAGTGCATTTGTGTGGAGCAGGAAAAAATACATAACATTCATAAAAAAATCACTATCTTGTTTTTCTTATAATTAAACATTTTTACTGTGTTTCTGTATCTCTTCCAGTCCTGGATTCAGATCAAAGCTCTGCAGGATTCAGATCAAGGTTTTGGCTCAGGTCTCTTTGGTAGATACAGGCACTTGATCATTTTGTAGTCCTATTGACTTTATGGTATGTCAATGCAACGTGGCAGACCTCTGTTATAAATGTGTATGTCATACAGTCTAACAAGAAAATTGCAAATGATCTATTTAAACAAAACAGCAAGTACATTAAGGAGCTGACAGGTTTTGATGAATCAAATAATTTCTCCTCCTTTCCCCCATTTCTTTAAAACTTCAAAGCAACCAACTGTTGTTTATACATTAAATTTAATCCTTTCTCAAATCTGTAGCTTGATTGAATTTGCATACTCTATTTCCTGTGAGCCAGTGTTAAGAGAGCCTCGTGTAATTTAAACTATTCCCCCTGCAGTCCCTCTATTTTTTGCAAATGATATTTTCTACAAGCAGCTTTATTATGCCCAATATCTGTAATGCGGGAGGATTAGAATTTTCCCTTAAAGCAACCTGGATTTATAAACTACTAGGATGAAAAAACAAATAAAAGAAGAGAAGAGACAATAATTACCGGTCTTTGATGCCACAGAAATCAATCTGCAAATCACTAAAATTCCCCAGGAAACCTTGCTGAACTAAAATGAGATCCTTAGGCTGGTTATCAATGAATATGAGCCTCATGCATCCTTGAAAAGCAGTAACAGGATTTAAACACTGGGAGTCGGTGAAATTGTCAGGGCATCCTGTGGAACAAAAGGAAGGAAGGGGGGAAAAAAGGAATGAAGAAGGTTAAAATGATCAGTTGTATTTCTATTAGGACTTCCTGATGAAAGATGTTTAATTTAAATATGCCTAGTCTATTCTTCCTTGCCATGCACAGGCTTTTATGCTATAAATCTCATGGTAATAAAGAAAGCAGTCAGCCAAGAAAACCAGGCACAGGGGCTTCAGGTGTGTTAAGCAGATTGAAATGTCTTTTTGCTTTCCTTGAATGCAAAACAGCCATGCTTGGTCAGACAAATGGTCCACCTAACTCAGTATCTTGTCTTCTGATAGTGGCCAATGCCACGTGTTTTGGAGGGGATAAAGGGAACGGGTGATCATCAGGTGATTCCTCCCATCCGCAATTCGTGGCAAACAGGTGGTAGGGACAGCTAAGAGCCATTGATGAACCTATTCTCTATCAACTTCTCTAGCTCTTTCTTGAACCCTGCTATAGTCCCGGCCTTCCCAACATCCTCTGGCAAGTAGTTCTGCAGATTGACTATGCACTGTGTGAAGAAATACTTCCCTTTTGTTAGTTCATCCCCTCTGTCTCCCAGTGTCATTTGGTTACTCCTTGTTCTTGTGTTATAAGTAGAAGTAAGCACCATTTTGTTTTACTTTCTCCTCAACAGTCATGATTTTATACATCTCTAACATATCCCGTTAGTCATCTCTTTTCAAACTAAAAATTCCTAGTCTTAATCTCTTTTCATATGAAAGCTATTCTATACCCCTAATAGATTTTCTTGCTCTCTTTTCTATATTTGCCTATGTCAGTATATCTTTTCTTGGGATGTGGCAGCCAGATCTGTGTATATTATTCAAGTTATAGGTGTAGTATTGTCTGATACAAAGGCAGAAATCACAACATTCAAAAAACAGTAGCTGAGCATTTCCATCTTCCTAATCACTACTGATTGATTGTAAACAGTTGTGATCAAGCAAGTCAGTAACACATCAAGATTTCAACGAGAAACAGGAGAATTGGAACTGATATGCAGATTCAATTGCGCAAAAGCAGGATTAAATCGTGACTATATGTGGTTTGACCTCACCTTCCTCTTTGTGCAGTTTCCCAGTGTTTGAATCTTAACTGTTTTGATCTGCTGTTGTAGTATGACCTGATCCCATGACTTACACTTCCTTGAATTTATTTCCTCACATTCTGTAAGTTCCCCCATCTTCAACACATCTGATGAAGTGAGATTTTTTTCCCCATGAAATTTCATGCAATATATATGTCTGCTAGTCTCAAAGTGCCACAATGCTCCTTGTTTGTTTTAGTCAATGGGAGATGGCAAAGACAGGTGGAGTCCTATGCCTTGCCCCTCTTTCAGAGACAGGTGTGTAAATCCAGGCTGCTTAGCTAGACATGAACCAGAAGCTGTCGCCTAGACTCAGGTAACTTACACACAAGATGCTTTTTCTTTTCCTTCTTTTTTCCTCCAGGAATGAGGGAGGCAGGTGCCTTGCTCCCCACAAAATAGCTAGAGGACGTGATGGCTCCTCTGCCCACCGTATCACTTTTAGCTCAATGGGTGGAAAGCTCCACAAAGATGTGGGAAACACAGATCCGATCTCTCCTCTGCCAGGTGGGGAGAAAGGATCTGAACAGGTGTCTGCTATTTCTCAGGACAGTGCTCTAACTGCTACTGTTTGGGGTAGTCTGATGTGGTTCTCCCTCAATCTGTTCTAACTGTGGACAAATAAAAAAGCACCTGGATCAAGGAGCCTGTAACTGAGGGTCTCCCACCCTTCACCCTAATCACTGAACTAGAGTCATTTTCACACTCACTCTTTCTCTTTTTCTGCTGAGGCTCAGTCCTCTCCTTCCATCCACTCAAACCTACTGTGGCCCCTATCACACATCACCCTATGAATGGAGAACGCACACATAAGAGTAAGTACATGAATGCTAGTATTTACTGGCTAGATGTGCTTATTTGGGAGCTGGGCCAAAGACAGATGCATCAATGATCAGAATTATACCCTATGTATTAAAATGAGCTCTGTTTTTAAGGGACACTTTTCAAAAAGCATCAATAAATACAATTCAGTTATCTATGTTCTTGAAAATCTAGCACATGGCCCTACTGAACATCCCCTATGATCGTGCAGTGCCGTCATAGCCATGTTGGTTCCAGGACAGTAGAGAGATAAGGTGGTTGAGATAATATCTTTTATTGGACCAATGTCTGTTAAGGAGACAGACAGGCTTCTAAGATGGAAAGCTTTTCTTTCACCCCAACAGAAGCTGGTCCAAAGATATTGCCTCCCCCTCCCCATCTTGGATCATTTGTGATTGACATGACATAAAAGGCACTTTCTGTAAAGCCTCGAAATCTTTACATTGACTTAAAAAGGCAGATTTTCTGATTTTAACATCTGTTTTGTCTTTTGCATCAAAGTCCTTGATAAAGATTAACTTCATAACACCATGCCGCCTTAGATTTACTTGAGAGTTGGTTAGAGAGAAACACAAGAGCTGTTAAGTGCCTCACTCAAACTTAAAGGCACAGTCAGTGACAGAGCCAAATACCAGAACCCTGCTTCCTTGTCCCCTGCCTAAAACACTGCATAAAACTCTATCCCTTTATCCAAGCTTTTAAAAACTGTTGAAAATGGACTCTTCATTTTTCCTGGACTATACCTGTGCTAGGGGTGGATTTCGCTGGAGAACTCTTGGGAACGGTTTTGTTTTCTCATCTACTTATATTCATTTTGAATTCAAATGAGAGCAGGCAAGGTAGAAAGTTTCATATTATGTCCCAATTTGGCAACTTCTCTTCCACCCTATATTCTTTTCTTACTCTCCCTATCCAGACTTAATGGCACCATAGCCAGTGCTCAATAATGAAAGAGGTGCCAGGGCTCAAACAATTTTTTTTTTTAACTTTTGTATGCAACATAGCAAGCCCAGAGGTGCTGAAACTAATCCTAAAGGTGCCAGAGCTCAGCCCTGGCAAGCCTGGCACAAATTAAGCCCTGACAATAACCTCTACATTTAATGGGGTGGCTTGTCTATTCAGAAGTGGGCCAAATGTGGGAACACTTACAAATGCAAACAGCCCCACTCAGCTAAGAGGGACTGCTTATGTTGCTCAGTGAGGCATCTATTGCTCTCCAAAGTGAAGCCAGGTTGTAGTTATCTAAGCAGCAAAGATGGAGCTGGCATGTGAAGGTGTGATGCTGAGAGCGTCCTAGCCAAGTAGCAGCAGAAGACGCATAAGCTGTATTTCTGTTTGGCTGACAGGATTCACTCTCTTTCATAGATATTAGCTTGTCCGTGGCTTTGTTTTCTCTAATGTTAACTTGTGCCCCACACCAGTCCTCTCATACAACACAAGAGCTGCACATATTGCCCCTTATCATCAAAGCAAGAGCCTATTATTACAGCTCCTGACTCTCAGCCACACAATGTAGTGGGAGAAATGTCTTTCTAAGCTCCGTCTCCAAAAAGTGAAATAATAAAAGTTTGTCTCATGTCCCTCTGAAACAACCTACCTCCAAAATAGTAGCTGTTCCCAGAATAGATCTGCGAGAGGATGGTAGCATGAGCAGCAGAGGCAACATCGTTATCCAGAGTCAAGGTGATGCGATGCCTCCTGGCATTTATGTTAATTGAATGCCAGAGCCCATCATGGAGATAGCTGCCTGGAAGGCAAATGCAGAGGGTAAAACAGAAGATGGGAGGAGGATGGAGAACTTGTGGTGATGTTCACTGTGTCTCCTTCATTTCTGTCTCTGACTGCAGAAGGAACCATGAAACAGCTTAGGTAGGAATGCAAAGAGCAGGCAGCAGAAAGCAACCTGCTAAGCAGATGGTATGGTGTAAAATAGAAAGTGGAGAGAATTTCAAAACCTTCTTAAAGGAGTTAAAAGAATAATACCCACTGACTTTCTATCTGACTTGACTCATAAACCCCTTTCGGCACTTTGGAAAATCCCCACTTTCCAGGTTAGTGAAGTCACAACTATCATATGGCTGTACAGAGGCCATGAGAGTTGTGTTTGATGATAGTACTCACAGAGAGCAAAGACTGACACTTTGAACACTCACTACTATGGGGAACATTCCTGGCAAATATTGCTAATGCTCTCTGCTCCCTTTTGTACACCTGTCCAAGACCAGGGACACTCTGACTCTTTGTTTCTTTGCTCTGTGAATCTGTGTCAGAATTACAACTCTTCAAATAAGGTAATGCATAAGAACCCTAGGACATCAATTCTGACAGCCACACAAGTTACTAGGCGTGATTGTGACTATCTTTACAACAGTTTAAATCAGGAATAACTTGTTCGCATTCAATAGAGACATTCTAGCATAATAGTGGTAGACAAGAGCTCAAGATCAAGCCTCTGATATCTACTTTTACTAATGGGATTGTCTAATTTACACTGCTTTTTGGGGGAAGTGAAAAGTCTCAGTGAGAAGCAGAGACATATTAACAATTCAAAACTAAATGCAAAAACTATATGTGTGGGAAATCGTTTAATTAGGAACCAGAAAATCAGATTCTCCCCATAAAAGCTTTAGCTAATTTTTTTTCAAGGAAAAACAGGCTCATTTCTGAGGAAAAATAGCTCCCTTTTCAACCAAGAATAAGGCTATTTTTAAGTGAAAACTATTGGAAAGGTCTGAAATGGCAAAAGAAAAGGTGAGTCCAAAGTTGGATAGAAACGGGTCTACATGTGAGAAAAGATGGGAGATGTTGTAGGGAGATGTTGACATTCGCAATTGGCTCCTGCTTTTCATGTAAATGTAGCCATGTTATCCATCTTTTGTGCTTTCGCAAACTAGAGTTGGGTTAATGATTTCCCAACCACATTAAAGAAGCAAAACATTTTAATGTTCTACCAGTTTCACAAAGGACTTAACTGCAAGGGAGAATGAAAGCTCAGTTTCCAACCTTTAATTGAGGCAAGATGGGCCTTCAGCTGGCTTCTGGAAGCCTGCGCAGAGCAGCACCATCTTCCTACTATTAGCAGTTGCAAGCTTTACAAGGTGAACACTTGTGTTCTGTCAGAGTAACTCATCCCTGATCTATGTCATCAAATGTAGGTTTAAAAACACACAAGTCTACCAGTGCACTCTTCATTCACCTGGACAAACGTGAGTTCAGATTCCAAGTGAACATGAATTTCCCAGGTCTCCTGCAATTTTTTCACCATTCTAATAACATGAACATCATAGGTCATGTCTGGGATCTATCAAGACTCCTCTAATGGGAAGCCTGCGTGAAATCTGCTTTACTGTGCACAGTTCTAACAGAGTGAGAGTTGTTCCATGCATTTTATTTTAAGAGTAATTTCTCCACTTTTGGCCTCTTTAAAGGCATCTTTATGCCACTTCAGCTGTATAATGTAGCCTCAGAGCTGGTTTAAAGACCAACCAGGTTCCTCTGGGACAAAGGATTGGTGTTGAGCAAGCACTGCAATTCTCACAGCTGACCATTCCCAATAAAGGGGTTTAGTGGGATGTGCCACTGGGAGCAGGGCATGGCTGTGGAAGCCCTTGCAGCCAGGCACAAACTGAGAGGTGCCTTAGGCTTTCCTTATCTTGTTATAGGGATGAATTAATCTCCAGCATTACTGGGGATGATGGGAAAACTACAGAG
The DNA here is from genome assembly GCA_007922195.1 of Podocnemis expansa. Taxonomy (NCBI): domain Eukaryota; kingdom Metazoa; phylum Chordata; order Testudines; family Podocnemididae; genus Podocnemis; species Podocnemis expansa. The sequence goes on from ML681984.1 coordinate 6,435,627, forward strand.
ATGTTTAGAGCCAGTTTTACCCAATTCTCTCAGCTCTTTTTGGTAATGGAATGTAGACTTTGGCTATCATCGGTCTTGCCTGACTGGTGCATCCTGGTGATGATTCTGGGAAATTGACAAAGTGCATACCCATCCGGTGACTCTTCTCCATCTCTTCCCATTAAGTTCCCCGTTCCAGGGAAGGATCTCATCCAGGCAACCTACTCAGGTCCAGGGTTGCCACTCATTCTGGTCCTGCTTCATGCAGCCAGCCAGACAACACGTCCTTTCCTTTCCCGAGGGAAGCCCGCCCAGAGCAGCAGCTGCAGTCTTCTTTTATACAGAACTCCGTTGTGATTTTGTCTGCAGCTGCTTGCTCCTATTGGCTGCTCTTTTTCCAGGGCTTTCACTCCCTTTATCACTGGACCATGGAATCCACCCAATAAATGGAGTCTGATCAGTGATTGGACTCAAGGATCTAGCCCCAGGATACTCAGACCTCAGTGGTTCAATAGCCAAGCTGTAATTCTGACACAAATTCAGCATTATCCCAAAGAGCCACCACAATGTGAATTCATTGTTTCATTTACTATAATATTCTACATTCACATTTACATGGTATGACAGGTTAATAACTTGGTGCAAGTTAGTAACTTAATTGTTTCATAATACAGTAAAAGGATCTGATTTGTTAATAACATAGATCAGTTAATAATTAAATCAAACTGTGTCTTAATATGACGTGCTGCAAAGAGCTGCAGGAGACACATAAGGAGCCACAAGAGGCCTGCAAGCCTCAACCTGAATATTGGTAGTCTAGCCCACCGTTTTTTATAGCACAAATGTCAGAGTTTTCAGTACTTCCGCATGGAGGACAGAGTTTTCAGTCTGGTTTTCTAATGAAAATATAGGTTGGCTGTAAAGAAAATTGGCCTTCAGCAGATTTAGGCCAGAGCTACCAGGATCCTAGCTTCCTTGGTTCAGGGCCAGCATTAATGTAGCAAGTCCTGTTATTATTGCTCCAAAGACAAGGTTCAGTTTGCTAAGTACAAGAAGATCAGACCTTCTCTCAAGTCACAGGAAAGAAGAACTACTGAAAGTACCTGCAGTGATCTCCACGGAGTTTTCGGCCACTTTCTGAATGACAAGCCTCAGCCCGCCCGCATGAAGGTAGAGCAGGAGAATCCCTGAATCTCCCGACAGCTGTGTGGACAGAAGCAGTCCATTTGCATTCCACGTTCGAAACTGGAAGCTGACTGAGAGCCCATTAATCTGGGGGGTGCCAGGTAAGAGCAAATAGCTGCTGCTGGAGCTGACAAAGGTGATGGGAACAACTGGTGGTTCTGAGCAGGAGAAGGTCACATTGCCCTGAAAAAGAAAAAGATGCAAACATGCCATGATGTGGTTTTTTTCCCCTTCATTTGGAGACTTCCCAACTGCTCTGAGACACCCACCCTCAAAGTCAGCCTTGTTTTGGGGATTATTTTACTCTACCGTGGCAGTTCTAAATGATCTACACTTCTGTCATCTGCACATACAGATGTGACCAAGTTTCTTGCCGAGACACAATTTTGGACATGATCCACTTTTGAGCTACACCAAACCACTTTGTTTAGCCACTGACCAATACAGGAAGATGATCAAACTTTTTTTTTTTTTTTGTCTGCTAGATGAGTTTTTTTTCACTGCTTATCCATATGGTGGTTTATACCCACGTATATACTATCATTTGTATTGGGGCAGTTGGTGTGAAAGCTCACTGTGGTGTTTTTTTTTTCTTTTTTAATTTGGATTTATTTAGTACCACCTAATGCAAAAGACTTCAAAGGATGCAGAAAACAGCTGTGTTGTTTTATTGTGCACAATTAAATAGCCATCATGGCTTGCCCAGTGTGCCTTCACTTCAGCAGAGGTGGGTGAAATTGTTCCTTCAATGTGTTCTTTGATCCTTGTAGATAAAAAGCACTACCCCACCATTCTAATTGCAAGTTGTTTTTTCTTTTCCCCATCACTGAAACAAAGCCACCTCTAAACTGAAATGTGTTAGCCTTAGGCACTAGTAGAGTTACAAAATAATTTGTTAGGTCTGGAAGACTAATATATTAAATTAAAACTGCAAGAGAAATTTAGATAGACAGACTTTAAGCACCCAAAGTGGAACGTGGCCAATGTTCTTTGACCAGTCTTCAGTTTAGAACGTCATCTTGCTGATCCATAATCCAATGCAGAAATGAACTCTTGGATGGTCTCACTGTAACTTATAATGTTTATGAATGATTATGTAACTTATTATGTTTATGCATCTGACAAAGTGGGTTGGAGCCCAGGAAAGCTTATACCTGAAGAAATCGGTTAGTCTATAAGGTGCCACAGGACACTAAATGTTCAGGAAGGATGGTACAGAGTTATTTTACCATATCCTTCTCATTGCTGCCTCTACAAATATAATTCCTGTTAAATTATTAGAATGCTAAATACATAGCAAAATTAGGACTAACAAGGTGAACTTAAACACATTTTCGATGTATATTTAGATTGGGATGTTACCCTGGCAGCAGTCTCACTGGAATCTAATATATATTAGCAGTTCAATTCTGAACATTATCTCAGATTTTATTTCAACTGTTAGAAGAAAAAGATACCCTATTGGTTTGCTCTAGCATATTCCACTTTGATTATCTATCCAGGTCCTTCAAATTATCTAGCAGAAACTTAACAACTCATCAAGTCAGGACATGTTTACAGAATCATATTTCTTCATCTATAGAAAATTGTTGCAGCTGGTTTGCCTGGAAGCTTTGTAAAAATATGGACTGAAATCTGATAAATCTATTCAAGTTAAAATCTTTCTCCATGATACAACCTTTTATAAAACCAGATATCTCATTCTAACAGGATTTTTATATAGAAAAATACTTGACTGACATACAAGAAATTGTATGATGCTTGGGGATCCCTTACTGAAATGACAAAAGACAAACCAAATAATTTTCTATACCAAATAATTTTACAGTCCCTTTCTACTCTTTATTTTACACTAGAAATTTAAAAAAAAGAGTTCTGTGAAGAGACACAGTTTTTTTGAATGAAATAAACACTTGGTGGGTCATTTTCTTCCAAATTGTACCAAAACTAGCAGGAGGCAAGGGAACAAGTATATACTTCCAGAATAAAGATCTAGATTTTTTTTTTATCAGAAGTTTGTCCAAACTTAGCTGAGTCAATCAGTTTGACCAAAACCTTGTAAAGTTTACATTTCTTGGAAGTACTTCCAGTTCAGCTATCAACCATAACCACAAGGCACAGAGACACATGAAGTGTACATGAACAAAGCAGTACAGCTGATTAAACTAATGCCAAAAATTGTGAAAATTTGCTCAACATTTTTTTTTATATTTTTGTAGTAAAAATTAAAAATGCAGAAGAAAACTGTCATTGAAATTTTGACATGGAAAACATTTCAACTAGTTCTACAAAAAAAAAAAAGTCAAATTTCTTTGAGCTCCTACAAATATGTAGACTTGAGGTCAGGAGGAATGACCAATGCCACTCATATTTTATCTGAGCTTGCATTCCTACCTCTCTCACAAAAGCTCATTTGCTAAATAAATGTTAGTCTTTGAAAGTGCCACCATACTCCTAGTTTGTCACCTCTAATTAGATGAGGTGAGCTATTTGTTTCTTGAGCAGCAGGGTGCTAATCTTAACATGGCAGAGTATGGCTAAGTGAAGCTAGAGTTTAGATATAGTTTTGCCTCAAAATTCTTGCAGCGTATACTAACTAGCTGAAATGCACCCAAAGATAAACCAAACATTCCACTGCACCCAGCAAACTATCAGAATTCACCAAATTCACTTCTGGTATAAGCCAATGCAGATCCATAAATGTTAATCCTGTAATAGATCTGCTTCAATAGATGTAAAAAAGTGAAGTAGATCTCATCTGATTGAAGTTGTATAGAAGAATTTAGTTAATAAGAATGTAATTTGCCGGAGTTGGAATTTGGACAAGATATTGAAGTAAAAGTCCCTATATTTGACCATATATCATGGGATCTTAAGTGGCATCAAAGGCGATGTCTACACCTAAAAAGCTTATTTCGGACTTGCTTAGTCCGAACTAAGTAGTTTGAAATTAGTTTGAATTAACTGCATTTTTTTTTCTACTTCAAACTAGATTCTTATTTTGAAATAGCCACTTTTTTTTGTTTTGTTTTGTTTTTTGTTTTTTAGTTTGAACTAACTTTTTCGTTCAAACTAAAAATGTGTGGCTAGTTTGAACTAAAAAAAATGAAGTTAGTTCGAACTAGCATGACTATATCATGCTAGTTCAAAGTAGTCAAAGTGGCAAGTTCAAACTAAGCAGTTAGTTCGAACTTACTGTTCAAACTAACTAGTTCAAACTAAAAAATATTTTAGTTTGAATTAGCCGAAGGCTAGTGTAGACATGCTTCAAATTAGTCTGGCCTAAGCTTGCTTAGCCCAGACTAATTTGCTAGCGTAGACATAGCCAAGGAGACTTTTTGTATCTCATCTAAAAGATAGGGTGCTGTTATGGGCATGGAACTAAGGTACAGATTCAGTAGTTATTTAGATGAAAAATACTGACTGATTTACTAATTGATTTTGATTGGAAGTCTCCCATCCACATACTAATCTAGACCAATTTTCCTTTACTTCATGGATCTGACAGGATTCAAGCATAAAAGGACTATTATGTGAAGTATTATTCATCTATGAAAGTGGGCAAGTTTTTCCAAAGGAAAGTATGAAATTTGCAAAGAATGTTATTCACAAAAATGATTGCACTGTCTTGCCAAAAGAGTACACAATTCCCCATAAACATATATATCATGTGAACCACTTGAAAACAGTTTTGAAACCTTTTAGAATGCATACATGACTTTCAGCAAACAGTTTTGCAATTTATTTAACTGAAAATAAATGTTCACTGGCAGAGAAATAGGTTAAGAAGAGTCTAACCTCTAGAGAAAGAATGGGAGATGGGCTCTATACAGCTACTAGAAGTATCAGCTAACTATCATCAAGCATTTGAGAATTCCATTGAATCTGATGTCTCCAATCTGACTCAAACTGTTCCTTTAATAAGTAATGAAATCTTTTCATAATGGCTCTTAGTGTTGTTGCTAGCAGAAATCTTTAAATCTATAGAATAAAATAGAGATGTTTAAATATATCCTAGGTAAATGTTATTCTGATCCTCACTTCTTAAGGAGCCGTTCTATCACTCTCTATGTTTTCAGGAGAGGCATTAGCAGAGTGTATGCGTGTGTGTCCTGTCTTGAGCAAAATGTTGAAAGAACACCTGAAGTCACAAAAGAAGGCAGCTCTTCACTGTTCAAGCAGGAGAGGGAAGATTTTCTGTGAAACCCAACTTGAGGATGCGGTTGCTATATAGTTGATTGGGATACAAATATGATGCCACAGAGAGTACAAGTCAATTTTGAAGCCCTAATGCTAATCTGAAACCATCTGGGCTCTTTCCAGTGACTTCTGAGAGCTCTGAATCAAATCCTAGAAGAATAGACATTAAATGGACGGTTCAGCTTTTTCTTGTCTTTTATTTAGTCCTAGCTACTTTGAGGGGGGGGGGGAAAAAACAAAACAAAACAACCCAGGGGAAACTATTCCAGTAGCAGTTGGATGAGGCATGGGGTGGGATGAATTGATGCTGATATGTCAAAACTCTCTACAGCACAGCTCCCTGAACAGGAAACCTCTATATTTAATCTAGCAAAGCAATATAGACTACGACCACAGCATGAATAGGGAGAGCTAATGAAGCATATTTCTGAGCTCTCACTTCGCCTGAAGAAATAGCATTTACTGGGATCTTTATTCTGCTCATCAGCCACTCTGTGGCTAGTATCCAATAAAGCTGAGATGTGTTTTGTCTGGGGAAAGTTACAGTGGGAGAGGTCAAATGGCTGGTAAGTGGACTGAGCTCAGATTACCTGAACATAAGAGATGGCTTGATGTGTGATAATAACAGAGTAGAAAATGGCCATGCTGGCTTTATTTATTTAAAGATTGCATCCCTCAAGGAAAAGTATCATTTTTTAAAAAAAATAAAGCATTTAATAGTATGAAGCATTTTCCCTGTGAGCCTCTGGGGGATTATATGCTTGGCTGAACAGCTCTGGGTTTTCTTTATCTCACCCTCCCGAGCTTTCGGGTCACTGGCCAACATTGTAACAAAAGGTTTTTACAGCCTTCGCACCTGCAGTAACAAAACATTGTTCCTTTATGGTATGCAGCCAGACAACAGTTCCCTCTAAGGTTTGGCGGCTTGTATGCAAAATTTTCAACCCATGTGCAAAACTTTTTCTGAATAAAATTTGCGTGAAAACTCATGCGACAAATTATTGAAAAATCTAGAACAATGAAAAATTAATAAAAGTTGCTCTTTAAAGTTGGTTTTTATTAATAAAAAAACCTAAGTTAATTAGCATTTACCCAAATTTCTATGCAATCAAAAGAAACTAATTCACAGCTTTCAAATAACCCAAGACCAAAGTCGTATTCAATCTGGATCCTAGTTGTCACATTTCTGCCTAATACCCTCATTTCCTGTGTTCTACATGCAGAGTTACAGTTCACAGGGAGGCCAGCTAGGTATCACTCACAGCACTTAAGCTGTTTTAATGGTCCCAGAGCAATGTTTCTTCTAAGGATCGGGATGTCATAAGCAAAAATTTTAGTTTATGAGCAGAAATTTTGCCTTATGATTTATAGTAACTTGTGAGTCCAATGAATGAAGAGTTCAAAGAGAAACAATTGGATTAGAATTGATATGCAGATTTGATCGTGTGAAAGCAGGATTAAATCAGGACTATGGATTCTTTCTCTATTACAACAGGTGATTTGAGTTCACCCATGTCTACATGCTGTTTCCCAGTGTTTGAATCTTAACAACTGCTCTGATTTACTGATACTGTGTGACCTGATCCCAGGTTTTACACTCCCCTGCATTTATTTTCATCCCATTCTGTAAATTCCCCCATCTTCAAAGCATCTGACAAAGTGGGATTTTGCTCATGAGAGAAATACATCTGTTAGTCTTTAAGTGCCACAAAACTCCTTGCTTCTTTTGTAAAAAATAGACCTACTGGTATGTTTAAAAATGTGTTTATTGTAAATAGAATTAATTGGCTTTAATTAATTGAATTTGTGTTAATTTTATTTTGAAATTTAATTTTCAGAAAGCATTATAATTAAACTAATTTTTAAAGTTTTTTTTTAATGGAGAGAAGGAAAGAAAGGAGGAAGAGAAAGAAAGAAAAGGTAGAAAGAGAAAGGAAGAGGAAAAATAGGAAAAAAGAAGAAAGGAAAAGAGAGGAAAGAACAAAGAAAAAGAAAAAAGGAAGGAAATGAAAAAGAAAAGAAGGAAGGAAGAGAAAGAAAAAAGAGAAAGAAGGAAAAGAGAAATGAGAGAAGAAAGGGAGAGAGAAAGAGACACAAAGAAAAAAGAAAGATGGAAGGAAGAAAAGGGAGATGGAAAGAAAAGGAAAGTAAGCTGCACGCCTGCCAATGCCGAGGATGCCCTGCAGGCACTGCTCTGCAGCTGAAATCCGGGCTGCTGGCCAGCAGGATGACACAGTCACTTCCCAAAGCCCCGCAGCAAGTACTGTCTCTGAGCCTGAGCCTGAGCCTCTCGGGGCAGCCGGTCTGTCTTTCTTTCTTTCTTCAGTCCAGCACTGCCACAAGAGGCTTGGGCACGAAGACAGCGCTCACTGAGGGGCTTTGGGAGCTGACAGTGCCTCCACGCTGGCCGGCCTCCTGGATCTCAGCCACCGAGCCCCAGCCCCATGTGCTGCCAGCCAGTGTGTGCACGCTAGGGCTGGAACAGTTGTGCACGGGCACACACGCGTGCACCTTAAATGGAACAGTGCATCTGGAGCTGAGTCTTAGCTGCAAAATGATAGAAGCAGATAGAAAAGCTCTTTTCAATAATTCTAAATTAATTTCTTCATGTGGAGGGAGCCCATTGAAGGGAGACACAACAAGAAAATAAAGTCTATAGATTGCTCAATTCTGTCCTTCCTTTGAGCAGGGAGAGCAAGGTTGAAGCCAGTCCTTCGAATTCTCCTTAGTGGGGAGTGACCATAATAGAGAAGTTAGTGGAAATTAGTGAATTAGCAGAACACTGGCTTTATGACAATCCAGGATAAATATGTCTGTATTTTATTAGATTTTATTCTCATGGAAAAAAAAAACATAACAGCAAGGAGATTTCTTTTTATTATGAGTAAGCCTCAGCAGTATCCTCTTTAAAACAAAAAAAAAGTGCCTGCAAAGCAATTCTGATCGCCAGTTTTATTAGTTTCTTTATTGAATTTGTTTTGCTCCTTTAAACTCTGTGAACCAAAATGTGAGAAGGCCAAAGGGCTTTGACAAATAGCTTAAACCATGGGTATGAATAGCTCACACTCCAACTCCTAACCTTGCTGCTGTAAATCTAATTCTTCTTCCCATATTTGGTATATAGAATATTAGGTAGATTACTGATCAAGGGTAGTTTTGATGACATTTCAAAACATATGGTCATTCAATCAGAATAGGGTTTGCTTTGGCATCCATAGCTAACATCATGGTAACACCTAATACACCACTCTCACCATATCCCTCCATCAATAATAGCAGGAAAGGTCTCTACTGAATGCTTATTACTTATTGTTCTCCTAATCATTCAAGACGCGTACAGGTAATGCTTAAGGAATAACATAACTATTCAACCTTGAAATGAAAAGCACGCACCAGGAAAGTGTCTCTGTGATGGCCCATTTGAGTGGGAGGCATTAGTTACTCCCCACCACATGGCTGGTTATGCTATACGTTGCACTATTGCCCAGCATTGCAAAAACCTAGACAAGTCAATGGAAAACCATCCAAGATAAACTATAAATCCTGAAAGCACTTGCGAGTGAAAAGGAATGATATGACAGAAAGGAGATGGCTCTACCTGCGAGTATAGACAAAAAAACAAAAAAAATAGATTCAGGATAGCAGTCGATGAAGAAAGACACTCTATAGCCATTCACTGAGGAGGCATCCTGGTAAGCAGAGGCTCTTCATGACAGACTGGACCTGGCTCCTTGCACCAGTAAATTCTACAAAAGACTGAACTTGGGTGTGGGAATCTATTTTATTTGCTAGAAAACATGACTATTAAATAGGTATAGGCCCTAGTTTTTATGGTACGATTTTTTTTTTGTATGTACGTAAGAGATGGCCTGAGGCATGTTTCCACCATTGGCATTGTTTTCTATTTGAATCTCTATTCTTTTTTATAATTGGATTCAAGTGTTGTGTCTGACACAGGAGTGGTGCTCTAAGGTGCCCCTGGACAACTGTGCTACTCTGCTTCTTTGGGAATGAAGGACCTTGAATTTCTGTAGGTGTCGGGTGACCAGATGCCAGATAACAGGATGTTTGATGAGTGGATGCATCCATTCTCAATCAGCAGGATTAGTGCAGACAAGAGAAGAGCTTTTGATTAGCCAACATACTTCTTGTGTAGGTAGCTAACACCCAGCTGGGCACAGGAAAAACTCCCTCATGCTGGAAGAATGTGTCCAAAAGATGATTAACACCCATGGGTGTGAAGAAAAGCATCATGGGTCATAACTGGCTGTATTTCTACCTTATGTGCTAGCTTAACAAAGCCTGTGCTCCCACCATGTATAAACAAGCTACTGAGAAATGAAGTGTGAATAGATTAGAAAGATGGGGATTCTGAACTTGACTAAGTTGTTATTTTGCTCAGTTTCTGATCAAAGAGGTTGTGGACAAAGGGTAACAATGAGTAACAGAGAAAAATGTTAATGGAAAAGCACAGTGAAATGGATTCAGCCTAACTATCCATAGCAGGGGGACTTGAGGTAGGCCAGAATGCAGTTCCAGCATTTTTCCCTCAAGTGCCCCACAAGTCTCTGCAGGAGTTATGGTGAACTCCTGGAAAGGGGGAAGGTTGGGATAGCATTATGATCTGTCTCTCAATGGTGTTGGCGTATTTTAAACTCAGTCTAGAAGTAAAAATATTTCCTTTTCCAGCTCTCTGACCTGGAAGTCCTACATGGGATCTCTAGAAATTACTGGCCTGATTTTGAAAGGCAATACTCAATACATATAGTACTTAGGAAGAATGAGACAGGTGTATAGAGAAGTAGATTCTTCCCAAAAGAATGATGCCTCAGAACTGATTAAGAGAACAGCATGTTTGGAATTCCTATAAAATGAATGAATTTCTAAATTATAAATCAATTTATAAATGAATGAGTTTACATTCACCTGTCACTAAGCACTCTTCTGCACTCTGATGCTGGCAATTGGTTATTTCTCAACATAGGCCAGTGATGCACGTGTGTCATGACATCCCTCACTGTGCTGAATTATCATTCCCAAACTCATCATGGCAGGATAACATGGAATTTCAAACACAGGAGGGCGGATTCCACCTGTTCACAAAGGAAAACTGAAAAGCCTGACACTTTCCTCTCAGATCTCAAAAAAAAGGGTTTTCTCAGCTACTACAAGCACATCAGTATATTTATAAACCCAAGTGGAGGGAGGGGAACATTTCCTGCTTTAGGCAAATAGGAGCTTTAAGTGAATAGGAACAATAGCACAGTGTCTAGAAACTCAGTCAAGGTCTGTATTTTCTGACTTCTTCTTTCTTACCCACAATCTACTTCTCCTCCATAGTCTAGTCAGTGTCTCTTTCATGTAATCCTGAAAGTCTAAGTGAACTCACAAAAGGCCCAAACATAAGTTAAGAATTGAAGACTAGGCAGACGTGGGTTGGATATGGGGGCTGGAAGGAGCAGATATTTTGTTGTGTCCATGTTTCTGATGGATGCAGCAGAGACGGGTGCTGGGCAGCTCATGAATGCAAATCCATCTCCTGTCCCTTTCCACTGCTTGGGAAGCATGAAAAGAGTGGGGCAGCACAGTCTATCAGGCCCAGTGAACCTAATCGTAGTTACCAATAGACTGGATTTATTTTTCTAAGTATTTGTAAAAGCCACCAAAAGACATTTGATGAAAATGAGATTTTGTCCCGAAAACAGTGGCAGGACTGATTGTCATTGATGTTTGACAACATTTAAGAGTATGTACTCTGGGACTCTGTACAACAATAGTCAAGCTCAAAATCTGAAGAAGAAAATCCAGTGGAATAAAAAGAAAAAGTTCTCAAGAAGGAAGGCAGGTTGTCACTAACATTGTGTAGGGTACTAAGCAGAACAGTTAAATGTTGGACAAGCTTGGTAGGGAAATGCGAAAGCAAATTCCAGTTCAGAAGAGACGGATTGCCTCATTGTGTCAAGGCCTCTCCCCTAGGGCATTTAATAAAAGTCTAGTTAATTCAACCGAGTTGTAAGAAAAGGACAAGTAGAATGACAATAAAATGTTCCATCCAAGTATATTGTCTTAATGGGGGGTTTACACTGCCAATCTGCATTTTCTTTCCCTTGCACTAGATGTAGCTGTTTTGGGGCCCATTCTCAATGAGCAGGAATTTCTTTTTATACCAAGTTCCTTTGTAATGAAAATGTCATAATTCTTTTCAGTTCAAAGGCTCTAAGGAAGACCTATATGGTGACTTAAAGCAGAGGTTGTTGGATCTCCCACTGCTTACAAGACTAGACCATTTCCTCTGATTCATATTTTCATTTTGCTAGCTTTTACGAGGTGAAATATGGCAAAACAGAGATATGGTCATTCAAGTCTGCTTTCCTTGTAGAGGGAAAAGTCATTTTGATCAGGAATAATGTCTTTCCTAGTTTAACACTCAAGGGTATGGGCTTAGATTTTCATTCAGGAGATGGTAATTTGTCATTTAACTCCTGGACTAAATAGTCTTTACTAAAATAGGACTGAAAGAGCTGTATTCCCCTTGTCACTTGGAGGAAAAAAAACCCCCAAAACCTTGGTTAATGCAGTTTTTCCAGCTTGAATGATGGTGTAAGCTGCTGGGTAGAAGGTAAGTAAAGGATGTGCAAGGAGAACTTTTGGGACAACAGTACAAAATAGTCTCCACAGGTGTTAAATCTATAGGGACAGAGATATACTACAGACTGTTTGAAGTGGTGAGCCAAAGTTCTCTCTTCTTCACTGTGCACTTTTGTAGTCCCCTTTCACAATGTTTTTGCCTTTAGTGCTGTCTCAGAAAGCACAGTGACAAAGTAAAACCCAGGCACAACTAGGAGAAATCATAGACATTTCAAGATAACTTTTGACTCCCTGGGGTCACTCAGATCATGACAGAGATCATAATGGCTTACAAGCCTTTTGCTCCACAAAGATTTTCACAGAGCAGAAACTATTTTCACAGTGTCTCAGAGCAAAATTCCCTGTGCCAATGAAATGATGGAGTGAGGAGAACATTTTGGGAGGCCACATAGCACCCGGGGCATGGAGGAGGTAGGTATTGTGTCTGTGAAAAACAAAATACCTTGTGGGAAGTAGGAGGGGAACTGTTAGAGTATACTCAGCAATGGCAATGTCTACTTATGCCCAAAATGACTTTTTCACACAGTGCAAGATGGGATGCTGGGAGCATGGTCATGTGCTCTAGATGTGCATTTCTCAGATTGGTGTGTGTAACAGGAACAGACTATGTGTAACATGCAATTTAGGCCTCAAACAGCCTTTGAAAATTGCAGCTTAAAACTTCAGCAGTATGTGGGAGACAGGCCTTTAAAAGGACCTAAAACATCTAATTTCCAGATCACTGAACAAACATACTAAATGCTTGCATAAAACATACCAGTAATGTGTGTTGTTTGATACCTTGGGGTGCAGCACTCAAATTCATTTAGAAGTCAGCACTTTGCCTCAGTGTCTAGCCCTATTGTTTTATATATAAAAATAAATAAAAGCAGGAAGTTCTCCAAGAAAATGCAGTTGTCCAACATGGCAAATGACATAGCACAAGTAACTAAGTCAGAATATAACAATCACAATATTTTTGTTTTTTAAGTGCTGAACACTACAATAGAGTGTACCATTCACTTTCCTTAGGAAGGTAAGAGTCCTCAGTTTGTTCCTGGCATATGTAAATTCATGCGAAGCTTTCTACAAGTAGTCCAATATTTTTAATGGCTTTTCTTTTTTTCCCCTCTTACTGTTTCTTATACTTTTGGATAAGATACATAGAACTAGTTGGAATTCCCAGAAAAAAAACATTATAGAGACATTTCCTCCACAGTCTCCTTTCGTCATTGCCACAGTTCTGTCACTGAACTGTGGAAAATCTCAACCAATGGTTTCAATATTTGAGGGCAGTGGGTTAGTTAGGGTAAGTGTGAAGCACAAACTTTTTATTAAAAAGTTGCAATTTTCCACCCTGCTCCAATGCAAGTTCAGGCTATGGGTCAGATTTTGATAGCCTCTCTCAAAATAAGTAGTAGTTAGACTCCTCAGGGAATAAGATTTTATTCAAAAATCAGTAAGAGTATCAAAATCTGACTTTAGTTCTTTGATTCCTTTAGATGACCTAAAACAAACTTTCAAGAGACCCAGGAACTTTTGATCCAATTTCAGTTCACTGGGGAAGGAGTAAAGTTTTTTCCAGCTCAGTTTCCCCAGACTCCAGTACAGCTGAAAATCAGTAAAACAAGGTAATTTGTGCATGGGCATTTCAGTAGCCTAGGCAAACATCCTTTTAGCTAATTATACCCAGAATGCTCCAGTATGAGCTATAATCATTTGGTAGAGGGACAGCACTTGTCCGTAGGAGGGATTGGAAGGAAGTGACGAAGCAAAGAAGAAAAGAAGACACCTGAGTCTTACCACAGTGTAGATCTGAGGTTTACGCCTTTTTGCCAAGTCAATGATGTTGACTCCATTGTAATAAAGATTCTCGATGCATCCAAGAAAGTTTTTCTTCAGAAAGGTTCCTGGCTTTCCTGGGACTGGGATCCCTCCAAAACTGAGCTTTGGGAAAGAACAAAGACAACACTCAATTACAACTCGAAAACAGCTACATACACAGAGTCAGGGGATTTCAGGCCAGAGCATGGTTTAGTGAATAGGATAGGGGAGTGAGACTAAGATACGCTGGCTTCTCTTCCTGGCTCTGACAGTGACATGCTATTTGAGCTACAGAAAATCACTTCACCTCTGTTTCCACTCCCATCTTTTGTCTGCTGTGTCTACTCAGACTCTCAACTCTCACTATGCTTACATGGCCCCTAACACAGTAAGGCTTTGCTTTCAGTTGGGACTTCATGGCAATTGATGGAGATACTAAATGAAATAAATTAAAGACAGCTACTGGGGGTATGTTGAGGGCACTATGATTTAGAACAACCCTCCCCATTGCTGAATATAGACAATATTACTTCAGGTGGGTATTGTGAACTTCTGGTCATTAAGAGATTGCTTGTTTTTGACCATGGGGCAAGACCCAGACACATCAGCACCCTGCAGTGCACAGAAAGTAAGGACCACTCCTCTGGGAGTAAATCACCAAAGATGGTGGAGAACAGGTTAAAGTATACTGCCTTAATATGAAAGTAGAGATAACAGATGATGTCTATTAACAACCAGCACATTAGCTGACTAAACAATTTTAGAAAACGCTGAAATGTCAGCACTGTGATCTCTATCATATCCAGTCCCAATCATTTCGGTACAGAATGTTTCTGATGTTACCTGCAGATGGGGAATAAGCTGAAAAAGGCATTTATACAGACAGCAGAGGGCTGTCATAGAATATCTTTTATTGCCCAGCAATACCAAGGGGACATTTGTAAGTATAATTGTAATAAAACTGTATCCAATCTATGGCCACCTTTGACTTCTTAGCTGTCACCATGCTGCTTGTCTGGACTTCTTGGAATTTCACACCAGTAGCAGGAACAAAACTAGCTCTTTCTACTCCAATAGCACAGTGTTGCCACTTTACCCCTAGCAATACAGGCTACGTGATACAATAGAGCAGTTCTGACTCCATCCAGTAGAGGACAGTGGCATGCTCATTCCACCCCAGCCTTTTTACTACGTGCAGTAGTTTGTTCTTATTCTTTTGCTCTAAGTTGTCATCTTGAGATTCAGCTTTGCTTGAGACTGTAGTTGGGGTGAACAGTCAGAACTGTAAAACTGAGCTGAGTATACATTCAAACAAAAATAAAAGTGGAAAAGAAAGAAAAAGCTCATTTAGATAAACTGTCCACACATGTTGCATATCTGACTATAAGAGTTAATTAGTAGAGCAGAGCAATGTAATAATCTTAAAGTTGCAATGTGGAGGCTTACAGAAGACTCACACAGACAGGCCTGAAGTGCATGTGTAGCTAAGGGCAGTCACCAGAAGCCATGGGTTCAGTTATAACTTATCTAAGGGTAGGTCTACATCACTGAGATGCCACATGATTGTTGGTCCAGCTGTCCTGCACCTCAGCAGATGCTCCCACATGAGCCAGTGGGAAAGAGCAAGACTGTCAACAGTGTGTCCTTGTTGCCAAAAAGGCCAAAAGTATATTGGGCTGAATCAGCACAAGCTTTGCCAGCAGATCGAGGGATTGGTTATTCCCCCTATTCTGCACTGGCGAGATTGCATCTGGAATATCACCTCCAGTTTTGGGCTCCCCACTACAAAAAAGATCTGGACAAATTAGAAAGAGTCCGGCAGAGGGCAACAAAAATAATTAAAGAGCTGGGGTACATGATTTACAAGGAGAGGCTGAAGGAACTAGGCTTATTTAGTCTGCAGAAGAGAAGACTGAGTGGATTTGACAGCAACCTTCAACAAGTTGAAAGGATGCTCCAGAAAGAGGGAGCTAGGCTATTCTCAGCGGTGAGAAAGGCCAATACAAGGAGCAATGGTCTCAAGTTGCAATTGCTGAGGTCTAGTTTAGATATTAGTAAGAACTTTCTCACCAGGGGGTTCATGAAGCACTGGAGTAGGAAACCAAGAGAGGTGGTGGAATCTCTGTCTTTGGAAACTTTTAAGACCCAGTTACACAAAACCTCAGCTGGGATGATTTAGAGGGAGTAGTCCTACTTTTAGCAGGGGATTGGACTAGATAACCTCAGGAGGCCCCTTCCAGCCCTAATAGTCTGTGATTCTATGTTCTTGGGCTACAAAAGCCCAGCGGGAGTTTCAATGAGGGCAGAATGAAGCTGTGGAGAGAGTCTCCTGCAGGAGTTTCTGAGGAAGGGAGTTGGGACTCGGTTAGAAGGCCTAACTGGAAGTGCTGTTTTCTCTGTAGGGGAAGACACAGAAAGCAGCTAGGCCCTGGGGAGCAGGCAACTGACCCTGTTACGGGGACTGTAGCAGCATAGCTATGTGACACTGTAGCTATGCTGGCATAACTCCATGGACTAGGTGCAGCCTATGGCAATGGAAGGAGGGGTTTTCTATCACTGTAGAAACACCACTTCCCCAAATGGTAAGAGCTAGGATGATGAAAGTTTTGCCCAGGATTTTAGGCTGACATAAGAGCATGGAGACTGTTCACATCTCTGACCACCACAGCTGCGTTTACCTAGGTTTTAAGGTCTATATAAGAAAGGAGAAGCTGCCCTCAAGGAGAAATACATGGAATTTATACATTAGCAGAGACCTACAATCTGCTAATGGGAGGTACGCTCACTTGAAGGAAGGATGGAAATTTTAAGGCCTTGTCTACATTTAAAAGCCAGGTTGACACTCAAGGATGTGAAAAAAGATAAAATCAACCACAGCTAAATCAATCTAACTACTTGTGCATACATGACTGGTCAATGGGGAAATTTGCCTATTGACCTACCTACTACCACTTGAGGAGGTGAACTAACTACACTGATGCTGTGGTTAGCATTTTCAGCCCCAGACCTGTAGCTTTGTCTCTCTACCTCTCATACCATAGATATGGTCTTTATCAGAGATTTTCAAAGGAATCTAGGAGAATAAGGTGCACCAAATCCTTGGATGCCTAACTCCCCTTAGGGAATCCCAGGGCAAACCTCTGGCTAATTTTGAAAGCTTATGACTAAGTTTGTACACCAATAGAACCATACCAGCTGGAGAGGGAACTTAGTCATAGCATCACATACGCCTTCAAACTCCACACTGCAGTTAGAGACTAGACTGTGGCATTCATTGATCTAGCTAGCTTGAACGACAACAGAGCAACTACTTGAATAGCTACAACATATGCGGCCACAGCTTCAGTGAACGTGCTAAATCAATGATAGCTCAGGCATCTGGGTTCCATTCAGCAGAGCTGTGCAGAACCAAAGGTATCCACCTGAGAATCTACAGAAGTATCTACATCCACAAATCCATTGCTGTAGACTGGAGCTTGGATGTGGATTCTGTTTTTATCTGTCCAAGATGCATTGGCTGCTGTTGCTGCAGCTGCGGAGAGCAGTGAGCAATGTAAACAGCCCAGCAGGAAATAAATAAAACTCTCCAGCCAATCCCAGCTCAGCTCTGCCTGTCTCCCCCAGCCAGTCAGAGACAGTCACTCATGGGAGCTCACCTTATCAGCTAATCTCACCTATGGTTCTAGGAGCCAGCGGCTAGTCCTCATACACCGCCAAGTAGCTGGTGATGAGAAGCTGTTCCCCACCTCACCCCTCACTGCCGTCTACCCAATAACGACTGGCAACAACTCTGGCTTCACCAGCACAGGCAGAATAGAAGTTGTTGAGATCAGGGCTGAACTTCATGGAGCTGCTAGCAATTCCCACACCCCTCAGCATCAACTCAGCAAAGCTGTGGCAGCCAGACAGAGGCTCTACTTCTATAGTTAGGACAGGAGCTGCTGTGAGATGGAGACAATGCAGATGTGAATGGACATAAAACCAGGTGTGCAGATCCCGGATCAGATGCAGGCTGACACTGAGCAGACGCAAATAGGATGTGGAGTCACATTTTTGTATCCACGCAGGACTCTACCAGTCACACCTCTACTGTTCAGATACAACCTATATGATGACGGTAAGAATTTCAGTGGCCACTGGAACCATACTAATAATTCCGATATTGCTCTCAAGACTGGACTGATCCAGTGGTTGTAAGAGAGGGAATTTTGGGGAGGGAAAAAAGGGATGGCAAAAAAAGCAAGTGTAGACAAGGCATAGAAGTAAATGGAAGATGCATGGGTAAAATCTTGAGCACTGCTTTGCAAATGTAAC
Source organism: Podocnemis expansa (assembly GCA_007922195.1). Lineage (NCBI taxonomy): Eukaryota > Metazoa > Chordata > Testudines > Podocnemididae > Podocnemis > Podocnemis expansa. The sequence goes on from ML681984.1 coordinate 6,453,756, forward strand.
CTTCACCAACTGGTGCCCCAGTTCTATTGACTGATCATTATCAAGGAATAAAGAGTGAAATAGCTTTCAAGTCTGCATCACTTGGAAATTTGTTATGGTACAAGGGGTGTACAATAGCAATGTTTTGTTTTGTTTTTTCTAGCTGAAAATCATTATTTCTTGCTTAAAGCACTTGGCTTTTTCATTTTTCTTTCATTTTCTGTTCTTTTAAGTCTCTTGATTAGGAACTCTCTACTGAGTATCACAAAGCAGAAATCAATATCAATTATAGTGCTGAATTATTGAGAAAACAATTTTCTTAGTGATCAGTAATAATTTTAATTACCAAACTAGTGGTTTTGTTACACTTAGGTAGGCCTTTAATCCCCCAAGTACACTGAGATAAACTTTCATTAGACTGAATTGTCTTTAGTGTTAGGCTGAAAGGCTAGACCAATTCAAATGTGAATGAATGAAACAGCTTTGTTTTAATTTTGATCCTGATGGCTAGATCCTGAGCTAATGTAAATTGGCTCACTACCTGTGAGTGGAATGATGCTACACTGATTCACACTATTAGAGATAGTCTGTATTGTCCATGGGAACAAATTGTTTGGAAAGTCTGGACTAATGAAATTTCTTTATGCTACACTTGGGAATCAGATTTATTTAAACACAAAGAACTCTCAATATTAAGACTGCACCAAGAATCAGAAAGCTATATCATTCTAAGGTGGATAAATGGAAAGAGCCAGAAAATCAAGTTGTCCATTTTCCCAAGTCATCACCAGTTGGTGATTGTCTTCTGTAACACACTGTCTTCTCAAAGACTTTCTCCATTCCAGATTTATGATAGTCTTGGAAACACAATCTCCATCAGAGTATTCTAGATTTCAGTGTTGTGGTGCCTCACCTGATATCCAGCCTACATTTTCCTTTTCTTAAATTTCATCCCTTAACTTCAAGTTATAACCACCTACCCTACTTCTTCTGATCCTCTTGTGGAGAGGTCTTCATGGCTCAATGCTTCCAGAAAGCCATCTTGTTCCTACCACCCATAATGTCCCCAGTAGTGGGTTATCCAAACAATTAATATTTTAGTCTTTTAGTTTTTCCTCATGAATCATTCCCACACACTCCATTTCTCTTTTATTTCTTTCTTTTCTCTAAATCCCAACTCCCCAACCCACCCCAACACATACACACCCCAGAATGATAATTATTTATAGACTTTTCGTCTAGAACAGGGGCAGACAAACTTTTTGGCCTGAAGGCCACACCAAATGTATGGTGAGGAGAGGTGTGAACTCTTTGGCCTGAAGGCTACATCTGATGGATGGCAGGTCACAGACAGTGGTGAAGGGGAAGGGGCAGGGCTTGGAACTGGAGTGGCCACCGCACTGCCCATGTAGTAGGAGGCGGTGGAACTAGGAAGAGGAGGAGTTGGGGGGGGGGAATGGAGAAAGGAGGCAAAGGTTTTTGCACTGCTTTTGTTTTTTCAGTTTTTTTTTTTTTAACTGTTGTACTTTTGTTTTTATTAGCATGGGGGAAGGGTGGGAACCTGGAGTGGAGGACCTGGGATGGGTAGGTTTTTGGTTTTTTTCAGGTTTTTTGTTCATTGGTTTCTTTTTTTTACTTGGCAGTGCTGGGTGCAGTGGCAGGGGGGGAGAGGATGGGAACTAGGTGAGGAGGAACTGAGAAGGGGGAGTTTTTGGACTGTTTGTGGTTTTTCCAGTTTTCCTTTAAATATGGTAGTGAATGGGAAGAGTGAGAGCTGGGAGCACAGAGCTGGATGCCATTAGTCCATGGCCCGCAGGCAAGCAGCCACCACATGCTGGACAGGACCCTATTGGGTCCTGGGAGGGAGCATTTGCCATGCTCCAGCAGGATGCCCCTGGGCCAGCCCAGCCACCAGTGTGTGTCCTCAGCTGCCCCCCCCCCGACATGGAGAAATGGAGAACAGGGCCTGGGTGGGCAGACCCAGTGCTGGGCTCGTCAGCTCAGGAAGGAGAAAGAAATGGGGGTCTCTTCATCCACCCCTCCAGCTAAGAGGGGGTCCATGTCCCCAGCCCCCAGTCTGTGCAACTCAGTGGGCATAGTTTAGGGTTAGCTACTCCTACCATGCAGAGACTCCACCCCCAGCTGGCTGGGAACAGTCACTACATGCCAACCAGGGCACCACTGGCCTAGCTCTCATGAGGGAAAGGTGGAGCTGGGAGAGATGGAGACAGGAGCAGCTGTGGTGCTCTGGTCAGCATGCTGTGGGGCCCATATGATGGGAAGGGGCAGGGCCACCCAGCTGGAAGGGCCAAGCTCTGATCTTCAGGCCACTGGGCTGGTGTAGAAGGCGGGCTGGATTAAGGGTGCTCATGGGCTATATTTTGCCCACCTCTGATCTAGAAGGATAAGAAAACAGCTTGCAAACAGAATTAAAGGAGGTACATTGTTTGATTTTTTTTTTTAAGTCAAAAATATCACAGGAAGTGTTTTTAATAAGTTCTGAAGAAATATCCAGAAAAATGCAGGACTTTTTTGGAATAGAAAAAAAGAGTGACAATTTTTCCACAAAACTAACTTTTCTTAAAAAGACCATTTTTGAACACCAAAAAATGTTTTAAAAATGACAACTCATTATACCCATGGTTCTCTACTTCAAACCCCTTCTCAAACTCACTATTCCATAAGGTCTCTAAGAAATCAGCAAGCTGATGAAGACTTGAGGGGGAGGACACTGAAGCATCATAGCTAGATTTTTCAGGAATGCCACAAACACTCATATTCCTCACCCTGAAATTTTAGGGGGCCAAGTGCAACAATAGAGATGTTAAAGGAACACTCAAAGAAAACTACTGTTGTGAAGAAGTTAAATTAATTGTTTGCACCGCAGACTATGTCAGCAAGATTCCCAAATCTCAACTGTTCTTTTTAAGTAACAAATCTAAACAACTGTCCCAGACTGATATATCAATAGAAGAGGTTTTTGAAGAAATTGTCGTTTAAACAGGGATAAGTCCACAGGACCAGTTGGAATTCATCCGAGTTCTGGAGGAACCTAACTATAGAATTGCAAAATGCTTATCCGTGGTATGTAACTTATCATTCAAAATAGCTACTGTACCAAACAACTGTAGCTAATATAATGTCAATTTTTCTAAAAGATTCCAGAGGCAATCCTGAAAAATAAAGGCCAGTCAGCCAAACTTTAGTACAAAGCACAACAGCTGAAATTATAGTAAAGAACAGAGTTATCAGACACACAGATGAACATGCTGTACGCAGGAAGAGTCAACACAGCTTTGGCAGAGGGAAATCATGCCTCAACTGTCTAGTAGATTCTTTGACATGGGGAACAACAAGGATGTGATATCCAGAACTGCCTGTGAAGAGTAACAAAGGGATCTCATGAAACAGAATGATGGGGAAACAAAATGGCAGTGGAAACATCAGTTTTAATAAGTGCAAAGTAACGCACACTGGGAAGCATAATCATATCTAAACATCCAAAATGATGGGGCCTAAATTAGCTGGTACAGTCAAGAAAGATTTTCTTGTCATCAAGAAGAGTTCTCTAAAAACCTCCACTCACTGTGTAGCAGCAGTCAAAAAAAAAAAAAGTTAAACAGAATATTAAGAGCCATGAGGAAAGGGATAGACGATAAAACAGAAAATAGCATAATGATATTATACAATTCATGGTATGCCCACACCTTGAATACTGCCTGCAGTTCTCATCATCCCATCTTTAAAAAGATATATTAGCATTGGAAAGGATACAGAGAAGGTCAACAAAAAATATGAGGGGTATGGAACAGATTTCATAAGAGGAGAGATTAAAAAGACTGGTACTGTTCTGTTTAGAAAACAGATGAGTAAGGAATAATGTGACAGAGGTCTATAAAATGATGAGTAGTGTGGCAAAAATGAATACAGAAGTGTTATTCACCCCTTCACAAGAACCTGGGGGAATCCCATTAAATTAATAGGCATCATGTTTAAAAAACAAACAAAAGAAAGTACTTCCTTCATGTAATAGATAATGAACATGTGACATTCATTGCCAGGGGAAGTCGTAGAGGGCAAAAGTATACCTGGGCTGAAGAAAGAAAGAGAGAAGTTCATGCAGAATAGTCCATCAATGGATTTTAGCCAAGGTGGTCAGGGACACAATCTCATGTGCTGGGTGTTCCTAAAGTCCTGACCAGATTTGCAGGACAACAGGGAACAGAACATTTTATAACTGCCCTGTTCTGTTCATTCCCTCTGAAATATCTGCCTCTAACCATTGTCAGAAGATCAGTGGCTAGATGGTTTGACCCAGTGTGTATCTTCTTATGAACCCTCAGTTTTAGTTGGCCCTCTCAATACCACCACAATACAACCATGAAGAATGTCACCAGAAGCTGTAAATTCTCACCAGCTTTAAGAATGAGACCAATATTTCATTTCTTTATTGAAAAATATAAGTGTTTTTGTGCATAAAAAGCTAATACACATCTGTTTGGATCTCTGTCCCCACAAGCAGTAATATGTCACTTTTCTTCTCAGGTCTTAAGTTCTTTGAAGTAGGGGACTTGTATTCATATTTTTGAACAGCACCAAGTACAATGAGACTTTGGCCTTGATTTGGCTTGCTGACTAAGGCTAGAAAATTAATTATTAATATATAACAGTGTAATCTCATTATACAAAGTAGCATAAGTTTAAGGAGAATCCCTTGGTTAAAGAATCTATCTGTGAGCGTCTCAAAAAAGATCATGTCCCATCTTTCACTGAATGGAAGAAATCTTTCCATAATCTCTTAGAATTTACAGAATGTTATCCTGAGCTGATGACTGTAAACTGCAAGGCCTACAGTGCAGTTATTGCCATGGCTCAGATCACAAGAGCAGAACACCAGAATATTTATTTTTATTAGGAATGAGCTGAGAAGATGCAATGACATGCAAATCCATTTTAAGAGTGGACTCCTCCATACTTGAGAGCTACCTACAAGCTAAGCACCCATGGCAATGTGTCTCCAGTTTGCTACTGCGAAAGCACCAGAGCTAACATAAAGGACTCTGTTTCCTGCAGGAAAACCCAAGACATACCCTAAAGAAAGAGAGCGTACCACCAGCTATACTGCTCGTGTCACCTTCCCAAACAGCTACATCCCCATCAAAGATAAAGGCACAAGAACAGTGAATGAAATCCTACTCCCACTGAAGTCAGTGGCAAAACTACCAACTTCAGTGGAGTCAAGATTTTACCAAGTAACTAATAGGTGCTTTGAGCCAGGACTTAATGAAGGCAGCAGCATTGGCATCTAGCTGGGTGCAGGGGAATTATTAATTAGTGCCAGTGAGAGCAGGCATCTCTCTTCCTCTCTGCATCAGACAATGAGAGAAACGGAAGGGGCACTCAACAATTTCGCTAGAACGTTGGGGGAGCTGAAGAAATGAGACCATAATGCACTAGGCACCTGCATGTGATTGAGTGCTGCTGTTAAGCCATCTGTTTCTGCACTTGGGATGCACAGGAAGTGGCTCCTTTAAAGAGAAAAGAATCCAAAGTGCAGACAAGAAGCCTTTGATTGCACCACCGCGAGTGATCCTGGCATAGCATGTTCAAAGAAGAATGATGCTTCTGGCTGTGCAAGCACACCATCATGCCCTGCACGCTCCTGAAACTTGCTCATCAGTAACAGCATGATGAAAAGGAACACAGGAAATAATAAAGTGAGGTGGGAGCTGAGAGTACCATGGTTATAATTGGGAAACAGATAAACATGCACTTAATGAGGCAAGATTTCTAAAAGGAATTTCAAGCACATTTTACAGAGGGAAGGACTGATTGACTGAACTAAGTCATGGGGTGGGTGAAATTCACCTCCTCAGAAAGGGAATTTCTTGCTAATTTAGAGCAAACCAGTTTTCCTACAAGGGCAGATGTTTCTCCCTGGTTAAATTCAAGGCAGCACTAGCATAGGAGGGAGATCTCTTACATATCTTATCCCTAGAGAAAGATGCTTTCGAGCAACCTCCATCTCTTTGTGGAAGACAGCTGCATTCTGGCTGGGATGTGAAGGGATAAGGTAAAGACAGGACCATGTTGTCTCTACTTTGACCCTCAAAGTGTCTTAAAACACTGGTAGAGATGCCAGTGTAGCACCCCCACCCCTGAATCCATGGAAATTTCTCCCTGGGATTCTGCTACAGCTTAACCTTTCCACCATAGAAAGCTGTGCTGCTGAGTCACAAATTAGCACCTAGTTTGATGTACATTCCAACCAAGATTGCTGAGAGACCAGCAATTTCCCTAGAGCATCAAAAACAGAGCAAGTGCCATGATTCAGGCTGGTTAACTGTGAAAGGAGTTTTATGAGAGAGGGAAACCAGACTAGGAAGAGATCTCTGTTGCTGACAAAACTAGCATGGAGACCAATGATTCCCGTAAACAGGTTTAACCCAAGCTCAGACCTGCCACCAAAGATATCAGCCAAAAGACCCAACGCACCTCGTAATCAATGTCCAAGTGATCCGAATCCCCCTTGGTTCGGAAATGCTGAGTATGCTTGTCCACTGTGAAGTTCACTTGTTTGTTGAATCGTTCAATGAGAACCGAGTGCCAATGCTGATCATCCAAGAGGCTGCCCAGAGTGACTGTTGTGTGGCTAGTACTGAAACGCATCTTGGCATCTCCTGCAGGGAGAAGACACTGTATTAAATCCTGGACTCTTGCATTAAAGGTCTCTATTGATCAGGTTCTAACATCTGTGTGTGCTACTAAATAGACATCTAGAGTCCTCCCCAATAAACCTGGCTTGGACTCTTTTGGGACAGTCTCTTGTATGGTTGTTCCAATGCCCTGCCGGAGGTCACTTTTCCCACGTTGTTACATAAGCGTCATGCTTGGCAACACAGGCAATATCATTATTTTGCCCATTATTGAGCTCTGAAGTGAAACAGAGATCCTAACGTTTTATGAGTGTCATCTGGATTACACAAGAGTCTGCAATCCATTAATAGAACAGATGCACTACAACTGGGTGTTTCCACAAACATACAGTCTAATTACTCTTGACATTTCAATCACCACCTTTTTTTCATTGTAATGAGCAAATTGTACATACCCCTCTCCAGAGAGAGCACAGACATGAACATGGTGTTTTTAGACTGTGTGATGCTTGAAATTGAAACAAGAATAGGTATTTACACAAGGCCAGAATTTGGTCTCCATTGCACTAGGAAACAAATTTTGAATAACTCCTTTGACGTCAGTGGAGTCACTCTGGTTTTACAGCAGTGCAACAGACAGCAGAATCCTACTGCAATGAGGGAATAATCAGGCTGAGTGCTCAGAGAGCTAAGTGCTTTTCTGTTTTCCAGCCAGCTTTCTGCCTTAAGATTTCAGAGCTCAGCGCGTGCGTGCACACACACACACACACACACACACACACACACACACACGGTCAAAATCCAGATTCAAATTTGGTGGCTCATGAAAACTGTATTTTAGGTCCCAGACTAAACAGATGCGATGTCTTACATGAATACAACAACATATATATGGCAGTGGTATCATTTCTTATTCCTGAATTAAAAGTCCAGTTTCTTCTGAACTAAGAGAATCCAGCATTTGGAGCTTCAATTGGAAATAGACCTTTTGCATGGGTAAATGCATTATATACTTATAGACAAAGAATAAACGGAATATTTCATTATCATCATGATTAAAATAAATGCAAGGAAAACATTCCTTGGGTAGAACACAAAGCTAATTAATGAGTTTATGTAAAAACAAATGGAAAGCCGTGGAAAATTGTTACTGTCATTTAGAAAACAAACAATTAATGACAAAGGAAGAAATAAGGGAGGAATTATCACTTTTTTTTTAAAATGAAGTCAGTTTGTTCTAATTGACTGGCTTCTGCTTGCATTCACAGATACAAGCTGAGGAGAGAAACAGATGCTGTCTCATTTTACCCTGGCCATTTCTGCATTGGAGAGTTTTACTAAAACTTCCCACCTTAGCTACATGTGAGCCAGCTCCATTAGAGATAACAAAATATGGGAGCTAGACCAGACAATAGGCACCACCACCCTGCAGTGTTTTAAAAACCAATCTCATATCTCTGCACCAGCAATAGGGTTACACAAACAGCTACAATACCTACCACTGGTAATCATGATGATGAGAGATCTGGGACAATAAAACCTAAAATAACTCATATTAATACAAATGAGGAGTGTTGTGGCATTTTTAAAGACTAACAATTGTGTTTATCACATGAGTTTTCATGGATGAATCCCACATTGTCAGAAGCCAGAAATGGGGGGAAAAAAAAACAAAACAAAACTTACAGTATGGGAGGGAAATATAAATGCAGTGAAAGGTAAGTCATAGATCAGTTCAGATTACTTCAGCAAATCAAACAAGTTGTTCTGATTCAAACAGTGTAAAATAGCAGATAATGTGAGGAAGCTGAAGGGGTTTGGGGGGGGTCACCTTTTGCTATGAGAAAACCAGCCCAAATCTGTATTCAAATCCAAGTTAATGGTGTCAAATCTACATATTTGAATCTAAACAACTTTATTTCAGCAAATCAAACAAGTTGTTTGATTTCCAATAGTGGTTCATATGCAGATCTGACATCATTAATTTGGGCATGAATACAGCTCTGGACTGGTTCTCTCATTATAAAGGTAATCCCACCCCTCAACCTCCCCACCTTTTTATTTGCTGTTCCACACTGTTTGAATCTTGATTAATTTGCTGAAATAATCAGAACTGATCTATGACTTACAAACGTGGTGAAAGGTATCTCTCACCATACTGTAAGTTATCCATTTCTAGCATCTGATGAAGTAGATCATATTTTACATTTCTAGCATCTGACAAAGTTCATGAGATAAATAAAATTGTTAGTCTTTAAAAGTGCCACAGAACTGCTTGTGTGTTTTGCTGAATTAAATTAAACACAGTTACTTCTCTGGAATTTGTCATACTAATACAATGCCTTTCGCCCAGTTAGTGATTGTCTATATGGGAGCTTTATGAGTTTGCTACTGCTTTCAAGGACAAGCGTTAGGGAACCATGACTTTGGATGAAGGGGAACTGCGTTCTGTACCCTCTGACAACACTTCCCCAGGGTTCATCACACTATTATGAACACCCCTTTTCTCCTGGTTCAGGAGACAGTGGGTGAAATGTATCTTGTAGCCATCATTGTTTTAATGATGAGTACTAAAAAACACTAAGCCACAACTATGACTCAGAGTCTACTGCCATGATTCAACCTATTGTGGGTCATTACACACTTGGCAGCATTTCATGACCCTACGGGTCCCATGAGCCCACCCCTTCCAGGCCAAACCCAGCCACCTCATCAGCTCTTTATGACACACTTACCACCATGTGGCAACACAGTAATGTGTCCCAACACAGTGGTTGAGAACCTCTGGTCGACTGAGTTATTCACTATTTCTCCCTGGTTGAAATCAAGTAAAAACCTTACATTCTGAGCTACTGAAGTGAAGTCTTGCAAAAGAGAAGTCAGCTGACAAAAGGAACAGATCTGCAAATGCTCTCCCTGACCTATCAATGTCCCAGTGCTGAATTTCTCAGGAGTTCTGACTTCTGCTAAAGGAAAGGCCCTGGGTCTTGGATTTCTGCCCCAATATTCTATATATGGGGTGTGTTCATTCTTGTGACCTACCCCACACAGGAAATATCCAGCTGTGCAATGCTCTAATACCTTCCACTATTGAAGATGTATGTGAAGTATCCAATTAGGAAATTTGTACAAGAAGAAGAACTGAGACAAACCTTTACTCATCTGTCCAACACAACTTGACCAAACAATAGTAGGATTTTGCACGACAAGCAAAAAGAACCAAAAGTACTTCAAGACAGGCTATTTCCAAGACATGTTCAGTCCTACAAAGAAAGGTTAAAAAAAATCTCCCTAGAAAGCTTGTCTGGCTCAATCTGAATAACAGGCTGAGTGGATAAAAGTCAAAATCCATGCACATTTTATTGAAAGTAAAAGGTCAGCAATGGTGGCATGAACTTTCCCCCCTACAACATTCTGATTTTTTCAGCTTTCTAGCACTACTGATTTAGAGCTGTTGTTTTGATCAAGGTGAATTCTGCTTTTCAATGCACATAGACATTTCCCCTGGGGATGGGGGGTGGGGAGTGGGGGGCTTTATGGCTGAAAACATAGCAGTGACAATACAGAGGGTAGCATGCCTCATCCAAACAACACAGGGACTCAGTTATAGAAATGAAGATCTGTTTTCAGCCTGCATAAAGCTGCTGGGCTTAGACTTATTGCAGGAGAGCAACCACAGAAACTGTGAGTTGAATGCCTAGCATGGCTGGCTGGCCACCTGTAGAGCTGGGACAGACCCCTATTCTGAAATGATGAGCTTAAAAAGCAATCATTCTCTCCCCTATTCTGAAATGATAAGCTCAAAAAGGAATCACTCTGTAAGTACCAAGAGGAAATTGCCATTGAGATTACAACTGAATCCCTTGTGACATGACACAGACTAAACAGGCCACAACAGTATTTGCAACTAGAAAAATAAAGGTAGCAAAATCCAGTTAAGAGAGCAGTGAGTACTCAGAGAATCTGGATTCAATTTTTGGGTCTGCCACTGACCTGCTTCGTTACTTCAGTCAACTCACTTCCCTTCCCTTCCTACTCTTTCTTTTATCTCTTTTTACTGTGAGATCTTTGGAACAGGTACTGTCCTTTATGATGTGCAGGTACAGTGCCGAGCCCACTGGGGCCTGATCTCAGATACATCCATAACACAAATAACGAAAGTAAATAGAAAATGACTCTCAGTATAAAAATATTGACTCCTACCCAGGTTAATATGTAAGGAGAGTTTTCCTTTCTGCAGCTCCAGTGTAATGTAGTCTCCACGCTGTCCCTCTCCATGGAATAAGACTCCATCTCCCTGCATGCTTTTGAACTTCAGGGAAACGACATCTTTGAAGGTGCTCATCAGTTTCTGATTGAATCTGTACAGCAGGGAACTTCTGCCATCAAAATCTGCTATGTCCGATTCTAAGGGGAGAGAAGGAAGACGAAAACAGAAAGAGGAGGAGCTCTATCAATATTAAAGTATCACTTGATCTCATTGAGTGCAGAGGGTAGTCAGGACACAGAAAATATAGAAAGCTTCATAACATCGAATCCATGGCCCACTTAATCCAGTTGTTCTCAACAAGAGGTACATAGATATCTTCCAGGGCATATATCAACTTATCTAGATATTTACATCTTTTTATAACAGGTGGTACAAAAAAATTAGCAAATTCAGTGCAAACTAAAAACTTCACATAGATAATGACTTGTTTATCTTGCTCTATATACATAGTATATGCTGAAATGCAAGTTCAAAATTTATATTCCAATTGTAGACCCTTGGCAGCACATGACCCACCCAACAGGTGCCTCCTAAGGCTGGAACAGGGAATTATTTAAGTGATCCCCCATCTGGCAGCCTGTGCTCAGTCTCTTTCATGCCTTTACAGCCGTTTTCAAGACCTCAGCCCTACCATCCAGAGTAGCTCAGTCATGGGTAGCTGATTTGTGTTAGTGGCTGACACTGCTCACTTACAGCATTCCCTAGGTAATATCCACACCTCCCCAGGTACTTGCAGACTTTGTAGCAAGGCTGTGGTCTTGATGAACCTTGCCAGTGCCCCTGAGAGCTGTCCAGGGCCTGTCTCCTACAGCGCTGCTTCCTCTTCATTGGTTTGGGGCACACAGCCTTGAGCAGGAACAGCAAATCGGGCTTTATACTGGCTCCTGGGCCCTGAAGCCTTCTGTTCTCATTAGCAATTCCCTTCCCTGGGGCTTTAAACCTCTTCAACTCCACAGAGAAATCACCCCACTACACCAGTCAATTTATGTTATAATTATATGGTAAAAATGAGAAAGGAAGCAATTTTCCAGTACTAGTGTGCTGTCCAACTTTTGTATTTTATGTCTGATTTTGTAAGCAAGTAGTTTTTAAGTGGGGTGAAACTTGTGAATACGTAAGACAAAATCAGACTCTTGAAAGTGGTACAGTAGTCTGGGATGTTTGAGAACCACTAGTCCACTGTCACCTTCCATCAGATTCTCCTGTCTGGACCATCACCTTTTGTAATTTCCTTTCCTCTCAATTATTCACAGCCCTTTTGTTCTTTTAAGATCATTTACTTGGCCTGCTTTTTCTTTATACCAGCAACCTCTCTACCACCAAAACCATATCCTGAAACATCCACTGTTTATGTGCCGCAGACATTTAGGACAGTAATTACTGCTTCAAATGCACACTGCTGGTTCTTCCTCCAGTTTTTCCTATATTCTGGAAGTTTCTGGGAAGCTGGAACTACACACTAGGGGCATTTCTCCTTCTGCTTTTGCATCCAAATCATCATATCACCACAGATAAACATCCCTCCCTCCTCAGGGAATCTACATATTTATGATGATCTTACCAAATATGTTTCTGAATGCTCATTGGCTTGGCTGTAGGTGTCACTCAAGTGCTAGGCCAGAATGCTTTTTAAGGTGTCTACAATTCTCACAACCCTTCTTAGCATCCATTCTACACCCTATTAATAGGCCACATGGACCTGTCACGAACACGACCTTTTGGAGCCGTGTCCCCATTGTTCAGCCATTAGAGATAGTTCTGCTTGTTCCTCCTTAGATAAGAAAAAGAGTGTTTGGTACCTACAGAACAAACTTTTAAGATGTTTGCCCTTTGTAATTATGAGGAGACTAGGATCAAGGGATGTGATCATTCCTCTCTATTCTGCACTGGTGAGGCCCCATCTAGAATACTGTGTTCAGTTTTGGGCTCCCCACTACAAAAAGGACAGGACACGCTAGAGAGAGTTCAGAGGAGGGCAACCAAAATGATTAAAGGGCTGGAGCACAAGCCCTGTGAGGAAAGACTGAAAGCATTAGGCTTATTTAGTCTGCAGAAGAGAAGATTGAGGGGGGATTTGATAGCAACCTTCAACTACTTGAAGGGGTACTCCAAGGAAGATGGAGCTCGACTGTTCTTGGTAATAACAGAGGACAGAACGAGGAGCAATGGTCTCAAGTTGTGGTTAGGGAGGTTGAGGCTGGATATTAGAAAAAAAACTTTTTTACTAGGTGAGTGGTAAAGCCTTGGAATGAGCTGCCGAGGGAGGTGGTGAAATCTCCATCTTTGGAGGTGTTTAAGGCCTGGCTGGACAAAACCATGACTGGGATGGTTTAGTGGGAGTGGTCCTGCCTCTGGCAGGGGGTTGGACTAGATGACCTATGAGGTCCCTTCCAACCCTAGGATTCTATGATAGGATAGGACTCAATGACTTCTTGTCGTGGACCCTGACACGAACGACTTTTTGTTGTCAGCATTGTAGCATTTATACAAGTTTGCTTTAGCACAGATATCCAGACAAATATTTGTAACTGCCTCACAAGCAGTGATCCCAGTACAAACATGGGTTTGGGAAAAATAAGCCAAAACTAAGAAACGTCGTATTTAGTATGTCTATAGGATCAAAACTTCACATGGGGTCTTACAGAGAGTTAATGACCTAAAGAAAGCTGTGGAAACCTTGTAAGAAATAACAACAGTGTGGTCACCTCCAGAGCACACATCCTTGTGGCCTCGCACGGCCCTATGATGATCTCAGTTCCATTTGGGCTCTTCCAGTCAGTGTCCCAGACCAGAATACTTTATGTGGTTTGGTCATTTTGTAGTCTGCAGAGGCCCTACTGGCAAAATCAAGATACTCCGAATGGATGCATCTTCTGACTGGCCTAAGCAAGCTCCTTTCTTGCTGCTGTTTTGCGAGCATCAGCTCCAAAGTAGGTAAGGTGTGTAGGAGGCATGAGCCCCTGTCCCCACTCTCCTTGCAGATTCACAGCCCACAGTGCAGGAATAAATCTGATCGAACACCTTCACATCTTAGAGCTTGGACAGCATGCTTCCTCTACATCACCAAGACATTGCTGCCTATTAAGATGCAAAAATGTGGCCATTTGTCTTATGGTGACACTTATGAAAATTTCAAAGCAACCTCACCTCCATCCATGGGTCCTTCTTTACAGTGCAACATTTCTATCTCATGGCATTAAGAAGCACATATTAGAATGCAAGACACAGGAACAGTCCAGCAAAGAGCTTGTAGTGTAATTTATAAAAGACACAATATCACATTGTGTTCAAGAGCATGGCCCATGGAAGATGAGAAATGAAACCTCTGCTCAGCAAAGGTGAAAAGCTATAATTCCAAAAAGAAGTGAATTTGCACACCCCATTCTGCTATCTCCCATGATTTTCGAACCTGCAAGCTGAATTTATACCTGATCTTCCTGATGCCTTTTGGGCCGTTTCTCAGTTGCTGTGCATTTTCAGTACAGCCATAAATCTCATTCTACAGAAAGGGTGGGTCAGCAGGATTTTTTCAGCCTTTGCTAACAAGACTGCCCCCAAGTATTGAGATACCCCTGTTTCCTTCACAGCTTCCAAAACAATCAACTTGCCATTTGTCTGCACACGTCCTCAGCTATAACTTTGCCTATTTCTCATAACCCCTTCATTGTTTGAGATTCTGTAGCAAAGGGTTTGTAAAAGGTTACATTATAATCCCAATGTACAGGATTTCTGTTTAACTCAGGACACATTCTTTCTGGGCTAGGATTTTGATACAAGTTCTCTTTCTTGCATTATTTCATGTTTGTTTAAGGGTGGGGAGTCTGGTTATTTTAGGTGTCATTTTGCATTTGAAGTTTTCTTCCTCCCTCTCTACCCTGTGAGGCTCTTAGAGAGGAGAAACAAACAAACTGCACATGTGGGACTGCCAGATTCTGCCTAATTTTATAGCATATAAACCCTCTGTAAATTGTCAAGGCATTTACTCTCTGAATAAAGGATGGGTAAATAAGTTTGTGCATATCATCATAGCTGCATTGCTTGGAACAGTGGTTCTTAACCACCACATTTGGACACATTACGGTTTTGCGACACAGGGGTGTGTGTTTCACAGAGATCCAGGGGGGTGGGGAGAGGGCTAGATAAGCTGGGGGAGGGTGGGCTGCTGTGTCCTGCAGGGTTGTACATACCACCAAGCATATCATGACCCACAAAACGATGAGAACCACTGGCTTCAAATATCACATTTCAGACACAGGAAATCTCTTTAAAGAATGATCAGCAGAGTTATATTGCCCAGCAGTGATTTTTGTCTTTAAGAAGGATGAAAATTGGCCATATAAGGAATTCTCATGTATTTTAGACATCGAGTAGGCTTGTAATGGCAGATAGTGTAAACGTAAGTCGATGTTGCAGTGAAAAGCAGACGTATCCAGACTTGCTGTAGTGTGTAGTTACACCCAACAGCAAATGGCTCCAGTGGAAGGAAGGCAGGAGCCTTTTACTGCTGCCCTCCCTGCCACCAGAGCATTTTTGTGCTGCTGGAGTGTTTCAATATGGTAAAGAAAGGCTCCAGCAGTGACACACTGTGCTGCAAAACACAGTCATGCATTTATGCTTAAGACTGTACAGAGCCATGTAAGGTCCATAACCTAAAATTCTGGCACTCAGAGCTCTTTATTCACCTAAGTAGGGCACTCTTCCTACAGTGGTATTTATATCCATGCTAGCTGGGTGTATAGTGTCTGTATTCTCCAGGGCACACCAAGTGCAAACCTACCTTTAAAATGGTTATTAAAGGCAAGAGTTTTCTCAGGAGCCAGAGGGTTGCCTGTTCAAGGTTCCACCACAACAATTTGATTATGCATTAATAACCAACAACACCACTATAGTGTTTAAAGCCCAGCATAACATTTCCCTTAATACGTTAATGGGATGAGGCTCAGAACAATAGGCTATTTTTTGGCAAAAGTCGCCTTGTTACAGACAACCACTGCATAATGTGTTTCATCTCGGAAGCACTTCAGGAGTATTGAGTATTTATTTTCAGTCCTTGATGCGGCAGGAATCCTAACTTCTCCTAAAGTGGTCACCCGCAAAAGCCCGTGGTTTTCAACAGTGGAGTCAAGTGAGACACTGGCTTGCAAGGGATTTTGACTGTAACAGACCTGGATCCATTTAGTTGTGCTGAGTAGGAAGCCCAAAGCTGCCATTCTCTAGTGAAAGTGGGACAAAAATCTACTTGCTGGCAACAGAAGGGTTAAATACAACAGCCTGGTAGGTCATTGCTGAATTGCCTAAACAGCTGTAAGTCCCAGCTACTTGTTCACCTCCTCTCTTTCTCTCAGAAATGCAGGGCTCAAAAGGAGCAAACATGAGCAGAGGATATCTGAGGATATACGGGGCTTTCATGCAATCTCCTGCATGCCAGTGAGGAGGTTACCTGCACAATCTCCTCTTCGGCTGCACCCTCTGGCTACCAGGTGGTCACACCATTGTGGCTTCATTCATGCAGGACCAGGTTCCTCTATAGTATTAGATCAGCTGATCATTCTTTAGCTTGTGCTTATGAACCAGATCCAAACCCCACTGACATTAACAGGAGTCTTTCCATGGACTTAGAAAGAAGATCAGACACTATGGGATTTAGTTTCATTTACATAGAGCGTCTTTTACGCTGCTCTGTTGGTATCAGGGGACTTTAGCATAGCTGAACATCATCCTTACAATGACCTTTGTGTGTTTTCAGAGGTGAAAAGCTGCTTTGGTGAGTGAGAATTGGGCCACAGATGAGCAAAATACTATAGCATAGAGGTCCCCAGAGTGCATGGTGGAGGGGATCCTTCATGAAAAGTGACAAAGGTTATCAAGGGTGGGGTCAAATAGCACAAAGCTGGGGCACGTTTGAGTCAGGTACACTCTTTTGTGCCCTCTCCTTGTGATGCGGGAAGGCTTCTGACCAAACCTGACTAGGCATTTTGCCCTGGCTTAGAGAGAGCGGGCTATGCTCAAGTTCAGATTAGGTTAGCAGATACCGGGGTGACAGATGTGGCATGAAACGGGTTGCTGTAGCCTCCTCCACCAGAAAAAAAAGCAGTGTAGAAAAGCAGAGCTACCTGGGTGAAGCAAACAGCTTTGCTGGGTCGGGTAGGTAAGAGACAGGGTCCACTGGGTACCTCACAGCCACTCCTAACAGAGTTGCTTGTGGAGAAGTGATAAAAGTGAACCAGGGTCACCTTATTTTCCCACCACCCTTAGGCACCAAGCACCCACCCTCTGTATCTGCCAGATACCCAGCACTTCCCAGGCTCCCGAAACCATTCAATGCCCCCAACATTGCCAGGTGAGCTGGTGGCGATGTCCTTCTGCTATTGAGACAAACAGGGTCAGCTAATGGGGGATTAAGGAGGGACTTCTACAGGTACAAGAGGAGTGAATAAGTGATCCTGGGATGAGTTTGTTGACGTGTATGATTTGCACGCTGAAGTATATTGTGTGGACTGTGTGCTTGGAGGACCATGTGTTATTCTGCTAGGTAAGGCTGGGACCTTCTTAACACACTTGTTGGCACCCATCAACACTATACCAGCGAGCAGGACTACTCAGAGAGAAGCAGAGCTTTAAAAGCCCACTGCTAAGCAAACAGAGACGCAAACTAACAAGAGAGGTTTTCACGGGGGTGTAGGAGGACAGTGGGGGAGGGGTAGATAGGGTTCATCAACATTCGGTAACCCAATAACCCTCCCTGATAAACAAATAGCCATAAAATAAGGAGCTGTAAGAGTAAGAAAAGAATGCAGGCAGAAGTCCAACAACAGACTGGGACCTATCCTGTTTACTATAGTGCACAACATATATGATTAGCTGCTTTGTGTGCAACTGGCATAAGTGTACATTAGGCCAACAGAGATCCTGGCCTTTTGCAGACCACATCTTTCGAGACCAAGTGGCTGAACTGGCAGAGCTGAAGGAAATGCACAAATGAAACTTTGAGGGCTTATCTTCACTGAGGATGGTAAATTTGCTGCCATCAGTTTGAACTTCCAGATTGACTGATCGGGTCTGTGAATACCTGCTCCGCTAATTGCGAAGTTCAATCCCCAACCACTACCTCAGAAACTGAAGAGTGCTGAATGGAAGGGAGGCCCCCTCCTTTCTTTTCAGTGTAGTGGATGTGCTGGGAGTAGGGAAGCTGAATGCGGACACTCAAGTTATTTTAGGTAACCTGTGCATCTGTGTTCAACTGCTGCTAAAAAGGGCAGACAGTGGAGACCTGGGCTGAGACCCAGTAGAGTGGTCCTATTTGTAGGATGACAGTACAGGTCAATGGTCTCCAACCTTTTGTCAGCAGATGGTATAATGATCTATGGTTTGGGAACCACTGGCCTAGGTACTAATAAAGAGGATGGAAATCTCAGGGAAGGAGAGTGTCATATTTAAACATAGGAAAATGATCCCATTGCTCAGACTTTCCTTCCAGATGATGTCATGGTTTCTTCTCATATGGAGGATACCTCTCCAGAGGAGAGAACTCCAGTTATTAGGAAAAGACAAGTCATAGTCATTCAGAAATTGATGCCTATATAGATAGCTAGGTCTGCAATAAGTGAGAGACCTGCTTGGTGACTTGCCCATTGGGCATAATGGTTCAGGATCTCTTGAGACACCTAGACAGACATATATCATACTGGAACAAGCTGATGGCCTTGGTATACACAGGGTTAGGATGTAGTGACATAGGGAAGGATAGGAAAGAAGTCCTGGAAGCCAAATTTAGGCTGCTAGGTAAGAGATTGAATTCCAGGAACTCCATGGTATCATTCTCTGAAATGCTTCCAGTTCCACACATAGAGCTAGCTAGACAGGCAGAACAGCAGGGGCTCAATGTGTGGAAGAGATGATGGTGTACAGAGGTTAAATTTAGATTTATTAGAAACTGGGAAACCTTTTGAGAAAGGGAGAGCCAATATAGGAAAGATGAACTCCATCTAAATAAAAATGGAGCTGGATTACTGGCATGTAACACTAAAAAGATCATAGAGCAACTTTTAACCTAAGGGCTAGGGGAAAGCTGACAGTTAAGGAGGAGCACATGATTTGGAAAGAGGACCCCCGTGGGGAGGATCTATTAATGGGAATTCTCCATATCTTAGTAAGGAGGAGTGGATGGAAGAGGATAGACTATGGATAGGGTCTGATGACCAACAGTCTAATGAAATTGCCCCATTCAATTACATCACATACGGCAGATGGTTAAAATTTAACAGGGTTTTTTTTTTAAGTGATTATATACAAATGCCAGAAATTTAAATACTAAAATTAGTGAACTTGAGGCTACTGATATAATAGGCATCACAGAAATTGGTGAAATGGTGCTAATCACTGGGACGCAACACCACCAGCTTGCAAAATATATCAGGAGGACACAAAAGGTCATACTGGTGGGGGAGTGCCAGTATGTGAAAGAATGCATAGAGCCAAAGGAAACAAAAATCAGTGTGAACCCAACAGTCAAAAAGTCTTCTATGCTTGAATAATAGGACTGTGGCAGTATGGACATATTACCAACCACCTGACCAGGATGGTGATAATAACTATGAAAAGCTCAAGGAGATTAGAGAGACTATAAATATTAAAGACAACCTTCAATAATAATGGGGATTTTAACTATTCCACATTGACTTGGTATTGGTCATTTTGGGACAGAATGAAGAGAAAGTTTCTCACCACTTTAAAAGATCGCTTCTTGGAGCAACTAGTCTTGTAACCCATAAGAGGAGAGACAGTTCTTGGTTTAGTCCTAAGTGAAGCACAGGATTTGGTCCAGGAAGTGAATATAGCTACATGACTTGGTAATAGTGACCATAACATAATAAAAGTTACCATTGCTGGGAGGCAGGGGGAAAAACTTCAAAGGAGCCCACCATGGTAGCATTTAATTTCAGAAAGGGGGACAATACAACAAAGAAGTTATTTAACAACCAAAATATATATGCCGAAAGTGAAATCCCTGCAAGCTGCAGGGAAACTTTGTAAAGACGCCATAACAAAGACTCAACTTAACTGTGTACCCCAAACTAGAAATATAGTAAGATGACCAAAAGAGTGCCACCATTGCAAAACAAAGTAAAAGCAGCAGTTAGAGGTAAAAAGGCATTCTTTAAAAAGTGGAAATTAAAATCTATTGAGGAAAGTAGAAGACATCATAAATTTGGCAAGATAAGTTTAAAAATATGATTGGGAAGGCCAAAAAGAATTAAGAAAACTAGTCAAAACACTCAAAAAAATTCTATTGCTTTTTTGGCACATAAGAAGCAGAAAGCTCATTAAATGAACAGTGGGACCACTAGACAATCAGGATGCTAAAGGAGCACTCAGGGAAGAGAGGGTCTTCAGGGAGAAATTAAATGAATTCTTTCCATTGGTCTTGATGGCTGAGGACACGAGGAAGATCCAGAAACCTGAGCCATTCTTTTTAGGTGACAAATCTGAGGAACTGCCCCAAATTTAAGTATCACTGGAGTTGGTTTTTGAACAAATTGATAATAGACCATAATAAATCACTAGGACCAGATGGAATACATCCAAGAGTTCTGAAGGAACTCAAATGTGAAATTGAAAAAACCTACTAAGAGTGGTATGTAATCCATCATTTATATCAACTTCTGTACCAGAAGACTAGAGGACACCAAATGTGATGACATTTCTCTCTCTTAAATATCTATCTATCTATCTATCTATCTATATATATCCAGAGAAGATTCCAGCAATTCCAGGCCAGGAAGGCTAACTTCAGTACAAGGCAAACTGATTGAAACTGGACTAAAGAACATCTAAGGAACAGAATTATCAGACATGTAGATTATTATGATGTTTTGGGAAAGAGTCAACCAGATTTTTGTAAAGGGAAATCATGACTCATCAACATACAAGAATTCTTTGAAGGGGTCAACAAGCATGTGGATAAGAGTGCTCCAGTAGCTATAGGGTACTTAGACTCTCAAAAAGCCTTTGACAAGATATCTCATGAAAGGCTCTTAAACCAAGTAAGCTGTTGTGGGATAAGAGATAAGGTCCTCTCCTGCATCAGATATTTTCCAGAAGGTACAAAATTACGCAAGATACTTAAGTCCAAAGCAGACTGCAAATTACTACAAAGGAATCTCACAAAACTGGGTGACTGGAAACAAAATAGCAAATGAAATTCAATGTTGAGAAATGCAAAGTAAAGCACATGGAAACAATGACTGGGTGTAAATTAGTAGTTACTACTCAAGAAAGATCTTGGAGTCATTGTTGACCGTTCCCTGAAAACATCCATCAGCTAATAGAATGTTAGGAATCATTAAGAAAGAGTTAGTTAAGACAGAAAATATCATTGCCCTCCTTTATAAATCCATGATATGCCCAAATCTTGAACACTGCATTCAGATCTGGTAGCCCCATCTCAAAAAAGACATACTGGAATTTGAAAAGCTTTAGAAGAGGACAACAAAAATTACTTCGGATTTGAAAAAGCTTCCATATGAGGAGAGATTAATTAGACATGGACTTTTCAGGCTGCAAAGGAGACAACTAAGTGGGTGGGGCAAGCCAGAACTAGCTGTTCCAAGTGGTCATTTAAAGTGTTGAGAAACCATCTCTGCATTCTGTTCCGACTCCTGGGCTATCATGTATTCAGTCAATATGGCATTAGCAATAAAATCATGAGTGCTGTGGAGAAAGTAAATAAGAAAGTGTTATTTGTTCCTTCTCATAACATAAGAGCTAGGGATCACCAAATGAAATTAAGAGGCAGCAAGATTGAAAGGAACAAAAAGGTAGTATTTCTTTACATAATGTACAGTCAGCCTTTGGAACTCCTTGATAGAGGCTGTTGTGAAAGCCAAGACTATAGCAAGGTTCAAAAGAAGAACTAGGAAGGTCATGGTGGATAGGTCCATCAATGACTATTAGCCAGAATAGACAGCAATTGCTATTTGCCAGAGACTGTGAATGGCCAACAGCACAAATCACAATGTTTACCTCTTCTCTGTATTCCTCTGAAGCATCTTGCATTAGATACTATTAGAAGACATGATACTGGACTAGACAGACCACTGATCTGACCTGATACGGTCATTCTTATAGAATCGGAAACTGGAAGGGACTGTGAAAGGCCAACACATCTAGTCCCCTGCACTCACAGCAGGAACAAGTGCACTCTTAAGCCATCCCTGATAAGTGTTTGTTTAACCTGCTCTTATAAACTTCCAAAGATGGAGATTCTACAACCTGCATAGGCAACTTATTCCAGTGGTTAATTATGCTGACAATTAGGAATTTTTTTCTTAACGTCCAACCTAAACCTCCCTTGCTATAACTTAAGCTTATTGCTTCTTGTCCTATCACCAGAAGTTAAGGAGAACAATTTTTCTCCCGCCTTCTCCTCCTCTGGACAACCTTTCAGGTACTGAAAACGTATGTCCCCTGTCAGTTTCCTCTTTTACAGGCTAAACAAACTCAGCTCTTTCAATCTTATCTTATACGTCAAGTGTTCCAGACCTTGAATCATTCTTGTTGCTCTTCTCTGGACTTTCTCCAATCTGTCCATATCTTTCCTAAAACGAGGACCCCAGAACTGGATAAAATACTCCAGTTGAGACCTAATCAGGGTGGAATAGAGTGGAAGAGTAACTTGTCCTGCCTGTCTTTCTTACTTACTGAAAATATTCCTTTTAATATATCCCAGAATGGTTTTTGCTTTTTTTGCAACAGTGTTACACTGTTGACTCATATTTAGCATGTGATCTACTATGACACCCAGATCCTTTTCTACAGTACTCCTTCCTAGGCAGTCATTGCTCGTCTTATGTATGTACAATGGACTGTTCTTTTCCAGATGGAGTACTTTGCTCTTGTCTTCTTTGAATTTCATTCAGTTTACCTCAAGCCATTCCACCTTAGACCATTTGGCCTAACCATTTGGAATTGTGACCATATCCTCCAAAACACTTGCAACCCCTTCCAGCTTGGAATCATCAGGAAGCTTTATAAGTGTACTCCCTATGCCATCTTCTAAATCATTGATGAAAATATTGAACAGAACCAGACCCAGACCCAATCCTTGTGGTACCTTTACCCAAACCCTGTAAGGCCTTGAGCATGGTTCTCAGAACAGAATGAGTGGGCAGCATTTTTCCTGAGCTGAGCTATTGCTTTTGACTTTGAGGAAGAAGTTTCCTTTGAGGAAAGATTTAAAGGAAGTTTAAGTGTTTTGGTGCACTGTGATAGTCATCTCCGGGGTTATAGAAATAAAGAAAGCAAAAATAAAAGAGTAGAATGAGAGCACAATCCAAATGGAGAACAGTTTATGCGCAGAAAGAAGGAAGAGGAGGAGAATCAGAAGAGATGCAAAGGGCACAAAGAAGCTGAGCAAAGCTGGGAGGATAGAATCTCAGTCCCATTGGCTTTGTCATAAGAGGGAAGTTCTGTGGTTCAAAGACCACTTAAGAATAATGGATGACAGTGATATAACATTCAGAAGGCTGGAGAGCATGGCCAAGGGTGACATTTATATAGTTAACCAGTGAATTTACAAACATAACCCAGGTAACTAAACCTCTGAGCGCTCCTGTGACAGTGAACATAGGAACAGTCATACTGGGTCAGACCAATGGTCCATCTAACCCAGTATTCTGTCTTCTGACAGTGGCCAATGCCAGACGCTTCATAGGGAATGAACAGAACATGGAAATCATCAGTCCTTGAACCTGGCAGTCAGAGATGCCTAAGTACACTCAAAGCATGAGGCTGCTTCTCTGCCCATCTTGGCTAAGCCATTGATGAACACATCCTTCATGAATTTCTCATTCTTGTTCATAGCCACTTATAGTTTTGACCTTCAAAACATGTGGCAACAAGTTCTACACGTTGACAGCATATTGTGTGAAGTACTTCATTTTAAACCTGTTGCCTATCAATGTAATTTGGTGACTCCTGTTTCTTGTGTTACAGGAAAGAGTAAACAACATTTCCTTACTCACTTTCTCCACACCATTCATGATTTATAGATGTCTAGCATATTTCTCCTTAGTTGTGTCTTTTTCAAATCTGAACAGTCCTGCTCTTTGAAGACTTTCCTCATATGGAAGCTGTTCCAGCCCCCTAATCATTTTTGTTGCTCTTCTCTGTATCTTTTCCATTTCTAATGCATCTTTTTTGAGTTGTGGACTGCCCCTGACATTCTGCCCTAGTGTCACAAGAGGTTTTTGCAGTCCAGCTGCTCTCTTCCCCTCTCAGTTGTGGTGCTGCAGCAACTTACTCAGATCTGGGAACGGAAGACAAGGTGCCTTCATTGTTGGGTCTCTTATTAACTCATTTCCAGAGTACAAGGAATACCCCTTCAGTCCAACCCCTCCTTGGGCCTCAGGATTCTGACAAGCATCACCTGTCACAAGTTCAGGAGCCCCCAAGCCCTCTTCCTAGAGCGAGGGTTTCATTTGAAGCATTTCACTTTCCTTCCTCTGAGAGCCTGACTATGCTTCAGGCCAGCTGCAACCTTCCGTCAGCTTTTTGCTCAGCTAGCCCCTTTCCATTCACTCCTTTTACCTGGCAGTTTGGAAATGTTCAGACTACCCACACTGTCTCCTACTAGGGTCTTGTGGAGCTTTTCTGCTGAGGAACCCTGCTTGTTACCATGCACAGATGGCCTTGTATCAGGCCCAGGCGCACATTTTACAACTATCTGCCTAGTTGTGCTCATTCTTCTTAAATTAGCACCTCACAGGTAGCCTGTGCCTAGATGCCCCCTCAGGGGGCCAGCAACTTCATGACAGACAGATATACTGAGACAAAAATGTCTGAAGACTTTCTAACACAACAGGAGGCACAGTAATCAGAAATAGTATTTTGAAATCAGCAGCTCCTACTTCTGCTCAGAAGCAATTGTTCCCAGCCTTTTTGAGTAAAAAAAACCATTAGTTAACACTATGTGAAAACACACACATCCCCCTACTTCTTCACTGGTCACAAATACATATAATGATGCTAACTTCATCATCATTAAATTAGATTACTACTACTAATACTAATAATAATCATAATGAGAAATCAATTTAGTTGAGTAAGCAACTATGCCTTCCATTGTGCAGCCATTATCTCATGATTGGTGCGGCATTGCCTCTTCCTGTCCCTCAAGAATTAAGGGTAATGGAGGCAGGCCCTCTTGTGTTGGCTGATTCAGCTACTTTTCAGCTGGGTGCACAGATGGAGAGGGAGGGGCGAGTCTTTTATTCCAGCCAAAAGTGGAGCTTGGGGCTCATGATCCCTTAGGTGGGCTGCTTCTTCACTGTAGCTGGCAGAGAGCTGGGGTGGAAGGAGCACTAAATGACTTCAATATTACTGAAGCCTCATGAGCCTCCTATAATCTTTAGTGCCCCCAAAGGGTGCCCTGCTTCCCCAAGGTTGGGAACTGTTGGTCTACACAACATATTTATCCTCCTCACTCACACACAGATGGTTTGATTGACTCTGTAAACTGTTATAGATTAAACGTCAGTTAAGATGAACATCATATTGGGCATACCAGGGAAACTCATTGACTATCCTGCCCTAAGGTAGTTTGTGCCTCTTCAGTCGATTCACAGTGGAGCAAAACATGGGTGATTGCAAGTTCAAAATATAATTTTTAAGAGCATCTTTGCTTTTATTTATATTGAAATTTTGATACCAGGTCACTTGCTTCACAGTTTTCTTCCCTTCCTTAATCCTCTTTCTCTAACTCTCCCTCTTTGCCTGAAATAATACAGTTTATATCACAATCCCCCCTCTGGTACTCCTTAAAAAGAAAGAAGTAGGAGGTAATAAACTGCATTGACTATTTTGTGTATCGAAGAAAGGACAGATGAGTGGACTCTAATTTTGAATATAGAGCAGGCCTGCTTTTATATAAGATGCAGGTCATCATCATCTTGAAACAAAAGGGCAAAAACTGTACTCACTTAGGGCACTGGAAAATTATTCCTTGCCTGCACAATATGATGGCATGAAAAAGTGGATTTACTTTCAAATTACAAAAAAACCACAAGTCACAAAAAAAAAAATGGTGAAACGCTGGCCCACTTTAAGTCAATGGAAACATAATCCCACTGGCTTCAACAGGACCAGAACTTCCAACTAGAACTTAGCGGTCACCCAACACTGCCCCCCTTGCAGCAATAGGCATGAATGTCCCTTACAGTTTATTTTTAGTGCACTGAGCCACTACTTTTAATAGTTTTAACTGATGAGACTTCCAGATGTTTATTTGGGAGGCTACTCTACAGCTTAACCAGGGGTTAACGTGGGCCAGAACGAACCAAAATGGCATTCTTGGCCTATTATTTTAAGAGGACCAGCGTTCCAGGGCCCCTAAAAATAGAAAATTGAGCTGGCACATTCCAGCAGGGCATGCAGCACTCCAGGAAGAGGGGAGGCATGCCTGCCCTGTTGTGATGTGCCAGATGGCCCCCCTGTGCACATGCACACTGCGCAGCCTGGAGGGGGAGAAAGGGGTGATTTTCCCCCACCCCACCCCAGCCCACCCTCAGTTGTCCATGCACGGCTGAAGGTAAGCTAGCCTGGTGTGGGGCCCAGCTTAATCCTCAGGCAGCTCAGTGTGGAGAGCGGGAAGAAGGGGTTGGGATGGTAGGCTGGGGAAGTATGGAGGATTTCAGGGATCTGAAGGAGGTGGAGTGGGGGAATGGCAACAAGGAGTCTGAAGGGGGCTAGGAATGTAGGGGGGGGAATGGGGGACTGAAAGGGTAGAGTGAAAACAGAGGAGCTGGGGATTTGGGCTGAGAAGGATATGGGGAAGGAGGAGTCTGACAGGGGGTAGGAGTTTTGGGATCAGTAGCTGAAGTGGGGGGCTGTAGCTGAGCTGGGTAGAGTGGGCCCAAACATGCAGGAAGGCAGCCCAGAAATTTAGGAGAATTCCAGGCCTACCCAATTATACTTTAACCCCCGAGCTAAGCACATCTCATAGCAGATATTAATGACAAACTTGCCGTCACAGTAGACACCTCACCCCTGCATGGATAGGGTGACCTTCTGGTGTGATGTTCACTCCTCATGCGTCAGCACCACTTGGAGTGGAGCAGCAGTGGTCTGACGCTCATGGAAAGAGCTCCTCCTATTTAACAACAGGGCATCTTCAACTGGTGTTCCCCTAACTCTATAAATAAATAAAAACCCAGGCCTCGACATCCCCCTGAACCCTTGCAGGTCTGACCACACACAGGCTTGACAAACGTTTCTGAAGGTAGCAATAAAAAAGTCAGTGTAATGGGTGGCTGGCAATCCAAATCATGGTTTTGGCTCTTTATATTGGCCTTCCATGGTCTGTGGCCCACAAGGAATTCTCCCAACAGAAAAATAGACTTTTTCCCTGCTCTCCTGCCCCTGGGGGAGGGAGAATCAGGATAAAAGAAAAGTTGGTCAATCTCTTTTAGTCAGCCAGCCCTTCATCTTGCATGCATGTTCTGATGTCCTTGCTCAGAGTTGACGTCTGCCTCCAGACCCTGCTTTTGGTCACCCCTTCTTTACTTCTAGTCCATACTGTATCAGAGGCAGCATGGTCCACGACCTCTTCATTGATCTGTTCCCGTATCCGGCAGTCATCTCCTTAGTCATCACACTTAAAAAAGGTTGGATTCCCGTTTTTGAGCTTCTTCACTCCAACCAAAGGAAGCTTTTCAGTTGTGTCTGGTTAGAGCTCGCTACACTTATGGGCACTCACTAGTCCTTTGACAGTCAAACAATGGTTCTTGTGCCTTCCTGTCAGCAATGTTGATCAAGTGGCTATACTGAAGAATGGGGGGGATCCAGATTTTCTGAACCTGGCCCTGATAGTCATCCTAAACGTTTCTTGTCAGCACTTCTCCCCATTATATCTAGTTAGGCCCCAAGGTAGCACCTTAAATAATTCCCCCGTCATTGATAGTTCAAATATTTTTCCATTATCATGTTGTTCCACTTCCAACCTCAACTTCCCCCATTCACACTCAGACATTTAGTCACTTCTTAGCTACCCTACACATCACAGCTCTTAATCTGTCCTCCTAAATCAAGCCCCCTGGTAATTTTTCTTATTCTTTTGAAAGCTTCTAGTTTATTGGGATGTTTTCAATGACAGAATTGTGCAGTGGACCACATCATCTGAGGGTGGCTATCACTGTCAAGTTTCAGAGAAGTAGCCATCAGCAAATAATGGTGAGTCCTGTGGCACCTTAGAGACTAACAAGAATGGTTTAGGGGTGTGTGGCATGAGCATTTGTGGCCTGGATTTGTCAGATGCCATCTGGTGAAGTCGGTTCCAAGCAACAAGCCTTATGCCCCCCCCCCCAATTTTTCTGTTAGTCTCTAAGGTGCCACAGGGCTTCTCGTCAGCTATCGCTGTTATATAACAGACAATGGAGCTGGGCTGATTTTCATCAGCTGAAGATCTGGCCCAGTATATGCGGAGACTGCTGTACAGCAGGGATACCAATTTAGGTTCACATTTTGAAAATGACCCTGTCTCTCCAAATCACAATTCTGGGGTGCACAGGTCTAGAGGAATCAAGAACACTACATTTGTTCAAGCAAAGAGCACAGACATCCAACTAACTGATTTGCCAATTCAAAGGATGACATTTAGAAGTTAGAAAGGTGCATTTATATAAATGGAATAAATATTCCAACACACTATCTAAAATGTCTATGATTCTGCTGATTATGCTTCCCATTTCTTTAGTCTAATACCCTTAACGCCAATCTTAATTCCCTGTAACTGCAGGGCATGAGGCAAAGATGATACACTGTAGAATATTAGTAGAAGGAAGCTCAACCAGCAAGCAATGCTTATCCATCATGAAAGCTACACTTCCAACTAGATATAATGGTGGTGCTGGTTCACAGTGGATAAAAAAGACATCCTTGACTAGGTTCACTCCCTGGGACTTCCTGGAAACTTGACAGTCTTATTTGATAACATTTGGGTTAAAGGCACTTACTGTATGAGCAGCCATAGACCTCAACTCTCAGGCCTATTTTTCCACTGGGATTCCATTTCAGGGGGACAAAGCGCAGGAACCGGGCTTTCACAGGGTGCGGAAGTTTGTGGTGTACAACACTATCAGCATTGGCGTTCCCTGTGAAGATCTGAAAGGAAAGGAAGTTCCCATGAGACTTTTAACATTGAGTCGCTAGTGAGCTATGAGTCCAGAAACATCACTCAACCAAACTTCCATCACCCCAACACACATCTATCTATGGACTGAGGAAATAATACAGGGGTTGAAAGACCAGACATTACTGAGGTATGCATCCAAACTTTGGGAATGGAGCTAAATCTTCTTCAAATTATCCACCACTGAAATGCAGCTACCCTTACAGTAGAATAAAGAACCTGTTTTAAGCCAGTGGTGAATGGGGTGAGCATGGCTACTGAGAGTCCTGCATTTCCTCGTTCCTGGGGTGCAGCTCTCCCCTTTCCAGACTCCCAGTGTGATGGTCCCTGGTCCAATTTGCCTTAGAGCCTGACCCCACAGCACAGGCTGATGGGCCTCGAGGGCCCATACGGAGAGCCCTGCATGAATACAAATAAGTGGATACGTATCCAACCTGCATCCGCAAGAAACAGTCCACAGATATCTGTGTTGTAGTCGCGGTTGTGGATATCTGCATATTTTCAGGGCTTTAACTCTATGCAGATAAAAATATGTGGATCCGTATCCAATCTGCATCCACAAGAAATGGTCCACAGATATCCGTGTTGTATCTGTGGATGTGGATACAAGGCGGATATCTGTGGATTTGTAAGGTTCTACCCATAGGCTCTCTTGGGCAGGGTTACCCTTACTGCCTTTACCTTCTGGGTGCTGGAGGTATCAGCTACAAGTTAGCTTCATCTGGCTCTGCTTTTACTCCCATGGCTTTCCAAACTCCTAACCTCCACTCCTAGACTCCATGCTACCTGGCTGCAACAAAGACTTTTTATCTAGTGTGGATAATTACCTTAACTGGTGGCAGGTGCCCTCATAGACCTAGAATAACCCTGAAACAGTTACCCAGGAAACAGGGATTTCTTGATCGTGGGGCTAATGTATCTGTACTCCACCACCCTCCTATAGATGTCAGGCCCAGCTCTATCACGCCACACAATAACGCTATAAAAACAATATACAACGCTTTGGCAAAAAAAAAAAAAAAAACTTTTTTCTTCTGTTGAAAAATGTCATTTCATCAGGTTTAGGGACAGGATCATTTTTGGTTCTATATTTGTACAGCACATGGCACAATGGCTCCTATCATTACAATAACACAAATAATAATGTTGCTCAGATCCCACCAATACATTGGTGATCAGTGCATTGACCAAGGTTGTGGGAAACCCAGTGCCAAATCCCTCCCATGAACCAGGCAGAGAAGAAATATGAAACTAGGTCTCACATGCTGTAAGTGAAGCTATGTCCACACACAGGTTTTAAATCAAAATAACGCTGGTTATTATGATTTATAAAAAGCTTTGGTCCACATGACATTTTCTTGTTTTGAAATGACAAGCTCAGTCATTTCAAAACAAAGAAAGTTAGCTTGATTCAATAAAACCACATTTAAAATCAAATTGACACTTCAATTGCAACCATTATATTGAGATAACAGTGTAGATGTGTTATTTCAATTTAACTTTTTTTTTTATTATTATTAACAACATTTTTGCCCTTCTCTTTCCCAGGGTGCCTTCCTCTAGTCATATATTAGGTGGGGACATGGCCTTTCTAGGTGGCCATCTTGCTGCACCTCCCATGGTGCCCCTCTCATAAATCGAACTAGCAAGTCCTGTCCCTGAACATGCTTGTTTGATTTGACTTTCTGATGTGGACCTGTTAAATTGATTTAGCTTAAATTGATTTAATGCTTTTTATAGTGGTTTTATTAAATTGATTGAAGTTAAATCAATTTACCTGCCTCTTTGTGGACACAACCAGAGTGCCCTAACCACCTGGCTATTGACTATGTCAGAGTGGGGTATATCTATTTCTCAACTTCAAAAAGGTCTTATTTTCATTCTATTTCAAAACAAACTTCAAAACTTCCAAATGTGTTCACAAAAAATAAGTTTGTCTGTAATAATAGTTTAAAAAAAAACCAAACAAACAAAACAAAACAAAAAAACCCTAAAGAGAATGATCAAGGTTTCCTTTCTATGCACTTTAAAAATCTCACTAGGCTGCCTGGATGGTTTGAAAAATCAGAATCCAATTGAGCTTTGGTCTAAATTATCACAGCTACACCAATCTCAATGGAAATGCACCCAGTGAATTTGTTGAAGTCATTCCTTTGAACATAAAGACTGAATTTGGCCTTCTGAGTGCAAAATGTTGTGTGGACTAGAGACATTACTAAAACAACACTGGCCAGATGTTCTGCTGGTGTCAGTTAGAATAGGTCTACTAAAAATCATTAGAACTTTTACATCCACTGAAGATCTGTGTGATGGGCTGTTGGCACTTTCTACCTGATGGTACCCACTGTTGGTATTTTTGAGGCATAGCTGTAGTGGATGCTCCATCTCTCCTTGCCTAGCTGCTCAGCACTCTGGCTTGTCCCCTCTCTGTATTTCCTAGTTCTGGGACAGGTTTTACTACCATGGCTCTGCCGCTCCACCATCTGTGGACACCACAGTTCCATCATCACTACGCTGGTGATCTGCAGGAGGAAGTGAAGGGCCCAGACTGACACACACCTCTCGGGCCTAGCCTATGGACACTGCACCACCTTTTCCCCCCAACTCCTCTACAGATTTCCTGGGCTGCTTCTCCACACCCCCAGTACTTTTTTCTGCCCTTGTATCAGGGCCTTGTCTCCTGAAGAGCCTCAGCAACCAGCCACTGCACTGTCCTGAGTATTGACTCCTTCAGCCAGTTGGTCAGTCAGTCTCTACTCTCTGAATTCCCAACAGGCATTGCCTTCTTTTGCCTTTTCAGATCCTTGTTATACAGGATTTCTGGGCCCTGATTGGCTGCTTCATTGTAGCTGTCCTTTTAACCACTTTCTAGTCAGTGTGGGGCTGTCACCCCACCACACTCTGGCACATGGCCTTTTGCATTAATCTTTGAAAGAACTGCCGTAACAGCAAAACAGATTGTCTTAGCTATGTCTGGATATAGAAAGAGAAGAAGGCTCTGTTAGAAGTGTCTTCTCAAAGCTGATGCATTAAAAAGATATCAAGCTCAGGATTTTGTCTACATCGCAGTTGACACACATGCAGTGCAGCAAACAGCAGCTTATTTACATATCTATAGAAGCTGGGTCTTGTAATGACTCCAATGATTATCTCCTCTCTCACTTTATTAGGCAGGTAATGGGGTGGGTTCGAACTGTGAAGAGAAAGAGAAATACTGGCACAGTCCAGGCAGCCTTGAGGTTAACTATATACTAGAGAATTTGATCTTTTCTGCCAAGTCCTACTGATGAACCAAGCTGAAATAGAGATTATAAATGTGCAGGGTTGCACAACACAGACATTTATAATTTACTTCATCACGCTGTTGCTTTAAGGGAGAGCAGGTGCAGACACACTTCTCTACCTTACAGACTGTGCCTGTTATCTCTGACTTGCCACTATAACCCAAGCCAATTGGCACAAGGAGCAACAAACAAGAGGAAAGGGATTCAGAATTCCAAGTAGCTCCCCCAAGGGACCCAAATGAATAAAAAAAGGAATGAAGTCAAAATCATAAGTGTCAAAATGACAGTCCCATAAGAAACAATGCTGTTCTTCCTTTTAACAGTTCTATTAGTGTGGGAAAGCTCATGCATAAACTATAAGAAGTGACAATTGTGATGTAGGAAAGATCTTCATGTGAATACCTCCCAGGGGATTCCTGAAACATTCTGATAAACATGGATTTCAAGCAAATTGTAAACTGCCTGTTCCTACATGAAAAAGTTGGAGCATGGGGATGAGAATGCCAATAATCTTGTCAGATTTTCTAGGTTGAAAGAGGCTTCAATTTGGGAGTACCTGTATCAGCCCTAGAGGTACAAATAAACTTCAGATATGCTCAAGCTTCAGTGAACTAGATTTCAGTTAAATGAGTGTTAGGTTTTGGGAACTGAGAGGGATTGCTAGGCTTTTATAGCTTAATGCATAAAATCAAGCCTCACACTAGGAATCTGGCACCACTGTGTATGTCAACTAAAAAAACACCCAACAGACTGAAAGTGTCCATTAAAAGCACTATATGATCTTGATATAAATATATTGAATATAAGCAACCTTCCACTAAATGCGAGGAACAGTTCTGACAGCCACTATGATCTATCAGGACAATGGTAATATCACAGGAAAGCAAGCAAAGTTCAACAGTTTTGCTGTTTTAATGGAAATGATACCACCCAAACTGCCATGCCTTTGTTGGAAATGAGAGAAGACATTTGCAGCCAAGAGAAATTTCCCTGTAGGAAAAGCAGAAAGTAGGAGGAAGGAAATGCACTGAAATCTGTGACTGTTTTTATGATTCTGTGAAAGTTAATTTAAGGCTATACAACAGGAGGGTTGTGTGTTCCTCAGACTTCTCAGAGGCTTTACTGGTATACCAGAACTTGACAGTACTAGTACTGCAGCCAACCATTTTATATTTTCCTTCACTGTCAGCTGAAAACCTGTCATCACAGAGCTAGGATAATCTAAGGTCCTGAGAACCACCACCTTCTAGTTGTGTGTTTGCAGTTTTGTGATCAAAATGGGACATTGGAACAAGTAGTTAATGAAACTAGAAGGAATGTTTGGACCATGGCCTTGGTTTTAGGCGCCTCTAACATGTAAGTTTTATTGTTACTATGACTAGAAATATTTTGTTTACAAGGAGAATAACTGTTATTGGCTGTTGCTAGAGAAGTTGTTAACCTATTAGTAGCTATTATGAGTTGAGTTTTGTCCAGAGAAAATTTACAAAAAATGTAGTAAGTGTGCTTTGAAATGGTCCAAAGAAGCTTTTTTGGGGGGGAAGGATCTGACACCAGAGTTCCAAGGGTTTGAAGCTCATGAAGGGATGATCAGCTCCCCAGTGACACTCACCTTCTTGCATGAGGCTCTTAAACAATCTTTTGCCAGCAATCAAGGAAGAAGAAGAAAGAAGAGTAATGGGAATTGCTAGGCCATGAAGATGGAGGGCCATTTCTCATTCATCTGTTGTATAGCTTCCATGATACCCAACAAAGCTGTCCCCACCATCACCTTGTTGCTCATCCTGAACAGGTAGGCTCTTCTTTTATATTAAAAATACAATCAGTCCAGTGTAACCAAATAGAAAGCTCTAATACACACTGTGAGGCTCAGTTGCTAGCCAGTAAAGTCAGCCGATCCTTCCCATAGACATCAGTGGACTTTAGATCAGCAACAAAACATATTGAGAGGTAGTGTGGTCCAGTGAAATCAGGCACTGGAGCATGAGCCAGGAAATCTAGGTTTCATTCTCATTGCTGCTGCAGACTTCCTGTGTGACGTTGGTCAAGTCATTTCACCTCTTTGTACCTTTGTTTCCCTTGTTACTTTGTGTCCGTCAGTGCTACTTGACTGCAAGCTCTTCAAGACAGAAACTGCCTCTATCTTTGTGTGACAGCTTCTACCACAACTGGAACCTCTTTTTTGTTGCAGCTATAGATACTGTTGTAATGTAAACTAAACATTTTTAGGTGTGCTGGCATTCTTGTCTTGACTGGAAGACAGCCTGCCTATCACAGTTGTTTAGAATCTACTGGAGCCCTTCAGAAACCTACCATGTCTCCAGAAAGACACCCCCTACCCCGACCAGGGGCTCTCAACCTTTCATATCTCATGTCCCTCCAGTCACTCTATCAAAGAGCCTGAGTCCCACCATGAATAAAAGCCCACTTTTTTTCTGAGAACATTGTCTATATGTTTACAGACGTTTGGTTATATTTATCATTTGCAGTAAGCCTTAAGGGCATAAAATGCATTGGGACTGTTGGGAATAAATTTTATTTTCAGCAGGCATATATAATAATACTGGGACAAGTGTGCAGGGCAGATCAGTGGGAGGGGGAGCAAATTCTTCGTGATTGTTATGAAAATCCTGCATCCACCTAGTCTACTTCTGCATCCCACCAGCAGTATGCATCCTACTGGTTGAGAACCACTGCTCTAGACCACCTCCCCGACAGGTGTTTGTCTAATCTGCTCTTAAAAAATATTGAATGATGGAGATTCTGCAACCTCCCTAGCCAATTTATTCCAGTGCTTCACTATCCTGAAAGTTAGGAAGTTCTTCCTAATGTCCAACCTAAGATGTAATTGCTGGAATTTAAGCCCATTACTTCTTGTCTTTTCACCAGAGGTTAAGCAGAACTGTTTTTCTCCCTCTTCTTCCTAACAACATTTTACTAACTTGAAAACTGTTATATCACTCCTCAGTCTTCTCTTCTCTGCGCTAAACCCAACTTTTTTAATCTTTCCTTGTAGGTCACGTCTCCTATACATGGTATTTTTTGTTGCTCTTCTCTAGACATTCTCCAGTTTGTCCATATCTTTCCTGAAGTGTGGCAGCCCAGAAGTGGAATCAATATTCCAGTTGTAGCTTCATCAGTGTGGAGTAAAGCAAAAGAATTAAGTCTCATGTCTTGCTTACAACATTCCTCTTAATAAATCCTAAAACGATTGTTTGCTTTGTCTTTTCTAACAGTATTACAATGATGATTCATATTTAGCTTGTAATTCATTGAGACCTCCCAGATCCCTTTCCACAGTTCTCCTTCCTAGACAATCATTTTCCACATCTGCAAATGATTGCTCTATCTTAAATATAGTATTTTGCATTTTGTCTTAATGAAATTTCAAGCTATTTATGTCAAACTATTTGTCCAGTTTGCCCAGATCATTTTGAATTTTAGTCCTATTCTTCAAAGCACTCACAACCCCTCCCAGCTTGGTATGATCCACAGACTTCATACTCCCTATGTCTTTATGTGAATCATTGGCAAAGATATTGAACAGAACCCAGAATGGATGTTTGCAGGACCCCACTTGATATGCCTCTCCAGCTAGACCATGAACCACTGACAGTTACTCTGTGAATTATTTTTGAATCAGTTATGAACCTAACTCATAGCAGTTCCACCTCACTTTATTTCTCTAGTTAATTTATGATGTCACCCAAGATTATATCAAAAACTTCCCTAAAGTTAAAATAT
Organism: Podocnemis expansa; assembly: GCA_007922195.1. Classification (NCBI taxonomy): domain Eukaryota; kingdom Metazoa; phylum Chordata; order Testudines; family Podocnemididae; genus Podocnemis; species Podocnemis expansa. The sequence continues at coordinate 6,489,873 of ML681984.1, forward strand.
ACCACATCTACCCTTTCCCTACCCATCTATAAGGCTTCTTACCCCATCTAGGAAAGCTCTCAGATTGACTCAACATGATTTGTTCTTTACAAATCAATATTACTTATCACTTTCCCATCTTGTTGGTATTTGCAAAATATATGCATAGTTACTTGATTCATTATTTTTCAAGGTATAGATATGTAGGGCAAATGGAAGATTTTGTGATGGTATAAGAATAATGGGCAGCGGAGGCCCTCAAACAACTTAAGGGTACTTTGCAAAGTTATGTAGTAAACAAGTAGTTATCTAGTTGTTAAACTGTAGAATTATGATCATGGTAATCAATAACCCAGCAAATAGTCTACATGATTAGGGGAGGGCCTGATAACCCCTTCCCTATGAAACAAAGGACCTCATGAGCTATAATTATTGGACCATTCCCTGGCTTCAATGGACTTTAGCTGTAGGACCTTGGGTGGGCGCCTCAGAGGACATCACCCCCCTGCTGAAGCCTGCAGTCCCAAAAGGCTCCTCAACGGCTGTTTGGGCTGTAAGCCTGTCTATATTACTTTGTTTTTAACTCTGGGTACGTCGCTATGTCTGGGTATTAAAAAAGTAATCTTGGTTCATAAAATGTGTTTTACCTACTATTTGCATTTTGGTGATTGTTGCTAGTGGAGTCCTGGACTTGAATCTCCTTGGTGGTGGGGAATGAGATGGTAAGCTAACTGGTCTGTAATTCCCCAAGTTGTCTTTAAAAAAAAAAAATCATGGCATTTTATTTGCCATTTTCCTATACTCATGTCTCTCTCCTGTCTTGTCTTTTCAAAATAATGGCTAATGACTCCAACACGTCCTCACCCAGATCTTTGAGTATTCCAGGATGTACTTCCATGAGGCCCCGGTGACTTGAAGACTTCTAACTTTAAGTAATTTTAACATACTTTATTCCTATTTTAGCCTTATATTCCACTCTATTTTCATTGGCATTGACTATGTTAAATGTCTTGTTGTCAGTAACCATTTGGCAAAAATTTAAAGTAAAAAGTCATTTAACACTAATGTCATTTCCACATTTTCTATTATTGTTTTTTCTCCCTCATTGGGTACTGAGAGTTCACTTGTGGGGAGAATGAAGATATTAGACTTTGTGACTGATCCATAAGAGCCTCACCCATAGGAGACAACGAGGGACTGAATTACAACTCTGGTAAAACAAGAAAAATTCACTCTAATGTTGATTGGGTTCAAAAGGAAGCATCACATGTCAATTTAACAAAATTAATCAAAATATTTTGATTAAAGGAATGACAAAACATTCCAAATTAGAATTTCTTCAAAACTTCTGTGCCATATCAAATTTAGAAATTGCAGTGTTTCATCTCATTTCATATGTTGAAATGCCAGCATTTTCCATGGACTGGAAATACTAAAAAGCTATTTATTAAAATTCAGATGATTTTGGCAAAAAGGCCAGAGGAGCAAAACTAAGACAAAAACTGGACTAAAGTTTCTCAAAGTGAAGTGAGCATTTGTCATTAGACAAAATGTGTGAGGGGAGCAATTAGTGGGTTACAGATTGTTGTAATAACCCATTCAGTTTGAATGATCTCTTACAGTATGTTAACTACATCTGCTAAACAACCTATAGCACCTTATATTTATCTGTGACAATCTGTGTACCTTCAGGTTTGAGAAAGAAGAGCTCAAAAGCATTTCTTTCACAAGTGAATTTGCCCAATAAAAGATAATAGCTCACCCACTATGTCTATATAACATCCTGGGACTAATAAGGCCACAAAAACTGCAATGAAGAATAACGGGCAACCAGAAAGAAAGCACTGGAATAATTATTGAAAGAGGGTAAAACAAGGAAACTTCTGGGAAATAGCTCTACACTTTGCTGTCTTGGCCAAAACTCCAGTCTACCTCTATTTCCCCTACAACCTCAGACTGATGCAGCAGTTTAGTTCCTACTGCGGCAAACTACTGGTTCTCCTGCATTGGGTCTCACACTCTTCATAGGTGAAGTGGGTCAGGGCAGCCCCAATCACTTGAATCCTGCCCCCATGGGGCGCTTGCAATGGTGTAACGCTGGGGGGGGATGAAGGTGTTAGGGTCCCAGGCCCACTCTCTACTCCAGGTCCCAGAGCAGGAGCCCCACAAAGTGCAGTTATGTGCTGCTCACAGTGTCCCGGTCTACATTTCTTTCCCCTGGGCTGTCTTCCCTCTCTACCCTTTCAGTTCCTTGTGCCTGGTCTCCCCTTCAGCCAGGTCTCCTTTCTCAAGTCTCAGTCTCTACCGTCCCTTCTCTTCTTCGGTTGAGTTATATTTCACAGCTTCTCTTCTCCTTTGTCTCAGCACAGCACCATCCCCTCCTGCTGCTCCTCTTCTCCCCCCCTCAATCTCCCCTGTTTGGAGCAGGGTGGCTTTTATCAGATGCCTGGCTACTTCTTAATTGATCTCAGGAGTCTCTAATCAGCCTGCAGTAACCCTGGTTAGCCATTGGGGAACAAAGTCTGAGGTCACATATCTCCCATCCTCTACTCTCGGACAGTCTGCTGGCTTTCATCACTCACTCTATTCTAAGCTTTTGTGTATTGCCACGATGCTCTCAAACAAAAGTTGTGTTCATCCCACTTATGACTAGCTTTCAGGGGTGGCTGAAGTGATCCTCATGGATAGTTGTAAATATCAGTTTTGTCGGGAAAACACTTTGGATTGAAGGATGCTACAAACTATCATAACTATTTAGTAACAATAATATAGGGAGGAACTTGCTGCAAAACTAGAGTTGTAAAATAGAGGAACTGCCAAGTGTCAGCAGCTAACTCCTCCTCCCCCCCAGGCATGTATTCGTTATCTCCCATAATAGATAAAAAGGATACATGGGAGAGAGATTCTATCTCACATCAAAAGAGAATTTTTCTCCTAAAATATTGACTAAATTAACCTTAGTTAATAGAATTCAACAGCTTTTTCCATTGTTATTGCCAACAACATGAATCATACACCTCAGGCTGTACTTCTCCATAAATCTTGGAGGCTTACATGTTTCATATTGAATTAGTGGGATTAAAAATGAAGTGACTATGCTCATGCATATTCTAGCTCTGTTGGGCAATGCTTGGAAATCCTTCCATATTTAGCTTAATCAAAGTGAGTTCACATAGCTCTCTCTGTACTTTCGGTCTATCTTGCCAATGATAATTTGCCAGCCCAAGCCAGTCAGAGAATACCAGAGAGGTGTCAGTTATTCTATGCAACAGTGGCCTCAGATGAATATTTGATTCTATGCTCTTAAATTACTTTGCTGTTTGCTAACATTTCTATTTGGAGCTGTAGAATCATAGACAGTTAGGGTCGGAAGGGATCCCAGGAAGTCATCTAGTCTAACCCTCTGCTCATGTCCTATAAAAGGGGAGGGATGGAGAAAGTGATTTGATTTTCCCCAGTATTTTGTAAAATGGTAAGGGGAAATCCATTTTCAGTCAGTCAATGTAGATTTGCAAAATTTTTCTGGAAGGAAGAAAAAAAATCAAGTTTCAACCACAAATGCAACATTAATTATCTCATGAGACTACTGAAAATTTATCATATAGCACTATTTTATCTTTTCAATATCTTTTTGCTGAATTTTACCAGCACATCTTGGATCATCTTTATACATAGGTGTATGTTTGAACTGATTGAAGAAGGAAGGGAGAACGAATGAAATCTTAGGTTGTTTCTAAGTAAAGCTGGTCAAAATTTTATGATTTAAGTTTCATCAACATTTTGGGAGTGGGGAGGAACATTTGTGTGTGTCATTCCTCTAAGGCTTGAGCAACCCTAATGAAAACACCATTCAAAATGGAAAAATTTCTGTTGCATTGAATTTAATGGGCCATATTATGAATTGATTTGCTCTTATGGTTTTCTTGGCTTTTATCTTGAAATAACAATGGCTGAATCAAAATCTTGATATTTCATTCAGTCCATTCCTTAAAAACACTGCTACTAAAGAGTGTGTAATATTTTAATAATTGCACTTCCCTCCTCTGATTCAAGCAATCTTTTTCACTCCAGAACAGCAACACAAAGCTGTTTTTTTCAGATCCTGAGATTGAGACCCTGGAACTGAAATATTGGACATCTGTGTATTATTTTTCCCCCAAAAAAAACAGGTTTGATCCCTTAGTTTCAACCAAACTTTTATTTCCTCAATCAACCAAATATAAACAGAAGACTTTGAAAACCAACCATCTCTCTGGAATATTAAAAAATACTGACTTTCGGGTAATGATGAGAAGAGACTGTGTCACACAAATGTCCACATACGAAAAGGAAGGGTTTCCTCTTCTGCTCATCCATTAGAAAGGTGTTCAGCTGCCAGTATTTCCAGTGCCTTCAATTACATCAGAATGCTTCAGCCAGGTGCAAATTCAAGTTCCTTGTTATCATTAATGAATGCTGCCCTTTGGTCCCACGGTGACGCAATCATTAAACTGAAGGAAGTGTGTGGCAGTCAGTCAGTCAAATGCTAAGAGTATTTTATTGTTCTACTCTGAATTCCTATGTCTACAAATGGGGCTGGGATGGGACTCACCAGCTGGGTGAGGAAGTACAGGAATTTACTCTCAAATTAAAGATTGTTTAAACATATTCTTGATGACTGTACTGTTTGGGGAGCTGGAAAATCAATACACTGTTACAGGACAGTCTCTGCACAAAAGAATAAATGGGCACAAATCTGACATCAGAAATCAAACATTCTAAGCTGGTGGGTTAGCATTTCTATTTTCTTCATCACTCCATTGATGACTTACTAATTGTGGTGCTCGGAGAGATGAATACCAGATCAAAGCTTCAAAGAGAAGCTGCAGAGCTTGAATTTATTTGCAAATTTGACTGTATTGCTTCAGGCTTAATAGGGACTTTGGATTTTCCCCCCCTCATAACAGCAGGTGATTTTACCACATCTTCCTCTGTATGCCGTTCCACAGTGTTTACATCTTAACTGCTTTGATTTGCCATTACAGCTTGTTCCCATGGCTTACACTTCCCCGCATCTATTTCCTCCCATTCTACAAGTTCCCCCATTGTCAAAGTGTCTGACAAAAGTGGGATTTTCTCCCACAAAAGCTCATGTAATAAATAAATGTGTTGATCTTTAAGTGCCATGGTGCTCCTTGTTTGTTTTGCTGTTAACAGGAGTTCTCTCTGAAACAGAGAGATCCGCATATATGTAAATAATTAGTTAACAGACAAAGATGCCTGTTGATGCTGTTCAGTAATTACACACACACACCCCGTCAGAGCTCTCTGTCCAGAAGAGTGCAGTGCTCGGAACAGCTAAGATACTGCGCAGAACCCTCAAACTCCCAGGCCTCTGGTAGAGGACCACACATACCACCCATAGGGGTGAGAGGGGAATTTTTTTTTATATATATCATTGGTTCTGGGAGTTGACGGACCAATAAAACTTTTGTGGAGCATTTCAACTGGCTGCTTTGCACAAGACTCTTTGCATCAGCTCAATGGTTTTTACATGAAATGTATCTCTCATCTTAAAGCATTGCTTAAATTTTGGATTTGTGGCCATGTTTTCAGATCCTTGCATTGCCACGAGAAGGGAAGATCTGACTCCCAGCTCTAGTTACCCATGCTCTTTGATCCAGTCAGGACTAGGAGAACTCTAAAGGCAACATCATTCATCATATATAAGGCCAGAAGGCACCATGGGGATCATCTTGTCTGACTTCTTGTGCAACATAAGCCATAAGACTTCCCTAAATTAATTCCTGTTTGAACTATGGCAGATCTTTTTGCTCAACATCCCATCTTGATTTAAAAATTGACAATGATAGGGAATTCATCACAATCATTTGTAGGCTGTTCCAGTAGTTAACTACCATCACTGTTAAGATTGTGTTTCATTTCCAGCCTACATTTGCCTAGACTCCAACTTCTAGACAGTGATATTACTACCTTGGTGTAGTTATGCACTTCAAGACTAATATTAAATACACAATTTTAAACCATCCTAGGCAAAAGGCATGATAAAAGTGAAAAGTATATTTCCAAGAACCATGCCCATCACTCACTAAGTTTTCTTTATACTATCTAGTTGGACCGTTTCTTTGCCAAGAGTTTTGTCTTACCAGGGAGATTCATTTAAGGCTCTCATTTCATCTTTCAATTTCACGCATCAGAGTTTTACTTAAGTCACAACAAAGCGAGGACTTAAAAACCAGAAGCCCCATGAGAAGCCTATAAGCTGGTATCAGTAGTTCCCGTTTTAATAGGAAAGGAGCTCTTCAGATACGACTCCTACGTTTGAGAACTCCTCCATTCATTACTCCAAGCATAGGCGAGAGAAGAGACCCTTGAAGCAAGCCAGCAAATGACATTCGTTTACAGTGAGAAAGTCAGGCACTTGCAACACTCCCAGAACACGCAAGGATGAAATTTTTTTTCAGGAATTAGTTTGAAAATGATCTGAATAAGTAAATTTCAGAGAGTGACAGAGGTGACAAACAGTAACGTTGTGGGCAGATTATCTAACAAAGAGGAAAAGTATTTGTAGGATATTCTTTCAAGGATACTGCAATTACACTGGACCTTTGTGATGAAAAAAAGGGATATGCTCTATGTTCTCTGTTTAATCTCTGAAGAAGTTTAGCTCATCTAGTATCAAACAATACAGCGGGTATTAAAATATATTGGAATTCATCAGCTAACAAATGATATTAACACACGCTCAAGAACATTTCATATCAAAACAGTAATCTCATACATGCTCAAAATCTCAGGGATCAGTGCAACAGTGTTAAATCTACACTTGAAAGCAACTGGTATCAATACAGAAACATGTAGAATGAGTGCAAATATTCAGGACTTCATTACACACTGTTCTTGAGAATGTTCCCAGAAGGCTTTGCTTCTAGGTACTTACATGACTGAAGTATCTAGTACCCCAATGACATTTATTCTCATGCCACCACTGCAGTGAAGGGAACCATTATCCCCATTTTACAGCTGAAAATGACAGATTAAATGGCTTCCCTATAGACATTTAAAACTTCATTGAACCTCGATCTTCTAAATCCTTGTTCTAGTTCTGCAACCTATACCTTTAGAGCACCTTTTTGCCCTGTCGAGAAGCACAAGGATAGGTTTCACTATGGGGGTTGGAAACTTAAGCTTAACACAGGTGGTGATTAGATTAGAATAGATTATCACCATGGTCTATTGTGGCCCTGAAATAGGTGATTTTTAATCATGCACACCTCCAACAACACAAGCTAATTAAATACAGATAATGCATGAATGTGTTACAATGTTTAGTGTCTTAGGAGCTTCTTGCTAATAGAGCAGGTTGAAAAACCTTTTACCCCCATGGAAAATACAGGTATTTTTTGTTTTATTGCAGGAAATTTCAATCAAAAGCATCCCATTTCAGTTTAAAGCAAAAGTTTAATTTGAATTTGCCTTTTGAAAACAGAACATACAATTTGAAATGGGAATTTCCCTTTTGTTTAGATGTTCCCCATTGAAAGGATAAAAAAAACACACAGATTTTTCACCCCTCAAAGATATAATTTATGACAAAAGCCCCATTTTGGGGGCAGGATTTTTTTTTTTTATTTAAACTCACAGACATTTGAACTCGATCTAGTAGGAAGATGGGTGTCTGAAATCCAGATACATGTTTTGCATCTTGAGTTCAAATTGTAGGAGACTATCCTTTAAAACATACATTGATCAGGAAGAAATTTAGGCTAGAAATCAGAAGAAGGTTTCTAATCATCAGAGGAACAAGATGCTGAAGTAGTCTGCTAGTAGTAGTCGCAGAGACAAGACACCTAACTGGCTTTAAAAATAGAGCATGACAAATTCTCTGACAGAAGTATATGACTGTCAAATGTGGGTTGTCTAACTTTCAGATCAAAGCCAGGAATGGGAACCAGGAAGAACCAGAGTTCAAATCCAGAGAAGGAAGGAGGTCTGGAGCAGAAAAGGAATGTGGCAGGAAACAGAGCAGGCACAGGAGAGATCATAATACACAAATAAGCACTGAGCAGCTGGGGACTTGCTGAGCTTGAATGCAAACCTGTTGGCTACTTCCAGCCAATTGGCTGAGCTGGCAAATCACAAAATTTTGCTACAGCCCAGCTGGGCTCATTAACCGGCTAGCCCCAGGCTCAACTGAGGGAACAACAGCCAATAGTCCCTGACAGCAGAGAGGGCAGGAAAATGGACTTGTTTCCTGTGTTTCTCTCAGAATCTTATCCGTCATATTCACTACTTACACGATTTTGCCATGGACAAGACACACTTCTGTATTTAGCAGCTCCACTCCCTGACATCAGACCAATTTCCCTTAAAATTCTGCTGAGAACTTCTGCTATATTCATGGCTAAGCAGCAAAGTGTTAAACAGCCTGATGTAGAAATAATTGAGCAGAAGAGAAGAAGCTACATTCTTTTGAGAGCTGCTACAAAAGTCTTATGGTTTGACTCATTCTTACGGCTTTATCACGCTCCCCCAACTTCTTGCAAACCATGAAACTGATTCCTCTAGTGCATGTGTCTCTAATGTATTTATCTTGCTGCCACAGCTTAGACAGAGTGAAATTTGTTTAACTGCATCTCAACCGTGAAGATTGCTTATTTATCCTCTAAAACCTGTGTGCTTCACAACAGTCATGGGGGAAGGAGGGGCGGCAAGACAACTCATTCCGGGTGGCTCTCACATCATGCTCCTCGCCTACTATGCACATGCCAGATGTCCAAATCCCTGCCGATGGAAACAAATAGCCAGGAAATTCAGCTTGTCTGCTAGTGGTCTTGCTTCACTCTCAGGGAAAAAGCCAGGGGAAAGCATGAAAAGTCTACTTGGAAGTTAGAGCAGCAGCTGTAAGAGCCACTTGCAGCTCCTACCTCTCTAATTTCAGTCCTGGTGTTGGCATTAAGTGAGGAGGGCCAGCACACATGGATGATTTTCAACTCTCATGCAGTACCCCCTGAAAATCTGATTGTAAGTTTTCTTCCCCACGGCAAACCTCTAGAGAATATGGACCATAGTATTGCTGCCTTCCCTCTCCAGGCATAGCTTGCCCATCCCTACATTCCTTCTGTTACAGCTTGGTCCAGTCCCACTCTCTGCATGAACACCTGTTGGTTGAGCTAGGATACAGCTCATGAACCCTACATGCTTCTAACCACTCCTTGAGTCTAAGTACTCACTAGCCACCATTTTAGCCCTGGGTCTGTCAAATAGAGACTGTGTCTCTACACCCCTTCTTGGGATGGGCCCCATTGTCAAGCTACCCAGCCCATGGAACCAGTCCCACTGCTCACCCCAAGTCCCTTGTTGCTTATTTCATTTCCAGCCAAGTCAATCTAGATGTGGGAGTGCAAATTTCACAAGTAATAGCCTTTGGGTACAATGTAGTAGCAAAGCAAGGCACCAGGTTCAGCAAAAGAATTTCTGAACCACAAACACTTACTTTTAAAAAGCACTGAAGTTATAGATTTTAAGAATACAACAGATGTCTTAATACCATGGAGTCTTGCCTGAACACTCCTGTGAATCCTAGGTTTGGCCCAAGTCCTTAGTCCAGGTAGCCCTGCTAGCCTTCTTGTCCTGGCTCTCCCATGCCCAGAAGTGGAACCATCCCCTCTATCTGCCATTCTGTTTTTGGAGTAAAGAGTTGTTCAAAGTCAGAGGCCCCCTTGGAACCAAAGCCATTATTTTATTAGCATACAGCTCCTCAACACTGATGGCCTTTGATTGCTATGTCATAGCCGCCCAGGTGTAGACTCTCCACTAGGTGCCGCATTTCTACAAAGCTGCAAAATGGACATTGCTCAAAGACACATTGAAGGTTGTATTCAAAACGGAAGCTGATATAAATCATGACATTCCCAAAACAACATGGAATCAATATTTTCTCTCAATATTTTGTAACTTTCCTCCATGCTGACTCAAAAATCCTTATGTTTCCTTCTTACCCTTCAGAATCTCAATCTTGCAGGAAGGAGAGCAGCTCTAAACTTTGATTGTGGGACATGTGACCACTGAGCTAGACAGTTATAATGTTCTCATAACCCTAGTAGTTAGGCAATGGATGGGCCTTTATGAGCCAGATTCCTTTTATCTTCCACACTTTCCCTATCCTGTTTGTCCCTTTTAACAAAGATCAACTATTCAGAGACAATTAAGTCCTGATCCTGACTGAGGGATCCATGTGTAATCTCAGAACAACCACCACCCATAATGGCAATACTTTTCTGACATTCAACTTCAGTTTTCTTTCCATCAGTTTCCCTTACGTCTCCGAGTGTTAACGCACATTAATCTTGGCTTCATTATCTGCTTGTGCTACAGACATAGGTTATTTTAATATTAGCAAGAGCCATTTATGTCAACTGAAAAGAAACTAGACAATACACATTTTAAACAGACATATGCTTACTTCATTTTTCCTTGGTCACTTTGAGAAACTTAAGGAAAATAAGATTTATTTCTAAGACGATTCACATTCTGGTAGTGGAGCTGAAAAGCAATAGAGCTAATTTAATAGAAGTCAGTCTGCACTTTGCCTGAAGCCACTTTAACCATTGCAAAAAGAAAAAAAAAAAGTCACTTTTCAGTTTCTTCAAAATTTGTTCAGAAGTTGCGCAAGGCTAACGTCAAGCCTATTTTTAGGAATTAAGTCATACATTTTAATCAAGCTCTACAATGCACTTTCCCTTCCATTCAGATTTACAACTAGAGGCATTAGGAATTTGAAAAAGGAAGAAGAGGAAGAGGTTTTTTGAAAGAACGAATATATATTGGGTGCCGCCCCTTTATCAAACAGACTGGATATACATTACTTCTAGCAGAGACTATCACTTCCCATGTATAAGAGCTTTGAGCATCAGTTTGATGTTGCAGCTTCACAACGACCCAGAAACTAATCCCCAGTGGGCAAATCTTAGCTGTTAAATCAATATTTTGTGCTCTTTTTAATACACCATTCTTAGAACTTCAAATACAGCACTTCATTTTCTGCAGGGAAAGTGCGTTTTCAACAGGATGCTCTTTCATATTAAAATTGCATTCAGCTAATCTAAAAGCAATCTTGAAGTACACCTACAACTGCAACTGCAAAATGTACCCTAGATTGAGGGCACATTTCTTGACTTTATGCAATCAACCAGCTCACAATTCCAGGTGGCTTTTCTAGACTCATTCATTCTTCCTTGATTTCACAAAATAAATAATATATTATTGAAGGGTTTCCAGTGACCCCCTTCCAAGTATGCATTCCTCATATATCTAAAACTCTTGTCAACCACACCGGCAATTGGGGAATTTCAGGCCTGGAGGATCAGCTCCACTCCACTCTAATGAAATAAGTATAATTTAATACATCTGAAAGCAAGACAGAAAGAGTCAGATGTGAAGCAGCTTGTCAAAAGAAACATAGAAAGTTAGGGGCAGAATCAGAACTGGAAATTACGAGTTCCTGGCTTTCAGTCTTCTACTTTACCCATTCTACTTGACCTTTTCCTCACACTGTATCAGCTTGCATTCAATTGCTCCCAGCACCACACTTCCAGTAGTTTTTGTCAGGAAATGCCCTGCCTTCATGTGCAGTAATGGTGAGCCACTGGAGAATGACCTATCTTTACATATCAAACAAAGCATATTACTTCTCAAATAACCACTGATAGTATAACTGGGCTATCACAACAGAAGTAAGGTATAAACAAGCCCAGGTTGCATTATTTTGACATCCCCAGTAACTTAAATCACAACAATTTGCCATTATAATGATTTGATAGTGCTACAACAGTTACCCAAGGCAATTAAATCAAAGCAGACAGCAGTTAGTATGAAAACTGACAGATGTGTTCCCAACTATCCACAGTGAGTGCCATATAGCAGTTCAGCTTTCTCCCAAGATGCAAAAACAGTGGAAGTCCAATGGCAGCTTAAACAATTTAACAAATTTCTTCTGGCCTAAGCTTTCATAGGCTGCAACCTACTTCAGACTCATCTGATCTGATCCAATTCTAAAGAGAGGAAGCAATATTCTTCTTATCTATCCTGTGGAGCCCCCATTGGCCTGGAGTTTGAAGTAGCAAAGGACTAGGAACTGAAACTATAAAGCAATTATTCTTGAGTACAGGAAAAAACAAAAAAACAAAAAACCACACACACTCTCTCTTCAAGACAGAGATAGCATTTCCTCTCTCTCTACGGGGACCAGCCAGGAAATATTTAAGCATATATACTATTTTGCTCACATGAGTACTCTCATTGAAATCAATTAGACACTCAACATGAGTTATGTTACATATTAAATGCTTTCAGAACCAGGTTTTGTACAGGACCGGTTTATAGAGAACAGAATTTAATGATATCTAGAACCTGACTGAGGCCTAAAATGTCAACTTGCACTCGCAAGAAGGCTTAAAAAAAAAAAAAAAAGAGGCCATTACAAGAGCTTCAACCACCTTTCTAACCCACCCACCTCACTTTTCTAGGAGGGATGTTCTAATTATCCCAAACAGAGAGTCCAAATCTCCCGTTCTCAACTGTTACAGGGCAGTTACATGTTGTCAATAGAAAGTTGTGTGCATCAAAATCAGTTTCTGCTAATTTTAACTCTAATATTACCTTATTATGATGGATTGGGAGCACTCTTCACAGAATGGGACCACCTGCTGGTACTTTTGAAGAATTAGTTCAAGAGGACACTTTGTCCATAGCCTGTGTTCTGTAACTTCTTATTTGGCTGCTCAGCCCTCTAGCAGAGCACTTGTCTGTTCTCCCATTTCTAGGGAAGGTTTTACTGTTAGGGCTCTGTCATGCCACCATCTGTGGCCACCACAGTCCCAATGCCACTCTGCTGGCAGTCTGGGGAAGTGATCTGGGTCCAAACATTTCCCTGGGCCCCAGCTCAGGGAACTTATGGCCAACAGCCTATCACCCTCCTCTTCCCTTAAATACTCTACAGATTCCCTGGGCCACTTCCCCGTAGCCCCAGGAACTTTTCTGCTCTTGTATCAGGGCCCTGTTTCCTATAAAGTCCTAGGGGTCTGTCACTGTGCTAGCCTGGATGGTAATGCCTTCAGCCAGCCAGGGTTTCCTCCCTGAACTCCCAGGATGGACTGCCTTGACCTGGCTTTCCAGCTCACTTTTATACTGAGCTTCTGGGCCATGATTGGCTATTTCACTGCTCCTGTCCATTGGCTACTACTCCTAAGGCCCTTTTAACCCCTTCCTACTCAGTACAGGGCAGCTTGTCTGTCACACAAATTATGCAAAGAATGCAAAGTATTAAATCCAATAGTTTCTATTTATCTGCAACATGACAAAGCCAGTCAACTGATACAGTGAAATGATGACTATACACAGTACCTGGAACCCCTGTATTGTGGAGTTCACTGAAATCCCACTTCTTTAGCCAAAAGGCATTTTAATTCCACCCTGATGAACAGTCTTTACAGAGCATGAAGCTGAGGGCCTTATGCACTATAATCATCATTTTGTAAAAACCTAAGAACAGAAGAATAAAGATTTGTTCAACATGCACCTAAGTATTTGTACTTCTCCTTAATAATGCACTGCATGATGAACCCTTCTTCATCGGCAGTCATCAGCTTTCTGTGACATTTGTGGTTACAGTAGCATGTAATCTAGGAAACAGTATCACGGCTAAGTGATGCCTAACCAGAGAAAATGCCTTGCTTAACTCAGATCATAATGATGCTCCTGGTTTCTTTTTTAATAAAACTAATGACAACACTAGTTACAAATGTGGCTGGATACTAGTGTGATAGGGCCATTAGAAACACACAGACAGCAAACCAGAGAAAATGCACACTCTGGTTAGATGGAATTCACGGAAAGGATTCACAAAAAGGCAGACAGCTAATATGCAGTTGTCAATGTCTTACTTGTGATTTCCTTTTAAATGATGTATGAGAAAAATCATGTGGCATTATTAGACATCTATACTATATATGAGTGGAAGGATGTGCACATAGACCCATCTTATGCACTAATACATGGAAGATAGATTTGCGTTATGTTCCCTTCTGTAACACACTTCATTTATGTGACTTTAGCCAAGGCATTAGCATCCATATTTTCAGTGTTTGCCTCCTGGTTATGAGTACTTCAGATTGTAAGAGCCTAACACGAGACACTTTGGGGGCTGCAGGTGCTCAGCACCTCTGAAAAATAATCAGATCATAAGTGAATTTCCCAGGTCACACAATAAGCCAGTGGTGTGTGTAGGAACAGAAGCCAGATTCCCAGGGGGAGGCTACGTTATACTTGCACCCACAAATGACCTCACATCATCTCTTGACTCTGTGCTACCCACTCTAAATAGTGCAGTATCTGGACCTGGAAGTACCTGTAGCAATGTCATCTCAGGATGTCTGACCGCCATCTACATCAGGGATCCATTTCTCACACAGACACCTAATAACTCAGCCTCAAATTACCCAGCTATAGGGGAAGGGGTGATCCAAGCCAAGACTCATACACAATGCCTTTTAGATAGAATATGGCAAACCTAGGCGCCTGGTTTTCCTGACTCCAGCCACTGCTCTAACCATTAGACCACAAAGCCCCCTTCCCAAAGCCAAGAATACAACTCAGAAATCCTGAGTTTGAACATTTCACTGTGTTGTACAGCCCCAGCAAAGGCACATCCTCCTCTAGGTGGTGGTCCACATAGGGTTGTTGTGAACATTTCTAGAGTCTCTAGTCTCTACAGTCCACAACAAAGAGAAGAGTTTAACCCAAATCATAGCTATCTGAACTGTAGACCTGGAAGGCCAAGGCTACCAGCCTGCTATCAACTTATATGGGAAATGCTTACAGTTTTATCTAATGGGATTTGTTTCTTAGGTTGTTTGTTTTTTAAGAAATAAATTGGGTAAGTGCATAAAATTTAAAAATGAAAAAAAAAAAAAAACAAAAAACCAAAACACTTTCCACAATGTGTTATATATTGACTGCTTTTGTCATTTAGAGTGCAATGTGCAACACACCACAGATGTCTCACATTTTGATCATGTGTCTTTAAAGCAGGTTTCAACACCACGGCAGGGTGGACAGAGGAAAGATAGGGGACCTAGGCTTGGATTCAGGAGGCCTGGACCATAGCTGAGGACCACCAAAAATTTCTTCTCTGACCTTGAGCAAATGATTTGGGGCTGGATGGACAAAAAGAAATCAGGCACTGTGACAGTGAATGAAGAGAAATAAGCACCTTAGACCAGCAGTTTTCTAACATTTTTCTTGGGACACAGTTAAAAATATCATTTATGCCTGTAACTTGCACTAGGCCAGCGGTTGGCAGCCTTTACGGATCTCCAGGCCAGCCCCTCCTCCCTGAGCCCTCAGTCGTGCAGTGGCTCCCCTCCATGAAAAAATATGCAGCCACCACCTGAAAATTTGGCAGTGGTCACGGTGGGGGTGGGTGGAATCACCCAGGCCTGTGGCTGAAGGAAGCCTGGAGTGTTTCTTTCTACACCATCCCTGTGGACCACCACACCAGCTGCCCGATGGAGCAGGCGGCCTCTTTCATTTGGGGCTGGGGTCCCCAGACACATGACCAAGAGCAGCAGGGCTGGATGGCTTCTTTCTATGGCATTCCTGGGAACCTGTGTGAGTTCTCCAAACATAGCCGGGTAGTCGGCAAACTGAAGTAATGAGCTGCAAGGGGTCTGTCACTGATAACTCAAGCTAGAGAGGTCTTGTGGACTTTTTCAGCACACAGTCCCAGTGCAGGGGATGGCTGAGAAGCACAACCACCTCAGTCTCATGCCACCCCCTCTGAAGCTGAAAAATATTGCCACCTCAACAGGCTGGACAACTGTAAGTGCTGCAAGCTGGAGCACAGTGCAAAGGACACCCAGTGCCAGATTTCCCATTAGGCACAGTGCCTAGGGCCTGTGAAATTGTTTAGGCCCTATGAAGGAGGGAAAGAATTAAACAGAAAAAAAAAAAAAAAAAGATAATCCCCTGGTTTAGCATTAGAACAGTTTAAAGTGCATTATGTCAATCAACATAATTTAATTGGCATTTACCCCTCTTTTTGCACATTTCAAAGTAAACGTGTCTAGGGGCTACAAACACCAAAATCCAGCCCTGGGGACACCTTGGACTAGAAGGCAAGCAGGGCACTCCCTCCTTCCCAGGGGGTTTCAGTAACAGCTATAGTAAGCCACAATGTCCAGAAAAGTCAGCAAAAAGCTTCTCTGAACCCAGCGCAACCAAAGCAGGCCCATTAACTGGGCTCAGCAAAACACAAGCACAGGATTGAGGTCAATGCTTCTCAGGTAGCCTCAAATTCCCTAAGCCCTTTGTGACTTGGCCATTTCAGCTCACCTTCAGCTATCCATAAAGCTCTGGGTTTTATTCCTCCCAAGGCCAGTAGCTGGATTGTAAGAAATCCAGTTCTCTTTTAACTCCCAGGAGAAAGAATACCAGCTTCATATCTCTGCTCCCTCAACCTAGTCCACAAGAGTCTCTTGGACAGCTTATGAACCTCCAACTTCTCAGACAGCTAGGACTACTTCACTGGCTGAACCGCAATCTGCAATCCCATCTGTTGCTGCTCAGATAATTAGCTGCACCTATTCAATCTCTTAGGCCCCAAGCAGCTGTGGCAGAGGGGCATTTATATATCCCCATCACCCATACACTTAATCTACAGTAGGTAACACACTTACATGAGTGCTTCAGGAAGCAGCAAACTGGTGGGAGTGCAAAGGGGGAAACTTGCTATGTCACTTGTTGCAATGCAGTAGAGATGTTTACTCCAGCTCCTTGGGTAGGAATTTGGGGTGGCCTGAAAGACAAACTGCCTTCAAGTAGCTGTACCAAGTTTTGTGCTGCAGGACTTGGGTACTCAGCTAGGGTTGAATGAATGTTCATACAGTGCAGATACAGGATCCCCAGGATATAGGTACCTAACAATGAAATCTTGGGCTAATGTAAGGATTTCCCAGTGACTAGAAAAACACTTGATAAGGTCAGGATCTGAGGCCCGAGCACTCTCTTACACCACTCCTATTCTCTGTCTGAACTGTACACCCAAAACTCCAGAGTATCTCCCATCCAGGATTTTGTTTGTTTGTTTAAGAAAGATCTAAACCCTATTTTTGCCTCCCTGCCATCTCTTTAAATGTACTGGTCTGAAGCTTCATATGCTAATTTCATGTTGAAGCAAATATTGTCTCAGTGGCAACATAAACCTGCTGATTATGAGTCTTAAAAATGGAAATGCTGACACAGGTTAGCATACTACACTGCAAAGGACTACACTGTCATCCAGAGCCCATTTACAGAACATTGTTGTTATTCTTCATAGCCACTCTGTGCACTTCACTGAATTGCTTATAATCAGTTTGCTGAATGCTTAATCACTGAAAAAGCCCTAATTTCCACCCCCCATGCACCCTAATTATGAAAGTACATCATCTCTGGGGAGCCTACTCCCTCCAAAGGGCTATCCTCCAGAGAGGATAACGTGGACTCAGACGCAGAAATGACTGGTTCAGTGGCTCACCAAACTGGTTGCTGAGGGAGTGAACACAAGAGTTCACAGAACTGGCAGGAGGCCAGCAGCTTGGTTTTGTTGCAGCAGATGAGGCTTTTCATTGCATGAGAAGGAAAACAAAACCTCTCTCAAAAACAGATTTGTGCCACACAGTTTTTGGCTTGCCGCCTGAGTTTCTCAGTTCAGGAAGGTGTTTTGGGCCAAAGCTTTCTAGTCAATCCCGAGGAGAATGAGAAATGAGCAGGGGTTCTCAATCTTCTCTGTGTTGTGACTTGGTTGGCACCATGGCTAACCATTCACGACACAGAAGTCCAGAAACCCCACCAGAAGAAAGAGCTGCCATCTGCAGCAGAGAACATGCAGCCGCTGAAGAATCCAAGGCCAGAGGCCCTTCAAAAATAGAATAACCCCTCCACTGCAAAAAAAGCCACAGCCAACAGCACTGCTCTAAACAAAAGCCCTGCCGTCAAAAAAGTCATTGCCAACAATGGTTTCTATGGCAGCGCAGTTCCCACCCTCCCCATCAAACTTTTATTAAAAAACTATTTTTTCTGAACAGATCCAGTTAAAGAGCAAAATGGACTCCAATGCAAAAGACTCACAAGGATTTGAGCATTGTTTAAAGCACAGTTTAAGGGCTTCACTGAGGCTTAGGTAATGGGTTAGAGTGTTGTTATGTGTTATTTGTGTTCCATTTAGTGCCTCAATCATCTCAGAGCCTAGACACTGCACAAAAGCATAGTCAGAGAACGGTCCTTTTTCAAATAACTTGCAATCATTCTAGCTTTCTATTGTGTGGGGAGACTGCCCAGTAATAGTATCTCAATATTCATCCATTATGGCAATAAAAGGATGTGCACAGGGTGGGGGGATGCTGATGTAATGTTATGTATCGCTGTATTACTTTCCTCTTCTTCATTCATTTCAGTTAACTCTTTGCCAAAGCACAGGCCAGAGTTCTGGTTTTATGAGGATGTTTCCAAAGGCATTATATAGAATTAACACTTACAGCTATAAAACCCTGCTAAGAAGGTGTTAATAGTTCTCGGTCTGCTTCAAAGAAAGAGTCCCATACTTTAAGTAAACACACCTTGCATGCACATTGTTAAAAATGAATAGTCAATGATTGTGTAATTAAGGATGACATCATAATACATATACCCAAGGGAGCTGAAAGAAAGTTGCACCAGCAACCTTAATCTGACATTCCTAGTGTTTGAATAAATTACTTTGCAACCTTAATAATAATCTTTTAACACATTTTTGCACATCATATTTAAATATAATGTCCCAACAAAACGTTTACACTTCTATACGTTAAGACAAATATATCAACTATGTCTACACTTCCAAGTTAATTTGAATTAAGGAGCTTTAGTTTGAACTAACTTAGCCCCTATCTACCCTAAGCTTTCATTAGTCTGAATTAAGGAATTGCTTAATTAAAGCTTAGTTCAGATTAGTAAGACCTGACAGTTAATTTGAACTAAGACCTTAGTTCAATCATCAATTCAAACTAAGGATGGTGTAGACTAGAATTAACCCTTTGTTCAAATTTAAATTCAAATTAAGTGCAGTTAGTTTCAATTAACAGAGTGGACTAATTTGACTTACTGTCAAGTCAAATTAGTCCACTTTGTTAATTCAAACTAATAAGTTCAAGTTTAGTTAGAACTAAACTCAAATTTGAATTAACTTTTCCTAGTGTAGACACAGCCATCAAGGTATTCCCCTACAGGCTCCTTTCAGAGATGATTTTCCAGTCCTAATTGTGTGATCACAATATGGAGTGTGCCTCCTTAGACTGTCAGCATTTCTAGTCCTACACAAATGCTTCAGCAAACAAAATATCTGGGGATCTCTACAGCTAGCAGCATTCCAGGTCTTGGATTAATAGCACTGAAGTCCTCGCTGCTAGAGAAATAGAAAACTGTTCCTATTTTCAAAACGGTAGCAGTGTTGGGATCAGAATACAGAATATCCATTCCTTGGCTCTCTGCAATGGTTGCACTCTACAGATCACTATAATTTCCTCACAATACCATCTCGGTTAGTTATAAACTATCATCTGATTTGGGTTTGCCCCTGTTCTCTTTGACTGAGTCAGAATCCCAGTTGAAAACAGTTAGTTGATAGCAGAATTTAAGTTTCATAGGCCACACAGGCAAATGTTCCCTCCCTGGTCCCAGCTCTTGGGCTATGTCCACACACAAGCCCTTGTTTTGAAACAAGCTGTTTTGAAATAAAGGCCTTATTTCAAAATACCTTATTTTGAAATAACAAAAAAGCTATTTTGAAATAAGAGAAAAAGAGGGAATTGACATAGCACGTCCACTGTGACATGCTATTTCGAAATAGGGGAGGGGAGGGGAGGGGCAAGGAGGCCTGTGCTGGGCCGGGGACGCCCCACCCCCAGGATTCCCCTGCCCCCCTGCCACTTCTGCAGGGTGTGTGTGGGGGCTTCCCCTGCCCCCCTGCGGCTCCTGCCACGGGTGGGGGGCACCAGGGAAGCCACCCCCCCAAAAAGAAGCGGTGGGGGCAGGGGGAGCCCCCCACCCCCAGCAGAAGCAGCGGGGGGCAGGAGGGGGGGCGCCAGGGAATCCCAGGGGCGGGGAGCCCTGGGCTTGGGGGCAGCCCCAGCAGCAGAGTGAGCCGGCCCCGGAGCAGCCACCCCACAGGGGCTGCAGTCCCCCTGACCAGGATGTGGGGCTGGCAGCTCCCTTGCAGCCCAGGAGGGTGGCAGAGCCCTGGGGGTGCCCCAGCCGGCTTCCCCCCCGCTTCCCCTTGCCAGGGGTAGGTGGGGCAAAGGGGGCTGAGGTCCCCGTCCCCCCCTAATCCCAGCAAGGGGAAGCAGGGGGGAAGCTGGCTTGGGCACCCTCAGACCCCCTGCACCCCACTCAGCAACCTGGCCAGGTTGCTGGGGGGGGGGCTTCCCCCCAGGGTGCATAGCACCCTGGGAGGAATGTCCTTGTTACTTCAAAACAATCCTTGTTTTGAAATAACATGTCCAAACGGCTTATTTTGAAACAACTGCTTTCAAAATATCAATCCTTTCGAAAGCAAAGTGGTTTAAGCTGTTTCGAAAGGAAGGCTCTTGTTTCAAAACGAGGAGCTCCCTCCTTTCGAAACAAGAAAACGTCGTGTGGACATAGGGACTTTTATTTCGAAACAACCAGTGTTGTTTTGAAATAAAAGCCCTGTGTGGACATACCCTTGGTCTCCCAAACACCCTGTAGTGCAGGGGTCAGCAATCCCCAGCATGCATGCCAAGAGGGACACGTGAATTGATTTTGGGCATCGTGCAGCATCCTCTATGGCTGCTCCTGTTGTTGAAAGCCACTCTGGGTGGCTTCTTTCAGTGGAGGGCTAGGAAGAAAGGGGTGGTCCTCAGGCATGCTGCCCAAAGCCATTGTGGGTGGCCTCTTTCAGCAGTGTGCCTCAGGACCTCTCCCCCATCGGTCACCAAAAGAAACCACCCAGAGTGGCTTTTATCACCGAGCCTGGCGACCTCCCAGGCTGCTCAAAGAAGCCACCCAAAGTGGCTTTCGGCAGCATGCCTGCCCACCCACCACCATCACAAGCCACCTGCAGCAGCTTTTGACGGGGGGCGGGCACATCAACCATGACCACCACTGAATTGTAAGTTGGTGGCCTTTTTTTTTTGTTTTTTTTTTCTTTTCAGTGGACAGAGCCACTGGCACCAGCTTCAAGTTGGGGGAAGAGGGATCGGCATGGGGATGGGCAAAGGTTTCTGACCCCTGGTTCTAAACACTATTCTAATGGTGACTTTCCATAGTAAGTCAAACTGGAATAGCATTCACGTAGTCCAAAGTGGTGCTGGGATTGGATCCAGTTTTCAAAGCAGAGACTTGGTCCTGCATCAGTAAGCCATTGAGTCCCCAGAGCTAACACCTTCATTCATAACCTTTCCTTTCTCAGCTCTGATTGGCTCAACTCTCAAACGGGGACTATTGCAATGATCAATAGAGACAGGATTTCTACCAACAAATGTTGTGCATTTATTTTAGTGTGATTCCCTTGTCTTGTACATCGTTTTCTCTGATCACACGGACATAGTAGGAAATTAAATACTGCCCTTCATGCTGGTGTTGTTACATACAGAGATCCAGGAAGTCTCCATGATTTCTGAGAGGGCTACGACATATGTGGGACCTAGAAGACTCATTGGCCATGACAGAACATCCCTACATAGCTTCAGAACAGCTAGTCATTGTAACTGTCACATCCTAGACTTGGATGTTTCTAGGCCCTTCTAGCTGAGTTGCCTTGTCCTGCTCTCTGCATGTGTGTGAAAGCACAGACCGTTGCAACTAAAATCCCTGTCCCCTCTCCACTGTTCTTTGGGGTTGGAGGAGGAGCTTCAGGAGAAGCAGATAGGTTGCACATACACATCAAAACAGACAGAAACTACAATGCCTATAAATTGTCTCAGCTCAGCAGTAAACAAATTAAACCATCACATCTTCCTTCTCAGCCTGTATTTTTCCACATACTTCTCCATGATGTCCCTGGGCAAATATGAAAGATTTCTCATTTAATTTTTATGACATTATAAGTAGGCCCAATCCTTGAGACAATATTTATTTTTTCTCTATGGAAGACACCATAAATTCTAATGTATGCAACCCCTGAAAATTCAATAATAGACGTGTTGTTAAAATAATCTAAAAATATAAACTAAAAAAGTACCTATCAAAGGAATCATTACAGACATTGAAAAGGCTTGTTTCTTTTCCTCATCCTTTCTGAGTACTGAGAGAGAGACAGAGAGAGAGAAAAAAAAAACCTGTGTCTAGGAAGTAAAAGGCATTATAAACCATTAGAAGACATTGTTTTCAGTTGCTTATTAACTTTGTCAAACTAACTGATTAGGTTGACATTTTTCATGCACTTTGTCACGTGATCATGCATTTCAGGACTGTAGCATAATGCACACCCACAAAAGGTCTGAATAAAATTATTAATGGCAAAGAGCAAGTGAGCAGGAAAGTGTCATCTACCCTTTTATGTAACACAAGCACTAGAAGTCAACCAATGAAATTAAGAAGCAACAGGAACAAGGACACACAATGTAACACAGTAATCTACACTACACAACTCATTGCCATGGGATGTTCGAAAGGCCAAAAGTGTAACTGGGTTAAAAAAATAGATAAATTTATAGAGGATAGATCTGTCACTGGCTATTAAGGAAAGTGATCAAGCATGCAACCTGAGGCTCCGGTGTTCCTAGATCTCCAACTGCCAGAAAATGGGATTGGGTGACAGATGAATCCTTCAAAATTGCTCTCTTCTGTTCATGTTCTCTTGTACAGGCCACTTGACAGAAGATAGGATCCTGGGCTAGGCAGACCATTGTTTTGACTCAATTAGGCTGTTCTCCTTCTAAATTAAGGTTCCACAAGCAACCTTAATAATGGTACCAAGTTTCAGAGGGGCAGCTGTGTTAGTTTAGGTCATCAAAACAAGCAAGGAGTCCTGTGGCAGTATTTCTCGCCAAAGGCAGTGGGGCAAGGGTGGGGGACAGTGTGGCAGCACAGGGCTCACTGAACTGTGGAGTCCAGGGCTGTTGCCCCTCTCACCCTCCCCCGGATGGTTTAATTTATAATACTCCCATATCTTGAATACTGCATGCAAATCTGGTTGCCCCATCTCAAAAAAGAAGCATTGAAACTGGACAGGGTACAGAAAAGGGCAAAAAATATGATTGGGGAAAAGCTTCTATATTTGGAGAGATTAACTGGACATACTTTTCAGTTTGGCTGACTAAGAGGAGATATGCTAGAAGTCTATAAAATCATGACTGGTATGGAGAAAAATAAATAAAAGTGTTATTTACCTGTTCTCATCATACAAGAACTAAGGTTAATCAAACTGAATTAATAGGCAGCAGGATTAAAACAAACAATAGGAAGTACTTGTTCACACAATGCACAATTAAGATATTGAACTTCTTGCCAGAAGACATTATGAGGTCAAGACTATAATAGGGTTTTAAAAAAAATCTAGATAAATTCATGAAGGATAGGCCCATCAATGTTCAATAGCCAGGTTGGGCAGGAATTGCTGTTTCCAAAAGGTGGGAATGGGTGATGAAATGGATCATTTGGTGATTATTTCTTCTGTTCATTTCCTCTGAAGCACATGACATTGGCTACTATTGGAAGACAGGATACTAGGTTAGATAGAACATTGGTTTGACACAGCATGGTCGTTCTTACCTCAAATTATTTGAACTGCTGAAATCTTCACAGTGTGAGTAGAAACCTTATGAGAATAGACTTTTTAGGTGGTGGGGGGAAGTGGCAAGGGAAAGCGGTGGCATTTAGCCTGTGAGTCCCCATCATCATGTCAGGGATGGCTACAAAAACAAAAATGAAAGTAGCAGAGGCGCCTTAAGTTTCATTACCTGACTGGGGATCAGGTGGCTTATAATGGTGATAGAATATGTTGCAGTAGATGACTATTTTTTATGCTTGCCAAAATAGAACTGGCCTCTGGAAATATCTGATATTGCTGGATATGTGTGGTCTACAATTATACCCTTCCCTCGAAAAAAAAGCTCTCATTCACAGTTTATACTACTAACCAGTGATACACAACAGAAGAGTGGTAATAACAAAGGCCAACAGCCCTGTAACAGTTTTCTTGCATATTTGCTGTCCTTAAAACAAGACCCTTGAGAGGGAAATAATAAGCGTGTAGCAATTTTTTCACAAGATTATTTTATGCAGAACATTAACGGCAGTTTTATTACTACTGTCCACAAGAGAAAACAAATCATCCTATATACATAAAGAAGAGTTAATTTCTGGAACAAAACAAAATTTTGAATTTATGTTAATATTGCATCTCATTGTCTTGAATTTATGCAAGGTTTTACCTTTTTTTTTTTTTTTTGACACACACACATATGCACATCAGTCTTGCAGCAAGGAGAGGACATGTTTACAGTTAATCCTCATGACCACTAATAGAGATTCTTGCTGTTACAATTCCTAATGGAACTTAACTATGCAAACATTTGTGTATATCTAAGTGTCTGTTGTGTCTCTTTCAATGAAATCAAAAGAGATAATGAAATAACCTTGCCATGCATGATTAATATGCATATAGAGACAGAACTGGTAAGCAAAACAGTCCATTTCGAAGAAGAATTTCTGGAGTTCTGGTTTGTTGTAAGCCTTCAGATAAATCAGCAAATTTCATTCTGTCTCACTTAGGCAACTTTAAATTAGAACAAGTGTCCCTTCTGTAGATAATTCCTCCAGAAAGAACTATGATTCTGGACCCCAAATGTTAAGCAGATCCTATAAAGGAAAATTGAGACCCAAATGACTAAAATTACAAATATATTTGAATTCAAGTATTTGTATTCCTACAACCATTCAGATTTCTGTAGCACGGGAACAATGTCAGAACCTCTGGTAGTAGCATGGTAAGGCTCTGAGATACACAAAAGGAACTTTGCCCAAAGCAAGAGAAAGCTTGGAGATTTGAGGAAGCTGAATTCCTTTGCTCTATCTTTGACACTTTGCTCTGTCATTTGCCAAATAAAGCTAATATATGACTTAATTCATGTTACTTGGACATGGGAAGTAGGAAAGACCTAAGAAAGAAACACTTCTACTAATGATGGGTGAGAGAGAGCATCTACAAAAAGTCGGTCATGTTTTCAGCTTGGAAAGACATGCCTGACCACTTTAATAGCCCCTGTCAGTACTAACCTTTGACAAATCTTCATGTCAAGGTCTTTCCAGAAAGATTGCATACTGTCTTTTGTTCTGCATATAGAAAGGTCAAAGCCATCCCTTGATCCCAGACATCGTTATATGTTCCTGAGTGCCAGCAGGCCAGCCAGATCATGAAAACTAAAAATAATGTTAAAGTTAATGCACATATTACTTCTGGGGATGCTTGCTAGCCTCAGGCAGATGAAACATCCCTCTTGGACAACTTGATAGTAGAGTGTTATAAATCTAAATCTGCATGAATCTGGTCTAAAATTCAAGCAGACTTTGTGAAGTTATACTGAGGCAATCATTGTACTGAAGAATGATGACTGGAAAGTCAATGATTTGCCAGCAGCAATGAAGGAACATTCAAGGTCATGATTTTGCTCAGAAAACAACTCCTTCAATTTAAGTGTGCTCCAGGAGAATGGAAAATTTAGCTGAATTATAATAGAAACTGACATCAGAAAAGGTAGCAGAGGAGGAGTGCATTGGAGAGCCGTCCTAATGATGCATCTGGAAGTATTTATTTTTCCAGATGACTATTAAGGAAAAGGATTCCAGTGGTGCGGCCCTCAGGCTTATGTACTAGTCCTCATATGGACCTCCTGGTGATTTAGGTTTGAGACCCCTGATCTAGAGTTCTTCATTCATAACTCAATCAGTTTGAGGGGGTTACAGGTCAGAGGCTGATTCCAAGGTTGGCTAGTTATTCAGGATTCCCCTATAATAGGTTTTGTATGGGAAAAATAGATGTAGGATAATTTCTTTTCCATTTTATTTAAATAAATTGAAAAGAGGTGCATTTTTAGTTCAAACATTTGGGTTTTCCCTGCTTGATTTACCACCTAAACATTAACAACACTGAGCAGGTACACAACCTCTCTTTTACTTTCCTGCAAAACATACAAACTATGAGCTCGCCTCTGGATTCAAGATGAGTTAATGTGAAGTTCATAATATGCAAACAGCATAAATAGTGAAAAGTAAAGTAGCCTCTTCAAATATTTATTGATTAATGGTATTCTTACATAGGCAGTGGGTCTCTCTCTCTCTCTCTCTCTCTCTCTCTCTCTCTCACACACACACACACTTTTGAAGACCATGCTGAAAAGAAAATCATATAATTTAGAACCTCTGTCTAAATACACAGGACTCCAATTCAGTTCTGGGAAGCATGTGAAATCTACCTACAATATTTTTGTGGCTGTAAAATGCTTTTCACTCATGGATCCAGAAGTAGTTGAGAAAGTTGTGCAAGTACCATTGATATACAACCTCTTTTTCAGATGGGAAGCTGATTAAGAAAGCTTAAATGAGAGGTCATAATCCTAGAGTGATCAGATGTCCTGATTTCATAGAGATAGTCCTAATACTCAGGGCTTTGTTTTATATAGGCCCCCCTTACCCCCCCCCCCACTGATCCTAATTCTTCACACCTGTTATCTGGTAACACTACAAAATCAAAGAGCGAGACAACAGCAGAACCAGGTGTAAAATTCATGTCTCCCCATATGCAGTTTTCATGTCTTAGCCATGACCATTTTCTACTACAGATGATGTTTTGACTGTGTGTCACTCCTGGCCATTCAGCTACTGCTCAAGGCAGCTTAAAACTAGAGAAATGACAGTTAACAACATATAGTACTGAGAAGTGGAAGTCATTGGGGTCAGATTGGTGTCAATGGGGATCAGTATGGTTGACCAGGCAATAGCAACTTTGAGAAGGTTATTTCAGGGCAAAGCTTGCTTGCATTTAGCCCAAAACCCACCCACCACAAAAGTGGCACCACACAACATTAATTTCCAAATTATCCTCTAAATTTTAAGTAAAGCATAGAAGGTCAACAACCTTTTAAAATGTTCCTTGAAAAGTCCAGGGCCAGAATCCAATGTCCACTGAAATCACAGGGAACATTTCCACTTACTTCAATGAGCATTGAATCAGGCCCTAAGGTCTAACGATAATAATAAAAAAAATATGTGCAACTTTATTTCAAAGATCTTACGATGATTCTTTTGTCAATTTCTGTAGTTGAAAGGCAATCCAGAAAATACTCTCTCAAATGGCCAGTTCCTCTGAAAGCACAAGGGTAGGGTGGCTTTTGGAACACAAATCCAAATATATTTATTATGTTTAATATTCAAATAAAATTTTGATTGGATTTTATTCCTGAAAATTCAGGTTACATTCTCTGTTCTACAGCTTCAGTGGGAATTCCTTTGCTACCTCTCATATACTGTATTTGATTACTCTTATGCATTCATATGTAGTATCTCAAAGTCAAGGAAACAGATGCTATAAAATAATAAAGTAAATAATCACTTTTACAAAAATTGTACACAAAAAAGCTTTGACACAAAACCAGAACGAAGTAACAGGAGAGGGACAGATACATTAAGAGGAATGCAGGAGGAAAGAAAAAAGATTTGAAATAAGGGAAGAAGAAACCAGAAACATGTTCCCAATGAATGTGCTCCCCATATATGGAGGGTCTGCAGTTGTGCAAGGCAACTTCATGGGGCATACTAAAGTGGAAAAACTCCTTGGTCCCACGGAAGAGTTGAGGCAGGTTGATGGGCCAATGTGTGAGGAAGCTTGCCTTTCTGCACATAAACACTGTGGGGCCTGTTTCCTGTTTCTCATCTTATCACATGCACTAGCAGAATACTTCTAGGCAGCATCTACTGGCTCCTGGGACTCTTTGTGGGAGTGCTTGGCACTGTCCAGCATCCTCTGCTCATTACCAATCTGGAACTCTGCTTTTCAATCTTTAACCACTTTCCAGTTCCTGTTTTTTCATCTGTGTTCTCTGAATTCAATGGTGCTTTAGGTTTTCTTATATCTCCCTCTTGGTTTTTGGTGGTGGGTGGGCAGGCCTTCTATCCTAGTGTCTGCAGTAGGTACACAAGACATTGGACTTCATCTATGACATCTTTGGATCTCAGCTCAGTGTCTTCCACCAGCACTCGTATGCCGAATCTTTAAGTCCACTCCTTATCTCTGCATTTCCAATCTGACAACCATACTCCATTGAACCTAGTTCCCCGCCCCCCAGCCAATGCCACTGTGACTCCTTTGGCCTCTCCCTCCATCAGACTGTCCTTGCTCCCAAAAGTGATAATCCTATTCCTTGAGCTCCCCACACCCACTGTGTATTTGCATAAAGCCAAAGTAAACTCTGCTGTGTTGTTTTCATTCCTCACTGAAAGGCAATACCCTTTTGGGGCTGAATAGCCTCAGTATCAGAAAATCCTTCCCCAAAGAAACCAGCTCAGCACCCTAAGAAAATATTCATCAGAATATTCACCCACCCCAACCGCAGGTGAAACTGGATAGTAAAAGGCTCACCCCGTTCAGAGAGAAGGTGAGGGGCTCCTATAGTGGTCAAGTGTTCTGCAGAGCCCTGCAATTCATGAATCAGAGCACAGCAAAGGCTTCAAAATTAGGTCTTGAGGCATATCCTCCTTGATCAAGAGATTGTGTGTGAGTTGCAGTGACTTGAAGCTAACCTCAGGATGCCCTGTGGTCAGATACCCTTCTGTGAGTCACAGCTCCTGCCTTGTTTCCTCCAGGAAAGGAGAAAATTACTGCTTGCAGAAAACAGCAATCAATTATTGTTCTTCTCTCTCAGCCTTGGCCTGCTATCTGCGCCATGCAAGCTGGCACACAAGAAGCCGGGGGCCAAGGTTCCACTCAATCTCACCCATTCCTGGAGAAGAATAAATTGAGTATCTGCCTTTCCTCCAACACAGCCAGACCCAAAGCCCTGGTAGCCCACGTCAGTGAATGAGGTGTGGGAGGGAAACAAGATTTCGTACTCCTTTGTGTGGGCTGATGTTCAAGTCAAGTTCCCTGTTTGAGAATTAACATTACCACTGATGCCCTCTAGAAATGAGGCTGAGCTGTACTTCAGAACAGGGGCATAGCCAGCCCCACTTTCTGGCCAGGCCCCTGACTCTCCAGGGTGGGCCTGGCCAGCCTTACTTCTAGTCATGTGATCAGAAACTTCCCGCTGATGCTCCAGTTGCCTAGAAAATGTAGCGTTGGAAGAATGAGGGAGAGGAAGAGGCAGCCCAGCCCCGACCGTGCAAAAGGCTGCAGTAGATGCTCTGGGCTGGAGCTGCATGGGTGGAGAGCAGCCCACGCTGCCTGTCTGCCCACCACCGAGCTCCTGCTCATGACCACCTACCGTTGGCTGGTCCGTGGTCATGGCGGCCAAGCTTGCACCACTGCTGGGTGCTGCACAAGGCGGGGGTGGGTTGGCCTCCTGGCCAACCAGCTTGGCACATGCCCACCCATAGCTACACCCCTAATTCAGAAGGCTACCATTTCTAATAAGATCTCAGAGGAGGCTGTAGGGAAACTGCCATTGTCCTTCACAGAGGCCAGTTGAACCAAGTGAGCCAGGGTTGAGAAGTACAATCTTTTTTAGGGATGCCTCATCAGAATTTTGCAAACAAATTCTGAAGGATTTTATCACACCCTCCGCCACTTACATGGGACTTTTCATCAAAGGAATCATTCACAGAGCTTGCTTGATTCAGATACATTTGTTCAGACAACAAAGGACCGAATATGTTTAACACAATGTTGGCTAGAGGATAATTGCTCAGGATGTCATTTTGATCTCAGCATGTAATTAAAAGGGAAGAGAAAAAGCTTGAGTTTAGAAACAACCTTGAATGTGGAGAGGCTAATTAAGATTGATTTTGCCAATCACTGCCTCAGAACACAAGACTCTTTGTTTTATCGGAAATGAGACCAAAAGTGTCAGCTGCTTTATAATCAGTAGAATGTCTACAAATGTTATCCATATTGAATGCATGGTAGACTCAAGCCTGGCTGACGATGATTGTCTCTAACTCCTGGAGTTTCTAGCCTCATCAAGCCCTTGGAGTTTTAAACCCAGGTTCGTGGAGTCACACTCTAGTCCTCCAAACAATGACTCACAAGACAGAAGATGGAACCAGAGTCTATGAGCAGAACTCAGGCACAAGTCCCATCACTGGGATTTCTCCGGGACTCCTGATATTTCATAACCCCTGTTTAAGCCAGAGAAGGAACCACAAAGATGTCTGTACAACTTGGCTTCATTGTTCCATCGACTGCTAGGCTGGCGTTGACTTGTTCCTGCTTCTCATCCTGACCCTTGGAAACTAACTCCTCATCCCTCCCCTCTGCTTTGTCTCTGGATTCTGGTCTGCTGCCATTCTCACCCAGCCTGACTCCTGATAAATGGCTCCCTGGCCTGTGGACCCTTGCTCCATGCCTGAAGCTAGCACCTAGGCCTGCCTGTCCCTGCCATAGCCCTGACAATCCTTTCCCTTTAGATTACTCATGACAGGCACAATCAATAAGGCTTTTTAGCCTGAGGCTTGGAAGGGTCTGGGTTTTTTCAACCCTATGTGCATCATACGATAAGGCAATGAGGAGGCCTAGATGAAGCATTTAGTTATTTATGGCACTATCAATCAATGCAAACCATTGCTAAATGAATTAAACCATGTTGCAGTAGTTGGCTTTCCTACTGATTTTAACAGTCATACAGAAAAGTAATATTGATTCGCTCAAGTCCAAGTATCATTTCATTACATTTCATTCTCAGTGAAATGGAGAGCCACGGGGTCCCATTCATCATTGTCTTGCAATCTGTATGGCCATGTACACTAGCAGAAAGAGAGTGTAGAATAACCACAAAGTGAACCAGTAGTGTTTTGAATCCACACGGCATTGGTATCAATAATGCTGCAGGACAACAATGCATTGTGCCCACTGTCAGCATCACAAGTCTTTGTTTATATATGGCGGCCTTCAGGGGTCTGCTGACTGCATTAGGTAGTGCCTCACCTTCTGTAAAAATAGAGTTGCTCCATGGGGGGGGGACCTTTCTTTTTAAAGTTAGACTTTTTTGTTTTAATTGATTATGTGCTTCCTTTTGTTACCTGGCTTGAGGGAGAGGAAAGGGCTTCAAGGCACCACATGTTCCTATGCTTTTATAGCCCTTTTTAAAAACAAACAAACAAACAAACTTTTATTTATTTATTATAAGAAAATAAAAAGACTGCAAGGCTCAGTCTTTGTAGCCAGACCAGGGAAACCCTCTGTCATTAGCATAGCTTGTGGAGGGTACCCTGTTATTGAAATACTCTATATTTCATTTAAACAAAAATGGAGGCTCCAAACTGTGATGTCTCCAAAGCCCTCTCCAGATTTGAAAACAAGGCTACTGCATGTCTCTATGGTACAGCACAGAACTCGCATCCCAAAGGCCAGGGTGGGCAAAGCAAAGGCAGTTTAAAGTCATCTTTGTGCCTTCCTGATTCGGGGCTTCTGCAATGGCCAGAGCAGAGCCTGGTATAATTTCAGTGCAGCCCTATGGGGCCGTTTAAGTTATGGAAGATGTTCCCTGGCTGCCTATGGAGAACAGAACTGCTTTGAATCTCCACCACATTGCATGCTGCAGCACTCGGACAAATCCTTCTGGCCTTATCCTGGCCCCTACAGCAAGACTTAGGAGAAGGTCTTCAGTAGATAGCTTGTGGCTGTCTCCCTTAGACCTGCACTGGGAGGAATTCTCCCCAAAAAGACCTAAGTCTTTCAGAGCCTTTTTATGCTCCTTCAGTTCCTTTAATCAGAGTACAGGGACTGGAGCAGGAATTTGAATCATATCCTATGCCCATAAGAACAAGTTTTGCTTTCAGGGAGATGTGACTCATGCAACCTCATTGACTTTCATAGGATTGCACAGGTATAGGGGAGAATTTGGCTCAAATGATTTAATTCAGTCCAAATTTCTAAGGTCTTTTGTAAGCAGCTTCTTTCAGCACCAGGAGAGGAAAACAAATGCAGAAACCTCAGCTATTCATATTTAAGGCATGTAGGAAGCCTTAGTGCTGTTAGACTAAGAAAGAAAAGTTAAAGGACTATGGTTATATCAAGTAGTGCTTGGTTTTGGTGTAAATTCACAGGACTGCATTGCTAAGGCCTGTGGACGTTTTGCTACCTTCTTCATCAGTCTAGGACGGATAACATTGTGCCGATGCCCTGCCTTTCTTTCACATTTCCTATTTCTAAATGATTGCAATATACAAATGTTATCTAAATCCACAGCCATGGAATGATGGAAATCACATCACAGCCTATTGTACAAGGAGAACAAAAACGGCTCATGGCAGTCCCTGGGTGGGAAGCGGGGGGGGGTGTCTATGACAGTGGTTTTCAATCTCTGGGCACAAGACCAGATTCCCAAAAGTGTCTGCACCTCCATTCATAATCTGTAGGGGCCTGCAAATGAAAAAAGGTCGAAAAGCACTAGTCTATAGTAAAACTCCTATGACTAATTTTGAACACTATGTCTTTCGCCAGCTTAACATGCTGGCTACTTTGTATTGTAGTTTCACCAAAACAGCAGGAGAAAAATCAACACACAGTTTAAAGTGCAATTATTTAAAAATCACCAGGAACTCAGCCACTGAATCTAACAACTAGCATGCTGTAGGTGCCTCGCTCTTCTTAAATAGCTCAGTGCTAATTACTTCATGTTTTAGGAAGAGAAAGCAACCCACTGACAGCTATCTGGTACGTGAAACACAGTTAAAGAAGATAAATGTTCACAAATGAAAAAAAAAAAAATCACAAGCCTGGAGTTTCTGGAAGTGCTGGTTGCCAAAGTGAGTTTTGTTTGAGTAACTCTCCTGATGGGACCACTATGGAAAGCTCTTGTAGGCTGAATCAGGTGTCTATCCAGCATCTGATTTCCATTGTCACATTTGCTGCCACTTGTGAACTTTGAATAACTTTCTAAATGTTTCTATGCCTTAGGTTAACTGAAATAGATTAATACGCCTAGCCCTTTGGAATACTGCCACCCCCTAGAAAGTGAGGGGTTGGCTCTAAGTCACCACACTCCAGCCCCATTTTGTGGCTGGGTGATTTCTGAGTTTTTCTGGAGCCACAATGGCATGAAATTAGAGTAACAGAGTAGAAAATGTTATCCTTCATTGGTAGCAATTTACAGTCCTTTGAAGAGGTCAAATGACCAAATAAGGAGCAGTGCAGTGAAGAACCAGAACCTCTCTTAATTATCTGACAGATATAAAAATGGTAGAATTTTGTATAAACATTTTTGACAAAATATTGTCCCTTTATTCCCATAAAAAATATTGAAATTCATTTTTTTTTCAACCAGGTCTACTTACAGGTCGATAAGGTGCTTAAAGACACTTGAATGAAAGTATTGTGATGTAAAACTCTACACATCCCTGCCACGATCTTCCAGAAGGCCCCCTAATCTTGATCCAAAATATCCAGTGTTGCTTGATGTGTAGGAAATGTTGGAAAAGCCTGGTAGGATGGAGCCTAACAAGAACTTCTGGGTGCTGGGGTTTTGGTGGTCTGGAAGGAGGTTTGCTGCTGTGTTTGTTGATTGGAATGCCAATTTCTGCCTATTGATCTGTAAGCTGTTATTTTAAGTTGACTCTAAATTGATGCCTAAATTTAAAACCCCAAAGCCTCATTTATCTGGAGATCATAAGTAGTTTTATAATATATATTGCCCATCTCTGTAGTATCTGAGATCCTCACAATCTTGCATGTATTTATTGTCACAATATCCACTGTGTTGGGTAGGAAAGAGCTATTTGCTAGGTGGAAACTGAAGCACAGAAAGACTAAGTGATTTGCCCAGGGTAATATAGAAATCCATGATGGAACATGGAACTGAAGAATGAATCTGGCTCTCATGAGTTCCCGAATGGACCCTTAAAAGCTGGACCAAGCAGTTGCACCTAATTAAGGGAGGGGTGATTCTGAAAGGTGAAAAAGCACCCAGAAACTTCTAAAGTCAATATGAGCTGCTGTGGGCTCAAAACTTCTGAAAAAAATAAGACCTTTTAGGAACCTAAATTTAGGTACCCAGTAGAAAACATTTTTAACAGTGTCTTTATGATTCTTTTGAATTATACAAAATAAATGTAGAAAAGTGCACATTACAAAAGAACCACCATCCTTTCAGCAGAGTAGGAAGAGCTCATTGACCAAGGGTGGGGCCTGCATTTGGGAGCCGATGGGCTTGTTTGCATTTTTCATTGTACAATCAGCCATAAGAAATAATTGCTTCAACTCAGTCCAAGAGACTAAACCCATTAGGATAAATAGCTAAACTGGAAATGCCTAGAACCAAATGATCACAGCATAATTACTTATAAGTTACTCCTGAGGCTATTGTAAAATGTGCCAGCAGAATCATCATTAATTGTATCAGGGTAATTATAAGTCATCATTGTCACTGCCTTCTGAACCATGGCCTCCTTACATTCTGTTCACTCTTCCATCTGTGTTTCACTGCTACCATACACAGATTACTCCACCGGTGTGTTTGCTGCTAACATGTTCAGCTCTTCCCAAAAAAAGTGGTGTTGACCTTTATCCTACAATTTTTTGCAAGTCACCAGTTATTTCTTTTCACCTGCACAATGATCTATCCTTTACAGAAGCACATAATCCCCATAATGGAATAGCATATTCATGTTTGGCAAGACCATAAGGTAAGGAGACTAATGGATGTGAAAACATCATAAGCTGTTCATCATCTAGTAAGGCAAGCACCAGTCTTCAGATTAAGATGGTACATTGAAGAGACAAAACAAAGGTAGAGGGGGGAAAGCTTAGACCTTGTCTTTATACACAAGGCATGCAGATTGATCCCTGCAATTCTCTTGGAAGGACAGGGGTGTATACAAAAAACATTTTGTTTTTTAATTGTGTTTGGCCAGCTATGAGATATGGAGAACAAATGTGACCTAAGAAATGCTTGAAACTAAAATGACAGGGAAGCACACGTAATGTTCCACAGAAATTAATTCATTAATTAAAAACCTGAGTGATAAAAGAAAATTGGGATGAAGAGCAACTCAGTTCAGTTGTCTGTCATGACAGCACCACCCAAAGTGCTATGCATTATACAGATGTACACAAACAATATGGGGTGAAATCCTGCTTCCACTGAACTGAAGTTTTGCCATGGATTTCAAGGGGGCCAAAAGTCCAAACCCTCAACTGTATCCCCAAACATTTCAAATTTATGCCCCAATCTCACAAAATTATGTTTGTATTTAACTTAAAGCATTCGTATAGTTTCCCCTGAATTTACGTTAAGCACCTTAGGGTTTTCAGCATGAAAATCAAATCCCTTTACTCCAATGAGCTGGTTCCTTAGTAGATGAACAATCCCAATGATCTCAATGCAGAACAAATAAAATAAAATAAAACAAAAGATGGTACTACATGATAATAAAACTAGCCCTACAATAAAGGTACCAAAAACTTTATGAAGTCCAAGTAGAAATGTTTATAGTCACTGTTACCATTTGA
Source organism: Podocnemis expansa (assembly GCA_007922195.1). Classification (NCBI taxonomy): domain Eukaryota; kingdom Metazoa; phylum Chordata; order Testudines; family Podocnemididae; genus Podocnemis; species Podocnemis expansa. The sequence continues at coordinate 6,525,547 of ML681984.1, forward strand.
GAATTACCTATGGAATGATGATCTGAACTTTACCTTAAAACTGAGTGCTAACATAACCTAATTCTTCTACTGTCCTCAACGTTATCTCTCCTTAACCTAGGCAGATGACCAAAGCAGAAGCTGAATCAGCTGCTTTTCCAGTTTAGGAATATCTGTCCTTTTCGACCCTCATTGCCATGTTTTCCTACATGACAGAAGGAACTCCCTTCTTTTAGTGCTAAGTGATCTAATGTCATTCGATTAAACTGCTTTCCCAAAAGCATTTTTATCACTAGTAAAGTCTGTACAAACTGGAACTGCTTGACCTAGCTTACTTGAGTCTGATAGACATGCATCCTGCTCTTCTCTTTTCTGCTTATCTTTTCAAAAGGCTGTTATTTTTCTGTTGTCCTTTCTGGTTTTCATGGTTAATCTCCTTTATTGACACTAGGCCTTGCAATTCTCTGTATATCTGAGGAGGTACAGTCACACTCCATTAATACAGAGTCAATTTATTATCATTGTGGATGATGGTATTGAAAGGAAATGTTATATTGATGTTTATGCCACCAACCATCCAAGGGTCCATGTTCAGCTACCTTTCTTGGGAAAAAAAGGTCCAACTTGACTGTTAGTGTATTTCACCTTCTGCCAGTTTTTTGTAGAATGTTTTTGTTCATTATTCCACTAGTAGAATGGTAGGTTGAGTAGCTTTTTTTGTTTGTTTTCAATGACAAATCATTAGTCAACTTACATTCTTAAAACCCAGGTCTGTGGAAGAATATATCAGTTTGTTTGCTCCTTTTAATTTCAAGGAACTGGGATCCATGCCCTTAGGTTTCAGTTATCCTCTGTGGAAAATGGAAAATATGGGGAGAAATGCAGACTATCATAGACCCATACGCCCATATCATACTGTTGCCTAAACCAAGGATACCGCTAATGTGTTTATGTGAACCTCCTCTGTGCCCTAGTAAATCTGATGTGCATTAACTCTAGAAGCTGTTGGAATTGTTTATGGGGTGAGAATGGCACACAAAGGGGAAGGTAGAAAGTGAGAAGGAAATGCAGGGTTAAGGAAGAGGAAGAAAAATAAATAAGGGAAAGGAAAATGGAAAGGAGCTTACAGAACATCCAAGAACAGGGAAGCAAAAAACCAAACTACTAAATAGTGCCCTTTTTCAGACTGCATTCAAACTAACCCTGACAGCAGAGTTCCTAGTTGTCTTATTGTTTTATGAGACAAACAGACTTTCTGCCTTTTTCCTTTGGCAGTGGTTGCAGGAAAAAAGCAGCTTAACAAAAAATCGATACGTGGGTGGCCAGTCATTGTAGCCATGCTTCTATTTTCAGACAGTAGCTGGAGCAGACCTAGCCTATGGACAACAAACCTCCCAACTACCATGTAGAGGTATTCTAAGGATATGGCTTCACCACAAGGTATAACTGTAGCTTGAGTAGATAAGCCAGGACACCTTTCGGGAGCATGGATTACAAGAGGAGCGTTGGCATGGTGGTGAAGGCTTCAGTGAGGCGTAGAAACCAGAGTACAAGTCTGCCCAGAACACTGGGCTCGCAGTCAGGTTCCTACCCTGCACTGAAGCCCTTGCTATCATGTCTACCCATGCTAGCTAGATGAAAATTGTCACCGGTCTGCCGACCTTAGATATCATCCTACCTTCACTTGCAATGTAGATGCATCATTAAAGACACAGATTCAATCGGGATGTAAATGGCTAAGATACCAGGCTAGTCAGTGTTACTTACACCACTTCTGACATGGGCAATTGGGATTGGGAAGGATTTGCTGAGAGAAAAGATTTACTAGGCACCAGCATTCATCTTCAAAACAATCCTTTGCCAGTGGAGGTTAAGCTCCTAGGAACTGCTAGTTTAACTTCTCTGGCTGAGACTTGGATGCTTTCTTGACTTAGCCTCCACATGGGAACATAGATGCCAGACACATTTTCAGTTGATCAGTCTAATTTCCAAACTGATCTCGCTGTAAATGAAATCATTGTATCTCAGAACTGAAACTCCATGTGAAACACTCAGCAGCATTCAAGCTTTCACCATAAATTCTCCAAAGCCCACAAAACCCATGCGCAGGAAAGCGAGAATCTGCTCTAGGGAGGCTTTGTCTGTCCTCAAAGCTGGTCTGGGAGCCTGCATATTTTAAAGCTAAAGTAAGGAACTTGCATTAAGCAGACCCTGGGGTCACAAGCTTCACTAGCTTTTATTTGTGAGTCAAGGTAGCTTAGTCAGGCAAATCTCCCCCAAACTCCCAGTGCTGTAAAATTTAACCTATATATGGAAACTTCACAATCCTCCCTGTCCTATATTTCCCCCCTCCTTCTCTCCCCCCAGGGGCTATCATTCTGCACTGTAAATGATGCAAGTTTTTCTCCCCCCAGCTAATACCGCTGTATACTTCTCTAAATCCTGGTTTGCTCACAAATTTTCCTCTCCTCACTTGTACCAAGTTGATTAGTGGCACCAGAAATTTCAACTGAATTCTGCAAGTCTGAGCTATTTTGCTCTTCTGAAGTGTCAGAGGCATATCTAGACATCACAGTTACGTGACATCTTAGAAAATGTGTCACTTTCCAAAGAAGGACCTCTAGGTTTACTAATTCTGCTGATGTCTCAGAGTTTGTTTTTTTTTCCCCCTCTCCATGAGGAATTTTTATAAGATTTTTTACCCACAAGAAAGTAAAATTCTGAATTAAAATTAATCAGAACAATGACCCTCAAGGTGAATGGTTGCATTTTTATTTTCTACTTTCATGCTACATAAATTCAAAAGCTACTGAATGCAAATAATTCTTCTTTGTAGAGGTTGGGGGAAAAAAAAAGTAACCCACAAGCTGTCCTTTATACTAAGCATAATATTTGCATGTATTAAAAAAAGATTTCATCACTTTTTTTTTTTGCTTAGGCAACAAGACATATATTAAATATCTCTCATCTGTATCCTTTGCCTATTCTAGGCAATGGGGAACTATATTTCAAAACCTGGAATATTAAAGTGGAGGCTTTGACAGTTACAAAAAGGATCTGATAAATTTTGCTTCCTAATAATAATGAGAACAGTAAATAACTTTAAAGCTCTTTCTACATATAAAAAAAACCTACTTCTCCATCCTCTGAATAATAAATCTCTATTATGCTGAAGCTAGCAGGAAAAAAGGAGATATAATTTTTATTCTATAAGGGTGTATTTTTGGAATGGCAAACAAGATGCTGCCTCTTCAGCATTCCTGGATTGGTACAAAGACAAAGTATCACTTGTCAAATGAAGTCTAATTGGAAAGTTCTCCTTCCACCCCAACGCACGTCTTCTCAGCTGTGCAAGATGATCCAAGCATTAACATTCAAAGCAGTGAACTGTGAGTTAAAAAAGAAAGTTCAGAGTACAGCATTTATAGGAGGAGAAAAAATAATGATTGGTATTCTCCACTCCACAGAGGAAGAATTACCAGCCAGGCTTTTAAATGAAGAATTTTCTCTTTGTCTATGTGGCCCTTTCCAGAGCTCATTGAAGACAGTAGGAAGACAACCACTCCACTCTGATGAGTTTGGAACATTTGCAACAGAACATTGCCTTACTCCTAATTTTATCATGTCAAGTTCTGACACAAGGGTCTGTCAGTTTACAGAATTTGTTCAGAGATGATAAGACTAGAGAAGACCCCCTTGTTTGGATTTTTTTAATCTGTGTGTTATGGGCCAATGCACTGTACTCTCCTTTAATATTTAGACAGCTTAATTCCAGTGTCCACTGCTTGCAGAGAAAGCTAACCACTTTACAAAGACACCCCAACATGCACACAATTCTGCATAAATAGCAGCCTTTGCCGATCCAGGTATGGACTAGCATGAGGACTGAATGTCAGCCTTCAAGTGTATACCAGGTAGGTAGCCCTCTCTGTTTAGAATTGAAAATTCCCTCTCTGAAAAACACCTGAAGAGTTTACGCTAGATGTGGCTGGTCACCTACCCTTAATTCAGCATGACAGACTAGCTCCTCAACCAGAGTAAATCAGCAGGATTGTATTAACAGAATAGGCAAGTGCTGGATGAGCTGATGTAACAGAGAGGGGTTGGGAACTTCAGCTATGACTTCTATGGATGGACACCAATATATGGTGGCTTTGGTCCAACATGTCTTTGCAGCTAGCATTCTGAATAGTTGAAGTGCCCGGCTTCCCTCCTATTTATGTCTGGAGGGGTAAGAGAGGCTAATTGGACCTAAATCATTATCCTGTTTTATCTTGACAATAGATCAGTAGCATCAAGTGATTTATTTTGCAAAGAAGCATATTACATATGCTCATATTTCAAATGGCCATAAAGCATAATGGACCACTAGCGCAGGGAGAATGCACCCAGGATAAACAATGCACTTCCAGTAAAACTAAGACTCCCTGCATTCTGGCCAGGTTCAGCAAACTTATACAAGTGTGCATTCTGGGAAATCCTTACCCCAAAGTTGGGTTCTGTTTCTTATGTCATTATAGACTTTCTGGTGGTCAGATACTTTTTCCTTATTGGCCATTTTAAGATAAGCAGAGAATTGAGACCAGAACTTGGAGTGATAACGTAATTCCTTCTTTCTCTGTTCTTGGAAGGGCTACATGTTAATACAAAAAGGAAAGATTTCTCATGTCAGCTATTTTGCTCATGCTTTTGAGGGAGGAACCGTCTCCTCACCTCTCCATGCAGAGCCACTTTGATGCACTCAGCAGTATTTCCCTTGGAAACCCATAGGACTGGGAGAACTATAAGAAGCTTTTTAAATAATTTAGATACTGAGAGCTTTGCAGAAACTATCAAAGATTTGGCAAAATCCAGAGCCCCGCTTACCTCCCCCATCTCTTGTCTGGCTGTTATGGAAATGCACAGTATAAAGCAGTGGCTTGAGGGCCTCAAATATCATTTTTACAACCCCAAAGGGGCACCAGGCTATCAGCTCATAATAAGATGTATTTGTACACAATACACCATTAAGGAGTATAGAGTGGTACAGATTTAAAGTAAACATTTACTTAGTTCAAAGACTTTTTTTTTTTTTTTTTAAGTAGACTCTTAAGTGTACCTAGATAGGCGGACAGGAGGCAGGTGCCTGAGGGAGGTTGGGAGGGAGGAAGGGGATCAGGAAACGGATAAGAGGTATGTGGCCACAGGCTATCTCCCAGTTGTGTGGTGGGACCAAGCAGGAGGCTGGAGGCATGGGTCATTATAAAAAGCTCTATGGGCCACTTTTGGTCCACAGGCCAGGGGCAGGGAACTGCTGATATAAAGCAAGTGCTGGGGAAAGGCAGCATGTTAGACCTGCAACTGCTGGTCCAGTGGCTTTGCATTGCTTCAACCTTTCCTTTGTGTGCTTTAAGCATATGGAATAAGTGTAGCAAGACCTCAGACACTTGGTCATCATAGCACCATCAAGTAGCAGGAATTAAAATTTAGAAAACAAGAAAAAAAAAGTCACTCAGACAGCAGCCCAGGGAATCTAGGCCTGATCTAAATCCTAATGCTTATTCCTTTTTCACAGCTCCAAAACCAGTTCTTATCTTTCCTTTCCTACAGCTAAAAGCTACCATGACTACTCTCTCACCTCTGAGACACAGCTAGGCTATGTCTCCACTTAGAGTTTCAGTTCGAATTACTGAATTTGAATTAGTCAATTTGAACTAATAATTATCAAGTCAAATTCAGTCAATTTGATTTGACATGGCCACACTAGAAAATCCCATTCGAATTGGCATGTCCATGAACAGGACTTGCTAGTTTGAGTTCGGTAGGGGCGCTATGGTGTATGGAAAAATTAAGCTATGGCTAATTCAAACTAACAGTGAATTCAAACTGGCATGGCCACTCTGGGTCAATTCGAATTACTGAGTTCAAATTGACCCTGACTTCAAAGTCAAACGAGGTTTGACCAATTTGAAGTCAGCTTTCATCAACTCGAACTGAGGAGTTCCTCAGTTTGAACTAAGGAAAGCCAGTGTGTCCATGCACTTAATAGAATTTGAATTGATGTCAATCAATTTGAATTCAGCTCTAAGTGCAGACATACTCCTATTGCCTCTGTCCAGTCCATATATAGATGCAGCCACTAAATTTATCATCTTTGCCCATCAGCTTGATACAGCACTCTCCTTTTTTAATCCTGTCCACCGCTCCCTCAACAGTGTATGTATCTCCATGAAGTAGCTCCTTGTCATGATCTTCTGAGCTCTGGATAATTCTCCCCTGACTACTGACCCTCTTTATCAGGCTTCTTATTAATTTTCCCCTCCCCATACACTGCTCCCATTTTTGTCCACTCTTTTGTTAGCATTTCTCACACACCCTGCCCTTCATTCAATGCAACCTCTTCTTACTCGTTCTCTACGTCCAAATTCAGTTCCTTCTTAGAGGGTCAGAGTGATATGCCACCTACAATGACTTAGGCAGACTTGTATCTAGTTTGCCCGTTCTTCTTCCCATTTCTTTGCAACTAACCACAGACTATAGTTTTGTTCTTATCTAACCTTGAGCTCCTTGGGGGAAGAAACCTCCTTGAATTTGTGGAGAATGTTCGTTCTGAAGTGGGTGCTACCAAAAATATATAAACCCTCTAAAAGCTGGACAGCCCTAATCCAACAAGCAGAGTTGGTAAGCATATAAATGTTGAAGGCAAAACAATCCAAAGTACAGACATTCATTACAAAGTACAAACTTGCAGAAAAGGACTGAGATTTTGAAGAGTTATGGGAGCCAATCCTTATGAATGGTGCTGTGATTTGAAGTCTCACAACTATCAAACAAAGTAGCACCTTATGAGCAGAAGCATGGAAAGCTTTGCCCATAGTGCCTTGCCAAAAAATCTCAACCTTAGCCTGAAGAGACAATTCAATGATTCTCCTTGCCCATTCAGTTGTCAGCTTGACTACTAAAGGGTGTCAAGACAACATGCAAAATTTGCTTTTTCCATTCCTAGCACCATTCCATCGATGTCAGGTAGATTTTAACAGGCTTTTCATAAGCAAAAGGCTTCAATATCTCATTAACCACCCCCATAAGCCATTCAGTTTAAATTAACGTGACCCAGAAGGGCCATAGAAATTAACACAGGTTTCACTGGGAAGATCAGAGAAGAAAATATTTGCATTTTATATCCTGCAAACAATTTTTCCCAGTTGATCTCTCCGTAATCCATCTGTAAAAGTAGATTCACTAAGGAGCCAATTCAGGTGGAAAGTAAGTTCTCTCTACAGGCACTGCCGTCAATCCAACTGTTATAGTTTCCAAATGGCTTTTAGCTGTGGGCAGATAGGCTTTAGTGCTTTATCCCTGAGACAGTTTTGTTTGGCTAATCACTGGAAATTGTTTGTTATGGACAAATTAATGATCCATTTTCCCTGCGCAGCTAGGCTGTGGTGCCAGTGCATAACCCTACACATCTCTCATTGTTGTCTATTTGCAAATGGTTATTTATTCATTATGCACCTGTAGGATGTGATATGTAAAATTTATATTTTAAACACCGGGATATGTAAAAAGATGCCAACTTGCCCAGCCAGGTACGAGACCAGCCAGGTAAAAGCCCTGGTCAGAGAAACAACTTGGTGACATTTCAGCAAGATCAATTCCAAAGGCTTTTCTGGAATATATGTACACAAATAAGATGGCCACCCTCTTTCCAAGTGCTTTGCTTGCTCTACGTATTCTTCTAACACTTCCTGTAACAGTTGTCAGTGGAGAACACAGCTTCTCCAAGCTGAAGTTAATTTAAACACATCTGCGCTCCACAATGACACAGGAGAGGCTGGTAGGTCTTGCAACCATCTCAACAGAGCATGAGCTGGCCCAGACTGTGGACCTTGAGGAAGCACTTCACATCTTTGCAAACAAGAAGGCAGGGAAAGCACCACTTTGATTATTCAAACAGATAAAAATGCCAGTGTTTACTATGCAGACAAGAAAAGTCAGGTTTGCTGTTAAGGTGTTTGAAAGTTAGTTAAAATTTTTGAACAAGGCATTTTAACTTGTTAGTTATCCTTTACTGAAGGAGGTAGCAGAGCAGTACCACATGAGGAGAAGAACAGGAAGAAGGCAGAATTGAGTCCTTTCAAAGTCTTGGCCCAAACAAGGGAGCATGGAGGCATCATTTCAGCTCCTTGCCTCGGGTTCCAAAATATTGGGGGCCAGCCCTGTGGTCAGCAGTCCAATCAGGTAAATAAATAACTGACTAACACACTAATCTTACCGATAGGCAGATAAGTGTTCAAACGTTACCTAATAACAACTCTGTAATAATGCATATAAGACGAACACCTGAATATAGGTGTGCACTTGAATTTACACCCTACTCTGTGCCCAGTTTCAGTGAACTGATCACTCACTGAAGCAGCAAACAAACAGATTTCTTCAGCTCAAAAGTCCATCTGTGAACCCATGCAATCTAGATACCAGGGAAAACCACCGGTGAACAGCACCAAACTAAAAATGGTTTGGTCTATAATAATCATTAATTAGAAGGCTCATGGATACAGCTTCATGTGCCACCTGATACAATAGTTAATCCAGAAATGAGAATTGAATGATGAATATAAATTAACTGGCTGACCATGATTAATCAAGAGATGGTCGTGTGATGCTCGTCACACCCAGAATCATAAACGCATGTTACCCTTCTGCCTCAGCAAGGGAGAACTTTGCTGATGCTTGACCTATGTGTCAGCTCCCTGATGTACCAGCCCATCTGTCTCACCAACAAAAGCCTCCGGACTCTGCCTGTTACCTGAAAGGCAAGGTTAAATCAGTGAACCCAAATTCCTGAATTCCCCAGGAACATCCCTCCAAAGCATCCAATCCTTCACATTGCAATACACACAGTAATTAATCTTGCTGCTTCCAAGAACCAGAACACATATCAGCCTATACGGCTAGCTGAGGACTCTTTCTATACTTCAGAATAAGAAACTTTAGAGTAAAACTAAGAAGCTTATTAACAAACAAGAACAGAGTTAAGTGATGTAAGAGAAAAAGAGAGCAATATAGTTCCTAGCAAATCAAAACACACTTTCTGTTGACTAAACTTAAATCACAGTGAGTTACAATTGTTCCCTGAGCAGTTTTCTTATCAACATCAAGTTACCGGCATCTCCAGCACCCCAGTGCAGGGAATCCAATGTTCACAGAATCAGGTGGTGCTGCTCCAGAAGTGGTGAAACACAATGATAAATCTGACATGAAGATCAAACCCTATGAAAAATGCTGTCACATTCTGGGTTAACAGTATATGTGACTCTCTGTCCAACTCTCCAATCTTCCTCAAGGTCTTTTTTTCTAAGCTTCTCGTTGTTTCTATCTGGTGGAGACTTGCGCTTCTCTGCTTCCAAACTGAGAGTGGGTTAGACATACAGTTCCTCGACAACTCACTGATTTCTCCAGCAGATCTGACCAAGGTCCAATATTTAATGAGATTAACCTTTCTCCAAGAGCTGTGATAGCGTAAGCCACCAGTTACCTGCCCATCTTCACAAACAAAAAATACATGTATTCTTATGGCAAAAAGAAAAACTATTTATTTTAAATGGTATAACGGAGGGGGCAAGAAGGGCATAGGCCCACCATTGTGGCCACAGAACTCCTCTGGCCCTGGGGCCATGGTGGTCAGGAGGTCGGCGTTAGTGAGTTCTTGAGGATTTGTGGACAGGGCCAGAAGAAAGAGCGAGCACCTGCTGGGCAGAAAGGGAGTGGTGGGCACAGAAGTGCTCTCTATAAGGGGTCAAAATTTAAAATTTCTGAAGCATACCTCTGCCTATATGCATGCTAGAAGTTTACCAGAGATCATCCAACTGTCTTTTGAACTGCATCTAGAGGGCCCTATTCATTTTTTTGCTCAACGGCAAGGCCATGTGTAAGTTTAAACTCAGTCTTTTCACACAAATGGCCTTTCCTTGTTTTGTGGTCTGTGGAAAACCCAGTTTGCACCAGTATATGCAATATATCCCACGAGAGGTACCTCTCTCCCGAATTGTGAACAGTTTTAGCTTCAAGCCTTAAATCCTCCATGATTCTGAGTTCCTGAAGGAGCTATGGGAAACTTCCCCTCCCATTCCTGGCCTTAAATTGCATACATTCCCTGACCACAATGATAAATAAACCATAAACTTAATGCAGTATATGCTCCCTCTCCCCCCACCATGATATAGCATGCAGAAGCAATGTCTGTCACAGACGTTCAGCATAGATCAGTCACTAGAACAATTCCCCGAAAACAGATGCACTAGCAGAAACAGAAGCTTTACTATACTTCACCAGCTTCAAAAAGCAACTATAAAAGAACCTCCCTTGCAATCACACTAGCCTAAGTCAGGCCCCACTGGTGCACATACTTATAGCTCATCCTTAGTGTTGTGTAAGGGAGGACTCTTGTTGAAGTCAATAGGATCAAAGCACGTGCTCAACTTTATGCAGGTGCATAAGACTTCACCAGACCTCAGCCTATATTGGTCTTATTTACCTCCCTGTTACAACTACTGCCACCCTCCTTTACGTCCCTTCACAAAGCCAAACCACACCTGATAAAAGAGCCTTCTTCTCTGTAGTTTGTATAGAATCATAGGACTGGAAAGGACCAGGAAAGGCCAGGTAGTCCAACTTCTGCATTTACGACAGGAACAAGCATTTTTTAGACCACTTCCAACAGGTCTAACTTGATCATTATTTAGACCATTCCACATAATTCTAACCTGCTCTTAAAATCTTACAATGATAGAGATTTCACAATCATCGAAGGCAATTTATGTCAGCACATAACTATCCTGACAGTTAATAAGTTTCCCCCAATGTCCAAACTAAACCGTCCTTCCTGCAATTTCAGGTCATTGCTTCTTGTCCTACCCTGAGAGATTAAACTGTTTTTTTCTCTCCTCCCTGTAAAACTTTTACAGAGTTAAAAACTGGTATGTCCCCTCTCAGTCTTCTGTTGCCCAGACTAAACAAAACACATTTTGTTCAATTTTCCTTCATAGGTCATGTTTTCTAGACATTTCATTATTTTTGTTGCTTTGCTCTGGACTTTCTCTAATTTGCACAAAGCTTTCGCGATTTTTAGGGGCCAGAACCAGACACAACACTCCTGTCGAGTCCTAATCAAAAGCTGGAATCGACTAAAATAATTACTTCTTGTCTCTTGCTTACAACAGTCCTGCTAATACAGCCCAGAATTGAGTTTGCTTCTTCTTTCTTTTTGCAACAGTGTTGTCCTGACTAATATTTAGTTTGTGACTTTCTATGATGCCCAGATCGCTTTCCACAGTACCCCTTCCCAGGAAGTCATTTCCCAGTTTGCATGTATGCAACTAACTGTTCCTTCTTAAGCAGTGTACTTTGCATTTACACTTATTGAATTTCACCCAACGCATTTCAGATCCTGTCTCCAGTTTGTGTATCCTGCAACAGCCTCTACCTCCTAGGATCTTTTCTTTCAAGGTTTTCCTCAGCAGATCCTTTTTGTCTCTTGCCTAGAGCTCATCTCCCTCTCTTATTCTTTATACTTTTCAGTCTAATTGCATAGTTAACTATCTAAAGCGTTTGGTGACACACATGGTATAAGAAATGCTATCTGGACTAAAGTAGGATTGTGTTGCTGGCCGCATGTCTGAACAGGTGTTGCAATGATATATAGAACTTCAAAAGCCCTTAGCTTTGTTTGGCATGCAGGTAAAGTAAATTCTGAATTATTCAACACTTAAAAACACTGAAAAAAGAGTAATTTATGTGTTAGAAGTAATAAGATTTATGCATTATGCCTCCCAATCAATAGTCAATGTCCACACACAGATGATTTATTCATGCTGAAAATATAATTGTAAACCTAGTTTGAGGTGAACCACAAAGTCGCTTCATAACAGGATTATTTAAATAAAAATGGATTTGGAAAGCCAGCTTTCAGTGGATAATCTGTCTTGTCTCCAACTCCGGTTGCAGAATTTTCTAACACCATAAACACAGACGGAGTGAAAACATAAAAGGTATTAGAATTCTCCTCGCGCGCTGTCTGTACAGCTCACTCGTTAATGCTGAACTTGACGGGAGTTGTATGCATGCCCTGAGAGAAGAATAATAAGCCTTGTAATCTCTATAAAGTAGAGAAGGAGATTTTACTGGGAATGTGGTCATATATACTGGAATATAAGCACCTGTCATATTAGCAAAACAAACAGGAAGTCTGGTAGCACTTTTAAAGACTTACAAATTTATTTATTGCATGAGCTTCTGTGGGAGGCCCCTTTGGAATCTGTCATATTAGCAGGCTGCTAAAGAACCTTTGGGGCCAATTCTCAGATACGCTACATAACTTTTCTGCCTTTCTGGGAGCATAAAGGGGCTTTGAAGTCATTGGAAAGAATTCCTCAAGGAGGGCATCTCAGCAACTTGTTCAGAGCTTCTGTAGGGTTTTTGCGTTATCTTAACTCCCAGCTTCAAATTCAGGCAGTGGTTTTGGCATTGTACCTGGAATATCTTGCATTATAGTTCTTCTGCGCTTCCCCAGACCCATAAGAGACCCAAGAACTGAGTCTGGGTTAGAGCAGTTCCTGCATGGCCTCAGGAATTAGGGGGTGCAAAAGTGGTTTAAAGCTTCTTAAATCCCAATCTCTTGCTCCTCCCCATGAAGTAGAAGAAAGGAAGAATGGTTCAATGATTAGGGCCATACCCAGGAACTCTGAATTCAATTCCCTGTTCTAACACTGACTTTCTGTGTTACCCTAGGCAAGCCACATAGCCTCACTAGGTACGTTTACACTGCAAAAGTATTCCCATGCCAGTGAGCATATGTGTGCGTTTATGCTACAATTAGACACCTGCAGCCGAAGTGTGCCAGTTGACTTAAGGTGGTGGGGCTTGGGCAGCAGGGCTGTTTAATTGTGGGGTAGGTAGGCGTGCGGGCTCCCTGTGTGAGGTGAGAGGGCCCCAGAGCTCAGGCTACAACCCAAACATCTACACCAAAATTAAACAGCCTCATTCCCCTTGCCTGAGTCAGATGACACGGGCCACCCCAGGTTATTAAATAACTGTGTAGACAAACCCTGTTAGAGTCCCAGTCAACTGCTGCAAACTCACGCTGCAGAACTAAGAACAGCAGTGCAGATACTACTCCTGGAAGCCTGCAAAAGGTGACATGGAGGTACAGGGCTCAATCTCAAGGGCTGAAGAAAAATATTTTAAAGATAGTAAGACAATGGGGGCCAATGACAGAGAGAATAACTGAGAACCAGGCTGTGGGTGTAGAGTAAAGTCCCATTGCTACTGTATCCTATCTCACATCTGTTGCCCACCACACCATCAGGGTGTTGTTATGCTGATGTGAATGTCAGATGTCTGCTGCTGGGAAAAGGTTAAAATAGACAATCCCTATTCCACATGGGCAAACAACAAGTCTTACAAATTATAGTTTGCCAGATGCTGGGAATGGGTGACAAGGGATGGATCACTTGACGATTACCTCTTCTGTTTCTAGCCATCACGGATGCAGAGAAAACTTGCAACAACATAACTGCTAAAGGTTGAGAAACCAGAAAACCAGTAAATAAAGCTCTCTAGATATGATTTGTTTTAAAATGTCATGATTTCAGCAGAGGGGGGGCAGAATCTTGATTTTTGAGTGCTTGGGATTGGCAAAACTATATAAGAAACAAGAAGGGTCTCATGTCACAGGGCAAATCCCTGAAAGGAATGGGAATATAACCCTAGACAGTGACCAGTTCCTGATAATCCCCCAGCAAAGAGTTTCCCCCAGTCTCCTCTCCATTAGCTGAAGATGACATGGTTTAATAACTGGTGTAGGCAGAGTCTGACCATTTTCAACGTCAATACAAAATCTCCATTTGAGACTTTCTGCTCCCCAGCCCAAATCACACTTTCTGTAATGGGACACACATTAGCTTTGTCTAACCGACACCACCAATAATCAAATCATTCAAGGTTGGCCCAAGGTTTGTTGGCACCCTAGGTACCTGTAATTTTGGCGGCTCCTGGGCATGTGTGGGCCCAGGCAAATTGGCCTGTGTGCCCCCCTCCCACTGTGCCCCCACTTGGGGGACGGGATGGGCACTCCCCGCATTCCTGCCCATCCCCTGATCTGGGGTGGGGGAGCAGGACGGTCCAGGGGCTGGCTTCTGCTCTCTCGCCCCACCTCTGGTTAGTCCTTCCTGCCCCCAGGGCAGAACAGCGGGCCCAGGGGAGGGGCAAGAGAGTGGAGCTGGCCTTTGAGATGACTCAGTCCATCCCTGAGCCAGCTGCTCCCCGCCCTGGGGTTTGCCAAGCCAGCTCAGAGCTGGGGTTAGCTTCATGCTCCAACTCCTGCCCATCGCTGCCTTCGGCTCCACGTCAAAAGCAGCAGGGAGGGGACAGGGGATGGCATGGCTGTGGAGCCACAGCAGGACAGCATGGGGCTGACCGAACCATGGGGCCAGGGGCAATTGCACTTTTTACCCCCCCGAGGACAGCTCTGTTGGCACCTCCTACTGTTTGGCACCCCAGGCGACTGCCTAGATCGCCTCTATGGCGGAACCAGCCCTGAAGTTATTGCAGCACCAATTGGGGGGAGGGATGATTGAACCTTGTAATTGAGGACAGTCAACATGTTTTTTTTCCCTAATGCATAGGAGATGATCTTCATGGTGCTCATTCTGGTTCTCCACTCTGACCAGTATACCATACTTCCAGTTCTAATAAATCAAAGCCATGCTGCAAGTCATTCTTGCACCATTCATGAGATGCAAAACTATGCTTCTGTATAATAAGCCACATATTTAGGGAATTCACCATAACTAATCAGATATTAAAAGTACAACTGCCTTGTCTGCAATAGGGTATTTACAGGTGGGGAAAAAAAAAAGGTGAAGTCAAACCTTAGAGAAAAGGCAATTGCATGTGAATAGATGAGTAAGAGACCCATACAAAATAGGAAGGTGGTTGCATTAATCTCCTCTGGGATTTGTTTTATTCTGGGTTCTTGGTACTGGAGTTTAGAGCATGAGCAAGCCCAAACACTCAAGGAAAAACTCAGTCCCAAACATTACATTTAATTTGATTTGGGATCAAAATCTTGCAACCATATTGTTTGATTTCACCATTTCCTCCTGTGATGTTGTGAGATTCAGTGAGATTTTCAAACAAGCCAGATTGAATGTTGAGTCTGTAATGAAAGGTCAAACCAGACAAGTTTTTTTTTTTCCAAAGGGGCAGCTGTGTTAGTCTAGTAAAGCAAAAAAAAAAAACCAACCAAACAACCAAACAACAACAAAAACAAAAAAACAAAAACAAGTTTGATACCGTTTGGATTTTATTGTATGAATTTCATATAGCTCTTGTTCAAACAAAGTTTGGTGATGTTTTAATTTAACCTGCATTCCTCCCAAAGCCCAGGGCATGAGGACCAAACTTCCTGGCTCTCCTGGGCATCATGTCATCAACACTGGTGTTCAGAAAGCTATCATGCCGCATGAAAATATCTGAATCATTCCCCTAACAATCTCTTCTTATCAAATTCTTTTTCACATTTTCATTGCTATAAAAATAATCTCCTATTTGTTCTAAAATTGTTTGCACCATAAAACTTTACAACATTGCCCTTGTAATTGGAAGTCTCCAGAGCTACTGAAGCTTTGTAAGTTGTGTCACAAAGTTTTTCCTAAAAGCACCTTCACGCCTGATTATTTAGTAACGTGACAGAGTTCAGCTTCTTCATAAATCCTGATCCACTGCTAAATGCCTGCTGGGCATATTCCTATTGTGGTACGAAATACTCAGTGCCAGATCAGAAACTCTCAAAATTGGATCCTTAGGGCATGAAGATTTACAACTGTACATTTTACCAATTGTCTTTTAAGTTTCTGTTTTAGAAGTAAACTTTACTGAAGGAAAATATAGGTCTAGGTTTTTGATATATATATGTAACGGAGTTTTCTTGATTTATCTCATTGTGAGAGGAAAATCAGTCATAATTTTTGGAGCTTAATCCCAACTTTTATTTAGAATGTTTCTAGCAGAAAGCAAAGAGAATATGTTTTCCCCCCCCAAACCACAGTGAAACAGCAATAGAAATCTCCAAAACATCTGATGAAATGGGATATTCTCCCATGAAAGCTCATGCAATAAATAATTTGTTAGTCTTTAAAATGCCTCCAGAGTCCTTGTTTGTTCTTCTGGACTAGACCAACATTGCCACCCCTCTGGAATTTAGCAATATAAATGAGAATGAAAGACAGTTTAGCTAACCCTTTTTCTTTCTTTCTTTTAATATTGTCCATGCTTTTATACTTCCTGGAATATATCCAGAAGTAGAAGAGAAATACAGACAACACTATCATTACTGCAATTCTGCTTCTATGTAATCACAAAGTTCTGGAAATCTCATCAGATATCCTGCCCTTGTGCAATTTACAGGATGGTTTCTTAGCAATGTGTTCCAAATAGTGATAATTGCTGAACTTTTGAAGTTCATCCCTTCCTTATCTTAATCTTAAGTTTTCCTTTAGTTTCAAAACATCAGCACATATTGTAATACCTGTAGACCATTGTTCTCATGGTATAGTACATGTAATAATTCAGACAAATATTCATATATGGACCAGAGGCATTTTTATTTTTTTTTAAAACAAGAAACACTCACTTCTCAATGCAATATTTTACTTTATTTTGCTGTTTTTGATGAGATTTGCAACTAATAGTATCTAAACTGATTTCATTACAGTATCCACTAACACTGGAAAGAGCACTAGATATGCTCAAGCATTTAAACATGAGATTCAGACATTGTGAAGGCTAGAATCAGACTTTAGGCACAACCTTGAGCACACTGCAGTGCATCAATGACAGCTGCTCAGGAGTAACTCTTCTACCTACCGCGACTCCCATTCATACATCTCACTATCCCTTTCCCTACCCCACCCATTCCCAGCTACTCTGTCCAGCAAGTGAAGGAGGAGCATATAGCCAAGACTTTAGTCATTTACCTCTCCACCTGCTCAAGAGAGAAAGTAAACTCCCCTGTATACCATGCACAAAAACATAACGAAGAGTTGGACTCCCATGAGCATTTCTGTATCCTAAAGCACAATCTAGACCTCAGCACTTAATGCAACATTACACAGAGAATCAGTGGTGTAATGGATAGTAGATCCCTAGACAATTCTGTTGTCACATCTACTCTGAAGCAGGAGCTTGTAAAACTAAAGAAAAACCTGTTTGCTAAACCCCACACTAGCACAAAGCTAAACATCAGTGGTCACGTCTGCCTAGAACTGGCCAATTTTGATCTGGAGAAAAATCTCAGACATACCCAGATGCTGTCTTCTTGTCTGTACTGTTTCCAGTTGTGTCCTGTATCGCTGAACATTAGAACGTAGCTTGTTATCCAGTCAGAGCTGCCATACCTCCCTTGGGTGGCAACTGCTGTAATTTCGACCCTGTCTCCCAGATCAATCTGAAGCCATTCTTGCAGAGTAGATTCCAGTGGGGACCAACCTCCAGTTCCTAGAAGAGATCAGAGAAACGTGACAGAGTTCAACATCTGCCCTAAAATGGTTCTTAATAAAGGATATTAATTTTATAATTTTAGGTTATTACAAGCTTGTCCCAATTTTACTGAAACAATGCATGTTTACATTTCTTTTCATATATGCGATGCTTGAAGAATAAAACAGCTCAGATGTTTATAGTTTTGGTTGCTTATTTAATTAAGTGAAAAATCTGCATTAATTAAGGAAATTCCTACGCAATGTCTACTTCCTGTCAACAGATGACAGTTACCAAGTACCAAAGAAGATGACATCTGCTTAGTCAAACATTAATTTATTACCTCAACATTTATTTGTACAGATTCCAGGATGTGGGTTTAGAGTTAGTTTTGTTTTAACATTCTCTGCTATTTGCTTTTATAGCAAGGTTTCAAAGATGTACATAAGAGTTAGTTACAGTGATTTGTGCCTTCTAGGGAATACATGATTGGAATCTTTAACTGAAAATTGTAAACGTGCTACAAAAATGGTAGGCTATAAAACTAGGTATAATTTGGTTGAAAGTCAATGCATAGAGGGTCTCCTTAAAAAAAAAGAAAAGAAAAGGAAAAGCTGCACATTTGATAATGCACCAGTTTTTTATAGATATGATCCTTCTCCCAAAAGAAGAAATTCTGTAAGCTACAGGTGTTTTTAAAAGAAATCTGATTTGTAAAATCATGAGTTTTTATTTTATTTTATTTTATTGTATTGTATTTTATTTATTCCAGGGTGGGGAGGTTGACACCTATGGATGCATTACCAAAGTTATAAACAAAGTCATAAAAATTGGACTCTTCATCCCTCTTCTTTGGAAAGAGAAAACATTCAGCAATTGCACCCCTCCCCATCCTAGAAATGTACTTAGATTTTTTTATAAACACTGTATAGCCTTTCTTATTTAAACCTTAATGAGAGCATTTGCAGTTGGAAATATTTTAGAGATGATGATAGTTGTTTGTCAACTAATTTATTTACTCAAAGGTAAGTACCTTTGTTGCCCCTCGAAGCCTTGAGGTCTTGGCTTCCACTGTCATGCTCATTGACAACTATCTGGCTCCTGAACATAAGCCTTTCACATAGTCTCCTGCTCCCATTGTTATATCAACTGTTGGATACTTTAGGTAGACATATAGCAAGGCCATTTGATGCTGTAACTAGTTACTAAAGAAAGAAGTCATTTAAGTATAACAATATTTATATTAATTAGCAAATTAATTTACTATCTGGCAATGCTTAAACAACTCTTTAGCAAACTTGAAAGACAAGACGAACTCCCCAGATGTGGTAAGAAGAAAAGGCAATATTTTCTTTGATGAGTCTTTGAACGTGAAGACCCTTAATAATCATTTAAATTTTATGAAGACAATTTTAAAAACAGAGACTTTCATATAGGAAATAGGAATGGTTGGACTCTGCTGAAAGAGAATTTCAGCTCCTATTAAATGCTCCTGGAAGTAAAGGGATATCTAGGAAAACAGACTGACTAGGAAGAAGATATTCTGAAGATTTCCTGCCAGGAAGATAAGAGTGAAATAACCATGGTGCCTCCATCATGTGCAGTGGGAGGGGGGAGGAACCCAGACCCATCCTCTATTCCAGACCCCAACCCAGGTGCCTAGGAATAGCAGCTATGCACTGCAGACACCGCTTACATCTTCACTTCTTTCCCCCTCTGATCTCTAGTGCCTTTCTTGCGGCTCTTCTCGATTTCCTCTGATCAACGGCAACACACCTCCCACAACACTTGTGCCTCTTCTGAGCCTCCCCCTGTCTGGCTGGTGCAGGGTTTTTTTAATCAGGGCTCTAGCTGGGTTTCAATTGGCTTCAATAAACCTACTTAAACTGAAGTGACCCTTGATCAGTCTACAGTGAACAAGGGCCCTGACCATTACAGGGAATATATATTTTAGTGTGACATAATATATAAAGCTGTAGACTGGGCCACAGAAGACTTGGGTTCAGTTCTTGGCTCTGGGTGACCTTGGTCATGTCACTGTCCTGTGCCTCAGTTTTCCTATCTGTTAAATGGGAATAGCATCTGATCCTCCTTCTGTTGTCCGGCAAGACTTGCTTCCTTACACATACTCCAGCCTTCAGCATTCACCTCAGCTCAGCCTGTTGGTCTCAGCAGCAAGCTACCTAAGAACAAGGAAGCCACCAGAGGGCATTAGAAAGCAGCAAGCTCCCAGCCCAGCATTTCTTCTGGAACTAATGAAATCTTCAAGATTTCAGCCTCACTGACCAAATGGAGTTTGTAAAAATGCAGCCATGAGAGCTTGTCCACTCTGATCTGACCCAGCTGATCCAGAACCCTGCTTTCCATCGCGGTCTCTGCAGGACACTCCACCTCTTGACACAAAGGCAGCTGCTCCACCATTCTAGCCCCAGCAAGCACAGCACCTAAGACAAGGAACTCTCTCCTTGTTCCAGGGGATGGTATTCAACTGCTGACCTATAGCTTAATAAATTATGACACCCCTGCACAGGGGCAGAATGAAAGCGATTCTCTGCCTCGCCCCACTCACTTGCTCCAGTTAGGGAACGAGCAGGGTCACAGCTCCTGCTTACCCCTGCATGGCTGGAGTCGAGGTGCTGCTAGTCCAAATATACCCCAGTTGCTGCAGTGGTTGCAAAGGTATATACTTCTTCTCATCCTGAACACAAGAAGCATCTGTTTTCGAGGCTGGCCTAAAGACAGACTAACATGCACTGCCAGAAAGACTACACATGCACTTTTCTATTCCCCATATTATTTACTGGGGATTCTCTCTCCCCTCCCTCTTATTAATATGCACATTTAGAGTGTGGCACTTCCTTTTCTGCCATCTGTTCTGCCCCCTCTCCAGTGACACATACACTCCGGGGAGCATATGCCAGCAGCTACGCTCAAGAAAATTAAAGTTGATGGAACAGCATGCTTTGCAACGTGGGGCTATGAAATATGAGTGGAGGGGGTTAAAATTCCACAGCAAAACTCTGCTGCAGGCATGTTTAGATGAATCTCTTTTATTAACAGTACCGAGTAATTATAAAACAGACAGAATGTGGCATTTATTACACCCGCTCTATTTAGACATTCTTTTATGGCACTCCATAAAGTGGTAAAATATGCATGAGATCATGACGTCTCTCATATTAAAATTAGAAGGATGCAATGATTAATGAACTTTCCATTGGTTTACAGCATTACAACTCAGAGGAACATTCTTCCCCCATCCCTCCTGCTTAACTTCTGTGCACATGACAGAGGAAAGGGCAAAATCTGATTCGCTTATCATTTCTGCACAGCTCCAGTGTCATTCCTCTATTTCTAGTTAGAGTTATGAAGGTGCGCAGAAAGGGTTAGGGGAAATGGGTCTCTCATCGGCCTCTGTGCCAAAGGAGCCTGATATATGAGCTCATGTTCTCCATGGCAACTAATTTTAATGCTAGAGAGAGACAGGGGCTGTAAGATCATATTGTCTCCAGATTGGAATCCCAAAAATAAACTGAAAAGAGCAAGTGGAGCAAATTGTGTGAATGACCAAAAAATTAATTGTCGTAAAATTGCCCCTTAAGAAAACCAGTGTTCTCTAATCAGCGTTTTTTGATTTTACATGGAGCTGCTTCAGATGCCTGTACTTATTTGTGTCTTATTAATATGAAGTAACACAAATGCTTGCCCTCTGTCTTGACCGTCTTGCAAGCAGCTTGCTTGGCTTTATATTGTGCTGCAAACTCTTGGACTTCCTGCTGAAAATAAGTGCTTCCCTGCTGCACAGCCTTACTTTAATGCCCAGATCAAACGCTTTCCTGCCAGGAAACAAATCACATTTGACAAAAAAAGAGAGATTTCTTCTAAGCTAGAATTATCTACATTGAGTGTTCAGGCAGCGTTTGCGAGGAAGCCTGTTCTTATTATAGCAATTAGTTCTTTTTCATTCATTTGTTTACAGTAAACACAAATTCAATTTGGTAAATCCCTTCCATAAATCAGATTTACCAGAATTATGTGGATCAGGATTATATCAACCGCTTTTGTAGAGCCAATAGTTTTAGCCGCCTGTGGCTTGAGCTTCCTCACTTTGTCACACAAGGAGCCATTGCATCCATGGACTTTTATTGTAACATTTCGATTCTGCAAGGTATTTTTAATAACAACCTTTTAGCCTTCCATTTACTGTTGTCTATGACTAAATTGGCCATTTTACAAGCTTACAACTACTGTAGATCTGTGTAATATTTGTCCCCATATGCTGCATGCCTGCTTTCATTAAAATATATTCATCAGGCTGCTACTATATACATGTGCACATTGAGACGCTGTTCCTTGCTAAACCAAGTGCCAAAATGCACTGCATGTACTTGTGGTTTAAGAGCAATAATGGGATAGATAGAATTCTATTTAATCCTTTGTGTGCTTTTTCTGATTTTCTGAAGGGGAGAAATAAAAACAAAAATCTTATTAAGTCAAATTAGGTTTCTTGAAAGCAGATGGGTAACACATCAAGACTTCAAAGGGAAACTGCAGAATTGAAATTGGTATACAGATTGTGTGAAAGCAGGATTAAATCATGACTATGGATACTTTTCCCATTAGACCAGGTGATTCGACCTCACCTCGCTCTATGTCAGTAGTTCCCAACCCACGTGCTGCAGCACACTGGTGTGCTGCGAGAAAACCCCCCCAAGCCAGAACTGCAGCCAGGGGCAGCATCCCCGACTGTGGGGTTTCCTGAAGCCAAAGCTGTGCCAACACTCACATGTTGCCCTTCCCAGGGGGTTCCCTAGAGCCAGACCCGCTGCCATGGATGGTGGCCCCATGTGGCCCCAGCCAGGGACTCCCCTAAGCCCGAGTCCAAGCTGCGAGCAGTGGCCCCATGCAGCCCTGGCTGATGGGCTCCCCCAAGTCACAGGCAAAGGTCCCATGTGGCCCTGGCCAGGAGGTTCCCTTGACCCCGAACCACATGATTTTCGAGATGACCAGTGCTTGATTTTTTTTCAAAGGCTGTGAGGAACAGTCTTGTCTTACTGCTTAAGTAAATAAGCGGTGTGACCCTGAATAAATCAAAATAGACCAACAACTGTCTGTTAATCTAGTTTTTTGTAAGGCTCCCATTTAAATTAGGGAGATATAAAAAAGGGAAGACTTCTTAAAAGTGGATAAGTCCTTTTTTAAAAACATTTTGGTAAAATTGGTACCAAAATAACTCATCCAGTTTTTATCCCCCCCAAAAAGACTCTATTTGGATAACCAAAAATAAGATCAGCTGGGTCCATTTTCATTGACAAAAGGTTAGTTGTACTGTATGAACCAGTTTTCATTAACTGTCCTAAAGATTTTGAGACATCTATTACAGGCATCAATTATGTAACAGGTTCATGGGTATCTCCCCACAATAGTTCAACCTAGCTCCTCCACTCCCAAAAGTACCAAGTTGCTGCTCTCAACATGACCGTGACGGGGCTGACTCACCCCGCACTGCAGTAACCCAGCCAGCCCTGTGAGTGGGGGAAGCTCCGCCCCTTAAGCCCTGATGGGCATGCTCAGGCTGCTGTCCCAGTATAAGAGGATGCAGCACAGCTCCGGCTAGGCTGGCCAGTGCAGAGGAAGGATGTCTGCTGGAGGCTCCTGCGCCAGAGCTACACCAGCCCTGTTCCACAGGAGACTTGGTGACCAGAATGGACCCTACAGAGCAGCTACCACAGCAGGAGAGCCTCAAGACTGATGCCCAGGACCTGTGGGAAAGCCAACAATTACTGTCCCAGGAAAGAGGGAATCATAGTTCAACACCTGACCAGACCTTCACCCCATCCCAGGTAGGAAATAGCCCAGGGGGCCCAAAGGGTGGAGCTGGGGTGTAGAGAAGAGCTAGTCAGTGCATTTCAGTTTGCATCCCTGCTGACTGGGTGCTGTAGCCCCAGCACCCATAGGGACCTGGGCTGGGGCTCAGTGGAATGGGATGGCCTGAGATCCCCTACCTGGGCACTGTGCCCCATCATTGACTTGTGATATGGACCCTGGCTGCTAGGCCATGCTGCTCTGACTCTGGAGTTGAGTTTAACAGTTGTGCGAAGCTTGCGGGGGTGCCCTCCTGGCTACCACTTATTCCTTCTGTTGCCTGAGGGGGTGCCAGAGAAGGCTTACCCCATGACAAAGAAAAACGTTTGGCTGGTGGGGATTCCTGGAGCTGCAACTGATGGCCCCATGCAGCCCCAGGCAGTGGGTCCCCTGAAGCCAGAGCCCCAGGCAGTGACCTCAAAACAGGGTGCCATGGCATTCCTCCACCCTGGGTGGCAGCCTGAAAACAGGGTGTGTTCATGAATATTTGTGAGCTAATTTGAATATTCATGACTTTATCATGGTGGTGTTCTGTGGCATAACTGAAGGCCTCAAGGTGTGTCACAGCAGAGAAAAAGTTGGGAACTGCTGCTCTGTGCTGTTTCCCAGTGTTTGAATCTCAGTAACTGCTTTGATTTGCTGTTACAGTGTGACCTGATCCCATGACTTCCACTCCCCTGCATTTATTTTCTTCCCATTCTGTAAGTTTCCCCCATCTTCGAAGCATCTCAAAGTAGGATTTTTCTCTCACAGAAGTTCATGCGATAAATAAATTTGTTAGTCTTAAGTGCCACAGGACTTCTTGCTTATTTTGCTGAACTAGACTAACACGGCTATCCCATTGGAACTTGAAAGCTACAGAAACTGAAGTCCCATTTCAGTGGTCACCATCACAAACTCAACCTGTGCCTACAACCATTTTTAAGCACAAAGAGTTTTGATCTTAATATAAGGAAGGAGCCAGCTTATCAGTTGATTATTAATAAGCATTGCTCTGGGGATGACAACTGAGCACACCTCCATTCACCTCAGCTTTGGATCAACCCCAAGTCATTTGGAAGATGGTGATGCAGTACTTGTAGAGGAATGTTATCCTTGTAAATTATCTCTGTTGCACAGTTTACAACCACTCATGGAACAAGCTCCTCAGTCCTGAGACTGAAATCTAGTTTAGCCTCTGTGCTAAATTCTGGTCTTTGTTACACAAGTACAATTCTGTGGAAATCAGCTGAATAGTACAGATTGAAGCAAAGGCAAGCCCTGGCCTCTCTGTTCTTCATTCATGTGAAATTCACTCCTCTAGGGACCCCACCTCATGGATGAACAAAAACCTCAGCTCCATTTAAGCTTTCAGAAGTGAGATTTATCTTGTTCATAGGCCTTGGAGAGGCCTTCTACTCAAGGGCAAGTTTCACATGATCATTCTTTTGTTATCACCAGGAGCTGTGCCAATGAGGAGGGCGGTTTTGATGGTGTTCAATTGTGCGTCTAACATGAACTGAACTGTCTTCAAATATTCAGCTTCCTGTGTTTTTAATACAGGCATCAGCTAAGGGTATGTCTAGACATACCTATACAGATGGCAGCAAAACTGTGGCTGTCAGAGCAATCTTTCAGTATGAACTCACTGAATTGCTCCAGAAATCACTTCAGCAACTCCAGCCCCAGAACTAAAGTTGCTGGAAGCTGACTGCAAGAGACATTTGTCGTCAGCTTCCCCTAGTGTGTCTTGATGGCTTAAAGTCGTTGGGAGATATGCAAGGTATTTTACGTGCCTTGCATATCTGCCATCAACTGCCACTGAAAAGTCGAGTAAGTATAGACTAGGGCTAAGTATCACACTTAAGTTGGCTTGTTTTTAAATATCCTCACTATAAATTGAAAGCTGGCTAAGTCATGAGGAGAGTTAGGCCAGGGGTAGATTCAGAACAAACTGAGGCTCAGAGAAGCACTATCCTTCCCTTACTGGCCCTTATTCTGGGTGTGGGTGAACTACTTCACTAGATTTAATAATGCAGTTCTTTTTTCCCCCCACTGTTGCCTCTCTGAGTGGAGCAGGGAAGTGGAGGCAGCCTCCTTTTCTTCCACACCTTTTCTGTGGAGATGGTAGTAATGTCTGTCCCACTTCTGGATTGTGGCTGACATGATAAAATTGCATCATGAAATAACTGTCAGACAGTCTGTGTATGTGGATTAAGGAGTTGGCAGGGTTGTGTTTTCTCTTAGTCAGACTATGGTGAATGATCACCATTCATCTGTTCAAAGTCCTGAAGAAAAGCTCTGTGGAGCATGGAAGCTTCTCTTTTTATACCAGCAGAAGCTGGTCCAGTAAAAGGCATTACATCACTCACCTGCTCTCTCTCATATCCTGGGACAAACACAGCTACAACAACACTGAAATATTCAAAGGAAGCCCTATGAAGAAAGACTGAAGGAACTAGGCTTATTTAGCCTGCAGAAGAGAAGATTGAGGGGGGATTTGATAGCAACCTTCAACTACCTGAAGGGATGCTCTAAGGAGGATGGAGCTCGGATGTTCTCAGTAGTAACGGAGGACAGAACGAGGAGTAATGGTTTCAAGTTACAGCTGGGGAGGTCCAGAATGGATATTAGAAAAAACTTTCTTACTAGGCAAGTAGTGAAGCATTGGAATAAGCTACCTAGGGAGGTGGTGGAATCTCCATCTTTGGAGGTGTTCAAGGCCCAGCTGGACAAAACCCTGGCTGGGATAATCTAGTGGGAGTGGTCCTGCTTTTTTGGCAGGGGGTTGGACTAGATGACCTCATGGGGTCCCTTCCAACCCTATGATTCTATGATAATAGGCTCTTTACACTAGGGAACATGCTTCCTTCTCTTTCCTGAGGAGGGTGGGAGAACTACCAAAAGGCAGAACAAATGAAGAGGCCACCTCAGAAAGAGTCTGTAAAAGGACTCATAGTGGGAAGGTGGAGGGGCAGCCATGTTGCACCAGATTCAGATGAGAGAGAAGCTGCTGCAAGGGCAGGAAAGGGTAAGGGTGGAGGAACCTGACTGTGCAACACAAATGATTCCCATGAATTCCTTAGGGAACTAGCAAGGGCATTGCATTTCAGATGCTCTGTATGATCTGAACTTTCCTGTTTTGCTTTCTGTTACGTAAAAGATGCTAACATTGATAGTGTGAACAAAGGTAGGGCACACGTGTACTGCTTAGAGACTTGTAGGCCCTAATGTCAGAAGGGACCAACATGACCATCTAGTCAGAACTCCTACATAATGCAGGCCATAGAACCTCACCTAACCACTCCTGTAATAAATATCTAACCCAGGACTGAGTTATTAAAGTCTTCAAATCATGGTTTAAAGACTTCACTGTACAGAGAATCTACCACCAAGTGAGCTGTGCCCCATGCTACAGAGGAAGGCGAAAACCTCCCACCACCTTTGCCAGTCTGCCCTGAGGGAAAAATTCCCTCCCAACCCCAAATAAGGTGATCAGTTAAACCATGAGCATGTGGTCAGGACTCAGTAGTCAGACACTCTAGAAAGAAGTCGGTAATAACTCAGAACCCACCCCATCCAATGTCCCATTTCAGGCCACTGGCATATCCACCACCAGTGGACAAAGATCAGTCAATTGCCATACTAGGCTGTCCCGTCATGCCACCTCCTCCATACATTTATCAAGCTTGGATTTGAAGCCAGCTAGGCTTTTTGTCCGTTCAGCACTCTTTTGGAAGACTATTGCAGAACTTCACTCTCTGATAATTAGAAAGCTGCATCTACACTATGACACCTCCCTGAGGGAGTTAAACCTTAAACCAAAAGCGTCACACCCTTTGTGGTAAAGTTCTGGAGACTGTGTTAAAATACCAGAAAGTCTAAAAGTAGCTGCACCCAGAGGCGCAAGGCAAATGGACATCAGGTGGAACATTCAAGGTTCCAACACTAAGAAGGAGGTGGTAGATAGAAGGTCTGCTGCTTAGCTGAGCTCATCCCTCAACCTTTTGTACATTGGATGGATGCCATATAACTTCCTTTCTAGCTATTTACTGAGATACTGATTACTCAGGAACTTACAGTGGAGATATTTAACTTCCATCTAATACCCTTGCAATCTCTGAATATCTGTGTTCACTGCAGAAACCTCTACTGCTGCTAGTACAGTGCATCCAAATAAAGGTCTTTGTAAACTGCTCTGAAGAGATGTAGATGCATATTGTTTGGTATAGGTCAGAAATATCAAGTCTGATATATTTAAGAAAAAATAAAGGATCTTATTGCTTTTCCATAAAGGTGCCCTGTCTTATATGGCTAAACCTGAACATTGGAAACCTGAACATTGGAACAGAGACCAGGTTAAAGGGGCTTTAGCTAAAGGACAGTACACAGACGGAGGGAAGTCACCACTGCAACCTGTGACTTGGGGCAATGCTAATCCATACAGTAAATACAAACCTGGAGATTGGCAGAAGATTAAGGTTTATGGTTAGCGTAATAGTTCTCTTCATGTGATCCAATAGATGGGCACCTTCTGGTGATGGAATTAGGAAATTGCCCAAGTGTACATCCCATCCTGGATACAATCCAGCTCTGGCATTGGCTGGCATGAGCCCATTCACTATCTGCCGGTAGCCTTGCATCCACTGTAGGCCTGGGGAAGCTGGTGGGGTCTAGCCCTGCCCACTTCTCCAGGCCCTGGTCCACAGACCCTTTGTGCTCTGCCTGAGTGTTGCCTCAACCCGCTACTCCAGTTCAGCACATAGTTCCTCAAGACTCCTGTGTCATATCCACACCTCCCCAGGTACCAGCACCCTTGTATCAGGGCTGTGTTCCCACTGAAGCCTGGTAGTTCCCAGTAAGATGTCCCTTCTCCTGTTTTCCTATCACCAAGCCCACAGCACACCCTTCCTCTTTGCTGATTGGGGCAAAACTGCCCAGAGCAGGGGCTGCAGCCTTCCTTTTATACAGGGTCTTGGTCCCTGATTGGTCCTGCATCTATTGGCTCTTCCATTCCCTGAGATTTTTAAACCTTTCAGCACCAGAACAGAGCAACCACTCTACTACAGTTAGGCAATATGGTAGCCTAATTATCCCTGCTAATATGGAGTTTGGTCCTTATGGATTTACACTGTGTAAACCCACTAGTCATCCCTCAGACAATCCTTGCTTTCCTCTCTGTTCATCAGGTAGGAAAGCTGAAGTGAAGGTCATGCCTGCAGGGCAAAGAGCTGTGAATCCATTCTTCTACACTGAACTTTCCAATGGGAGCGCTTAATCCTAGCAGAATGGAGACCTGGCCCGTGACTAAGGTTTCCAGGTCCACCTGCAATAGAAATAAAATGAATAAAGCTGATTGCTACTGGAGAGGTAGGTTTTGAAAAAGAGCAGCAGACTTAATACAGTATTTCCTCTTGTGTCTACAGGACCTATGGTAAAAAGTGTGCGCAAAAAAAAACAAAAAACCTAAAGATGTCTACTTGAACTTCCACTTGGATGTTCCTAAGCACTGTTACATTCCATTGAATCTGGAGCTGTCCTCGAAACCATAATGAGCTGTTTTCAACAAACACCATCTGATGTTCATTTGGAGATGACTCCAGGCAGGCAGGTGGGCTATGAACACTCCACAAGGGACCACCCCAATGAATTAGTCAGTAAAGTGGTAAGAAACTGTCATGGACATTTCAACCAGTGACCTTACCATCCCTTCTGTTGAGCTTGGCAAAGCTGGGACTGTGGATGCTGAAGAGCTCTGAGGGGCTGTCAAAGGCTGTTGGAGGCAATGAGGATACCAACGCATCATCACAATTATCTATGAAACAAGAAAGAAATACAGAAGAGATCAAATACAAATTAGGAAAAACTTTCAGTTGGACTTCTTGGGGGAAAAAAAGCACAAACATATGTGGTCTTTAACATACTGCTAACTATTTATTTATTAAGTAGGCATCGTGAATTGATTTGTACAGTTGACTGATTGTCAGAGAGGGTTCTACAAGGAAATCTGAATGGGCAGTCTCTTATGTTAGCAAAATAGAAGGGGAAGCCAAACACCCCGTCTTTTTTAATTGTCATGATTGCCCTCTAATTTTTGTGGTCCCAACAAGAGACACTGAAGGACTAATTTTCAGAGGTGATGACCATACAACTCTAACCGGGGTCAATGGAAGTGGCCATTGCTCAGCACCTCGGAAAATCAGGCCTTGTGTACCTCAGGTTGGAACCACCAAAATTAGTCTTTTTTTAAAGAGCTTCTGTATCTGTTTTGCTTTGGATGACTACAAGTTAGTAAGGGAGGAAGGAGTGATGTCTTGTCTAGGGAAGAAGAAAATTTAGAACAAAACACTATCAATTTTGTAGTAAATGCTAGAGCTACATCTGCCCAGAAGTGATTCATGGGGTGGTGGAAGGAAGTCTAAAGGAAACATCTTCAGCTTTGGTTGCACTATTGGAGAGTACACAAAAACATAAGTTGGAATTGTCACACAGTTTCAGTCCCTCCATAACTCAAAGACAAACTGCACTCACTGCACACTCAAAATTCAACAGGGTTCATGGAAAATTGTAGCAATCCCCCTCATCAATCTGAATCACAAAGACAAGATAACTCTTGGTTTTTCTATTAGCAAGAGACTGGTCCATAAATACAGATGTGGAACTTGGGAGTGGAAGTGACAACACCTCACTTGCATGCTAGGCAGAGGGAAAAATTTATATACACGGTAGAAGGGGGAATCACAATAGCAAGTGAAAGAGGACGGTTTTTACTTAAAAGAAAATCCAATATTATGTAATAGGTATAGAACACTTCCTCCACCCAAGGAGGTAGGCTGGCACACGAGTAGTCTGTTTGTTGCCTACTGCACCTCCTTCTTTTCCTGCCCTCTGCTCCTTTTTTCCACCATCTCCTGAACTTGAGCTTAGTAACTCGTTATGCAGCAACTGAACTTTTGAGCCCACAGTGTTTGAATGAGGGTGACAGACAAAGCAAATTTTCTCATTTAATAATCCAAGACTATAACACAGGCTCTCATTAAGGGCATAAAATCATTCATTTTAATGGAATCACCCAGAGAGGAAACACAAGTTTAATTACTGAAGAAGACCTGAAGGGTGGCAAGATCTTAAGACTCTGCAAATGCCATCCATAGTAGAAATATAATTCTGGAAAAAAAATGTGTTAATGCTACAAAACTCAAGGGATGGAAAACTCAGGGATTTCACAACAGCAACTCAGCCACACTGGCAGTTTAGGATGTGATACAAGGTGGACTGAAGTTAATGAACATTTTTGTGCAGGGTGTGGAGCTCCTGATCTGTGTTTAGGGCAGAGCAGTGCCACACATGCAATGCGAATGTGCTCCAAATCCCTTCCTGAGCTCTATAGTACACAGGGGCAGTGGGCTTGTTTGTACGTTGCATGGGGAAGCTACCTGCTTTTGCCAACACAGCTTCACAGACTGGGATATAGGGCTTACCCCATTCTTCTCCCTATTGGCTGATTTATACTCAAGGTCACAAAAAAGAGCCTCTTTTAGATCTCCCAAAGGGATAGGAGTCTTTTTATACACCTGCACAGATTAGCCCGTGTAACAACCTGGTTAGATTAATTTCCTCCTATGCATGAGCATGCAAGAACTAGACACATTCTGAACCTTACTATTTTGATGATCAGGCAGACTTCAGCGTGAACCTAAAATTAGCCACTTTTCAGACAGAACTTCACATTAGAGTTAAAAGCATGTAAACTCATTTAAAATGCGTAGGCACGTGTGCATGCACCCACACAGCCTTGTATCTGATTTGTTGAATTTAGCTCAATAGTTCTATGAAATGTCTCCTAATCACCAGGGAAGACAAGTAGAGAATTACCAATAATAAGCTGGAACACAATGCTAAATTCTGCTGAGTTACAATGGTGTAAATCAGGAATAATTTCACTGTTGTAAAGGTAGGTGATAGATACTTTAAATATTCCTTATACGTCTCATGCAAAATATTTTCTTGACACCCCTAATCTGAGAAGAATGCTGTTCATTTTGCTAACAGTAAAACACTTGCTCCCACTTGCTAGTCTTATGCAAAACCTCTAAGAAGAAAAATGAGTGTGTAGCCTTCATGACAGATTAAAAAAGGCTCTTGTTGGTGTCACCTGTTGGCTTCATTACACAAAAGGAGAGTTATACATGCCATTCTGCGTTCCTCTTATTGGCCCTGATCCAGTGGCTTGGGCAAAGATGGCATAATCAAACAGACAATCAACCTCAAGATTTAATCAGTATTGTGCATTAATTTCAGTCTTCAGAACAGAAACTGGACTGTGTAGTGGCCTGGACCGAGCACTGTGCAAATTTCACACACAGATGTGTCAGCATTTCATCTAATTTCTGATCATTCCCTGTTGCTCAGCTATGGCCTTTCCTTTCAAAATGCACAACACTTGTGTTGAGTTGCCCCATTTCATGGAGCGGTTTTGCAAAATGCACAGACCTCCAAGAGTAGCAAGTAACATTGAGACAGCTAGTGACCAGGAGCTCACTTCATTTGTTATGAGCAGATAGCTTGACATAGAATCAGGCAAACCATGGAAAGGCAGACTGGGATTCAGAAAGTAAAGAATTAGAAGCTTGGCAGTGTAATTAATGCCAATCAACATGATTTCACAGAAAACAGATCTTTGTTAAACACATTTGATGATGTTTCTCTAATAGATTACAGGTTTGTTTGATACAGATAAGCTTGTGGATATAATATACATAGGATTCTGTAAAGTATTTCTTAGTCCTGCACTATATTCTGCTCAATTTAAAAACAGCCCTCTACTCAAACTGGGAATCACCTTCCCATGGGGTGTTTCTGGCAGAAGAAGGGATAATGAGGTCAAATGGTTGGAAGCTGAAATGCAGTTCTGAAACAAGCCGAAGAATTTAACAGTGAGGATAATTAACCTTTGGATCACCTTAACTAGGGACCTTGTGGAATCTGTGTCACTTGAATCAAGAATGCATGTCTTTTTAAAACATATGCTGCAGCTCAAGTAGAAGTTATGGTCACAAAGCAAAAATTACTAGGTGACGTTCAATAGCCAATGTTATAATTGTTCCCTCTGGCTTTAGAAAAACAATCTGTGAATTAGAATGAGGGTTAAATTCATTGTCCTTTTTGATCTGCGTGTTGATCTGACTTCAAACGACAAGGATATTGAGCCACTGCACAATCTAGCCTGTCTTCCACAGATTAGAGTGGATTCTTGGGTGGTCCACTTTAGCGTAATATAATCTGTCATCTAGCCACCAGTCCTACCGCAGCATGCTTTCACATAGAGCCTTAAAGGAAATACAGTCTAAGATCTAGCCTATGGGAGATCTGAAGTCTTACCAGTATGGCTACTTTAAGGCCATAGGCACATTAGAAAGAACAAATATTCCTGGCTAACACAAGGTACATATACAGTTTACACTCTAGGCAAAAATTCAACAGCTCACCTAATTCTTGGGAGCTGGCTTTATTGTCAAATATCAACAATGAGGTAACAAAGTTCAGCTCCAACCATCTCCCTAGGCATGCTTTCTCCCTCAAGAGCTTTCCCTATAGACTGTGCAGCCCCAGTACCATAAAAATCACTATATTATTTCCTGTTCCTCACATGAGAGACACTTCCAACTCCATTCTAGTGAGGCAACGGGTAGCCTCATGCTGAAGAATACACCAACCAATTCCTTGACTAGTGGGATCAACAACTGCAAAGTGGATGAGATCTTTAAGACAAGACTGCCAAACATCATTACGGGTCTGCTTTAAAAAGGCAGTTCTTAAACAACAAATATGTCCCTACTTGTTTTTGTGAGCAAAAATAATTTGCTGTTGCTTTTCACTTCCATTAACTCCAGGGAGCCGACATAGCTAAAATTAAATAAAGTGGGTTCTGTCTCATCCTGTGTGTCATCAAGAAAATAGTTTACTAAATTCCAGCAGGTTTGTTGGAATCTACTATACTAATTCGCTGTGTGCATGAGTGCGTGATGTGAAATGTAGCATGTGAGAGGCCATTGTGATGTCAGAAATGACTTAACCAATTGCTCCCAAGGAAAGAAGAAAGGAGCAATTGGCCAGTCACATGGTACTCCCAGCTACCCCTCCTGTTCACCTCTGACATCACAATGGCCTGTACGTGGTACAGCTACCCAACTCTTCTCTGCCCCCACGTCCTGCCCCAGCCACCACCCACTCCTT
Source organism: Podocnemis expansa (assembly GCA_007922195.1). Taxonomy (NCBI): domain Eukaryota; kingdom Metazoa; phylum Chordata; order Testudines; family Podocnemididae; genus Podocnemis; species Podocnemis expansa. Next base: position 6,559,123 of record ML681984.1, read on the forward strand.
CTCTGCCCCCGTCTGCTGCCCATGATCCCCTTCTCCAGCTGTCTCCTTCACTGCCCCATTTCCTGCCCTTGATCCATTGTTCCTCATCCCTTCCTCCATACCCTGTGCCATCATCCTTCCCTCCACCTCCTGCCCCCATGCACCCCCTTCTCTGCTCTCATCTCATGTCCATGTCCCCATCCCTGTTCATCACCACAGCTCCTGCCCTGGCCCGATCTGCTGCCATAACCACCCTTTCTCTGCCCCATCTGCTGCCCCCTTCACCATTCTGGCACATCCTGGCTCCAGCCCTCCCCTTCACTGCCCCCAGCTCCTGCCCCAGTCCCCCGCCTCCTACCACCACCCACCTCTTCTCTGGCCCTGTTCCATTGTTCCTCATCCCTCCCTCCACGTCCCATGCTCTCATTGTTTCTTCCATGCCCCAACCTTGCAACCCTCATCTTCAGTTCTGTCACACCCCCACCTCATCCTTCCTTATCCCTCCAATGGATACAGTACTGACAAGCAGTTGCCCCCCCCCCTTCACAACTTTCAGCTGTTTCCAGTATTTCACCCTGACTTTTCACACAATTGTATGTGGTACTAACTCAGGGAAGAAACCATGATTTCCTCCGTCATTTTTGACGGGTTACAGCTAGTTGTTTACTAAATTCCAGTCAAACCAATTGACATCAAAAGAGTTGCATAAACATTGATGAAGGCTGAAACTGATGAAAAAAGAATTGGTGTAGTGTCACCGAGTCTAATTTGATCCACAGCCCCTCTGTTACTGATGAGATTAAGAGGGATGGAAAGAAACCAGCTTGAGTCTCAGAGCCACAAATTAAATAAGCATAATTTCCTAAGTACCAAACATCTTCTATTTGAAATGGAGATAATTTAATTTAGAATGTTTTGAAAGACAATAGAGAGCCTCACTTTCTTTATTTTAGGAGGAAAAAATACACAATCCCTTTTCAGAATACAATCAGCTTCTAAATTGGATTGGCATTCATCTAGCGTTGGGGCTGCACAACTGTCCGTTTGTGGATACTGGTCCTTTCATTTTCACAAATTTGATGGTGTGTCCTCTTCAGAAAGAATATCCTGGTCTCATCTTACTGTTACAGCCTGATTTGGAAAAACTCCATGAATCATCTGGAAAGAACATGTCTAGCAGTGGCACCAAATCTCTATATTTAGAGAAAATTGACATCTCATAAATGTTGTAATTACATTACTGACAAACATGCCAGTTTTCTTTAACTGTACATGTTCCAGAGTTGGCTTCAGAACTATCCATCAGAACTTGAAAACAAGATTAACAGAATTCAATTTAGCTGTTGAGATTTGAAGCACAACAATGTATCTCATATACTTGATCTCTACCTTGTTATTACTAATATTGCTAATGTATAGAGACACACCAGGCTCTCCTTATGCCACACTTCATGTTGGTCAGTTTATTTCCCCTGGTACATATTATCAGATTCCTAATTGTGAGCTCTCTGGGACAGTTGCACTCACAACACATTATGGAAGGGCTGTGGTACCACCAAGCAGTACTGAAATTTAATGAAACTGGGGCCTGAGCTCAAGTAATTTTTTACTTTCATAGCTCTCATGGCAAGCCCAGAGGTGTCAGGACCATGAACTGCCAAGCCCAGAGGTTCCAGGGGTCAGCCCTGAGCAAGCCCTGACATGAATTAAGGACAGCCACCAACTTTTCACTTGGTACCACAGAAAGTGCAAGCATTTAAGGTGCTTCAAATGCAATTCTGCATCAGTTCCAGAAGCTGATTGGTCCCAATTAAAGCTCCAACCAATGCCATTAGGTGCCACACTTCCTAGTGATCTCTTCCATCTACCCCACAGACATCATGCCTCAAAAAAAAAAATATGGAAAATTTCAACCAAATGAAATTTTTCAACCTAACTTTTAGTTTTGGCCAAAAAGCCATTGTTCATCTAAAACAAACATACATACATTTTGGTAGATGTTTGTGTGTGTCACAAAGGCACCATAAAAAGAATCACAAATTTATTGTCAATGATAGCCTGTGATCAGGAGAAGCCCAAGACTGAAGTGTGGATGGGGTCGTTCCACGTCAGGGCCAATTTGTGCTAGTAAAGTTGTGTAACTGCCATTGTTTTCCCTTTGTCTCCTTCAGGAGGCAACAGGAGAGGAAAACACTGACCTCTGCTTACATAGGCCATCTAGAAAGGTTACCAGATTCATTTTTCTCAGTGAATACTTAGAGATATAACATGCCCTCAAGACTATAGGCTGCATTTGTTTTCCACACCTGGACACTGTGCTCAGTTAGGCAACCATGTAGTTTTTGGCGGAGAGATATTTACTGAGAACTTTTCATTTATTATTCTTCATATGGAATTCATAGACAGAGTCCAGTCCCCTGCACTCATGGCAGGGCTAAGTACCCTCTTAAACCATCCTTGACACAGGTTTATCTAATCTGCTTTTAAAACTTCCAGTGCCAGAGAATCCACAACCTGTGTAGGCAAGTTATTCCAGTGGTTAATCACCCTGGCCATGTCTACACTTCCAAAGTTATTGCAAAATAGTTATTTCGAAATAACTATTCAAATTTATTGTGAACTAATTACTTTGAAATAGCATTATTTCAAATGTATTGTTCCATAATAGAAGTCTAGAGAACACTCTCTAATTCAAAATAAGGGAGGAATTATTCTTTCAAAATTGAGAATCTTCACTAGACTCTATCCTTCGAAACAGGGGAAGGCAGGGAAAAATACAGGGCCATTATTTAAAAAAAAAAAAAAAAAAAAGCCAATTCTGTGGCCTGAGATAGCTTTTTCAAAATAACTGATTCAAAAGAATTGCTCTTTTGAAATAAAAGCAGGTATAGTTTTTTCAAAATAGCACTTTCTTTTTGAAATAATGAAGCACTTATTTCCAAATAAAATGCCAGCATGGATAAGTAATTTTTTTTTTTCCCCTTCAGAATAAGCCTCTCTATTTCAAAAAAGACTTTTCAGTGTAGACATACCCCTGACAGGATTTTTTTTCCTAACGTCCAACCTAAACCTCCCTTGCCATAATTTAAGCCGATTGCCTCTTGTCCTATCATCAGCAGTTAAGATAATTTTTTCTCCCTCCTCCTCATGACAACCTGTTAGATCCCAATTAAACAAACCCAGCTCTTTCAATCTTCCCTCATAAGTCAAGTGATCCAGACCTCTATTCATGTTGTTCTTCTTTGGATTGTCTCCAGTTTGTTCACATATTTCCTGAAGTGGGGTGCCCAGAACTGGACACAATGCTCCATTTGAGGCCTAATCAGGACTGAATAGAGTGGAAGAATTACTTCTCAATGTTAGTCTGTGCTCAGGAGAAGCCCTATTGTAAGTCTTTCTGGCAATATTTCTGTTTATACATCCCAGAATGGTGTTTGTTTTTTGGCAAGTGTTACACTGTTGACTCATATTTAGCTTGTGGTCCACTATGACACCTAGATCCCTTTCCTCAGTACTCCATCTTAGGCAGTCATTGCCAATTTTGTACATGTTCATTGAATTGCTCTTTCCTAAGTGGAGTACTTTTCATTTGTCTTTACTGAATTTCATTCTGGTTACCACAGACCATTTCACCAGATTGTCCAAATCATTTTGAATTGTGATCCCATCCTCCAAAGCACTTGCGATGCCTCCCAGCTTGCTATCATCAGCAATCTTTTAAGTTGACTTTCTACGCCATCATATAAATCATTTATGCAAATGCTGAAGAGAGAAATCTTCCGTAAGGACCATACTGTGTCATTCATGCACTGATTAGTATTCAATTCTGGCAATAATCTGACCCTATGGGGAGTTGAAGAGCACTTGGCAAATCATATGGGATGCAGGGAACAAAAATGTGGCCTATAATGCTTCTACTGTCCCACTAGTAATAACTAGTGTGTCATGGGAGTACACAGTGTACCTGATATGGTTAGTATCTTACTGTTCTTCATCCTGTACAAGCATGAAAGATAGAAGAAAAGGCCATGAGAGCAGGGACTGTTTAATGACACAAACAGATGAAGGCTAAGGAAGCAAACAAATATGAAGAATTGGCCAAGCTACATTGATCTAAGATACTCCAGGAAGAAAGGTTTGGAGCTGAAAAAGGACACGAGGAGAAGACTAATCACTATTCATTACTGCCCTTGGGATAAAAATCTTGGGGTTTTTCAGGTATCACAGCAAAGGTGAGCCTCAAGGATGGATCCAAAGAACACAGCAGGCTTCCTTTATGTCACTCTAAATGTCACCAAGGGGATGTATAAGGGATAGGACTATCCCCTGGTTAATCACCACCGTGTATAAGGGTTCCTGTGACAGCATAACCCTTGCAGAACATTGCTATTCCACTTTCCTCTGTAAGACTAAGTGTCAGTGTTATACCAGAGCAGAAAGGCTAGTGGTCACACATGCTACTGAACGCACTGCCCAGCATAGTCTACAAGTTTTGTCCACCTTTTAGGTTTATGGTGGCCTGTGTTGTGCTGTAATACTGGCCACAAGCTTAGCATCAGTGTCTAAACAATTGAGTAACAAAATAGCAACTGAGGAGTTGGTTGTCTGAACTTTTTTCTTTTTTTTTTAACAAAGAAGAAAACACAAAAACCAAGAACTTTCCAAATGCAAGCATATAGTTGCACCATTTAGGCAAAGACTCTGGCCTACGTCTGGGTTAGCCCTGTGAAGTTCTTCCTCTGCCTCTGAGCAAATGCAGGCAAATATTCTCAACTGGTCTGCTGGTTCGTGATTGGACAACATTTCCTACTGGCCTTTCTAGGCTTCTGGAGCACAGGCCTGGTTATGTGATCTGTGTGATTTTTGCCTGGGTGGGGAGTATCAGGGAGCTGATACCTCAAGCGGGGTGGCATAGAAAGCCTGATGGTCCCTGCCAAAGATACCATGATAGAAGTGAAACTTTTTTTTTTTTAATTCTGAGTCGAGAAATTCAAAAACTGTCTTTCTTGCAAAGTTTTGGTTTAATGAACTGGCATTTTTCTACAATTTCTGTCAAATTTCACAGCCTGCTTTAATACAAAGAAAATATTTTTTTCTCCAGCTGCCTTCTGGAGATCCTGGTTTGAATCCTTAAGGTATTTCTATTTAAGCTGGAGTTTTGTTGCTAACATATAATTTTATTCATTATTAAAATACCAATAGAGTTGCAGATGGGGCTGAAGTTAAATTGTGTGCATCACTTTGACTGCAACAGTAAATTGTCTCTATACTGGGATTTGAAGTTGAAAAGATTCACTTATATTTATAGGTGAGATAAAATTCCTCTTAGCATTGCGGAGTTAATGGCATACTTTGTTTTAAAGACATAAACCAGGCATTTGTACAATGTCTACAACAGTGGTTAAAAGAGGCAACTCATGCTTTTAGCTTCATTTATTTCTCCTCCCACCTCCACTATCTGTAATTCCATTTTACAAACAATGGAAATAAATATTTGAATATTACTCTAATAATTGACCTTATACCTCTGTAGTGCAATCTAAGCTGGAAGGAAAAAAAGATAATAGCGTTCATAATGTGCAAAAGACAAGCATTAAGACACAGATGTTAAGAGTCCATCTTAGGAAAAGGAAGGGATAAAGGCTGGATTTACAACTTTGCATCCCTAGGCACAGTATCTTCAGAGCGCCCCTCCCTCCCAGTGTAAGCCGGCAGGAAGGATGACTGGGAAGTGGGACAATTGGCTTGTGCAGCTCTGGGAGGGAAACTATATGTTCACCTTGGGGTTCCAGGTTCTGGCTTGGCCAGGCAGACGAGCCTCAGTGGGAAATGGAAGAGTAGGGCAGCAGGGCCACCAGAAAGAAGAGGAGCAGAAGCAGCAAGTGGTGGAGCCTGAGTTCCAGGTTCATGTGAAGTCCCCAGGTTGGCCCCTGGGCATAGGCCCTGCAGACCCATAGGGTAAATTCACCACTATTTAGACTCTCCTGCAACACTGGCACCCCTGGACATGTGCCTACTGTGCCTAACTGGATGTCTGGCCCTGGATGAGGATGGATGCATTCTTAAACTTCACCCCTACAACTCATATAAGTCAATCTGTATAGCAATTCTCCCACTCTAAATTTTCTTCCTGAAGAGTTGGGGGGGAGGCGGGGGTATGGAGAGGTGGTTGATCCTACTTTTTGTTCAATAAAACCCCATTCGTGATTTTTCCAGAGATTTTCTTTTTCCCCCACATGCACAGCTGTGTGCTCCAGCTGGTGATGGAGAAGCATGACACATTTGTCAAAATATAAGGCACTAGAGAAAATACTTAACACTACATTCCTCCCTCCCCCTGCTACCATGCAAGTAAACAACAATAGTTAGCTAATCATGAACTCTTCCCAGCTGATTTTAAATTACCTAAATGTTCTTTGGTATCCTGGAAACCTTGTCATAAAAGTATAACTCAATCAATCAGCATATTTATGTAGCATTTTCTTTATAGTACACTGTGTGCCAGCATCCTTGTCATGAAGAAAATTGTAAAATCCTTATGTATGAATGGAATTAGTGAAGCTAAAAACCCCACAAAATATAATTAAATAGGCAGTCTTATTTCTACTGATACAGCATGATGACCACCAGCATGAGACCTATTTAATGGAATATCAGTCAGGACAGAATAATTATGTGACATCTCCTTACAAACCAGACATGTTAATTTTGAACTTGCACTAGTCCAGGCCCACTGAGCTAACATACAGAAGCAGTGGGCTATAAAAGTAAATGGGGTGAGAGGAGCTCTTAAGGAGTAATCACAGGCCTGTAAAAGCAATTGGTCTTATAATTAAGACACTAGAATAGGTCAGGCCTGGATTCAACTCCCAGTTCTACCATGACTTCTCATAACCATGGACAAATCGCAGAGTTCCAGATTTTTAAAGGCTTTAAAGAACTGATGTCCTCAGATTTCTGATGCCTAAATTAAGCCTATATCTCATAGTCCATAAAAAGGGATTTCAGACCCGAAGAGCCTAAATCCCACCGACTATGAATGGGATATAGACTCCTAAGTGCCTTTGGTCTGATCCTCATTACAAAATTAGGTTGACATTGTCATCTTGTGCTGACCTAAACAAACAAGGAGTCCTGTGACACTTTCAAAGAGTAACTAACTTATTTATCGCATGAGTTTTTATGGGATTACTGAAGTGGATTACACCCACAAAAGCTCACACGATAAAATAAATGCGTTAGTCTTTATAAGTGCCACAGACCTCCTTGTTTGTTTTGCTGAAGAAGACTAACAAGGCTACCCTTCTGGAATCTGTGTTGACCTTTTCCTCTGTGCGGCTTACACTAAAATGATTCTCCTGCTAATGCATGCATCCCATTATGACGACACAGTAAGGACACCTCCTTAAATGTCATAGAGCCATAGTCTGTCTATTGAGCTCTACTCGGTATGATCATAGAAACAGAGACCTGTGCTGATACTGATAGTCCTTCAGCACATGACCCACAGTGCCCGATTCTCTGAGACAGTGAACACTGTGGTCACAACTCTAAATGCCACTGAACCTAAATCATGGAGATTGAAAGCCACTTCCGCGTTAAAAATCCTTTCATATTTCTGAAAAACCTTTTCCTGATTGCTCGGCAAGCACAACTGCAGAATGCTTAACCCTGATGAGGAGGAGAAAAAGAAGACTAGGGAGGACATATGCAGTTGGATCTTGCAAGCCAGTGCTGCACTAGTCTGGAGCAAAGGGCCTGGAGGAACAATATGGCAGACAGTAACCACAGAGTGTAGCCTTTGGCTATACCCTATATTGACCTTGCATTCATGCATTACTCCCTATCTATTTGATACAAATATATCTTTATATAAGTTTAAGAAACCATGGTTTCTTAGTATTTCACTTCTTATAGGTAAGGAGCCTGGTACTAGTTCTTTCCATAAGCTGCAACGCATGTATCCTGCAAATCTTTACAAAAGATGTGACTCAGTTTGCAGAGATCTGTAAGTAAGTTTGCTATGCAAATAGGATAAGACCTGCAAGCTTTGCAAACCAAGGCTTGCATCTGTCTATGCAATAGGAGAATGCTAACTAGGTAAGAGGTCAGCGTAGGCCATGCAGAATTTGGGAGGTTGGGTTTTTGATCATGTTCTGCAGATAAAGAGGTGGAAAATATATCTGCAAACCCACCGCAAAACCCACAAGCTGGTAAACAAGAAAATGGGAGAACATGCCAGCAAATAGACCCCTGAGCCAATAATCTAAAAGTATTCCTAGCAATTTCTGGAAAACACCCATATTTGGGCCAGGATAATTCAATTTATTTTTGGAGGGGATACTGTGCAAAAAGGGTATTTAAAGCCTCCAAATTTGTAGAGGGGTTGAAGCTTCCATGTTCTGGCCGAGGAACTCGAACAATGTGAGAGGCAACTGCACAGGTCTTCAGCAACGGTCTACCTGACTTCTTTTAGCTAGGTTTCTTTATTTTCTTTGGTCAATTTCAAATTGTTAGCTCAGTACTTCAACTTATCTTCACTTTGAATGTGAGGATAACTTCTACAATTGTATCTTAAAGATAGGAAATCTTAGCAGCAATACTGTTTATAGTTGTTACAGAAATGTATTGATGTATCTCTTTACCATTTATTCCGCATTGGATTTATTTATATTCTTATCCATCATTTGCTGTATGCAGTTAGCAATAAGGAATTGTCTTAAAAACTCAATCTGAGTACTCCTTGACAGCTTGTTTGCGCGGAGGAAGTCCTATTTAATTAACATACCTGTAGTCAATCTGGACTAAGAACATCTGTCCTTCAGATTGATCTATATTGGCTATCCCAAATTCCTAAAGAATAACAGAAATTGGCTACAAGAGAATGGAAGAGCTGACAGGACAAAGGCCCAAGGGCCTCACTGGGAAAAGGAGAGGGAGATGGAGCAGGATAAATCTTGTTTGGCAACAAAAACTCAAATGCTACAGACACTGGTTGACCTACTGATCCAAGAATCCCAACCCCCCCCCCCCCCCCAACTGCAACCCATTGTAATCTGTGGAGAACTCCATGCCAGTAATTTGCTATGATCCACAACATGCACATAACACCGCAGATTGCATTTCTACACCTCTGCCAGTCCCTGCTGAAAGACAGCAATGATAACCTCAAGATGACGTTCACTGACCTGAGAGAACCACAGTTTCTGTGCACGGAGCCACAACAGACTACCCCTATACACTGTAATGGACAGGAATATTTGCTGTCTTTTCAATTTCTAAGTACCATTTCATTCATTAGTGTGTAAAATTTCTATTGCATTGTCTCTTATTTTTTGCACATTGTTTTTGGCACTGCTTTTGACCTTCTATAAATTTCTTTAAAAAAAATGTTCTTTGTTAGTTCACAGCACACATTACAGAATCACACTCCAAGGCACCTGAACTTTTCAATGTAGAATGCCACAGAACTTGTTGATTCAAGAAATCACTGGCCTTGTTTATAAATATATAAACTCATAAGCTATGTCTACAGTTACAAGCTTAGTTTGGACTTGTTTAGTCTTAACTAAGCAGTTCAAAGTTAGTTCGAACTAACTTTTAGGTGCTACTCAGATGGTCAGTATGTGACTTCACGAGAGAGGAGAACAAGGACTGACTTGTCTCCCAAGGATCACTGCTGGTATTTTAATATTACCTGTGATAATCCACCAGCTGGGAAAGAATTCCCCCACCTGCAGCTTTATGGAAAATCTTGTGTTAATAAAAATGTGGGGCTCAAGCATCTTTTTACATCAGTCTACATTGATATTAGTAAAGTTCCTCCTGTTTTTGCATCAGACCACTCTGACACTGGGTACATCAACAGAAAGGGTCACTTTTCAAATGTTATACAACCATTGATGGATGTCAACACATTGCAAAAATTTCCAAGAAGGCATTCCTTCAGATAACAGTGTGTGGCACACCAGGATACACAACTGTGGTGTGGCACAGTTTGCATCGAAACAAGCACTTCTGAAGGGTATGTACCACACCAGCACAAAGAGCCATGCATGGATGTGTGCAAGGGATACACACGCTTTGGTGGCTGCAGGCTGATGTAATCTGTATTGACCAAATTTTGATGTGCAGACAGCTTAAATCCCTATTAAGGCACTACAAACAAAAAACAAATATTTGAACTGATGTAACTCATTGCCAACTCACTGAAATCATTCAAGCAATCTCTTGAATGAAAGCATGAGCTGGGAACTCATTAATCTGTGAAATTATAGTAATTATTTCTACTGAGAAGACAGGCCAGATCTGTATCAGAAAGCCAGTTTGGACTGGCAGTATTTGCATTGCAGAGAACAAACACCAGCCAATAGCTGTTGCCAGGGTTTTGGTGATAGGCTCAAAAACACATGACTGACAGAGGTGGAAATTTCCTGCACAGACCCTACTGAATTAAGTTTAAGTATCTAATGGGTTCACTATATTTAAATGACAATTTGTATATGTTATTGTGGAGTAGAATGTAACATCTAAAACTGTTGTGAGCATCAGAGGGCTACTTGAAACAGCAGGTCCAGATAAGCATACACTTTCTAAATAAAGCTGGTTTTGCAGGAAATCTCTATGAGCAGTGTTTAAATGTACCTATTCCACTTATGCAACAACTCAAGACATTTGAAGCTTTTAACTCAGCACATGGATTTTGTCTGCTGATCACCTGTTACATGTAGAGAGACTAAAAAACTGAATGAAGGCAGATGCAAATCCACAAATGTTTCTTGTTCTTGGCCAGCAGTTGTTATGAACTAGTGATCACAGAAAACCCTTGGTGTGATGTGAAAGACTGTTTACCAGCCAGAGCTCTTGTTGGAGGTGAGGTGATCTCTGGGAAGCTTGCACATACATTTTTCCAAATATGTTTTCGTAAGGCAAAAACATTGCAAAGAAGGAAATGGGCTTGCTCAGAAAGAGCTGTATGATAACTTCGCCATGGTGATTACACTGTTTACCATCTTTGAAGAGAAAAGGAAACCAGGCCTGCTTAGACAGTTGACTTTGGTGGGAAATTCACAGGGTAAGCAGGGAGCTGCACAGCCTGGAAATACCCTGGTCTGGAAGATGAAAGATGCATGTCAACATTGAAGGAAGCTACAGGAAGTGAGCTATAAACTTGAGAGTAGATGTCTTTCAAGTACTATAAAAGGGAACATACAAATTCTGTTGCCCTAAACTCAAACAATAACAATATTTGTTAAGAGGGGGCTAAAGAACTTTTCTCCTGATTTGTATGTTAATAAGGCCTAATTGTCTCCTCCATCCATTTCTTGAAAGACCACTAAACCATCTGAACTCTTTTTCTAAATATTGTCATTGTTCTGGTCCTGTCTCCAGCCTGATGTCAAATCTCAAGTCCCAGTGGATGGAACATCTTTGGCTCTGAAATCTGCTCTTTCATCATGGGATATTGTTTAACAGGCAGAGAGCATAAACTCATTTAAGTCAGGTCTCTTCAATACATCAGAGATCCAGATACAGGACTGCTTGAGTGGCTGGTTTCATAACCATGAACCAATCTTTATTTTGTTGTGAGAATGTAGACTGAGAAGCATAAATGACCCTCCGTCACCACTGAGCATCGTCCATGACTAATTGTTACCATTTCCCTCCTGTGTTAGTGGCTGGATGCACATTTCAGAATATGCAACTGTTACCTACCCAGATCAGAGAGCAGCTTTACAGTGCAGTCTTTCATTAAAACCTTTGTAAACAAACACAAACACACACAGAGATTGCACAAGCTCCATTACTGGACAGGCTCTCAGGTACTTCAAACTCTTCCGAGACCACACACAGCTGCCCCTGAGCTCTGTCCCTTTGGCCTCTTCAGCATCATTCCAAATGATAAAGGGATAAGGCACAGGAAAATATTGCCCTGGCATTGCATCCAGTTCTTACACCACCAAAATGTTACAGTTACCTTGACATACATCTTCCAATTTGTGAGTGCTACCCAAGCAGCACTGAATTTGTAATTCTGTCTTAAACACAAAGACAGTAGTGCATTTGCAGTTGTCAGACAAATTGTCAGCCTCATTATGGCAAGAAAAAAGAAGACCATCTTAATAGACAGCAGCAGTTTTGACAATTTAGTAGCATAATCCTGGGTCCAGATCTTCTGCTGCTGTAAAAAGGCATAGCTTCAGTAACTTCATTGAAGCCATGTCCGTTTTAAACCAATCAAGGATCTGGCCTGTGGTGGGTAAATTGGGTATGAGCATTAGGAAAAAAATAAAAGACTTAGGAATTATCCCTACCAGTTGACGGGTATAACTATTAATTCTGATTTTTTTAGGTATCACGAGATTTTCAATATCATTGCTGAGAGAGGAGGACCTCAACACATCAGTTGTCCATTAATTCGAGAAAGTCACAAACAACCTTTATTAGTGCAATGATACAGCTCAAAGCCTACTCTACATGATTCCTCTTGCCATACTATGCTATTGTTATCATGCACACATACTTTTCATTGTGGTAGCATAGAGAGTGAAATTATAGATCTGGATGGTATCTTGGTCACCCAATCTGCTTCTCCCTTTCCAGTTTCTCTCTCAGTACTGATCTGATAGTTCCCATATGAAAGGGCACATTCTTTAATTAATTTGGATTTTTGCTGCAGAAGCATACAGACAGAATGTATCAATCTATTCCACCTTTCTCTTTTCAGTGTATCTCTTGCATACCTTCATTTACAACCCTTATCTTTAAGCTAACACATTAGAAATAGCTATAAAGACATAAAATGCCCTAAGCATTTAACAGACATGACCATGTATGATGCACAATCATTTTAAAACCATCAATAAAGGTTTGGCTGTGTTCTGAATTTTCAAATTTAGCCTGGTCGGATAAGTTCAATTCTCTCTCTTTTTTTTTTTTTTTGGCAGCTTTCCTCAACCCTAAAAATTAAGAATGAAGCTGATTAAAAACAGAAGAGCAGAGCCCACTAAATATTGTCTGTTTAGAATGGAATATTTTCAAATAAAAACCCATGTAGTGAGACATATTGAAAAGCAATTATAACTCAGACAGAATCCCAGTGCATTCTGTAAGGCTGAGAGAACACTGAATTTGTAGACTGCGAGCAAGAATTAAGAGAGATGAAAGAAGTGGTAAGTGCCCAAGTGCCATTGCATTTAAATGTAATATCATTTCAAGGGAAGATAAGTAATCATTTCATGTCTCAATAACCTCAAACAAAAATGCATCACTTACCAAAAAAAATCAATTTTTTAAAGACAGTTATATACAAGTGAATGGTTCAGATAAGGAGCAGGAATGAAAGAAGTTAAGGGTTTTTCTCTTAAGCAAGGTTAACATAGTTTTTAAGTCAGTCACTGTCTGCCAGGCATTTCTTTGGGACAAAATGCTTACCCTTTGGCAGCAACAGAACCGTCTCTATTGGTGTTTAAAAAATAAAAAAACAAAAAAACAAAGAACCTAAATCTATTAAAGTGAACATGAACATCAAATAAACAAAGAGACTGCTGGTGCACATCTCTCATCATATAGTTCCTTAGGCAAGATCAAAGATAGATTGAAGGTCTGGTAACATGAAGAAATTTATTGCATGGCATTGTAGCAAAGGCCTGTACCACAGACTAGAGAAGAGCACTTGTTCCTGAAGAAGTAATGAAATATACTGTTACAATTTGGTCCGGTTCCTTCCATGTGACCATATTTTCTTTAAGGGAATTTATGGCCAATCATGCAGGACTGCCCTTGGCACCCACTGACTTCAAGGAAGTGCTAAGAATCACCACAGGATTCTCTGAATGATGCTGGATGGATGGCACAGGTTATTAAAACTCCTGAAGGAACAGTAGATAAAACCTGGGCAATAGTCAGGCTAGATTCCACTACACAATTCAATATACAATCATCAGACCTAATGAGAAAGGATAATTTAGACTCATCAGTTGAAATGAAAACTAGTCTTCTGGTCCTGTTGCTGGAGAGAACTCAGAAACTTTGGGTTCAGTCTTGACTAGACTTGCTATTTCTCCCTGATGATAATCTCTTTGGCTATGTCTATACTGGCAAATTAGTCTAGACTAATTTAGCCCATGGCCCACTAGGCTTTCCCTAGTTCGAACTAAGAAATTTCTTAGTTCGAACTAAGGAACGCTTAGATCGAATAAATAAGTACCGTCACTTAGTCCAGACTTAAGCGCTTAGTTCAAACCAGGCATGATGTGGACCAGGACTAACACTTAGTCGGATTTCAGAAGTCCAAAGTAAGACAGTTACTTCAAACTAACTGCATGTTCTAATTTGAACTAGAACGCGTGGTTAGCTCGAACTTAGAAGCACTAGGTTTGTTTGAACTAACCTTGGAATAGTTCAAACAAAGCTCGAACCTCTTAGTTCAGACTGACAACTCTGAACTAAGTTTGGCTGATGTAGACATGGCCTTTCAGCTTACTTCCCTGTCTGTAAAACAGATAATATTTCATTTCTTCCCTATTTAGAGTATCAGCTCTTAGAAGTAGGGCTTGTCTGTTAATAAGCTCTTGATAAGGTCTCCCACATTAGTCTTGCCAGCAAGTTACAGTCTGAGTTAGACAAATGGACTATAAAGGTGGATAGAAAGTTGGCTAGATATTTGGTTCAACAGGTAGCAATCAACAGCTCGATGTCTCGCTTGCACCTGGTAAAAAGAGAATGACCCAGGGGTTGGGTTTTGTTCAAAATTTTCAATAAGGATCAGGAGAATGTGGTGGATGGCACCCTCAGCAAGTTTGCAGGTGATACTAAGCTGTGGGAATGGCACAGAGACTGGAAGGTACAGATAGGATTCAAAATGACCTAGACAAACTAGAAAATTGGGCCAAAAGAAATCTGATCAGGTTTAACAAGGACAAGTGCACAGTCCTGCACTTAAGATGAAAGAATCCTATGCACTGCTACAGACTAGGTATCAACTAACTAAGTAGCAGGTTTGCAGAAACAGACTGGTGATTACAGCAGACAAGTAGCTGAGTATGAGTGAACAGTGTGCCTTTGCTGCCAGCAAGACTAATGGCATATGGAGCTTCATTAGGAGCAGCAGGCCAGCAGATCAAAGGATGTGATTATTCCCCCCTGTGCAGCACTGATGAGGCCACATTTGGAGTACTGTGTCTCATCCTGAGCCCCACACTACAGAAAAGACATGGACAAATAGGAAAGAGTCCAGTGGAGGGCAACATAAATGATTAGGAGGCCTTGGGAACATGATTTATGAGAAGAGGCTGAGAAAACTCAACTTATTTAGTCTGCAGAAAATAAGAGTGAGGGGAGATTTGCTGACACTCTTTAAATACCTGAAATGGGGTTCCAGTGGGGATGGGACCAGAGTGATCTCAGTGGTGACAAGTGACATGACAAGGAACAGTGAGTAGTCTTAAGCTTCGGTGGGGGAGGACTAGGCTGGATGTTAGAAAAAGCATTTTCAATAGGAAGGTAGGGAAGCACTGGATTGCATTACCTAGCAAGGTGGTGGAATCTCCATTCTTACAGATATTTAGGGCGTGGTTTGACAAAGCCATGGCTGGGATAATTTAGGTGTAATTGGTCCTGCTTTGAGCAGGGTTGGACTACATGATCTCCTGCGTTTCTTTGCAACTTTAATCTCCCAGGATTAAATCTCCCATTGTTTCTTAATATACACATGTACAGCACCTGGCACAATGTGGTCCTACGCCCATTTGGGCAGGCGCCATTATACTGCAGGTAACATAACACTATGCCTGTTCTGTCTTTGGACTCTTAGGAAACTGCCTATAAAACAGCAATATGAATGTATTTTTTCTTGTTATATTATGCAAGTGAAGAGAGCCAGGAGCATTCTGCAAAGGGCATTTGCTAACAAAAGGCATACATTTTCTTCCTACATTGGATCTTGACCCATTTTATTTTAGTTCCTATGAACAGCTCTATGAATGACTTTCTCTGCAATCCTCAACGCTACCCTTTTTCTAGTGAAAAGCGTGGAACATGCATATTTCAGTTAACTATAGAATTTTCAAGACCACTACATCTTTGGCCCATTTGCCACTTACAGTGCGCAGCTCACCACATTATCATTTATTTTACAGTGACACAGAGCCGCTAGAAGCTTTATATAAACTTTAGAGAAACATAATTGCTACCTCTCCAGAACTCATATTTTATTGATTATAATGTGACCTCTGCTTCAAAAGGCATAAAACTTGACTTTCAGAGATGCAGAGCACCTACGCTGATTTTAATGCGGATACTCTGCAATTGTGAAAAAAACAGGCTTATATAATCTAAATGTTAGATATAATGCAATGAGATGGGTAGGGGCAAAGTAGACTGAAGGTTCTAGAAATAAATCACTGGTTTACTCAGTTCAGGCCTGTGCATATCATTGGCTGGTGGGAGTGGGAGAAGAAAGATAAAGAAGTCAAAAGGTTTATTTGTCCTCTAAATTAGCTGAGAAAATAAGAAAGGGAAAAGTATAACAGAGTTAATGTTTTTGCTTTTTTCACATTTGTCATAATGGAAGAGGGAATTATTAAAATAGATTTGGTGTGACCATATGTTCCTTGTTTTAAAAGGAAAATGAGAATTAGCACTAGTCAAAAAGGGGGGGGGGCACTAGAATATTTAAGAAAATAAGAACTGCCATGCTAGGTCAGACCAATGGTCCATCTAGCCAACTATCCTGTTTCACAACAGCAACTCATTCTAGACGCTTCACAGGGAATAAATCTATCAGATAATCATCAAATGAATCATTCTGTCACCCATTCCTAGCCGCTGGCAAACAGGAATCCCTTTAATTTTCGTTAAATTTCCCCTGATTTTGAAATTAAAAAAAGAAAAAAAAATTCTACTAGTGCTAGTGTGAATTGCTTGCAAATAGATGAAATTCCCACCATTGCTGTATTAAGCGTGAAACATGCACTTTCAAAATAAGTCTTTGAAAATTAGTTTCTTCTTTTTAGTTTGATTATGACATCCTTATTCACACTGAGCAGTACCTTATTGTGTAAGTAGTTCAGTATAGATTCATAGATTTTTTGGTAAGCCTGAAAGAAAAATTACATGGTCCAAACCGCTAGACGGCACATGCCAGAGAATGTCACTCGTTTATCCTTGTATTCAGGCTAGTAACTTAGAATCATAGGGTTGGAAGGGACCTCTTAGGTCATCTTGGCTTTGACTAACGCATTTCTTCCAGAAATTTGCCTGATCTTGAAGACTTTAATACCACAGTATCTTGGGCTGGGAAGGAATCCCACCTACTGCCCGTGTCAGAATGGCAATGGCCTTTCTTTACCTTCCTCTGCAATTTGGGAAATGGGTCATCTGCTAGGATTAGCTCAGTTCCCTGTCATTGCAGAGGCCTTTGGCATTGGTGCACCTTGGCCCCTTCTGATCTCAGCCTGTGGCACAAAATAGTTTAATTTACTGTGGCCTGGATTCGGACTAATTCCAGTTGTTGGGCTTGGTGTGCAGTGGTCTCTGTCATAGAGGAGGGTCAGCCTGGATGATATCGTGGCCCCTTCTGACCTTGCACTCTACAATACCTTAACTGTGAAAAAAAATGTGGCTACACTAAATTAAACTAAACTTCATATTCCCAAAATGTGATGGGGATAAAGCATATTTGCACACATTTACCATTGACTACATGACTGATTCTAAAAGACAGAGAATTCATCATTCACCTTGGGTCATTTATTGAAATGCTTAATCCAGAATTTCATTGGTGACACTCCTGGAATAAATTACTATTCAGTGTAATTAAGGCTATCATAATTCTTAATCCCAGCCGCCTTTACATGCCTGAGATATCAGCAGCTCTGGAAAGGATGAGTGAATCCTAAATTCAAGTCTTGGCAAGTATGGGGAAAGATCTGATGTTTAAGTGAATAGATCATCTTATTCTGTTACTTTTGAGGAACAAAGTGATGATTTCTAGAGCAGGTGAAAAATGGTGAAATAATTTCACAAAAAAAATTATAGCTTTTTTTTCATTTCATAAGTTTCAAAATGGACTGTTTTCCTTTATTTTTTCCCCAAAATATTCTTTGACATTTTAATTCAATTCTTAAACACATTTTAATAAATACATTTCAAAACAATTCTTGACCAGAAGTGACAATGGTTCCAGAGAGAAATCTATTTTATTGACTAAAAGTTTATCTAACAATCCCCATTTGAAATGTTAATTAAAATATCAATTTTAAAGTAGTGAAAATCATTAATAAAGTGAGCCATTCTTTCAAAAAATGTCATGTCTAAATGGCAATATTTTAAGAAAAGATTGTCTGAAGAATATCAGCCACCATCATTAATGTCCTTTTTAGATGACCTTTTCTAAGTAGAAATACTGTGTTACCATACCTCCAGCAATACAAAAAATGTTGTCTGATAGATAGATAGATCCAAAGTAGTTCTGCAAAGTTATTCAAGAGCTCTTTCATAAATAGAGCTGTCAGACTTGAAACACTTTTGGTAATCATTTGATACATTTATTTTCAAATATGACAAACAGACAGTTCCCACAAGCTCCATAATTGCTTGTCACATTATATAGACAGATCCTATTTCCTCACTCCTGAATTACCAGCTCCAGTGTAATATACATAGTAATTATAATTTATCGATTTATCCAGGCATGCTAATTTAAGTTTTTTTTTTTAAATTACAATCATATGTTGGGACAATAATCTTTAAATACAGAAAAAAAAAACCCTGTGGTGGATCCTCCATCTCTGTTTAACATATTTTTTTTTAACATCTTTCTCATTGGTCCATATCAAAACATGATCTCCCACAGGACTTAGTTTTTTGGATAAGCAATTAATAAAGCTTAGTTTAAGTCATTAAAAGTTTAGTTCATTGTTTTCCAAAGCTTGTGAATAACTGTTTATTGTGAGCCCTTTGAAAAGTGTATAATTTCTGCAAGCTCCTACAGGGCGGAGACTAAAATCTAATTGTTTGCATGTGGTAGGATACGATTCAGACATACTTGCCTACTCACCGAGGCTTTTAAAGATCAAAGAATTGCCTTTAGCCTTAACGCTTGTCACTTGAAAATAAACAACATTAAATGGCATCACTGGGCCTGAAGCCCTGCTCATCACTTTGAAAATACACCTGTCATTGTCAGCACTGGCCATTATCACCACCAGAGCTGATTGAAGGACCCCAAAAGTTATTATAAAAGGAACCACTGCCAAAAGTCCTTCCTTAAATGTGAAGCCTCATTGTCTCAGAAACAACACTATGTAGCAGCCTCCCTCTTCTCTCAGCCCAACAAAACACAAGAGTGACCTACTGATTTTCTGCCCTAGGTCTGGTCACCACTTAGAATTTAGGTCGAGATACCTAAGGAGCTCAGGGATGTGAAAAATTTGACGCCTAACATTCAGTGCAAATGCAGTTATGTCAACTTAAGAAAGCTTCTCATGAGCTAGCTACCATCACTTGGGGAGGTTTTCCTGCAGAAATGAGGAATCTTTATGCTGTGATAGGATGCATCTATGCAACAGGATACGTCAGACAACTAAGAAGTTCTAGCTGTGTAGTTATAGACAAGCCTTCCACTGCTATTAAACAATTGCACTAAATGCACCTCTTGTTGTTGGATAGTGCCAATGTCATGAAGCCCAATTAGCATAGGGAAGGCTTTGTATCCCTTTAGTGTCTGATTCACATAAGAGGTGAAGTAGTCTGCTAGAGCTGACCTTGAGGACTCAGTCCTTCAAAATCAAATAGCAGAGACTCTTGCATTTAGCTCCCAGCTCTTAAGTCACACTGATATCAGTAAAACAAATTAAAACAAAACATTTTCTTTCCTTAACAGAAGGTAAAAGTTTCTGAATACTATGCATCTGAATATACTATTAAAAAAACATGTTGACTAATGATCTATATAAAAAACATAGATGCATGGCATTTTTAGTGATATTAATTCTAGGTGTTGACACCCTTTACTAGAATGGCCTGTGCTCAGGATCATTGCATCCAGTTTTGGAGACTGTAACTCCCATGATGTTTTGGGAAAGAGACAGAGGGAAAGAGACCTCCTCTTCCAGGGAATGCAGAAAGAGGTGGGGGGTGGTACATGCCAGGGGCTCTATTTGAGAGAGGAGCTGAGATTGCTTTGGAGGAGCTCTGTCCATACCAGGGACATCTGCTATGAAACCACAAGCTGCTGCTTAGACTCTCCTGGGACTTTGATGGATCAGGAAGCATCAGCGGTGATCAGTGGCTTCATTGGAACAAGGCAAACCATTGCTATGCTCAGAGGTCCCCAAGGCGTGCCTACCAGGAAGGCAGCGTGAGTAGCCACCAGCCTCATTCGGGAATAGGGTGACCAGACAGCAAGTGTGAAAAATTGGACTGGGATAAAGGTTAATAGGTGTGTACACAAGAACACGTCCCAACTATTGGAACCGTCTCTATAAAGATCAGAACATCTGGACATCCTATTTGAGGAAGTGCTTGCACGGGAAGGGGTACAAGAAAGAAATCTATAGGGCTTTTTGGAGAAGAGGCGGAATAATCTTCTCACTGAACTACAGCAGGGGTGCTGAAATTGGGTTCAAATATGTCCAGTCTTCAGAAGAGGTGTGCAGTTTGAAATGATCCCAGATGAGAATTGTTCTGCCCTTGGTGCTCTAGCTGGACAGATTCCCTGGATGAACAGAGCTCTGTTCCAGTTCAGAACTGCCGACTGTGCTCACACAAGCATTTAAAACTCAGAAATCCTGGGGAGCCTCCACTTGAAGTGGGCTAAATGATGGCAGTGTAAATGCAAGTTAGATAAGTGTCATTTACTGTTGTAAACTGGGTTTGTTAGTTGATTAATGAATTTGACCTGTGTTGATTTAAATTAGTAGTGACATCTAATCTCAGTCTGGTATACTGTGTTTCCTGAAGTTGTTAGTAAATGTGTGTGAACTCTAATTGAAATACATGGGATGAATATGGTATATAATTGGTTGTTTTGGAGCTAGATCCATGCACAGATGAGTTTAGGTTTATTCCTGGAGGCTATGAAAGCATGCCATCGACTGTATACTGGGCCCAGCTAAGCGGAGGCATTGACAAGGACAGCAACAGAAAAGTTAAGAAGATTTCCACCTATCCAGGTTCACCTTTTATGTCAGCCTACAGGTGAATGTTGTCTGCTCCCAAGTGACCCCAGAGTGGAAAGAGGGGTTAAACATGACACCTAGAAAGAAAAGAGTTGCTTATCATCTTCGTATTAGCCCTAAGCAAGAAAGAGAAAGTCAACAACCCAATACACACTTCTTAGTATTCAGAACAAATATTCCTTACAGAAGTTCAAATTCCTCTACAGGTCCAACAGGACAATACTATTCATGGATGCAGAAAGAGAAGGACAAAAAATGTGTCAGATTACTTGTAGGTTTAGAAGGATTTCATTTGAAATTGGTGAATGTTGGTGAACATTGATTTCACTACACACTCAAGGCACCAAAAAGGATTTCTGCCCATAATAATTGACATTTACAGACAGGCAAAATACACAAATGTCACCTGAAAACTTATTAGACTTTGATTTAAGGATATTTAGTTGGTAAATTTACACATGTGATTTTATCAGTTTGTGTTTTGACTACCACTTTAAAACTTTAACCTTTTGAATCTCAGCATCTACTGTTATTAAATGATTATCTGAACCCCCCATTTTCTGATCTCCACCATAATTTCCCATAACTGTGAAAAGGTAAATGGATAAAATAAAAATGGTTAAAATAAACATCAAAATTATCCCTAAAAAAGATAAACACTGAATTCTGCCAGGCTTAATTCTTTGTTTCAAATCCCTTATGTTTACACAGGTCACTAATTTTCTGCTTCACGGAGCAACAGTAAAACTAGGAGAGAATGCAGGGAGACTGAATGACTGATTCCAAGGCATATTTCGCTGTTGGACGCATTTCTCAATCATCCATTCAATTTCATGTTATCTAAAAGGTGTGGAGCTGAACTGTAGGTTATTTGAAGAAGATAATGAATGTGATACTGGCTGTTGCTATTTTTCAAATTGCTCTTTTCACCCAGAGTGACAGTGAACAGCCTGATAACAAGGAGCTGTCATAACCCCTCCCGGCAGTCCTCGATGCTGCATGGCGATTTTTGTGGTGTGGTTTCCGACTTTTGTTCCCTGAGAGCCCATCAGCCCCTACCACATGGGGCCTGAGGCCAACACACACTGAAGTCAATGGGAATTTTTTGTTGGTGTTAGTGGGCTTTGAATAAGACTCATTGGACCACTTTTTGCTCACACTCCTGTTGTCACTGGATTTACATACCTATGTAACTAGATAGTGCATGGCTAAGACTGCCAGCCATTCCTGGCTTACCACCACTAAAGACATTGGAGTTACACCAAAAACATGAAGGTGTCCCGATATGCTTATCACAATCTCTGCCCATCTGAGTCACCACTCAGAAATGCAGAGGCCTGATTATACCAATGCCAGTCTAAAGTAACTCCACCGAAGTTCAGGTGAAATTAGAACTGTGCCCCATAAGCCATTTTATAGTCACATAACTGCTGATAATCAGATCCTCACTTTGGCTTGGTCTATACTTACCTTGAAATTCAGGGGTAGTCCACAGGACTTACGTGAGCTATGGAAAGTAGTCTGTACAAGTTCCGTTGACTTCATAACTCCTCTTTTACATGGCCTCTTCACTGCACTGCATTGCTGGGAAATGCATTCTTGAAGATGCAGAACTAAACCAACTGACCTGATGGTTTTACTGCATCAACGTCAGGATCAATTGATCTGACTGGTCAATCGATCTGGAAAGATCAATTTGATGAATTTGCTGCCATCAGTGAAGACAGACCCTTAGTCTCTCAAAGGTATAATGAATAAGGAGTCCTGTGGCACTTTTAAACACTAACTAAGTTATTTATTACATGAGCTTTCATGGCTGAAAATCCCACTTCATCCAATGCTTTGAAGATGGGGAACTTACAGAAGGGAAGGAAAATATATGTAGAGAAGTGTAAGTCATAGGTCAGACTGTTATAGCAGGCTTACCTTGACTTACACTTCCCTGCATATATTTTCCTTCCTTTCTGTGAGTTCCCCATCTTCACAGTGCCTAATGAAGTGGGACTTTCCTCCCATGAAAGCTAATGTGATAGATAAATTCATTAGTCTTTAAAAGTGTCACAGGACTCCTTGTTTGTTTTGCTGAACTAGACTTACACGGCAACCCTGTTGGAACTTGTCAACATGCAAGTTTATAATGGTCTTCTGTATAGATTTCAAAGTCTTCCTTTCTTAGTATCAAGCTCTGATTGGGTAGGAAGATATCATATCATACAGTGATATAAGTCAGAGATAAGTAAGGCCTACAGGATAAAGCTAGTCAATCTTCCTGCAGAAATGGACTCTTTTCTACACAATTTATTTTAGCATAGCTGATTTGACCACAAGTGTTGTCATCACCTCCTATGCACCTGGCATCTTCCTGTATCCTATGAAAGAATAATTGCTGCTATGTGGAATTAAGGAAATGTTTCTGAACACAAGTTGCCTCCGCACATTGTTTTTGCAAATGCAACTTAAGAAGTGTAGAACATATACATATGGAGATAACTGTAGCCTTTAGCCACAGTCCTGACTAATAAGTGGTACAGAATGACACGTCCCAGCTTCTTCATGTGTATTTGGTTGTACTCTGTAGCTCATCATATAGCACCATGCTCTGAGTGTCTAATCACTTTAACTTCACATACCAGTTGGCATTGCTCAGAAAAGTCGCAGGATATTTTTTCAGTTCCCCGATCACACAAGTGTATCGGAAACAAAATTCTCACACATGTGGCTTTGACATCTGCTCTCCAAGAACATTCATACTAGTAAACAGTGACTATTAGCCCGAACACAAAGCATCCAAACTCAGCCAAAGGCAATGAATAAGTAAAATATATTTTTTCAGTATTATTGTTTGTATTACAGTAAGCTCTAAGAGCCCCAAATGAGATGGATCAGAGCCCACCATACTAGTATAATACAAATAAATAGTAAAAGAGGGCTTGCCTCAAAGATTCAACATTTTAGATATATAACAGAGGGGGAAAGAAAGTATAAATGCAAGTTGACACACAG
Organism: Podocnemis expansa; assembly: GCA_007922195.1. Taxonomy (NCBI): domain Eukaryota; kingdom Metazoa; phylum Chordata; order Testudines; family Podocnemididae; genus Podocnemis; species Podocnemis expansa. Next base: position 6,583,287 of record ML681984.1, read on the forward strand.
AGAGTACTTGAACAAGGTCATATGGAAGGTTTGTGGTAGAGACCTCCCACACCCCGGATCACTGTTCTAACTATAAGACCATTTTACCCAGCTTTTGACAACCATACTTGCTCTTGTTACACTACTCATTTAGGGGACAATAATCAGAATGAAGGCAGGTTAGCAAGGAGCCAAATGTAACAAGACTGCTAGAATACAGACTTGGTAGCCTAAAAGAAAGCATAAAAATACTGAAATTAGGGAAGAAAACAGAGGAAGAGAAATGAGAAGAAAGCAGCAACATCTGTGTCCTGCAACTTGCAAAGGGATTCAGATTTGCAAATGTCACTTTTAAATGAGGTAGCCTGGATACCTTCAGAGCAGACTAGCACAAGCTAATTTAGGCAGATGTCAGATGCTTAGGTTGATTAGGTCATTTGTAGCCTGAAGCTTTTAGACAAGAAGAAAGTCAATTCCAAATGGTCCCTGCTGTGTCTCACTTCTGTTTGACTGGCTCTATTCAGGGTCCAGTTTGGCAGGTCCCACTCCAGTCAGTGTGCTTTTCATTTGCAAACATCTGCTGGAGATTCAAAAGACTCATTGCCAACATTTGGAAGATATAATTGAGATTGGTTTGAAAATATTTTGATTTTATTAGCAGACTGTAGAATCAGGAACATATACTGGGGAAAAACATTAGTTTGGGCTACATTTTACCACTTATGGTGTCTCTACAGTACAATAAAACACCCACTGGTTCATGTCAGCTGACTCAAGCTTGTGGGGCTCTGGCTGCAAGGATCACAAATTACAGTGTAGGCATCCTGGTTAGGGCTGGAGCCTTCCCCTGTCCTGGGATACCTAAGCAAAGTTCTAGGTCACAGTGGACGCGTACACTACAATTTTGGAACTCCACCAACCTGAGTCAGAAGACACTGGGCAGCCAACAGAAGTTTGTAAAAAGCAGTGTAGACATATCCAAAGTCTCCTTCTTTGTGATGCACTTTGGATGTAAAATGTACTGCTCACCTTGAGTATGTCTACACTGGAGGCTCTGTTAAATCAACTTAAGGTCAAATTTAAGCCAGCTTAGAGTGTCCACGTTCAAAACTCCTCTTGACTGCCCACGTCCACACTGGCAGCTGCTAGGTTGATTTAAAGCTTAAGTTAACCAAATCAAGTAGACTTAAGGGCTATGCCACGTCTACACTGACTTAAGTCAACTTAATAAGATCGACTTAAGCATTAAGTCGACCTTCAGAGGCAGTGTTATTAAGTCAACTTAAGAAAAGCCCAGTGTGGCCTCAGGCGTCTGTAGGTCAACTTAATGTTCCTTAAGTCAACCTAAGTCTCTGGTGTAGATGTACCCCTTTTTAGTTCCTAAACTTCAGCTTAGCAAAGCCTTTTGAATTCATAGCTAAGGCCCTGATCTGGCAATGAGGCATATGCAGACAGATTTTTGCAACCCAAAAGAGCCTCATTCTCTTCTGTAGGACTCTGAGCAGATGCAGTAGTTAACCCTTATGCAGGACTAAACTCTCAGGAAAGAATGGAGGCAATGGGAGTTAAAGGGCCTTAACACTTCAGATTCAGGCCTCAGGTTACAGGACTGATTCCTACATCCATTATAATTAATGGAAAGACTCCCATACAGTGAGTATTAAATTGTGTCCTATGCTTAACACTCAAAGCTTTGACATCAGACTACAAGCTGCTGTGGAGTAAAATTTTATCTAGGCCTGCAAAGGGACTCAGTCCTTCACCCCTTATACAAGAGGTTATTGTGATACCTTGACCTGTAGTAGTCCAGTTTCCCAGTTCTTTGCCAAACACTCCTCTCTCCAGGGCTGGACATGTTGGGCCTCTAGAATTCTGCTTTCACCTCTCCACTGTTTAGGACAAGAAAGGAAGAAAATGGCCTTTTTCCTATTATACAGCATTATTGTTCCAACTCCCAGTAGCAGTCCTCTGGGTCTGTTCTTTGGGCACCTCTTTGCCAGGCTACTTTTGAAGCACTGGCTTGAGATTGCCAGCACCTCTCTTATAGCCACCTTGCTGCCTTTTACCCCAGCTGTCCTTAGTCGGCTACTTAAGCCAGGTCTACACAGACAGTGACAAATTTGCCTTTGTAAGGTCGATGTTTCTGGTCCAATTGAACAGTCAGTCAAGACCCGCTCAATCAATCTGCAGTTCAACTTGGTGACTCCAGCCTTGTAAGATTAGCACTGAGTCAAAGCGATGGTATTTTCCTCTGACTCAGCACAGTGGGAGGTAAATGGGCTTAGAAAGGTAGATGAAATAATGCAAGGAGCTAAATGGGCTTAGAAAAGAAGATAAATTAACACACGTTATTTTATGCAGCTTGCGTAGCTTTCTTTGGTAGCTGCTGAATTGCGTGGCCAGTGTAGTCCTGTCCTTAGTCATGGGGGGAAGTAACGGTGCCATCTATTAACCCCTTAGCGGCTACTACAAAGTAGTATTTCTACTTCCCTTTACAGGGTCTTTTCATTAATTATGTGACTCTACTGAGAAAGACAACACCTTCTCTTGATTAAATCCTTTCCTTTAAAGAAAATAAACTTTTGAGGTAATTTAAGAGGCTTCCTAGTTTCAAGTCAACCATGAGTGACCATGAAATGATTGAGTTCAAGTTGATGATTAAAGAAAAGAAGGAAAGAAGCAAAACACAGACCCTGGACTTCAGAAAAGCAGATTTTGTCTCCCTCAGGGAACTGATGGGCAGGATCCCTTGGGAGGCTGATCTGAAGGGGAAAGGTGTCCAAGAGATTTGGGTGCATTTTAAAGAAACCCTGCTAAGGGCACAGGAAGATACAATTCCGATAAGGAGAAAGCACAGCAAATGTGGAAGGCGCCCACTGTGGCTTAACAGAGAGCTCTGCACTGAGCGGAAGCATAAAAAAGACGCTTACAGGAAGTGGAAGCTAGGACAGATGACTAAGGAGGCATATAAAGACATTGCTCGGGACTGCAGGGATAAAATCAGAAAGGCCAAAGGACAAATGGAGTTGCGACTAGCAAAGGATGTGAAGGATAACAGGAAGGGGTTCTACAAGTATATCAATAACAAGAAGAGGATCAGGGATGGTGTAGGTCCCTTACTGAATGGGGCAGGCATCCTCGTGACAGAGGATGAGGAAAAAGCTGAAGTGCTCAATGCTTTTTTTACTTCAGTTTTCACAAGCAGGGTCAGCTCCCAGCCCACTACACTAGGTAAGGGGGATTGGGGAGAAGAAGAGAGGCCCTTGGTGACAGAAGGTCAGGTTAGGGACTGCTTAAAGAAACTAGATGTGCACAAGTCCATGGGGCCGGATGAACTGCATCCGAGGGTGCTGAGGGAGCTGGCTGATGAGATAGCAGTACCGTTGGCCATTATCTTTGAAAACTCGTGGCGAACGGGGGAGGTGCCAGAGGACTGGAAAAAAGCAAATATAGTACCTATCTTCAAGAAAGGCAAAAAGGACAATCCAGGGAATTACAGACCTGTCAGCCTCACCTCAATCCCTGGAAAAATCATGGAGCAGCTTCTCAAAGAATCCATCCTGAAACACTTGGAGGAACGTAGAGTAATCAGGAACAGTCAGCATGGATTTACCAAGGGTAAATCATGCCTGACCAACCTCATCTCCTTCTATGATAAGATGACTGGATTTGTGGATGCGGGAAGAGCCGTTGATGTGATATACCTTGACTTTAGCAAGGCTTTTGATACGGTTTCCCACAGCATTCTCATTGGCAAATTAAGGAAGTATGGGTTAGATGCATGGACTGTAAGGTGGATAGAAAACTGGCTAGAACAACGGTTTCAGCGCGTAGGAATCAATGGCTCCATGTCAAGTTGGCAGGCAGTAACGAGTGGTGTGCCCCAGGGGTTGGTCCTGGGGCCAGTTTTGTTCAATGTTTTCATTAATGATCTGGATGATGGGATAGATTGCACACTTAGTAAGTTTGCAGATGATACCAAACTGGGGGGAACGGTAGACACCCTAGAGGGCAGGGACAGGATTCAGGGAGACCTAGACAAATTGGAGCAGTGGGCCAAGAGGAATCTCATGAGGTTTAACAAGGACAAGTGTAAAATCCTGCACTTGGGACGAAAAAACCCCATGTACTGCTACAGGCTGGGGAGTGATCAGCTAAATAGCAGCAGTGTAGAAAAGGACCTGGGAGTCATGGTGGATGGGAAGCTGGATATGAGTCAGCAGTGTGCTCTTGCTGCCAAAAAGGCCAATGGCATACTGGGCTGCATCAGAAGAAGTGTTGCCAGCAGATCGAGGGATGTGATCATTCCCCTCTATTCTGCACTAGTGAGGCCACATCTGGAATACTGTGTCCAGTTTTGGGCTCCCCACTACAAAAAGGACATGGACAAATTAGAGACAGTCCAGAGGAGGGCAACCAAAATGATCAAAGGGCTGGAGCACAAGCCCTATGAAGAAAGACTGAAGGAACTAGGCTTATTTAGCCTGCAGAAGAGAAGACTGAGGGGGGATTTGATAGCAACCTTCAACTACTTGAAGGGTTGCTCCAAGGAGGAGGGAGCTCGACTGTTCTCGGTAGTAACAGAGGGCAGAACGAGAAGCAATGGCTTCAAGTTACAGCTGGGGTGGTCCAGGCTGGATATTAGGAAGAACTTCCTTACTAGGCGAGTGGTGAAGCATTGGAATAAGTTGCCTAGGGAGGTGGTGGAATCTCCATCTCTGGAGGTGTTCAAGTCCCAGCTGGACAAAACCCTGACTGGGATGATCTAATGGGAGTGGTCCTGCTTTTTTTGGCAGGGGGTTGGACTAGATGACCTCGTGGGGTCCCTTCCAACCCTATGATTCTATGATTCTATGAGTAGTGCCTGATGCCTCTAGTGTGTCCAAGCAGTTTTGTTTTAACACTTCAGAAACATTCTCTTCTAACAATGGCTTTGTAGCTTTTATTCCATTAATCCATTGTGTCATCAACTCTCTGTGCGTTGTAGCAATTCAGGTCAGTGGCAACCTTCAGAGAGTGACTCATATTGCTAATGTACTGAAGAAACAGAGACATGTAATTATGCCCTGGAAATAAAATCTTTCCTAAATCCCAACTGTGGTTTAGATGTGAATTAGATTAGTTTAGCTTGTCAACATTTACATGTGGTCAGATATGACTCAAGAAGGCTTGATTGCTTGAGTGTTTTGATATCACTACTTTGAACTTATTTGAATAGCAAATCGCCTTTTGGGATGTTTTATGCAGTAAAGACCATTAAAAATATTAACAGGAGATATAGGGCCATGGAATTATGCCTGCTTTCACCAGAGATGAATTTGTCTTATTGGCTATAGGTCATAAAACTGCAATTCTGTTCTGCAACAAACATTATTAAAGTTTTGATCCTGCAACCCTCCAGGCCTGCATGCTAGCAAACATAGACCAGTGCAGAACTCATTGCAGGAGTGGACTCTTAGTTTTTTATCATTGTTTTCCCATAAAAGTCAGATGCTATTCTACAGTACACTGTCTTTGGTCAGAATGGAGAATGCTACTTAACTGCACTTGCTTATTTCCGTTTATGAAATAACGGTGAAATTCTGACCCACTGAAGTCAATGGGAGTTTTGCTAGTCCCTTCAATACGACCAGGATTTCACCCAGCTAGAGACAAAGTACAGGATACATTGTCAGTAGCAAAGCACAAGGTTTAGAAGGCATGTTCTTTGTTGACACTTAGAGGAAGCCCTGGCCATGATGATTTAGTGAGCGTTGGTCCTGCTTTGAGCAGGAGGGTTGGACTAGATGACCTTCTTAAGTCACTCCTAAGCCTAATATTCTATGGATTTGAGAATGCCCTATGCTGAAAGCAAAATATTTATCAAACCAACTTGAAATTTTCCTAATTTTGCAAGGTTATTTTTAGTACATAAGAGTAATTTTTTTGACCAGCTCCTTTATCAATAACTAATAAACCACAGAATTGCAGTGTGTGAAAGAAGGACTCGTGCAAGATGAGCTTCTGTATTTCACCCCAACAAGAACTAAACTTATTCACTCCAAATTATCATTTTATAGATTTATATGGTCCAACTGGAAGGTTGCTATTTTAGCATTTCCTCCTGAAAATAAACATTTGTCAAGAGGAATATGCTGGAGAGATACAGGGCTGTAACTAGGACAGGCAAGTGGGGCAAAGCCCTGGCCACCACATTTTAAAGGGTGCCATGGAAAGTGCCCAGCTGGGAAAGATAGCTGGTGGGGAAGGCACCCCACTGGGCCATCAGGCAAAGCACCCTGCTGCCCAACAGGGAAGGCGCTGTGCCATGGGACCCTGCCAGCCAGTGGGAGAGCTGGCTGGTGGGGAATACGCCCTGCTGGCTGGTGGAGAAGACGCCTTGCTGGGGGATCCTGCTGGCCAGTGGGGAAAGCACCCTGCCGGGGGACCTGGCCAGGAGGGAAGCCAGCTGATGGGGAAGGTGCCCTGCTGGGGGACGCTGCGAGCCAGGGGGAAGGCACTGTGCCAGGGGACTCAGCCGGCAGGGTTCTGGGGAAGCCGGCTGGCAGGCTGGTGGGGAAAGTGCCCCGCTGGTGGACCCTGCAGGCTGGTGGTGAAGGCACACTGGCAGGGAAACCAGCTGACGAGGAAGGCACCCCTGTTGCTGGGGCCAGATCCAGCTCCATGCCAATGAATGGGGCCATATCAGCCACCTCCCCCACTGGGGGCATGTTTTGGGCTGCTTGCCCCAGGCACCAACTCTTCTAGTTCCAGTCCTGAAGAAATATGTTCAATCTACTGGCTAATCACTGAACTGGGATGAAGGAACTTTTGAGTTTCATTATAAACTGCAGGTTTCCATTTTGTGCATCTAAGGAAGTGGGATTATGCCCATAAAAGCTCATGAGATAAATGAATGTGTTAGTCTTTAGAAGTGTCACAGGAAACCTTGTTTGTTTTGCCAAACTGACTAACATGGGTAAGCCTCAGGAGTTTGTTTTACACCAACTCTTTTTATCTCTATGGGCGAATCTTTTCACTGAATTCTAGAAATGTAGGCCTGGAAAAATATCTCAAAGTCATCTACCCATCACCTCATGTTGAAGCATGTTTAAGTAATCCCAGACCACATTTCACTTCTGTTGAGCTATCACCATAGTAACTTAACATGGTATGCTTCACTTAACTCAACAATACAATGTGGATGTTTAGCAAAAGAATACAGTTGAGGGGTTTAGGCTTTGGGGTTTTTGGCTGAGATTTTGAAGTTATTTTCCTTGCAGAGATCACAGTAGACCCATTTTTGCATGATTTTCCCTTATATTTAAACTATACCTTTTACTACACTGTTTTTCAAATAGTTTCATTTCCCAAAAACCTAGAAAATGAACAATTTCTATAAATATTTGGAAAAAACCCATCAAACAACAAAGAAAAATAAGCAATACTACAAAAAGGTTGAATTATCACAGAAAATTTACAGCAAAATGGGAAATTTCAATAAACTTTTTTTTTAAATATTTCTTTTTTTTTTTGAAAAAAACTGGTTTGATAGAAGACTATGCAAACAAACTATTCATATGAATTTTTGAACCGCTCTAATAATACTTAATCACAGTAGTGTCTGAAGGAATAATCAACTAGCATTTGTTATACTACTTTCCCTTTCAAAGTGCATCACAAGTTTCACCAACTTCTGCCCACATTTCTTTGGCCTTCCCTTCTGTAATAAATATCAAGTTATTTAAAATACACACACACACACACACACACACACACACACACACACACACACACACACACACTTAAAAGCTATAAAAAGCTAGCACCCTAACAAAACAAAACACTCTACTGCATACATTTCTCTTCCTGGCGCAAGAACAAGAAAACAGTCAGTATGTGATGGAAGTGTAGTCTTTTTGCTTAGTATAGTACTGAAAGATTCTTAGATACAAAGATGGTGAGCCTGGTATCAAAACCTATATAAAACAGTTTTACCCACTAGAGAAAATATTATTCAGCTGCTATTTCATGTTCATAGACACCGGACATTTTAAAAGACTGAAAACAGACAAAAATTACTTGGAGGAGGAAAAACAATAGTATATGCAATGATATGGAAATGAAGAGTAAAGGAAATACAGCAATCATGTGGGCTAAATTTAGACAATTTAAATCGTAGGAACAGAAAATAAGTCCTTGCATGTTTGGGGTATCTAGTGTGATACAATGAACTTTGACAAGACAGTCTATGACTAGTGCACTGATAATTTCTTGCTATAGGTCAAACTTCAGTGATTACAGAGTTGAGTGAACATTGAAAAAAATCTGATTTCTTTTTCAACTTTTTTTAAAATAATTTGTTTAGTCCACAGTTCTTTTGTATGTAAAAAAAAACAAGAGTTCTGTGGCACCTTAAAGACTAACACATTCCTTTGGTCATAAGCTTTCGTGGGCTCCACCTACTTCATCAGATGCATGAAGTGGATTGAGAGGTGTATATATATACACATGCCAGCATGGAGGAGGGCGAGCGTTAGCAAAGTCAATTCAGAGGGCAGATGGGGCCTAGTCACACCAGTTGATTAAAGGGAGAGAATGTGTGTGTACAAAAAGTAACTGTCCCCCGTTATGTGCTAACCATTCCAAGTTCCTATTCAGACCCACTCTCATTGCGTCAAAGTAGCAAATCAGCTCCAGCTCCTCAGTTTCATACTGCAGTATGTATTTTGTACATAGTTGTGTATGTACTTTCCACAAATGTTCCAGCACGACCTTATACCCAAAGAGCAATTTTTAAGCAAATATTTGCAAAGAAAAGTAACACTTGGATATTTACAAGAGTGCTCACTCAAAACCTGAAGCTAAGTTTTGTTCATCCAGGCACAAAGCAGATGATTACCTTTAAATTTTTGAACTATAAATAAATTCAGTGAACAAGCTGTAGATCCAGAACTATTCACAGTATTAGCTGACAGCCTTGAACACAAGAGGTATATGATAAAATTTAAAACCACTTTACAAAGAGAAAAAGGATGTGAAATTAGACGAGTACATTATTTGCACTGCTCTTGTAAAGGTTGGACCTTGGATCTTGTATTGTTGCCATTAACATCTTATCTCCTTTGTTCTTGCATATCTAGAGTGAAGACACTTGTTGCAGTGCACCTGGGCTTTGCATATTTATTGATATTCATTAATTTCCATCCTTCCTTTGCTTCGAACCATTGCTCCTATCATCTTTTGAAGTTGCGAATAATTTCCTTTTTTATTTAGATTGTTATCCTGAAGGATTTTATAAACCAATTACATGTCTCACTGTGTTTTCTTATGCATTTAGCTGCCTAAATCATTTGTCTTATTTTTCATCCTTGTACTATGTTTTTCTACTTTTTTCCCCCATATTCCCTCTTCTCTCTGGGGCCCAAAGCAGCACATAGTACACCAGATATAGTTTCATCAGGACTACTTCTCTATGGTTTTATATATGATTTCTAAAGCATGTTCCTGAACTTAAATATAAGCTTAAGAGCTTTGCTGAATTAGGACTCAAATATATCTAAGACTGAGGCTATCTTTTTTTAGCTCAGATGTTTCACTGCAATCCCATATTTCTCACTGATTGAAAGGCCTAGTCTGTTCTTGGGATTAGCTCTGATTCAGCAATCAATGGTTGGCAACTGAGGCAGATGTATGGATGCATTCATAACCCAGTGGTCAATGTGTATTAAACATACGCCTCTCTGCTCCCAATCCACAGAAGAGGAGAGTCCATTACAGTTCCCAGCTACCTGGCTCTTTAGATATAGGTACAGTGCCTTGTGCTTTCATCTCTGAAAATATCCAGTTCAGTCCACCATGTCACCTGAAACAGCAGCTGTCACATGAATGGGGGGAACACTCAGAAATCCCCCCTGGACAGACAATGAAGGCTTGCACTGGTGGGGCTTATTCTGGTTTCAAACAGAGATCAGTGCAACCATTGATAATTGTAGCATTTCTTTTCTATGCTTGAGATTCAGCCAATGATGATGGGTAACAGGGCAAGATTAAGTGCTCTCAGGGCTCCCCAGGCTGATTGATCCTCACCCCTGGGCCCCACCCCCAGGCTGGCGCCCTGGCCCTCCACCACAGAGACGGCTCTCTGTGCTGGTGCCAGCCCTGGTCCCAGTCTGGCTGGTCTGCCCCTGGGGCGGTGGGGCTGGCTGGTGCACAGTACAGGTTCCCATGCAGCCTCCAGGGCCACAGACCCTGGAAAGCCTCATGAGAAGCTGCACTACGTTCCAGCTGACCCTGCCCCCTAAACAGAGTGACCACATGCCAGCCCGGGGCAAGGCTGGACAGGAAAATGGAGCCTGGCCACTGGCCCCAGGACTCCCTGCTGACCGTCTCCGGCAAGTAGAAGATCTCCTGGTGCCCCCTCCAACCTCTCCCACACTGAGCGGCATGGTGGTGTGGGGTCTGGATCAGGGAAGGGCCTTAAGGGATGGAGCCTGGGCCCCCTGTTAGGCCAGGACCCAGGGCTTCAGCCCCTATAATCCATCCCCGACTGGTAACCAGAGTAGCTATGCTGATACAAAGCTCTCTCTCCCCCAGTACAGACCTCCTAGATGGTTGACACCTGTTTTAAAAAGGCATTTCACTCTCTGGTTAGCAGCACAACCGAAACAGGATCTCCTCTAGTCTCATAGAAAATCCTTCCCTCTTTTCTTCCCTTTCTCATGTCAAGCAGATAGAGAAGTCCTTTTAGCTGCAGACCTGCACTGCACAGCTGATTCTTTGGTTTTAACTATGTTTATTACTGTAATGGTAAAGATGAACATGTAAAAGGAAGAGAGCAAAAAGAGCTTCTGAATGCAGCAAGACTAACTAAATGACAGCAACCACTACGGAGGCTGCAGCTGTATTGTGAATCCCAAGAAAGCTACCCTTCCAGAAACACATTTTGAACTACAGCTGTTAAACATCTGCTAGGAGTTCAAATCAGTCTGCATGTATGCTCAGAACCTCCAATTCACGTGAGATTTGACTCATAAGATTTTTACAAAATACGGCAAGGAGGATTTGTAAGGTGGAATTTTCTCAGTGCTAATCTCATGTTGTCCCACTTGATGTCTGTTGTCTGTGGGGAGGCAGAGTAGGGGCTTCTGAAAACCCAACTGAGTATTCAGGTGACCATCAGACACATGCAGATATTTTCACTGTTGGTACACCCTTCTAAAATGGATATAACCAGGCCCACAAAAAGTGCGTCCCATCTGCATCATTGGCCTGAGACCTACCAAGGATTATGAACCTCCCTATCTCAGTTTCCCACAGCCCCAAACATTTTTTTTCCAGCACAGGAAAAATCCATTTTTAGGATGAGTCTTAGAAGTAGTTAAAGCCAATGGAAGCTCTGGCCCTGCAACACCGAGCACCACGCTAGCAGGGATGAAAACATCGGGTCCCCTGCAGGGTATGTAATGCTCTTAGAACACGTCCATTTTGGTAGTAACCCAACTTTGATGAATCCTCAGGAATGGGTTGGGATCTCAGTCAAGCTCTCAGTGGAAAGAACTGTGCAACTCTCACTGCATCGATGAATGAATTGGTAATTTCAACCTAATGTTTTGGATTGAATGGGCCAGTGGGCTAACCTGCCTTCTTGTCTTCTACAGAGGGTCCTTGATTACTGGAATGTGGGAGAAGGGTCTAAGGTTCCTGCTGTGTGGATAGATTTATAGAGTTTAAGGCCAGAAGTAACCATTATGTGATCTAGGCTAGCCTCTTGTATAACACAGGCCATAGAGATTCACCAAGTTACTCCTTTGTTGAGCCCAATAACTTGTCTTTGACTACAACATATTGTCCAGATGGGGGAATTCTCACTCTAGAGCTTACTAACCACACCTTCTACATTCCCTTCTTCTTCCTCTTCTAAAAAGAATTTACCAGTGCAGACAAATACAATATTTTTATGCAGAAGGCATTTTTTGCATGTGCAACTTTGTGCTTCTTCTTGAGCTGTGAAATCCTGTAATCCTGCCATTATTTTAGGCTCTGAACATTTGTGCTGACTATATAAACATTCCCAAAGGCTGTTCTGAAAATGTTCCTTCCTGTGCTTTTCCTATGTAAGAAGCCAAACAAAGGTGTTACTCAAAGAAGCTGCCTAGCCTCTGAAGAGCATTGCTATGGAAATAAAATGAGGTAACTATCCCAATAAAAGGATAACAAGAAGAAGAACAAGCTCATGTGTGATTCAAACCTTTACATTTTTCAAGGGAAGTGAAAATGCAAATCTGTATGAATCTCATTACATCTTCTAGATATAATCTGCAAGAGTCAGGGTCTCCCAGCACTAATATGCATGTCTAGCATTAGGGTCTGTGATTAGACATCGTCTATTGGTGCCAAGAGGGCTAAAGAGTTTTAATTTTAATAGTAGTGATATTATATTTAGATCCTGTTCAGAAAGGCAAAATAAAATTTCAGGGCTTGTGCCATATTAGGCTCAGCTGCTTCTCTCTACAGAGTCCCCCTCCTGCCCCTCAACTCCAGGTATGCTTTGTTTTCACAATATTGTGATTCTCCATAAAAACCAAAGCTTTACCTCGAGCACATATATGGGGTTTGATCCACCACACACGGCTGTCAGTGGATGGAAAAGACCAGGTCCTGTGTGTATGGCAGAAGCAACTTTACCCAAAAGATATCATTTTTGATTTGAGATGTAGCTGCAAAGTTCAGTGAATCTGGACCCAGCTTGAACCACAACTGTGTCATGATGACATTGCAACAAAAAAAGCATTATCCTATCACATGGATGGCCCCAAAGTGTCTGCTCTTCCTGAGCATGGATGGTAGGAGAGGTCTGGTGTTGTGGAGAAACAATCATTATAAAACAATCTATTCTCTGTACATATCTCCAGAGTACAGGTGACAGATGAGGTGAGGCTGCAAAGACCCAAGATCAGGAAAGGTTAAGCTGGTTCCTAAGGTGACTTGCTTCCGGTTGGCAGTCTGATGATGGGCATGATTTAGGATTTTCTGGATATCACAATGGCTATGTCTACACTATGGCCTTAAGTCGAATTAAGGAGGCTTAAGTGAACTTCAGAAAAGCCCTGTCCACATTTGGAGTTAATTAGAGTTGACTTAATGACTCCTGCGTTTGAAGTCGACTTTAGGGGTTAATTTGACTTTATTAAGTTGACTTAACAGAATGTAGACATTAAGGTCGACTTAATAAAGTCAACTTAGTGCAGTGTGGCCATGTCAATTGACTATAAAGTCAACTTAAGCCAGGGGACCCATTTAAAGTCGACTTTATTAAGTCAACATTAAATGGGTCTCCTGGCTTAAGTCGACTTTATTAAGTTAACTTAATGCAGTGGGCTCACTAAGTCAACTTAATAAGGTCCAAGTGAAGTTGACTTTAAGATGAATTTATTAAGTTGACTTAATAAAGTCAACTTAGCTTTTATAGTGTAGGCATAGCCAGTGAGACTTTCTCCCTGTCTTTATCCTTCTTCCCTATTTTCTGGGGCAAAAAATAACATTGCCGGGGGGGAAAAAATGGAGAAAGGGAAGAAAAAGGCAATACAGTGTGGGGGGGGGGGATAAAAACCTAAACATTCAAAAGATGAATACTTGGTAACTGTTTTAATAAGAACTTTACAAATATTTTAAACAAATAAAAATATGTCCTTCTTCAAAACTGTAGAATAAACACTGTTTCTAAATTTTCATTTTTATGTGGTGTGAAAACAACCATTTTGCAAAAGAGCAATAAGGCACATATCTCAGGAGCCTGGGCGCTTCTGTTCCCAGGTTGCATCACCACCCACATTTGCTCATCTGAGTTACGAACTGTTTCAGCTTTCAAATCTGCGACATTTCTGAGTGTAACAGTGACCTTGAAACCAAATCACTCGTGTATTCAGTACAACCTACAAGTCAGCCCAAATTTCCAGCAAATTCCAGTTGTGCTAGACTATGTTTTCTGTTTTGACAAAACTCCAAGTCAGCTGAGTATTTTCTGGGTTTTAACAAAAATAGTTTGCATGATACCACCTGCCTTGTCCAGGAGAGTCTGTAGTTTTTGGATAGCCTGCCTGAAAATACAGATAACACAGAGTAGAACAATGCTGAATAAAAATCTTTCTCCAGTGACAACAGTGCCCAGAAGCTCAGTTTGAGCATATTGTCACTTATCCATACTGTAACTAGCACAGTGAGGCCCTGACCCTTGACTGGAGCTCTAGGTTTCACTATAATACCAAAAATAAGCTAGTTTACACTAGCTAAAACCAGTTTTTATGATGACTCATTTCACTTTCACAGTTTAATATAGGAAATGGCTGAAGTATTTTTGCTTTATCAATTTGCATCTTAATGTTACATAAATAAAGGAAATTTATGCTGCTGATTGAAAGATATAAATGAAGCTGGCTGAAAATTTTCTAACTGAACTTTTTCCCTTAGAAAATGCTATGTTGTGGAAATTAAACCTTGCATGTCAATGTATTATTTCAATGAAACTTTGATTAGGAGAAAAATGGAACAAATTGTTTTAGATTTCAAAACATTCTGTTTCAACCTCCTTGGAATGAAATTTTATGATTTTTCATTACATCATATCACAATTCTTTGGATTTTTGTAAAAGTAATAATCTCAACCAAAAAAAATAATCCATTTTACCCAAACAAAACATTGTGAGTGACTGGAAACTATTTTTAGAGGGCAAGGGCAGATTTCCATTCAAGGGGTAATAGTGAACAAGTTTCCAAGTATTTGATTTTCCCCACTGACTGGAAATCCTAAATTTGACTAAGTTTTATTCTTAACAACTATGAGAAGATTTTCAACAAAATAATGAATGTTTTTGGGTGCTTTTGTTTTTCAGAATGAAACCCTTTAAAGGGTTTGATTTTCAGATATTCCTGAGACTCCTTGTCCCGAACTGGGTGGCCAAGAACTAAGGATCTCAAAAACCACACCCATAGTAATGTTTTGAAAATGGTTCGGGGGTATAGTGCCATCCCCTTCACACAGAATACATTTAGGTCTTGTAAAACAAACAACGAGTCCCATGGGACTTGAAGAGTAACAAATTTATTTATTGCATGGACTTTTGTGGGAGAAAATCCCACTTCATCAGATGCTTTGAAGACGGGGGAACTTACAGAATTGGAAGAAATAAATGCAGGGACGTATAAGCCATGGGATCAGGTCTTGATAATCCCATGATGATCATGACCTGATTCCATGACTTACAGTTCCCTGCATTTATTTTCCTCCCATTCTTTAAGTTTCTCCATCTTCAAAGCATCCAAGAAGTAGAATTTTCTCCCACAAAAGTAAATGCAATAAATACATTTGTTACTCTTTAAGTGCCACAGGACTCGTTGTTTGTTTTACTGAACTAGACTAACATGGCTGCCCCTTTGGATTTAGATCTTGTTTATACACATGAAAACAAAATAAGTTTATAATGGGGTGGGGGAACCTTCCCATAACTACAGAATAGATTATAGACCTAACACTGTCTTTGTTGACATCTGGCTGACCCCAGTAGAGTCAGCATCTCAGTGAATATGGATGAAGTGAGGATCACAGGTTCATCCTTAAAATGACCGAGGTAATGCCAGTGGGAGCAGAAAAGTCTCTCAAGGAACACTGTCAGGCAGGGCCATCCCTAGTGTACAACGAGAAGGGCAGCTGCCAAGGGCCTCATGCTTTGGGAGGCCCCACAGGGCTGCACTGCTGCCCCCCCATGCCACGGACTGGAGGAGCTGGTGAAAAGTGACAGCCTGGTTCACAGGGCCGGCTTGTTTAAGGCAGCTTGTTGTAACACAGTAGAGCAGGGTTGCAACAAAGGTGAGTCATTAGGACTATCGATGAAGTGCTAATTGTTGTTTTAAAAAACTCTATGCCTCCTCTCTGAGTCAGTATCTCTTTGGGCTTGTCTCATTCATATGAAAAGGACTGAGGTCACTGGCAAGCAAACTTTGGTTATTTTTTATCAACAGACCCAATGAAGAAAAGAAAAAAATGTGAACACCACCTTATTCCACCATTTCTAGCATATAGGGATTGCAGTTATTTTTGCAAATTAGGAGGTGCCTCTTTTTTCAGTGGGTTGAGAATTCCCTTGCTTGCAACAGAAGTTATAACTTGTAGATTTTAATAAAACTCCAGAGATTTTTTTGACTGATAATTAAAAAGAGAAGAGAAAAGCAATCTGTTCTAGTAGGAGCCTGTGTTACAAAGTATGGTATTTTTTCTACAATTAGAAAGCCTAAGTAACAGATTAAAAGCCAGCTCAGGGATGGATCTGCTGGAAGATGAAGTTATAACAAGGTCCTAACCTGAAGGCAGGGGGAGTGGATAGCCCCACTGTGTTGCTTCCTTAAGCACACTGCCAGGGGTCACCAGACCAAGCAGAGAGGGCTAGTACCCCTTCAGTCACAATACTGTGGACAATTGTGTGTTCACGAAAACTCATGCAGACTTAGGGAGCAGATGAAGTGCAGAGGTGAAAGTGGAACCCAGAGGGGCTGCTTCAGTTCCTGGGATTTGGCAGTAGAGAAGGGAGCAGGACCTGGAGGAACTTGGACAGGCTCAGCAGCAGACAGGATCTTCCAGGACCTGTCTTTCCAGCCGTGCATTGGCTCTCTTCTCCTTCTCCTGTCTCAGCACTTCCATCTCATTTCTCCACCCAGTCACCACCCACCCCCATTTGCAAGGAGCTCCCACACATACTACATCCAATTTTAGAGGCCGTACATACTTCCTGATTTGAGATAGAAGTATGACATGTAGGATCACCTCTGCATGTTCCATGTAGGTGAGCTCAAATTAGACGTATAGGTTTCAGAGATGCAATAGAAGCCTCAACAGAAAGGATGAAAGCCATGAGGGATTCCCACCCATCCCCAAATGCCTCCCCCCTGCAGCTATGGTCACTGTTCAATTTTCTGGCAGCGGCCGCTTTTTCAGTGGAGGGTCACTGCATGTCAGAGACATCTGGAGCTAGGACCCGAGGAAAAAAGTTTGACAACCGCTGGCTTAAGAGCAGCTGAGAAACCAGACCTTGCACTCCTGTTCCACCACTTTCAATCAGCTTGCCAGGTCCCCGGCATTGGACAGCCACTGCAGGGGCCTGCCTCTCCCCTGGGCCGGCTGTCTCCAGCCCCCAGTGCCTGGGTGGAGATGAATGGGGGCCCCGCAGGGGGTGACTTGCCCAGGGACCCGTACCCCCTCAGAGACAGCCCTGCTGTCAGGAATAGTGGTTTTACAATTTATTGAAGGTGTTGGTGTCCCATTCAACTCTGGGCTACTTTTTAATATTCTAAGAGCAACTGTAGTGAAAAATAACTGTTCCCTCTTGTCCTCTTTCATTATCTTTATACCAAGTTATTGTCACATGTTCTACCATGGTTTAAACAGTAAAGACCAAGGTGAAGCATTATTAGCAGCGGAAACAGTTTAAAAAACAATGGATAGACAGAACATGACTATGTTCAAAGAGGTAGCACTTGGTTACACACAAACAGTTTTTTAATGAAGTATTAATTTCTCACATTTTAGGCCAGATGCTCACCTGGAGTAGAACTGTACAACTAACCAATTTTACTGTTAGGTAGCTAAACCAAATCAAAAAACAAAAATAATTTTGGATTGAATGAAACAATTTGTTGTTCCTGTTACCTTTACAGGTAAAAATAAAATTGAATTAAAATTTAAAACAGAAAAGCCCCCTAAGCAATCTGTTTCCATAACAGTGAAGCACAATGTTGCAATGTCTTTTGAATTTTTTGTCATTGAAAAATGAAGAATTAGACATGGATCCAAAAAATGCCTCAGTTGACCCAAATCTGCAGTTTTTGGTGAAAAATTTGTCATCTAAAAAATGTCATCCAGCTCTAATCTGGGGTAAATTGGAAGTCGTCCAGGGAAGTCAAAGGAAGGGCATCATTCTATACCAGCTGGAGGCTATAACCCCAAATCCAATTGACTGCTTCACCAGAACAGATTGAAGCACCTGGCTCAAGGGAAAACCTCAGTGACCTAAAACAACTGATTTGGAACTGCTCTGTAATAGTTTTTGAATAAGATATGCTGTATGTTTGTTGTTGTATACTGTGTGGATATGATGGGTTAGTTTAACAGCAAGCAGATGAAACAAAACAAGAAGGAAAGTAAAAACAATGATTCAACATAAGGCACCCGTCAAACAAACACTGGGGCAGAGGCTAAGGAAACGTTTGAGGAGTTAACAGAGGAAAGGTCTTTTTTTGGGCTCCTGCAAAGAAAGGTACACAGCTTATTTTGTCAATGCTGGGAATCAGCAGATTAAAGGACTATAAGCAATAAAGTAAAAGAGTACTCTTCTCCAGAGGTCTGACAGCTGCTGAAGAGCTGTTGGGGTGGGAATAGACTGACACTGCTGGGATATCTGAAGAAGTCAGGCTCTCCTCGACTCCATTCACAAAGTGAAAGGGCTTGGGTGAGATAAGGTCTACCCACTATGGCCTTGTTTAAAAATTCTCTCTCTCATGCCATGCTTTATTTAGCAAGATTAAACTGTTAAGGCTAATATTTGTCTTGAAAATACTGTCTGGTGTAAAGCTCCTGAAGAAGAGAGCTACAGGTTCTGTTCACTGTTGGGCCGCCTGGAAAAAAACCATAATCAAGCAACAGGGGGCTATATATAGCCTTGGACTCTGTCTTAAGGGAACAGCGTAATTCCCCTCAAGAAAGGTGAAGGCTTGAGACCTGTGGAGGGTTCTTGAGGGAATCATGAGAGGTCAGAGAAGGGGCCAAAGTGGAGGTAGTCCTATAACCATGACAGCTACGTTTACCTATGCCAGCCTTTCCTACTCCAATGTACCTTCTTCAGTACTGAGTGCATGATGCTCCAAGTTCTCTGGATTTGTTGTGTCTGCAAACTTGAGCTGCCTCTAGACATTATACTTTTCTTGTGGACTCCAGAAGATTTAGCATTCACACTGATAATCAATAACTGACCTAGTTATCATCTAGCTCAGTGTTTCACAAACTTTAGTGGACCGGGGAACACCAACGGGTATTAATTAGTTTATGAGGAACACCTGATCCTAACTTTCATGAAAAAGCCATTACATGCTGGCTGTAATGTTAGTAATATCCATGTACTATACATTCCTGTGAAAACAGTTCAGGAAAGCATATTACATACAATTTTATGAAGATAACATGTTTATTTCTAAGAAATATATTACATAATAATTCTGCATACTACTTAAAAATCAAAACATTACTCAAGTTTTAAGGAGAATTTTGGGCCTGCATGTTCAGACAAAATTCATCTATTCTTGGAGTAAGGTTCATCAAAGAAAAATGTTACCATGGATGTTATGTCCGAGCGATTTCAATGCTGGCTGTAACAGCTGCAGGAAATTCTAAACGCCCCTACCCCAGCAAAAGAGGAAGATGGTGGCCAATGCCCACATGCATTTGGAAGGTTTGCAGAAGCCATGACACTTTAAATCTACAAGTCACATGTCAGCTCATCACATTTCAATGTTCCCCCTCCTCACTCATTCCTCCCACCCAACAGGGAGTAGTTGGTCATGGAATATCTTCACTGTGTCCACAGAAAACCAGTTGAGAAACACTGATCTTGTTAATGACAAAATTAGGCCCTAATCCATCCAGGTATAACCAGGGTTGAAGTTGTCCAAGTGTGAAAGTCTGAATGTTAATGTCAGCAAAGACTTCTTGATTTAGACATGAAGAAATGAACTGTGGAACAGATTCATGCCTGATATATCTCCATTAATAGACCACATGCCTGATGTAGTCCGAAGTTCTCTCTTTGTTTTCCACACCCAAGCATGGTAGCGTTAAACGGAAGCCCATACAAGCAATCATAAAATGAAAGTTAAAAGATTTTTTTTTTTAAGCAGTGGATCTCAGGCTTTTTGGATTACTAACCACTTTCAGACACTTAAGCTCTCAGTGCATCCTCCTGACATCCTGGGGTGCCCCCTCCAGTGCCACTGTGGACTCCTCCCTTCCCCTAAACTCCTGCACTGCACCCACTTCACCTCAACCCCCTCTTTTGTCTATCTGGGAAAAATGCTTTCAAAGCATCTCCCATGAAAGCTCATGTGATAAATAAATCTGTTAGTCTTTTAAGTGCCACAGGACAGCTTGCTTCTTTTGCCTTCATAGAGTAACTGGTTTTGCTGCTCACACCCCTTTGAATGCTTCTTCACTGTGCACCCTAGGGGCCTGTTGGGGGGGGGGTGAGAAGCAAAGTCAATGTTCTCTGCATCCAGATCACACCCCGCCTGCCTGGCTGCATTAGGAAAGGGGGACTCCATGACAACAAAGCCCAAATGAGAAAAGTGACCTGGATGCAGGAAGTCCAGGTGCTGCTCCTTGTTCTACCACCTCACAGTCCCCTATGGGAGTATGCAAGAACATAGGAGGCAGGGTTGAGTAGTATCTATGCATCACCGCTCACCTTTCTTCATCTTCCTCTGATGGAAGGAGGCTCCCAGCCCTATGGTCACATGGGGTCAGAGCTCACAGCTCACAACCCTCGTAGAAACATGTTTTTGACCCCCAATTTGAGAACTAATGAAAGTTCACAGTATATACCTGAGGTATCTTGAAACCCCTGAAATAGCATCTTAAGCCTAGTTTCAGCTGCTACTGCTAAAACACAGACACTTGGTACTTTTATAACATCCTGTACTGTAATAAGAACAACATTTAAGAAGCAGAGAATGTAGGTAAGGGACTCATTTCCTTGGCTCTGCCAACATATCTTAGTCTGATCATTGAGTCCCTCTTTCTCCAGCTATTCATACCATTCAGGTAGTGCCAAACAGCCTGAAAACTTGTGTAACTGGTGACGTGGGAATTAGCCTAGGGAAGGGTGGCATGTGGTTTCCATGATAGTGCTCTGGTGTCTGTGGGCTGCCACTGATGATTGATGAAATACAGAGCAATCCTGAAGCTGCTCTAATTGCAAGAGTGGCCAAACTGACCCCTCTCCAGCCCCTGAACAGACCCTAGACATCTTTTGTATCCCCCATTCAGCTGCACCAGATGGGGCCAAAACACTGGTGAGGATCTGGACTTCAGATCTTTGGCATCAGCTCTACGTTTATTCTGGGTATGTGTGCCTCTGGCATGCATGACCCTAGCAAGTCTGCTTTGAGTTGTATGAAATGTTCATGTGACTGTATACAGTGTTGGAGTAATTAATTAATTAATTGACAAGTCGGGGAAAAATATTGGTTTGGAACAAAGAAAAAGTTTACCACCAGTCCCCATCTTTCTTTGACAGTATTGATTACCGTAAGAAGACAAACTCTGCAAAATATCTCAATAAAAGATGAGATTTTCTAAATCACATAATAGAGAAATAACTGGAATTCAGTTTATTTCCCTGCCAGGATCTATCTGACCTGGATGAAAGATCTAAAGTGAATGTTCTGTAATATACATGTCACCAGGGAGCTGAGAGAAACACAGTCAGTCAGTCTGAAGTATAGTGCCAGCTGTTGAAATCTAAAAGTCAAATCTATCAGGGATGCATTGAAGTTCTATTAATCCTCCAAAAGCCACTGGGACTTGGAGAATTTTAATAGAGGGAAATTGGCAGGACGTCTGTCTTTAGATAAAGTGGGACAAAACTTTTCCTTCCAATCATTCTCACTTGCATGCTGCCGTTTATATTATCTAAGGTCAAAAGAGTTGCTGGTAATTGGTAACGTCATTCACCCCCCAAGGTCTGGGGAAAATAGCTCTGTAACACAAATTTCATCACATACCATTGGCTGCTTACTGAAGTTGCTCTTTGTAAAATGATGGAGGATAATGGTAGTCATAAATTCGGGGATGCTTTGGAATGATCTCTTTAGATAGGAGGTTGTCTAATAAAGTCACGACAGGTTTCTCCACGACAACTCTTTTTCCCTCCCCCCTGCCATTCCTCTGGGATGAAATTCATTTCTATGCAGAGAACACCCTCAAGGCTTGTGTACCACTTAACACTCATTTAAGGTCTGTGTTGAGTTTATTTTTAAACTTCACCTTTGCAGCAAATCGGATGTGGAAATGGGAACAAATTACTCACATCTCTGACTTCTGGTCTCAGATGAAATACCACAAGAACAAATTCTGTCATGATATTTCACTAGAGCTGCTTTCAATCCACTCTAGAGGAGAGAAAAATGTGTCCCCAATATTTTGTGACTTTCAGCAACAGATTTCTTTTGGTTTGAATCTGGAATTAGGCAAAAATTTACAGGAATAATGATAGAGTGTTTTATTCTTCCCAGTACATTTCTTTGATTCATTTTAATTGATAGCAGTGTTTTCCTGTTCACTGTATGAAATAAGGGCCAAATGACATCGATTTGTGCATTAGACAAGAGACCTCCGATTCTTAGCTGATGGGTTTTATTTGGTGCAAATCAACATAACCCTGTTATAATACTTTTACTACAGTCTGTTGATTTAGCTAATTGAAAGTATAATACTGTATATCAAAACTGTATATCAAAGTGGCTCCATTTCCTACAAGATAATTTATTGAGCCATGTGGGGAATTTTTGGAGGAAACAATTTGATAAAGGAAAATGAAGTTGCCTCAAAAATTAAATGTTTCCATTGGAACATTTCAATTTAATGAAAAGTTTTTGATTCTCTTCCAGGAAAAATCAAATATTTTGTTTCAGGTTGCTTTCACCCAAATCTGAGTATTTTGCCTTGTTGAAGCATCCCAAAATGTTTTAAGTCTGTTCAATATTAAATTGTATTCCCCTGTTTAGTGTATTGCCTTATGGAAGTTGCAGTTCTGTCCCTATTTTTTTTTCCCTGTTGATGGGGTTCACTGGAAGACTCTCTTTCCCATAAGGCAATTGGAACTCTCTCTTGAACAAGCTGCAGAGTATATCCTGGATTTTACATGACAAGGTTATGTAGTTTGGATAGCTGATGACCCATTCTTCCCAATGGACTAGGCTCCCTCTCAGAGTACATATCCCATGAATCAGTTCATCACAACTGGGAAATGCAGCTTATTGATGAACTGATTCAAATTGAAGTATTTGGGGTTAATTAAAAAAAACCTAAAACTAAAGATTTTTATTTGGGAAAGATTCAGCATTCTTCTTAGATAATTTTTGGAATATTTTGTTCTGTGAAACTTTTGGTATATTTCAAATTTCTGGCTTGATTTGAGATGAAAACAATTCTGAAATATCAGAAATTCCATATTTTAATCAGCTGTACATATTTTTCTATATTAAACAAAACAAACAACTCACCCAATCTGCTTCTGCTTTTACAATTCCTACTTTTAGTCCTTTACATTGCCAAAAGTAGTGCTTAAAAGTGCCACAGGACTTCTTGTTTATTTTGCTGAACTAAACTAACACGGCCACCCCTTTGGAGCATACAGGAGAAAGATTCCATTTCTCAGCCCTAGTCTATATTTGGGGATTTTTTGGCAGCAGTTGACCACCAGTTATGCAAGGAACTTAAAATTCCTTGCGTAACTGGTGGAGACTTTTTAAGCCACTTGTACACATCAGGAGAAAGCTGACTGCAAATTGATTGCAGTCCACTTTCCCCTATGCCCCCTGACCCCAGGACTTCCAGGTTTCGGCTTCCAGGAGTGGTGCAGCAAGTTCATACTCACCGCGATCTGCTCTTGGAAGGTCGAACTGACAACAACAAATTTGCCGCCATCAGTATAGACATACCCTCAATTATTTATACCCTAATAAACCCAGAACCCCCATCACTGTTCACTTGTCATTCTGTCGATATAATCTTCCATTTGCATGACCAAAACCTTCCTGACATGCTAAACAGTTCTGGCTCTGGCAATTTGAACAGAATTTATTAAAGTGCTCAGGATTCACCTTCTAGTTTGGAGTGACCAGTTTCAAAGGTGCAGACCAACAGAATAAAGAAGACTAGAGTTGGAAGTGACCTCAAGAAGTCATTTAGTTCAACCCCCTGCTCAAAGCAGGACCAACATCAACTAAATCTAGCAGCTTCTCCTTCTACAGATAAGTGTCTTTAACTGTGCAGGCTAAATCAGGAGGCAGGACAGAAAAATGGGAGGGGAAAGTATGATAGCAAAAATGTTACAATAGATGATTCATATGTACCACTGCCTCTCAGTCTTCTTAGTGGAAATTTAGCAAAATTGTCCCTGTGCCTTTGTGAGAGTCTGAAAGTAGATACCTTCTGCTGCACTGAGATAGTGTATTATGACTTGTCTATTACTAAAATTGTATTCCCTTGAGATGTTCTGATCATATGAGAGGAGCAGAATATTCTTACTTAATTAAAAATTTCGTAGTGACATAATTGAGTCTGACATTTGAGTCTGAAATAGCTAAAAAATAGAGAGAAAGGAGTCCAGAGGACCCTGATTTTGAGTAAAAACTACTGTTATAACCAAGGAGAGGCAAACTTCGGTGATTCTGTTTCTGAAACTATATATATTTTTTGGTATGAAAAGCTTCCCAAAATGTATAGGTAGATGTAGAAACCATAAGGTGTAAAGAAAAGTAAGCTACAGTGGCTTTTTTTTTTTTTTTTTTGATATCTCTGTTTACCATTGAACGCCATGTATTACACTGTGGAAACATTGCAGTTATTGTGTATATGAAGGATAACACCATGCTCTATTTATAGCAGGAACATGTTTTTATGAGTAGCTATAGTTCACTCTCACTTCATCTGTCACTGTAAGCAATAAAGCCTACATTAATAAATACACTTTGCTCAAGTTTCTATGACTAGAAGTGAAGTCACATCTTCTTGTAAAAATCTGTACAGCCAACTAAACAAAAAACTTACTCTCAACAAATGCACAAGCAGGTGTAAAAAGATAAATAAAAATAACACTTTTTACACTATACCTGATGCAGCACTACTGTTCATGTACCTTGTAACTAATAAATAAGCAGCTGAGTCAGTTAATGTATAGGATTTTTTTGATATGAACATGCATTGATATAAAAATGAGGAGTCTGGTAGAACTTTTGAAGACTAACAAATTTACTTATTGCATGAGCTTTCATGGGAGAAAATACATTTCTTAGTCTTTCAAACTGCCACCAGATTCCTTGTTTGTTTGCTGAACTAGACTGACACAGCTACTCTTTTGCAGTGCATCAACATGCGTAACTATAGCATGTCTTCCTCAGCACAAAAGATAATGTTGGAGTTGCAGTCTGAAAGTTTAGAATCAACAGCATTTATGTATGTTCATATATAGGCAAAATTATTTCCTGAATGCCTGGTTACGACCAATACATCTTGTATTTAGCTGGGAGCCTGAATAAGTCTCCCAGGCCTTCAGAAAAGCTCTGTGAAAGATCAAAAACTTGTCTCTCTGACTTTGGTCTAATGGAAGATATAACCTCACATACCTTTTCTGATTACTACAAAGTCATTCAGACTGATCGGGCCAGTGCCGCCTCCGCTATTGGAAGCACATGAAAAGGAGTTCCTGGAGATATGTTGGTTTACACCAGCTGAGGATCTGGCCCTCCATATTTAAATTTTAAAAGCTCAGAAGTGAATTTAGAGGTAGTAAAAAGGTGACAGTTTGATAACAGTGAGGAATGAACTCCCTATATTCTTAGAGAAGAAATTCAAGCATCAGCTTTCCTCAGCCACACTGTTGTGCCATGGCATCTAAATCTTGACCTGAAGAGATCAACCCCAAAGCAAAGGGTGACACGGAGTATGATTAATAACAAAATCTAAAACTCATTAAAAAAGAAGCAATGTCCCAATGACATTTTCACTGGACTTTTTTAAAAAGTCACTGAAATGCTCATTTGTCCTTCAGGCTGTCTTATTTCTAATGTATGTGTAACAGCGAGAGTGCACTGGGTAATTAAATGTAACCTCAGTAATATTAATTGCCTCAGTGCGAATTGTGTAATAACTATTGGAATATCACTCAATGTCTTAATGGGGATTATGATGTTAATTTTAAATTCAAACAGTGAACGTAGTGTGAGCCCTGCCCCGTTTACAGTCCAACAGCTGCTAACCTGGAAACCACTGGGGATAGAATTATCCAAAGACAAATCGTAGCCCAACAAATTTGATACTTAATAGCTTTGTTGATACGGACAGAATCATGGGACAGAAGGAAACTTCAAAGGTCATCTAGTCTAGCCTAGTTCCCTGAACGCAAGACAGGATCAAGCCTTCTCTAGACTGTTCCTGACAGATGTCTATCCAACCTGCTCTTAAAAATTCTCCAATGACAGAGATTCCCTAGGCAATTTATTCTAGGGCTTAATTACCATGATAATGATGAAGCTTTTCCTAATGTCCAAACTAGGTAGTACAATTTACAGCCCATTTCCTATGTGGACTGGAAAACTAAACCATTTCTTCCCCCCTCCTCCTTGTAACAAACTTTCACATACTTGAAAATTATCCTCATGTCATAAAATCCTAGGACTGAAATGGATCTTGAGAGGTCATCAAGTCCAGTCCCTTGAATTTATGGCAGGATGAAGTGTTATCTAGATCAGTGCTTTTAAAACTTTTTTCTTCTGGACCCAGTTGAAAAAAATCATTTATGCCTGTGACCCAACAATTAAATCTTTGAACAAACATTCCAGTCTTTTGGCAGTGGCAGCAGGGAGTGCCATAGCCCAGTATGCAAGGTCCTGCAACCAGTACTGGGTCCCGACCCTAAATTTGAAAACCACTAATCTAGATAATCACTGGGAAGTCTTTGTCTAACCTGATCTTAAAAATCTTCAGTGATAGCAATCCGACTGTCCTCACTCAGGCCTAGTTTATACTTGCCACATTATTCAGTAGCCAAGTTTTTAGTTTGCATGGAAAAAAAAAAAAGCAAACAAAAAACCAATTCAATGTATGGTTTTATCTGAATTGCAGGAATATTGGAGTCTTTTGCTATATTTATTTTTAAAATAACACTTCTGAAACATTTTTGAAATGAACAAAATCATTTTGAACAAATAATCTGATGAAACTGATAAATTCACAACTTGTTTTGGTGCGTCTGAACTTGCATTTCTGCCAAAAGAAAAAGTGGGGGGAAAAAATGCCTCTCTCTATTATAGTATCTTAAAGTCTTTCTCATTCCATATATAATTTTACACCCATACTTTTAAAAAAAGTGTTCGGCAACTAAAAAGGCATATTTCTGTGAGCTTTGGCAGGGAGGGGGATCTTTTCTGTTGTTTTTTGCAACATTCGGCAGATCTACACTGCCTACCCTTTTTGGTGGCAGTTGAACTTAAAATAACTTGTGTACCATAGTTCAAATGCCTAACTCCCAGCTTGTCCACTGTGCTGAGTCAAAGGGGAAGAGGCTAAACAGTTTCCAAGGTGGTGTTGCATGATTAAACTTCCTGATCAGCTGAGCAGGTCTTTACAGAAGTTCAAACTGATCGTGACTAATCTACTGTTGTTGGTGAGAACCTGCCTTCCCTCACATTAAACTACATTTACACTAGGAACAAGGGGTGTGATTCTCATCTTGTACTAACATGCTTGTGATACTTTTCATTGAATTAAAAATAGTAGTGTGGCCCTCGTACTGTGGGCAGCAGCAAGTGGCAGCATGGACTACCCACTCTGACTACACATCCGCAAGGTCCAGGAGGGAATGTGGTCATGTGCATGTCTAAATGATCTGGGAATCATGCCCTATGCTTCATGTGCAGATATAGGCCTAGTTTTCTGCAAAGTCTTCTGTTCATACTGAAGGTTGTTTGCCATTTAAATGTGTCCCTTGGGTGACAGGAAACTATTTTGCCCTGGCAGTATGATGTTTTGAAAGTTTGTTCCTATATCTATTGCTTGCTTGTTAGCGTTTTTCCTTCCATGTCCCGCTGATCAAAACAAAGACATCACAGCAGACTGCATATTTAACCATCATCCACAGCCATGTTTTGTCTTGTGTTCATGGTGGGTGAATATATTTGTGTTGTGTGTCAGTGAAATATTATGTCCATTCACTGCTATGTTTTATATCAACAAGGATTTATAATCATCAATATATGTGGTGTGTTTCCCAGTGAATGGATCTGTCTGAAAGTGAATAATGTGATACTGACAGAGTTGCCTGGTTGTAATGCTAGCAGTTGGTTTTTTGCTTTTGGATGCATCTCTTCCTTTCACTCTTTGACCTCCCTCCACTTCCATTTGTGGTAATGTTATAGCTACCGGCACCAAGATATGTGTGCCTTTTAACACCAAGTGTTAATATTGGGCTGCTAAAAAGGACTCTTTGTTAAAGCCTCTTTTCAAGAACAGCTTGCCATATATTTTCTGTGGTTTTGCTGATTTCTATAATAGAGTTTTAGAAATTGCCATCATCTGAAACTACACAATTTGGGACAGCACATCTACTGAAATATTTCATTACACTGTCTACGACTATGTCTACACTAGAGGGCTCAGTTAAGTCGACTTAAGGTGAACTTTAAGTTGACCTTATTATTAATTTGACTTAGAGAGTCCCCATTTGTTTAAGTTGATTTTATAAAGTCGACCGGAGCCTGGGGACCCATTTAAAGCCAACTTAATAAAGTTGACTTTAAATGGACGCCTGCCTTAAGATGACTTTATAAAGTTGACAAATGGTTGTCCTGCCTTAAGTAAAGTTTATTGAGTTGACTTTAATGGCCATATTTTGGTAAATCGACTTAATAAAGTGGACTTAATGCTTAAAGTCAACTTTAAGGGTGACAGTTAAGTCATCTTAATCAAGTGATTAAGGATAAGTCTATAGTGATGGTGTCAAATTCACCACCATCAGTTCACCTTTCAGGGAGCAGATTGCTGCACGTATGAACTCACCACACCGCTCCTGGAAGCTCACCCCAGAAGTCCTGGGGATCAGGGAGCATAGGGGAAAGCTGACTGCAAGCAATGTGTGTTCGGCTTTCCCCGAATGTGTAATGGCAACTTAGTAAGTTGACAGTGGTTATGGAAGGAATTTTACACTCCCTGCATAACCAGCGGTTGACCACCGCTGAATTTCCCCCAAATGTAGACTAGGGCTAAGTCAACTCCAAATGTGGCCCTGGAGTTGACTTAAGCCTGTTTAAATCGACTTCAGCCTCCAGTGTAGACATAGCCTATGATTGTTACGGATAGTTACCTAATTCCTGGAAGTCTGAATATTATCAATAATAATGAAATTGGCTATGCAGACTTAAGGGAAAAGGTTCATTTCTACTTTGTTCCAAGGTGTGTGAGGAACACTGGGAATTTTCAATCTCTTTGTTTGCTGCATGACCTAAATTTTCCTGCACGTATCAACTGCTCATTAGGTGTCTGCTATCCTTGGTCATGGTTTACCAAGCAGCTCCAGGAGGGAGAATTTCTGTTCTCAGAGGTCTGAGTATTATGATTTCATAGTCTTTACACATGAAAAACAAGGAGTTTAGTGGCACTTTGAAAGACTAACAAATCTACTTAACACATGAGCTTTTGAAAGCTCACACAATAAATACATTGGTTAGTCTTTCAAAGTGCCACCTGACTCCATTTGTTTTGCTGAACTTGACTAACATGGCTACCCCTTGGAACTTCGTATATGATGTTATCTTGCACATTCATCTCAGCAGTTCCGATGTTCTTGAGAGGCAGGTGGGGTTTCTGACCACCCTAACAGAATGACAGATGTGACTCCTTGTAAATATTTGTCTTCTGCGGTTGGGTCTCAGATTCTGTCCAGCCCTTTCTTAGAAATGGCTACATAACTGGCTTGATTGTTTTGCTTTCCTGTGTTGTCTGTATTTCTGCCCAGTAAAGGACATTGTATTCTTGTTCACTTGTCATCTGAGAGGCCTCACAATCTTTTTTAGTCAGATTACAAATCTGAATAATCTCAGAACTGCTTTAACATCTTGAAATGTGGGGCACATGTTGTACAGCTTTGACTTTTTCTGGATCAGGTTCTAGCCCTTGGGGAGTCAGCGAGTTCCCACGTATGGTATTGAAGCCAACTTTAGATTTGCTTCCATGGCTCTTTTTAACCAGCAGAGCAGATTATGACCACAATCTGCCACAGTTTCAGTCAGGCTGTCTCTGCTGCCTTGTCCTGGATCATCATCAGTTACGATAATGACCTTTGTGAGTCCTGTTAGTACATCTTGCTGGCAATGTCACTATTCTTCCTCTGCAGTTTCGATCCCCAACAGCATTCTCAACCATCTGTTTCTACCTACTAGGGTCCAAAATGTGGCAAAGTAGCTGCTTTCCATATACTGTAGCACTTGCCAACATCTATCCTTGGCATCAAATACTGAGACTATTCTTGATTGTGCCAAGTCAGGTAATATTTCTTCAGTTGTAGGCATTTGGCAATCCTTTTTAAAGCTTTGTTTAAATTGCTTGGATCTATGCAAATATTCAGTTTGCCTGTCCTCAATAACTAAAAAGCATTTATCCAATGTGTGGGAGTAATGGTGCTTTCTTTTTCCACTCCCATTCTTGCTTCCAGTACTACTTCTCTTAATATAGTGAGTGCTCTGAAAGCCCGATGCTGTGCTGGCTGATTTATTTTATCTATTTCCAGTAATAATATGCCAGGAAGACCCACTAGTCCTTCAAAAAAAAAAAAAAAATCAGGGCAATCTTTTAGCACCTTAGCTGTAGACAAGCCACAGTGCACTGGACATGTTTGGTTTTTGTTTTGTTTTGCTTGTGTATCTCATTAGGCATTGCTTGTCTCAGATTTAGAAGCATTAATTTCATTCATTCACTTCTATTAGTTGAAAAAGTGGTTTCCGTGTTATCTGTGTTACCTGACATTTCAGCCTGTATATTTTCCTTGGTATTTTGCTCATAAATTGCATTGTCCCAGTGGTTTATGGCCATGCCATTGTATCATTTTAATTGGGCTTTATCTGGTTACAACTTTGCTTTCTTCTCTTGCATAATGCTGAGGAAGTCTTTGAAACTGAACACATTCAGTGATTTCTCACTATGTATTTGGCATTCAGTTTCCCATGTTGCTACCTTGTTTTTGCCTCTGATGTTAGTCAGAGCTTTGCAACCAATCTGTTTATTGTTATTATTATTTACTGTATTAGGGCCCTGTACCCACAGCATCTTATCTCCTGAGTCTCTGTTTGCTTCCTTAATATATTTCCCCTGACATATTGTCTGCAAGCTTTGCATAATGATTCATCTTGGCACAAATTATTCCTTATGACTCTTATACCAGGCATTTTTCATTATGTTTTTCTGCACAGTAACTAAAGGTCTTCCTTTGCATTGTTTATCTCCTCTGCTTTGTACCTGTGCATTTGTTTTTCCAACAAATATTGATGCATTTTTCCTTTGTATTTTCATACTTTCACTGTACTACTCAGTGAATTAGCTATGTGTCTGTTCCACTTATGCTCTGCATTTGGATGGAAGTTTGCTTAGTAGGTTTGCACATAACTATCGCTCTTGAGAGAGATACTGTGGGTTTTCCAAGTATTCACAGTCAAGATCCTACCTACATCATCCTCCTTTTTCACCCCCTACTTTTGTCATAGATCAGCAGTAATTCATCTGTTGCTGTTTGATATATGAATGAATTAGACATTTTCTGATCCTGTTTGTCTATATGCTGATCTATTGTTTCTTCTGGCTCTTGGTTGTACTAGTTGAAAAGATTTTGTATACAACAGCTTTGGGGGGTTGAAAATGCTTCCAGACCACTTCCAGCATTTTGCATGGATCCTCCTGTTATGCAGTTAGCACATATAGAACCTTTACCCATTATAGCTAAGAGTGGAGTTGTTTTTATTTTGTTTTACTTTTTCTGCAACCCACTTGAAGTGTTATAGTTATATCACATTGTGATTTAAAGAATATCTAGGTGACAAACATATCTCACATGCATCTCCAGCAGTGCAATATTCAAGTTTTATTGCTTTCTCTATCTATACTGTCTTTCCTATTGAGTTCTTCCTTCCAATAAAATCCTCTATGTTCCTAGATCTGCATAAATGAAACAATCATATTATATGCCCCCTGTTAGGAAGTTATCCATTGTACTAGTTGTATCAGATAAGGCTATTTTTTGATGTGATAGAATCATAGGGTTGGAAGGAACCTCATGAGGTCATCTAGTCCAACCCCCTGCTAAAAGCAGGGCCACTCCCAGTAAATCATCCCAGCCACGGTTTTGTCTAACCAGGCCTTAAATGTTTCCAAAGATGGAGATTCCACCACCTCCCTAGGTAACCCATTCCAATGCTTCACCACCATCCTAGTGAGAAAGTTTTTCCTAATATCCAACCTTGACCACCCCAGCTGCAGCTTGAAACCATTGCTCCTTGCTCAGTCCTCTGTTACTACTGAGAACAGCCAAGCTCCTTCCTCTTTGGAGCACCCCTTCAAGTAATTGGAAGTTGCTATCAAATCCCCACCCTGTCTTCTCTTCTGAAGACTAAATAAGCCTAGTTCCTTCAGTCTCTCCTTGTAAGTCATGTGCCCCAGCCCCTTAATCATTTTTGTTGCCCTCCACTGGACTCTTTCTAATTTGTTAATATCCTTCCTGTAGTGGGGGGCCCGAACCTGGACACAGTATTCCAGATGTGGCCTCACCAGCGCTGAATGGAGGGGAATAATTGCATCCCTCAGTCTTGTAGCAACATTCATACTGATGCAGCCCAATATGCCTTTGGCCTTTTTGGCAACAAGAACACACTGTTGACTCACTGTTGAGCTGAAACCATAAAGTTGGGTGCCTTTGGTGAAGCATGAAGGGTATTAAAGATGCTGTTGTCCTGAAACTATGAAACCACTAACATCGTAACTGAACTGTAGCATCATTCAGCAAACCATAGACACAAATTAGGCTGATTCTCATTAATGCAATGGGTTTTGGATCAGGCACAAAATGAGATAGCTTCTATCTAGAAGTAGGTCAAAACTGTATTAATTTATATAAAGTCCCTGAATGCTGGAGGTACAGATAAAATAGGACTTACATTCAAAGAGCCCTTGATGTTGGATTTGGTTCTGTAAAAAAAATAATCAAAGTCTTACAGTTGTTCAAACCTCTTGGCAACATAGACAGATACAGTGTCTCTCAGGAGAGGTGTACAGAACGTAACCATTTCAGTTCAACAGGATCATACAGAACTGTTTTGCACTTTCACATGGCATTTTGTTTGCATGAATCTCCTAGCTTGGGAAGCCCCTGTAATTTTAGGTATGCATGTTAGACTATAAACCTTGATCTGAATGTTACAGCAGTAACCTTCCCCTATAACGAAAGCAGCCTAATTTGCTTCTGGTTTGTTATTTGGGGTGTGCAATAGGGGAAGGGAGTGACCCGAAAGTCAAGTCAAAACTCGTTAATTACCTAAAAAAAGCAGGGAAAATCCAGAGCTTCACAGGGCTGTAGTGCCAAACCACCCCAAAATAAATAAATAAATCAGTGACTGTGATGTCTCACAACTTGCTTTGTGTGCAATTTTGGTCTTGTCTTTTCATGACATGCCTTCACACACCACTTGCAAGTACTTAAAAATATGGGCCATTTAAATTCCATCTTGTTCAATTACTGCATGATAGCTAAAACCCTGTACATTTTTAATTTTTCCCACACATAATTGGGCTTCTTGAAGCAAGTGTTCCCTTCTAACAAGCCACTCATTTATAATGCATTCATCAGGAGTTCAGCGGGATTTTTTTTTTTCCTTTCTTTTAATTCTCCAACTATAGTAATCCCTCCATGGCATTTCACGGTTCTTTAGAAGTGCTCCATCAAGGGATAAGTTACTAGAGTTCTCAAAATCTTTCCCTACTCTACCTGCTTCAAAACAAACCACATAAGCAGCAGGTAAATGTAGACTAAATGTTTCACTAGGATCTGTGGACATTCTGTCTTGCTAATCTTCATAAGATGTGGTACTATCACGGAAAAAAGAGTCCTATGCAGAATGAAGCAATCAGTAACTACTTTTCCAAAACCATCACGTGAACTTTCGGTTTAGAAAGCAGCAGCGCTTCATTTACTCAGAATAGATGGTTTTCGTTGTTTTCTTTGATTCAGGAGTTATACCTGACAACAAGTAGCAAGAAAACAAGTGCTTCTTGATATCAACAAACTGGGATGAGAGATCACAGTGAGATTTTTCAATGATCCCCTCTACTTCTCTGATGCCTTCTCTGTTTAGAAGTTCAGCTCTTTTCAGGGAGCATCATGGTGGCAATCAAAGAAAAAAAAAAGATATATTAGTATTTTCCCTGCCCAATTCCCGGCAAAATCTTTGAATAAGGGAGGTCAGGGTCGTGCACTACAATATTTTCTTCCAGTTGGTTGTGGAAGTGTGTGTGAGGATTTATTGGCTTTGATAAAGTTTTTGTTGTTGACAACAAACTCTATAGCCTAATCGTGCCCTCAGGCAGGCAAGTCTTCTGCATTTCAGGTCAGTTTTCTAACAACCAGTGAACACACAGACATCGGAAAGGATTTTTCTTTGTTTCATTTTGAAGTGAAATGAAAATGCACTTTAAACACATCAAAGTTGCTGCAAAATGGAATCATGATGCCTGGGTCAGCTCTACTTGCTCAGTTAGTGAGAGTCAGCAATTCATGATCTAGCCCCTCATTTTCACTCAAGGAAAAAGGAAGTTACAGGAAACTGTGGTAGGAATAGAAATTGAACCTGTGGACATGGGAAGGATGGACTTACAGCTCCATCTTGACGGAAACCTCAAGCAACACTAGAGTGGTTAATTGATGCAAATATTGAAACAAAAACATATAAAATAGCAAAGTAAGATAACACTTAAAAAGATTTGAGTGAGACAGTTTTGAGTGTTTACAGAATTTCTCCTTTGCCTCTGCTCCCTCAAAAAGGCTTTGTCATGGCACAGGATACATACAAAGGGCATTGACAAGTTAAAGAGAGGTAGCCATGTTAGTCTGTGTACAGCAAAAACAACAGGAGTCCTGTGGCACCTGGCCATGACCTACAGCCCCCAGCTAAAATCCAGCCAACACATCATCAAAGATCTACAATCTATTCTCAAAGATGATCCCACGCGCTCTCAAGCATTGGGAGGTAGGCCTATCCTTGCTTACAGACAGCCCCCTGGCTGAAGCAGATATTCTTCAGGAACCAAAAACCATATAGTAAGAACATTAACCCAGGAACCTATCCCTGCAACGAATCTCATTGCCAACTCTGCTGACACATCAACTCCAGTGATACCATCACAGGGCTCAACCACATCAGTCACACCATCAGGGGCTCATTCACCTGCACATTCACTAATGTGTCATATGCTGGCATGTGCCAGCAATGCCCCTCTGCCATGTACATTGGCCAAACCGGACTGTCCTTATGCAAAAGGATAAATGGTCACAACTTGGACATAAAAAAGGGCTACATCTAAAAACTGGTCGGAGAACACTTCAATCCCCATGGATACTCTGTAGACGACTTGAAAGCTGCCATACTTCAAACAAAAGAACTTCAAAAACAGACTTCAGTGTGAAACTGCAGAGCTGGAGCCAACTTGCAAAGTTGACCCAGTCAGACTGGGTCTGAATAGGGACTTGGAATGTTTCTTTCATTACAAAAGTAATTGTCCCTTTTCACACATTCTCACCTTCTATCAACTGTTCTGAATGTGCCTTCTCTACCCTAACTGAATTGACTCTGCTAACACTTGCCCTCCTCCATGTTGGCATGTGCATATATACATCTCAACTGGAGTTTCCACTTCATACATAAAATGAAGTGGGTTGGAGCCCATGAAATCTTATGCCCAAAGAAATTTGTTAGTCTAAGTTGCTGCAGGATTCTCATTTTTATTGACAAGTTGAGGTCTTATGTCACTTATCCACTAAGACATGGTACTCTCAAAGCACTGGAATATGGACTCTGAATTCCTTATTCAGGCAGAACTGCAAATAAAGTCAATGACTGTTCAGAGCAAATTAGGATTAAAACAACCAGACCATAATGTAGCTAAACATACTACAAATGAACAATGTAGGGCAAGCACGCCTGCAGCTGTCAGAAATGAGGTGAAGTTAACAATGTTTATTGTTCTCATCAGTGGCTGAGGGGAAAGTGCTGAATTCTTTGGAAATCTGCTTGATTCGTTGTGTGAAATTTGCAAAACACTCCATCTCAGCTCTTGAGAAACTGCATCACAAAAGCATCTTCATAACTCAACAAGATCAGCCTAGGTAAGAAAAGAAAAGTCTGCCACTATCGACTCTGCCTTCTCTAGCATGCTACAGAGAACATTAGCTCGGTCTTACAACTGCATTTTTCTTTTTAAATAAAAGATCAGAGTTCAAGATTGCTGCTAGCTGGGTTTCTTTATCATTTACAATGCATCAAATTCTGTACAACAAATTCCTTTCTGATTGATTGGCTATATGTATTTAAACAACTGGCTTCAACTCTTGGGGATAATCTCCTAGGTCTGGTTTAGACCTAAAAATGTCAGACAGTTCAACTAACCTAAGATCCAGTGAATTTTTCCATTGAACTAGCTACAATACCGCAAGGGGTGGACTTCCTTCAGCAATGGAAAAATTCCTGTTGCTATAACAAGTGTCTACACAACAGCTGCATAGCTGCTTATAGTGTAGACATACCATTAGCGTGGTGGCTGAAAATGTTTAAGAGATTGAGTGCTGGGTGGAAGGGGAAGGGTAAAATAGAAACCAATTAGGGCTGCACCCTCTTGTTCTGTAAACTCAGACCTAAAATAACACAGGAAGTACAGTCCAGATGAGTAGGAAACTATCTTCTCACCTTCAAAAATGTAAGATTTCAAATGTTCCATTTGGCATTGGGATGCTTCTACCCTTTCTCTGATCAGAAATTCCATTTTGAACCCTCTTGATGAAAGGTTAGTCAAAATACAGACCCACGAAAAGTTTGGTTTAGACAACTCAGTATTTTCCAACAGTTTCATTGAAAAATTCCCAACCAGCTCAACAATGTGGACACTGGGACCCATGCAGGGTTCCTACTACACCCCATCCATGCAGCCATCAGGAAATAAACTGAAAGAAGGAGCCAATGAAACTAAACTTACTCTTCCCTATAGTAATTGGCAGTTTGCTTGCCCTGAAACACATTCTCCATCTCAGCTTCACTACTCACCTATCCCTCTTAGTGTCAGCTCTCTCATTCTCACCTGTTCTGTTCCCCAACCATTCTCTGTGTATTTAGGTATATTTTCCTCATCCTCTCCTAAACCACCCACACACTCCCATCTTCTTTGTTGTCATCACAGATCATCCTCTTTCTACATTCTGTATCTTTTGCCCATCCTGTGTCTTTCTTGTCTGTTCTACTGAAGAGCTGGTCGGTATAGATACCATTTCACAGAGAAATGTCCATGTTAGTGCACTAAAAACTAGAAGTATAACCATCACCACAAAAGGAGTTAGTTGCCCAGAATACTTACATATGCTAATGGATAAGATCATAAATGGGGTAGGTAGCCCTTCTTGCTGCTTACATTGCTGAGTCCACACATTGTTTTTAAGCATGGTGGCTCAATTGGAGCTAGTATGGGTATGGTTCCTTAAGCTGGAATTCACACGTTCAGCCTTGAATATAGACAAACTCTTTGATTGCAAAGTTTCCCAGCTA
Organism: Podocnemis expansa; assembly: GCA_007922195.1. Taxonomy (NCBI): domain Eukaryota; kingdom Metazoa; phylum Chordata; order Testudines; family Podocnemididae; genus Podocnemis; species Podocnemis expansa. The sequence continues at coordinate 6,620,904 of ML681984.1, forward strand.
TGTCTCCATTAGAGGGCTCAGTTAAATCAACTTAATAAGCTCGACTTAAAATCAACCCTAGTAAGTCAACTTAGTGAAGTTCCACCTGTTTAAGTCAATTTTATAAAGTAGACTTAAACCAGGGGTGAATTTAAAGTTGACTTAGTAAAGTTGACTTTAAATGGGTCCCCTGGCTTAAGTCGACTTAAATGACTCTCCTGCCTTAAGTCAACTTTAATAAACTTAAAGTTTACTTAAAGGGTGAGAGTTATTAAGTCAACTTAATTGAGTGCTTAAGTTGGCTCAATGAATTCCAAATGTGTCCATGGAGTTACTTAAGTTGACTTAAGCCTGGCTAAGTTGACTTAAGCCTCCAGCGCAGACACAGCTCTGGACAAGAACTGTCTTCTGTTGTTTGTACAATGTCTACTATAAATCCCCAATTTCAGATGAACTCTAGGCACTACTGTAATAATCATGATTAATAAACTACACTTTGTACTTTCAAAATATTTTAGGTTACGCTAACTGCCCATTAAATACAAACATTCCTGGTAAACTGTCAACACTGCCAAGTTTGCAAATTGGCAAAGAACGCTCACAACAGAAAACCTAATATTATACCCACCCATGTGAAAAATCAAAAAAAAAAAAAGAATCCATAGCATTGGTGTAATCATTTTAACAGCACTGACTTTCAATATATTGCATTAGATATTTCTGTGCCATACAGAATACAAGAGAAAGTTAACTGTCTGGCAGGGCCATCCTTAGCAGGGGCCGAGAGGGCCACACACCTCTTGCCCAGCGGTTCCGTGGCTCCATGTTGTCCTGCTGTGAAGAGGGCAGCACAGAGTTCGCATCGCTGCCTCTCACAGCTGTGCTGTTCTTCATCCCCTCCCTGCTGCTTTCAGTGTGGAGACGAAAGCATAAGGTAAGGGGAGGTGAGAGTGCAGAGAATGGCCTCTATACTGGGCCAGCTCGCCCCACCCTGGCCCGGGGTGGAGTGGGCCAGCCCAGAGTCTGGGCTCTGCTCTCTCACCCATTCCTGGGCCAGCTGTTCTGCCCTAGGGGTGGGGAGGGCCAGTCCAGAGGTGGGGCAGGAGAGCAAAGCCCAGCCCGAGGGGTGGCCCGCTCCCCCCCACCCCAGCTCAGGGGAGAAGTGGGAGTGCAGGGCCAGCCCTGGGCCGGCCTGGTCCATCCTCCTAGCATGGGGAGGGGCAGCCAGGGGGCCTCTCCACAAGCCAATTGCCCCAGGCCCCGCACACCCCTTGGGACAGCACTACTTTCTTGTAAATAAGAGATGCAATTCATGCTTGGTGGAACCTGTTTGTTCACCTGTAGATGTAGTTGATATTAATAAATGCCTCCACTTTAAGAGGGTCCACGATTGCACATGTGATAAATATGTGATATAACATCTTTAAATTAGAGGACTCTGAAGAGTATTTCACAAACACAGTCCAGAAGCTGTTGCTTTCCCAGTACTTTCCCTCCCTAATATAAGAGGCAAAGAGGGCAATTGTCTTTACAAAGGAGTTCAGTTTAGCAGTCAAATTCCATGAACTAATTTTCATTATTCGGGCTGGAATAATTATCAACATCCTGGAGAGTTGAACACAGCTCTCTGATGGAAGGGACAATGTGGAAAAAAAAAAGTTAACCAAATAGTGAGTGACATTCTTAAACATAAGGGGAAACAGTCTTAGATATAGAAAAGGAGCCATTTTTAAGTATTGGTTGGAACTATCACATTACACTTCCTCAGGTCTAAGAGGGAAACCTAGAAGTCAATGTAAAACTAACCACCTTTGAATTTCAAAATATTTTTTAAGACAACTATATATGCTCAGGAGCTTTAGGAAACAAAACACAGCTGCAGTGAAGTGTTTACCCTGTTCTGCTGGAGAAGGGGTGAAATGACTCGGGAGTGGAGCAGCCAATAAGAGACAGCAACTGCAGAGCCAATCAGGAATGAGGAGCCACTATATACAAAGGCTGTAACCCCAACTCTTGGCAGACTTCCCCTGACCTGTGAGAAAGAAGCAAGTTGTTGGCTTGGCTGCAGGGAACGAAACCCAGGACAGCTACCACTGGACTGCCAGAAGTTGGCCAGAGTGCAGAACCTAAAGCCAATGGAGAGGGAGGACCCAGAGATCGGTGAGGACACAGCCCAGCGGAGAGCTGTTGTGCTGACTTGGGGGTTGAGGCAGCACTGAGGAGAGGTGTTTAGGGTCTATGGAGAAGTGGGCAGGCCTGGGTCCCTCCCCATGTCTGCCAGTGGGTGGGGAGAGGATAAGTGGTGGCCACCGAGCAGAGAGGGCCAGCACAGCCCAGACTTTACCCCAGAAAAGGGAAACTGATAAGGACTTGGCCAGAGGACTTATGTCCTGCAAATGGACCAAGAAGGGCCATGGAAAAAAAAAGGAGCATAGGCCACCAGACACAAGAGCCACTTGAGCAATTCCTCAGTACCACCACCAGGATGCAACTGTCCTAAAGGCCACATTAGGAGGACATTTTACAACAACATAAAACTTTTATTGAATTCTGAAGTGTCCATGGTGTAGTCTTCTGTATTTGATTACTTTTCCAAAAGAGAGGGTAGAGGTGGTTATCTGAAAAGATTTTTAATATTGTGTATTTCTCTAAAAGCCTATTGCTGTAAAAGAAATAAAGGGTCATATAGCATACCTGCAGTGGACTCTCACTCCTGCATTGGTAATAGAGAGCAGACTAAGACTGTTATGGATGGAGATAATTTGGAATAACCTACCAGGAATGACTGAGGAACAAAAGACCTATTCAAGTCATTGAGCTTTGTCCTAAATCACACAAATGTTTTTGAACAACTCCCCCCCTTGTAAGTACATATATTAGCTGCTTCCAAAATGCTTGTTGCCACCAAATCATAAGATAAAATAGTTTAGACTTTATAGCACTGACCACAGAGGACATCATAACTGATTCTGCTTTTCACTTCTGCCAGAAAGTTTAGTTTATTTAGTGAGCGGCAGCAATTCCATACTCTGGTGTGTGATAGATATTGTCTCAATATTATCTCTGCAGACAGCTTTTTTCCCCAGCAGTCTGGTATCCTTGTCCAAGACTATTTTGTCTCTAGCTCTTATGGGCTTTAGCTTTTGCTTTCTTAGCTATCTTACTGCACTGGAGTGATGCTCTCTTGATGCTTTATAGATGATGTGTTGGCCTGTGATATAAAAGAGCTCTGACTGTTGAAGGACTTAGTGATTACAACCCACAGAAGATGTCAAACACTGGGCAGATAGGCAAGATGTTTCATCCTGCCAAGGAGATGGACTGCTGCATTTCGCAGCAACTTCTGCTCTAGATACAGCAGCATGCAGTAATCCAGTCAGGGGTAACAAATGCATGAGTTACTGGGCCAAATCAAAGGGGGAAGCAGCATGATTTACTACCAATATTCATATGCTGGGTTGGAAAGTGTAGCATAATAGACTTGCTGTGAACACATTTGACTGCAACAAGAACAGCAGAAAATAATATTGTTTTCATACTTTGGAAATCTTAACTGACATTAGACAACGATATATACCCTGCTGATTAATTCTTGTATGAAAATTTCAAAGGGGTAGGCATGTTAGTCTAGTTCAGGAAAAAACAAACAAGGAATTTGGTGGCATTTTTAAATGACTAATGAATTTATTTATTGCATGAGCTTTCGTGAGAGAAAAATCACACTTCATCAGGTGCTTGAAGATGGGAACTCCATCGTCAAGTGTCTCATGAAGTGAGATTTTGTCCCACGAAAGCTCGTGATAATTTGTCTTTAAAGGCACCACAGGACTCCTTGTTTCCCTCATATGAAAGGGATTCACTTCATGTGAGATGGTGCTCTGATTCTATTTTGAAAAAATAAACCAATTGGGAGTCTTTTGTTGAATGTTGCTTCAGTTAAGAGGTATGAAAAGGAAGTACTTTTTGAAAAGAGCTAGTAGTGAAGACTTGACTGAAGGGATTTCCACTGGAAATTGAAACATCAATTTTTATGATTAAAAACAAAACAAATTGTTTCCACTTCATTTTGGTATCAAAATGTTTCAATAAGATTAAAACATTTCCCCTGATTTCCTCATTTTGATTAATTCCATTTTTACTATTGTGCCACACATTTAGATTAAATTAATCCAAACTAAATTTCTTTTTGGAATTTTTGCTCCATGTAAAAATTAGAACCGATAGGTTTTAATCACATTTCAGAATGAGAATTATTTTTCAGGTATAGGAACTTCTCAAGACTGCAAATTCTATGTCCTCTCAAACACTGATAAAAAATAATCTCAGGGGATCAGATGCTGCTGTGATATTCCATTGTTTTGACTTGTCTGAATGCTTTGAGTTCAGACTAACTGCCTGCTACAGCTGTATTTGTTCAAAATCCTTTGCAAGGAAAAGCAAATTGGGAGTTACTGGTAGGTTTTGTAGTGACCACCTGGGCAGCTTGAGTGTGCAAAGAATTTGAGAACATGTCGCTGAGAAGTGGAACGCTTGGCACTTGAACAGGTGTCTCTTTCACATTGATGTGACTGGTAATCCTCAGCTAGATCCACACACATATACACTCCAGTTCACCTCTGACTTACGCCAGCAATAAGCCCAATTAAGTCAACGGATTTACAGCCACAGAAAATCACACTAAGTCATCTGCCCCATAAACACTGGTTCCACCTACAGTACATAATTGCATGGCCTTCATCACCTGCACATAGTCCAGAAACAGTCAAGATACTCACAAAACACTTTCCCAATTCTAACCAACCAGTTAGCGATTGCTATTCTCACAAGTCAAAGAATACGAAACACTGAATTCTAGGAGCAAGTTAAATTAAACAGCACCGACTCCATAAATCCATCACCATCTCATCACCTGAGAAAAACACATCTATTCAGCTACTGTAGCCTGTAACAGCCCAAACTCCACTGACAAAAAAACACACTGGTTGCACATCTCCTCCCTTTAGATTTCATAAGTATCAAAAGGAAAACTCTGGATTCAGCTTTCTATTTTAAAGAAAGCTAAATACTGACCTTCAAATGTCTATAGTTTCTTTCCATCTAAGCTTTGCAGCCTGTCTTTTTACTACCTGGTGCCACAAAATATCTTGTATTATTACTATCTATTCTTCTGCTGGCACATTCCGCTTTATTATTCACTAAATTGTCCCAGACTAGGACTGAGCCTTTCGTATTTGAGTTCACTTCCACCCTCAGAATCTCCTGCTAATCATGAAGAGCAGTTCCTTTGAAGATGGAAGTAGTTTTTAAACCCTTTTCTCATTATTTCTACACCAGTTCATAAAATCATAGATTAGGGTTGGATGAGACCTCAGAAAGTCATCTTGTCCAACCCCCTGTTCAAAGCAGAACCAACCCGAATAATGCAATTTCTGTTCAGTGGCATCAACACTTGCAAGTCTCTGTGCTAGATGTTGTGTTTGTTGTGGTGCCCAGCTGAATCCTCTTCCCATTGTAGTCCTTGCATCAGAATATTTGAAAATTCATCACTCAAAGGGAGACAGAACATGCAAGGACAAAGAAATACCTGCCATCAGATTTTGCTATAGGCAAGTGGAAAAGACCCATCCAGGCCCTTTGTAGTTTAAGACAGACAGTGTAAACAATGTCAGCAATTAAAAATGCCATTTATTATTTTAACGTTTCCTAACGGGAGTGTGGAGGCCCTGCAGACAAAGCTGAAGTGTAATGAATGTGCCAAGCTCACAGTATTTTATCAGAGAGACATAGGATTTTGCTGTGTCAGAGATAATACAAGTCTGCTAAGCCTGTAGCATTGGGTGTTGGAAATGTCTGATATTACCAACAAATGACAGCTCTTAGCATGACTTCTTTGTTCATTATTTGCAGGCCGTTCCACTTCACAGCCTTTATGAATGAACCTCTAACAGCTTTGTGTCCTTTTGCAGATGCTCTAACCCACCAACAGCACAGTAAATACAGAAGATACTGGGGTCCTAGGGCTCTAATCCATAGACAAGCAAAATAACGCCTAACCTCAGCAGCAGTTTTGTTTATCTAAGGATCAGACCTAAAATCAGTAAATATTTGGTGAATAATATTTTCTGCTAGGAGTTCAGTGTTCCATGGATTTTGAAAGCCAGACGAAACTTGTATGATCATTGTGTCTGACCTCCAGTATAACAGACCATCAATTTAACCCAGCAATTCACATGGTACACCATAAGTGTATGGTTGACTAGAAAGCCAGTTGTCATTGTTGAATATTTACAATACCCAAAATAGTTCACTCTGGATGAGAGTTCACACAGGGTGGTTGGGTACTGTAAGAGGTTGCTTTGATTTCTAGTGGTTTGCTTTCTTCTTCCTCTTCCTTAAGGGGTTACTTTATAACTGTGCATGACCCACAATCCAAAGTACATATGGTGGCACCAAGTCTTGTTATCAAGGATCATGAATGGCTGCAACAAATTAGCCCTTCAGGGGTCGGCAAACTTTGCCGACCTCTGTGCCAGTCCCGCCTCCCTGAACTTCAGCCGGTGCTGGTAGCTCCTCCACTGTAAAAAAAAAAAAAAAAAAAAAAAAAAAAGTGGCAGCTGCCTCAAAATTCAGAGAGAGCCACAGCTGGAGTTAGGGTGGGGAGGGTGCCTTCCCAAGCTTGCCACTGAAAGAAGACACCTGGAGTTGCTCTTGTTGGGGGTCCCCAAGCACTCTACCAAAAGAAGCTGCCGGGGGTGGCTCCTTTTGGCAACATGCTGCAGAGAGGAGCAGCTCTGGGCACCTTCTTCATTTTGCATACTGGGGGCCTGACCCATCCCTGGGTGGTGGGCTGGACCAGACACTGGGTTCTGCATTCCCACCCTGCCCCTTTCCTTTGGCTTGCCTCTGAAGGCAGCAGAGCAGGAGAGGGGAGTAGGGTGGCAGTGGGGGGCAGCAATGCATGCCCGCAGAACCATAGGGCCCAGGATGGTTGCCCCCTCGCCCCCTCTCCCCCTGAATATGGGCCTGTTTGGGACACGGGCATAGAAGGAATCCCCTGCATCTCAGCCACTCTGAAAAGAGCCATCTGGAGTGGCTTTCAGTGTCAGGAGCAGCAACTTCTGTGGGATTGCAGATGCGCTGCATGCCACTCCAGATAGGCTCATATGTCACAGCTGGCCTGTGCCAGGGATTGCTTACCTCTCTTTAGGGCTACTGGAAATGTTATAAATGGTAGAAAGAGAAGAAGGGAATCCATAAAGAATGTAGCAAGTGGGTATTTTCTTGGGTAATCTGTTTTTAACTTTTAAAGTCTGCATAGCTGCATTATTTAGGAGTGGGAAAGAAACACCCCCACACAAGAAACCACTCTGACTGACCATCACTGAACCAACCCACTCCCTCATTTGAAGTGCAGCTCTGATACAGGCACTGTCATTCAGGAAAGGTGGTGTTCTTACACTGATGGGAAAACCCCTTCCATCTGTGCAGGTTGGTACTGTAATACAGGGTTACACGCTTTCTCTTAGCCCTAGTCTACATTGGGGTGGGTTTTTGGTGGCTGTCAACCAGCAGTTACATAAGGAACGTAAAATTACTTGCATAAGAACCGGTGACTTGTTTAGCCTCTGGTACACATTTGGGAAAACCGACCGCGAATCCCTTGTGGTTGGCTTTCCTGTATGCCCATTGGCCCCCAGGACTTCCAGAGCTGACTTCCAGGAGCAGAGCAGCAAGTTCAGACTCGCCGCTAACCGCTCCTGAAACACCGAGCTGGTGGTGGTGATTTCAGTGCCGTCAGTATAGACATACACTTAGTCAGCATCATTAGAGCCCTGCGAATCCATGGAGATCCGTGGATATCTGCATTATATCTGCATCCACAGATACAACATAGGTATCTGAGGACCATTTCTTGTGGATGCTGATTGGATACACATTTTTATCTGCACAGATCTAGACCCTGCAAATATGTGGATATCTGCGAACATCCACGTAATACCTGCATCCGTGGATACAACATGGATATCCATGGACCATTTATTTTGGATGCAGATTGGATACAGATCCACAGGGCTATAAGCATGGTCTCTGTTGTGAAGCCATATCCTGGGACTTTGCTAGCTAAACAGTTAATGCTGACAACCCTCCAATACAATTGGGTCTTTTGTTTAGCACTGATTTGGCCCTGGAACTTCCATTGCACCCCAAGTTGGGGAAATGCAGAAAGCAGTGCAGAAATTTCAGTCCTTAGTTGACAGACTACAGCCCAAGGTTATAAACCAGGCCTCTGACATGTTGTGGGGTAATCCGGACTAGTTAAACTTGTCCTAAAGTGATGCCCTAAACCTGCCAGGATATTTCTATTGGCCCATGCACTCTCTAGATGAGAAAAACAAGAACAAAAAAACAAACCCACTCCCTCAACCCTCCCTCCAACCCTGCAAAACCAAAAAACACATAACACCCTTTCAGGTTGCATGGAATAAAAGTGACCAGTGCTATCTGTGTTTTAAGCACAGAGAGACAAGGGATACTGTATGACAAAACACATCCCTTCAGAGCACAGGTTATCACATCTAAAAGCTGAGCACTTTTCCTGATGCACACCACACCTGTTTCATTTGTGAGAAGTTACATCATTTGCATTTTTAAATGAATTACATCCTACTACTAGATCCTAATTTTTAGCTTATCTGAACCTCTAAATTGCCCAGGTTCTATGCTGCACCTACAAAAATTGGATGCAGAATTGATAGCACTTATATACCTACTGATTTGTTTGTATCCACAAGTCAGGTATTTAGATGCCCAAGGGCTGCTAGTTTCTTCCATGAAATGAAAAGGTTATAATTATAAAAACCAGTAAATATTCAGACTCTTCTCTGGTATTTCTCTGATCCCTAATCTAACACTATCACACTCAATTTTGTCAGACTTCTGCACAGCAGGAAGCAGCAGCAAAACATGTAACCTACGAGCAATTTACTCTATCAAGAGGACTGCTAAGGTGCCTCAAGGCACAATCCAGTCTGCCAGTTTCAGTGTGCCAGTGTATTTACAATGTATAACTGCATTCTAGGAGTTGGAAGTATGAAAATTGGCTGTATTGTCAAGCAGCTGCCGTTGGATAGCTGTTGATACATAGGAAGCAGGCTGGGATTTTGGGTAAACACATTGATTGGGTAAATGCAAAAACGTTGAGGTTCTTTAGACTGCAAACTTATTGCGTGTACTCCAGTTGAAGCGAATGTGGTAGTCTCCATCTCAGAGTTATTGTTTTAAGCTTCTTTCAGGCTTAACAACACTCTACTGTATCAGTTGGCACATGTGCCAGGGATTGCTTACCCCTGGTTTACATTCAATTCATGTCTCTAACTCTTAGAATTCGAAAGAAAAGCTTAATGACGTAGTGTCAGATTCACTAGTGGGATCTATTTCCTTAGCAGGTCCAATATTGCTTTAAAGTGAAATTGTGGCATCTCTACCACAATGCTGTGGCAAAAATGGCGAGGATCTCTGGAAAAGTCAGTGGCCACAAATGTACAGATTCATGCACAAAAGACTCATTTCCTGCCTTACTCTCTGACTGCATTGGTTTTTTGAGGGGCAGAGGAGCTGCTTGTAAGTTTATATCTGAGCAAACACAACTCATGAGTATTCAAAATTTTATACCAACTCCTTCACATCCTCCTTCCACATTCCTGCTCTGGCGTTCTACCCAGGCCTAACTTCAGGTTCCTACCTAGAGCTGCGTATTTACTACACAAACAAATGCTATTTGGATATCATTTTTACACCTTTCTTCCTTGCTTTCCCACTGGATGTGTGTAGAGGGTCATTTTTGCAATACACTTTCAATCTGTCTGCCAATGTCTGGTCATCTATGGCCTCCAGCCATTCTGCATTACCACTTAAAGGGGGTAGGCTGGATCATCTTCCATGAGCTGACTGATCTCCAGTCCGGCAGGGCAGACATACTTAGAGGACACATATAGTTCAGGTGGAGTCAATAAAATTAAGCACATGCTTAAGTGACTTTCTCAATGGGGGACTTTGTATGCATTTTCAATGCAATGCTCTTCTTCATTTGACTAAAGAATTTATTAAAGAAATGGAAATCTCCGTGTTTTGGGAAACTGATACTGGAACATTTATTTTTATCCAAACAGAGATGAAGACAATTAATCACAATAACAATTTTCCCCAGAATGGAAACTTAACAAATCTTCATTTAGGAAATGCTGTCATGCCCTGCCCCCCACCCCATTCAGCTCAGCTCAACAGCAACTGCCTCTAAGAGTTATAGCTCAGGATCCTCCTAAACCTATTTTCCCCTTTGGACAGCATCCCAGCTCAGACTAGGTCTCCCATGATACACCACAGCTGACTTGTTGGGGGAAAAAGGCAAGACTACAATGGATTATGGGAGATGTAGTCTAGCTAGGGAACTTGGCCCATAAAAGAGAATGATGGCATAAAACATCTCCAGTTCCCACAAGGCATCACATCAGGTGGACTCAGATTAACGTCAAACTGACCAAAAGATTTTGCCTTTCCTGCAGAAGATTTTGACATTGGGAAAACTAGCAGAATATTTACCATCCAGACTAATTTATGCAAAATTACCACAATTCAGTAAAATGTCCAGTACACAATACAGAAAATAAAGTAGTCAACTTGATTCAATAAAGTAGTTTGAGGTAATGAGGAGAAAGGGACTAAAAATGAATCCCTGCCAAAAAGAAACTACATGGTCTGATGTGTATTTTCACACTCTCTGTGAATGTGGTTGTTACTATTTATGGACAACTGGAGCCCTTCTACAATTTTTAAAGGTCAGCTAGTAATTTTCTTCACATCCAAAGTTGGCTTTGGGGTCATTTCCCCCTCCACTTTAATTGTTTTGGAACTCAATTTCCTTTGAACATCTCTAACTTTCTTCCCTCCCGAAATCCCTTCTATTTACACCCCTTCCTTGCAGTTATCCATTGGGTCAAATTCTGGTGTCCTTTACCTAGGGAGAGTCAGTCTATGGGAGATGAACTCAAGAAACAAAAATCAATATTCATCTCTTGAGTTCTAATTACAGCTACAAGTCCATGATAAACTTCTGGTTAAGAACTCATTTCAGAAGCCATCATCTTTACTCCTAAATCATCACATAAAGATCCCCATTTAGTAAGTCGCATCTCTCCAGGGCCCATAAATAGGCATGCCACCTTGGATTCCTGCCTCATGTCCACTGACAAGATATGGAGGAAAGGGGAAAGATTTGGAACTTTCTCATTGTTTTATAAAGCCTCTTTCCAGTTAGCACTTGACTGCTTATTACACAGAGTAGTGCCACCTGTTAACGGAGAACCAACATTTCTAACAAGTGTAGAAGCTACTTCACATGAAGACTTATTTCAGTGAAAAGTTTAGGACAAGCTTAATCATGCTGAATTAATGCTTAGTTCTGACATTTTCTCAGAGAAATGCAAACAACTTGGAAAAACAGATCTATTCACACACTCAAAGGGCAGATTTATATATTGCTCTGTTTGTTTCCAGGACACAGATGGATGTATCCGGCTGTAAGTGTGTCTTCCTACATCTGTGTATCTAGAAATTATAGACTGTGTTTGACTGAGGCACTGCCACTGGTTAAACAAATGGAATATATGGCATTCTGAGACAGTGCATTCTGTTGAACAAAGAATGCACAAGTATTTATTGATTTAAAAAAAAAAAAAAAAAAAGAGGAGAGAGAGAAACAAAAAAACCGCAAAAAAAAACAAAACCAAAAAACTTTTGAGAATTTAAATCTTTTCTCAAAGCATATACAAGCCAGTTCTGAGAGCTGCTAATATGGATTATTCATACAAATTGGACTGATAGCTCAGACTTGTAATTTTCACGCTATGGATTGTTTGCATTGACTTTGCACTACTGCCTGTTTGTGCCTGGGCACACAATATACGATTTAGCCCTGGTCTGCACAGACAGTGAAGGTCACCACAATGCTGCTTACCTCAACCTTCAGCCTGTATCTCCACTGCCAGAGCAGTAATTTTGAAGAAAAAAAAATGGAGCTGTAATTCAATCTGCTACTACCCTCCCTGCACGTGACACAGAATTAAGGTTGAAATCTACAATTTGAACTGAGGTCTCTGTAGCTAGAAAACTGCTTTTCAGTTCTCTTTTTTGTCTGCTGCACCATGGCAATGTAGCTCCTGCCCTGCCTGCAGCACCAGGAAGTTTTCAAGTAATGCCTTTCTCTGCATGAAGCACTGTGCCTCTCTATTGTGCCTGCAGCAGAGAAAAAACAAGGAAAGCTTTTCCTGTTTTTCTTTACTTTAGGGAAGAAGCGAGCAGAGGACGACTTCCTTCCCACAAGCACCTGTACCTACTGCCTGCACCTACAATGCATTTCAGGAAGTAATATGAGTAGTGGGGATGTGAGACCCCAAAGAAGCAGTTTGCTATGATCACTCACCCTTCAGCTTCTGCAATTTGACAGCCAAAAATCGAATTACAACCCCACCCCCTGTATAGAAAAGGCATAAGACTAGTGAAGAACTTCCACAAAATTTTGATTTCTCCTTCAGCCCCAAATTCGAATGATCATAGAGACATTAGCAAATAACAGACAGTATAGCAACTCCCCAGAAATACATGCTGTTAATTGAATTAATAATTTTTCATCTTTCTGTTAACTCCACCAGTCAGCCAGCCAGCCAGCCCTACACTTGAATAGTTAATTTGGGATGTGTCATTAGATTTTAATTATTGAAGCAATTTCCTTTGTTTATCAAATTGTATCTACATGGTTACACTGAGCGGCTCTTTCCTGATAAGACCTGAATGGGAATTAAGCTATAAAATCAACTTTTTCAAGAGAACATGAGTATGTCTCTCTCTGACAAACAGGCCATGTCTACACTATAGTTTTGCCAACATAAAGCAGTTTGGCCAATCTAACTGTGGAGATATACATGCTGCAATGCTTTGAGTTGTCTGCCACCCTGACAAAAAAGACAAAACACCTCAACGAGAGGTGACAGTATAAATACTGGGAAAGGTTATGACTGGGACACAAAGCAATGCCACGTAAAATGGAAACAGCTGTGGCAGGCATAGAAGACAAGGGAAGGAAATGGGCCATCAATGTGTCACTTCTAAAAGGAGGCAGCTGGGGTCAGGGTGGTGGAAAATATCCCCCCTCCTTTACTGAGAATATCCCTCCTCCCCCTCTTATAGCCTTGTGTTCATAAAAATGCATCACAGTACTGAAAAGCAATGTAGGATCCAGGCTTTCCTACACACATGGCTGACTCACAGGTTACCAAGGGAGTGGAAAAGCAGATGGAAACCTAGTTGGATGCCCACAGAATAATGGAATTGAGAAACCTGCATTATGTGATGCTGAACTCGCCCCCAGGAGGCACTGCAAATCCTTACCAAAAGGCCCTGTGGTCAGCTGCCCACAATGCATTGCTCTCTATGTCGATGCAAGAGCTCCCATTGTGGGTGTGCTCCAGAAACACAAAGAATATTGCACACAAGCAATGACAATTTACTTACAGCAGTGACCGTATGTTGGTGTAACTTACATCAAGCTACCTTTGTAGTGTAGACATAGCCACAGTAATTGCTCCTAAGAACCGTGGAATAAAAGAGGCAAAGTGGGTGAGGTCATATCTTTGATTGGACCAATTTCTGTTGGTGAGGGGCACAAGCCTTCAAAGTTAGACCAACCTCTTCTTCATGTTCAGGAAACTAAGGCCTTCTCTACACTACAGAATTAAATCCATTTACGACAGGTTGACTTGAAGCCACCATGGTGTTTACTTCAGTTGGTCATGTCCATACTGCCCTTCTGTTGCTGCTGGAGGTGCATGTCCACATCATGGAGGTTGAGTTATTAGGTCAGTATGGTGGGGGACTTGCAGTGGTTGGAGCAATGCTGTAGTGTAGATTCTTAGGCTATATCTCTACTTGGTGTTAGTCTTTAAGTGCCACACGACTCCTTATTTATTTTTTTTTTCTGGACTAGACTAACACGGCTATCCCTTTGGAAACTATATCTCTACCTACCACACTTATCTTGTGTTTCTTAACTTGAACTAAAAAATTCAAATGTAGTTCAAATTAACAATGTGGACCCACTTTGTAACTGCCCTTGGTTCAAGCTAACAAAGTGGACTTAAATGTCCACACTGTGCCAAGTTTGAACTGAGGATGGAACTAAGGGCTTGGTTTGATCTAAAGGGCAGGTCCTACTACTTTGAACAAAGCTTTCATTAGTTCAAATTAAGAAATTCCTTAATTCAAACTTATGAAAGCCTACTGTAGACAGGGACTAAGTTAGTTCGAATTAAGCTTCCTTAATTTGAACTAACTTGCAAGTGTAGACATAGCCTTACAAAACTATATCAAGGCAACATGTCTTTTATACCCCATGAGCAATGTAGTTATACTGAAGTAATTCTGTAATGTAGATCTGCATTTCGTTAAGCTGCACAGTCGTATATCCAAAATGACACATGGCATTCGCTATCATCATGCACAGAAGTACCCAGGCTGTCCCTGGAAAAGTGTTCAGACTATGTATGTGGGTTGCCCAAATAATTCCAGCTCCTTCTAGTGCCTCCAAGGACATAGATGTGAGGAGAAGAGGGTGTATCCTCTAAGTATACTTCTAAGATGTTTCCACTGAGTAATCTCCTGGATTCGTCATCACTGACAACTTGTAAAAACAATAGAGGATTTTTTTTCACAAAGAAAATATGATCTAGGAATTTTTGGGGGACAATCCATGACCTATGTTAGACAAGAGGTTACTCCAGATGATCACAAGGGACACTGCTGGCCTACGAAATCTATGAATTTTAACTGAGTAAACTCTTAGCACTTTGCCTTTATTTCTGTCGCCAAAAGTGGCCTTGATGTTCGGTCTGACTCATGTAATTAAAAAAACAAAAACACCCTACAAAGTGAGTTTGGGCCTTTTTACATAAATATTGGAAACTATATACTTGGCACAGTAATTCCAACTCTGTTCAGCTAACACAAGATGAACTCATGCCTAAAGAAAGCAGCTAATGATAGTCATAAATCTCCCTGAACACCTTCCTAAGAACATCCAATAAATAAATAAAAATCAAGGATCTTCTCAACTGACATTTGAACCGAGGTTCTTTGGCTCTTAGAAGACAGACAGCTTTTCCACAAGAGTAATGTGAAATATACATGTCTACTTAATTCTTTCCTGGTGTTAGTGGTGATGTATGTGTTAGCAGATTTGTTCCACACCATCAGAAGTGATATCCTATGATAGGGGGATGGTCCTGTGAATTGTTATCCCTGTTTCCGTGCGCAAAATCCGAGATGACAGGCAAGTAAAGTGAGATATAGAAGAGTATTATTATGATTGACTTTTTTAATGTATAGTCATGTCCTCATTTTTGGGGGGTGTTATTTGAAACATTCACTAATGCCAATAGTTCATGCATATAGACAGAGGCAGCCTTTTGCTATTGGAGGCCCTAGGAGAAGGCTCATTGTGGGGGGCCCCCAATAGGCCCACAGGCCCCCTTCCCATGGCCCAGCTCACCCACCACAGACTTGGCTCCTCTGCCACTGGCTCTGGCCACAGCCCTTCCACCGCTGCTCCAGCTCCCTGCTCCTGGCCTTGGCTCCTCATTGTCAGTCCCAGCTCCTGGCCCCAGCCCCAGAGGCCAGCTCCTCCTGGTGCCGACTGATGCAGACTCAGCTTTTGGGGTAGGCAAAGCAGGCGATGGGGCCACTTTCTGCTTAGGGCCCTAGATGTGCACCTGCCTTGCCTACCCCAAAAGCTGCCTCTGCATATAGAACACATCTTCCTCTGAAGATCTGAGAGCACCTTAAAAACAGTTAAAACTCTCAGCAGCACTGCAAGGTAGACAAAAGTAATTCTCATTTTCCAGATGGTTAAATCATGGCACCTGGAGATACAAGTCCTGATCCAAAGACTGTAAAGTAAAGAAAGAGTTCCACTGAATGCATTGGGTTTGGGATCAGCTTCCCTGGTGTCCAATCCAACTGCCATAAAGTCAATGGGGCTCGGCTCAAGTTCCAAGTCAGAGTTTTATAAAAGGTGAAATTTGTTTCTGTCGTGGGACCCTTTAATTGGTACAGAGAGCTTTTATATAACCACAGAGGTGAGCAAAGATTCCTCTGCCAGAAGTAACAGTCGGTAGGGCCAAGTCCTAATTCATGGAGGTTTCAATATGTAATCCGTTTGTGTTTACACACTGTCAGAGATAGTAACCCAGACATGCTGTTTGATCCAGAGGCCAGATTGTCTACCTAGTATATGTCTGTTAGGAATAGATAACATTTAGCGCAGCCCCATCAAATCTATCACTCAGTTGGTTTGGTTGTGGGACAATACCCTAGTGAAATAAAAACATTAAGACTGCACATTGCAAAGACTGCCACTCCATGCTTTTGGCTCTCAAACTTATATACGTGATGCCTATAAAGAGGCGGCAGAACCAACTCAAAGTCCTCCTGATTGTTTTTTGCCATTTAATTATGATTAACTAGGTCCTGTCTGAGCCTTAAAGAAACAGCACCTGTGCTCACCAGGAAGAGTAACTTAACACTGACATCATTATAATGAAACTTGTTCCCAAAGAAACAAATGGGGAGTTTGTGTCACTCTAGAACAAAATTAGGAAGAGACATTAAAACAGATGCTCAGTGTGTAGCTCCTTCTTGCACTTAATAGGCTGAATATTGCAACAATTGTAGCTGTTAATTTGTTTGTTAATTACACGTGATGTGAAGTTTAAAAACTCATTAGAAGAGAATTACACTTATCAATGAATGATTTGACTGCGCAGGTGCCTCAAAAATAAGCTTAAGTCAAACATTTACTGAAGCAGGGCCATATTTATTGCTTGGCTACAGCAGAACGCAAATAAACCATCTGTTCTTTGGATAGGAATCCTGTGTACTGGAAGAACAGGTGTGTATTTCAGAACTGATCCTCAACATATTGTTTTCTTTAAGGCTAAACTCAGAAGTTCATGCAAAGGGATTATTCAAAGCCCCAAAGAAAGGCAAAGACATTGTTCCAAGTAAGAGTCTGTCCCTGAATGGACCTGTCAAGCCACTACCCTAGTTTTGTCTCAATCCCTTCTCAAGCCCAGCCAAAAAGAGGAATATTTATGTGTTTGACTCTTGTTTCTTTCACCATTCTATGTCTTCCTAAGGCCTGATCTAAATCCCATTAAATTCAGTGGGAATATTTCTCAACTTCAAATGGTTAGGCTGTGCATTGTAAGATAATCGGGGCAAGAAATATATCTTTCTCAAGTCTTTGTTCCGCTGTTGGCCTAAACCAATGCAAACCATACCAACTCAAGGTGCACATTGCAGATGCAGAGAACTAGGGTTTGCCAGCAAACAACAACTCTGTTTTGCAAGAGAACAATAAAATAACTGCCCCTCACAAAAACAGAGGTTCCAAACATGAACAAAGCCAGACTTTAAAAAGTTTTTCACCAAAAACAAACAAACAGGGATCCCTCTCTTTCCAGAATAGCCAACAGTTACAGCACTCAGGTGGGTCATTGAATCAGGCTGAGCACAAATTTGGGCTTTTGTGTCCAATGACAATGCCCTCGCTATCAGCAATTTGAGGCCCTTTTTTGAACCTAAGAAGTTTTCCCCAGTGAAATCTCTCTTTCACCATTTTTGGACCCAAGACATAATACTGCAAAACATTTCTGTTCCAACAAAATGGCTTGTTAAAACCATCTCTAAAATGAAGCCCCTTCTTGTTCAGCATCCCAAAGCCAATTTGACCAAGATGCGTACAGAATTCTGACTCTCTGCTGCAAGAGCGATCTGCAATTGTCCTGTAGGAAGGTTCTTAGACAGCATGGGCAAAGAATTATGATTCAACAACATCTGAATTTCTACTCAAGCCCTTGCCACTGACTGACTTTGTGGCCTTGGCAAGGCACTTTGCCTTCCTGCATATGTTTCCTTACCCCTAAAATGGGGTAATAGTACTTATTGATTTGCTTCAACGACATGGCAAGAATTAATTAGTATCTGTCGGAGCTTGGTTTATGCTCTAAAACAAGAGTCATGCTCCTGTGGCTGACCTGAGGACTGGTAGTTTTCTCATGTCTGTCTTATTAATTTACTGAAGAAAGTTGTTCATAGGCTCAAAAAGTCCAGGGGTGGGGGAGCACCCTGACAAATTAAACTCAAACTTTTTGAACTGTAGAAAAATATTAGCTAGAGAACTTCCACATTTAACAGTGGGTATTTATTTGGCTTTCCTGCTGCACATTTAAGGGGCTATATTGTTGCTGCCCAGCTAACAAAAAACAATGGTATCAGCTCTCTGATCTTGCAAACCTCCTAAATATTGCTCCAGATCTGCTTTTTCATTAATGACAAAAGTATTGCTAGCCAGAGCTTAAATCTAATTAATGTAAATAGCATCAAGGGTCCACCCATATTTTTCCACAAGTTAATTAGGATGGTGAATGCCTTAATATTGCTGTTCCTCCTTTGCCCTAAATGAAGAACATTTTTTCCTTGTAATTCTTAATTTCATTTCAATAGCAGTGTGTGAAGTGGATTAGGTCTCTCATGAGCCTTTCCAGAGAACATTCCTGTGAACTTGAAGAGGCATTGCAAAGGAAGATGTACAAGTGTCTGTGCTTTGGCCTTTACAAGTTAGCAAGATTCAAATTAATTTTTTTCTCATCTGTAACCCAGGGATTTGACATTTTCAGGGAAAAAGAATATTATAACAGCACCTGTGCAAGAGAAAAGTATCTCTGTACTCATGCAATATCACTCAAGGCTACTGTACCAGCAAATTTCAAATCCCATTAAATGGATCCTGTGGAATACGAATCATCTTTTCATTGAATAGTTCACTTAAATAAAGGAATTCAGAATTTAAGTCCATGAAAGCAAAGCTAATGTTCCAAGCAAACTCTACATTATGAACAGTTAATACTCAGAGTATGTCTTCACTGATGGTGGCAAATTTGCTGTGGTCACATTGATTCTTCAGGATCAATTGAGCGGAAGTGGAGACCTGCTCAACTGATCTGGAATACAGCTTAATAGATCTGCTCCCAGAAGAAGAGTAATACTTCCTCAGCAGGAAGCATTTCTCATCAGCACAGAACAGTGGAGATGCTGAGTTCTTTAGAGTCGAGGAAAATCGACAGGAGATATGCAAGCTACCGTAAGCAGCCTGTACATTTCCTGTTGACTACTGCTGAATTTCACAGTAAGCATGGACCGGGCCTCATTCAGCACCTCAATTCCTTGGATGTTAATGGGAGCTTTTCCTGTGCAGGGGCTTCCGGGTGGGGACCTTAGTTTTTATACAGAGAAGCAGATTCACTATTGGTGTGCCCCCTTGTCACTGGGCATGGTTTTTCTGCTCTTACCTCTCTAGCACCCCTTGATTGTTGCTCTAGTTCAGTCACGTCTGCTTTTTCTCACAGCTCAGCCCTCTGGCCAAGCCCCATTTTAAGCCCAGGGTAACAGAACTTCAAAATGCTTAGTTCCAAAGGGGTAACCACATTAGTCTAGATCTGCAAAACAAACAAGGAGTCCTGTGGCACCTTTAAAAACTAACAAATTTATTTATCAGATGAGCGTTCATGGGAGAAAATCCCACTTTGTCAGGAGCTTGAAGCAGGTCTTCAAGTATCTGATGAAGCGGGATTTTCTTCAATGAAAGTTCATGCGATAAATTTGTTAGTCTTTAAAAGTGCCACCAGACTCCTTGTTTGTTTTCCAAAATGCTCATATAAGGTCTTTGGTCCCAAGCTCTGGAGGGCCTAATGGTTTTCCTCTTTTGATCATAGCTTTTAGTTATCATTATCAATGTCTCAAAGACCTCACACCATCTTCCCCAGTGACCTTCAGGAAAATCCAAGGATTCCCACCACACTGAGCTCTGGTCCAGGTACCTACAATCAACTGCCTAGGTCAGTTCTGACTTCTCCCTCCTGTCTGCCTAGGTGTCTTCCTACCATAAACTGTTACCAGGTTTCTCCCACTGTGGCTATTTTTCAGAGCAGGGAGCCCAAACAAAGTGCAAACTTACACCATCCTCAGGTTTGACTTTGCACCTCTCCAACATTTCCCTTGCTCAGTTCCTCCACTGAACACCTCCCAGGACTCTCCTCGAGAAGACCAGAGTTCTTTAGCAGAATTTAACTGCTGGGGCTTGCGTCACTCCCACTGGCTGTTTCATCTCTGTCCTGGCCTTTGGGCAGGCTTCACTCCTCAGAAGAAGATCCCAGGGCTAACTTCCCACCTACCTCCAGTCAATCTCCTACTCTCCAGTGCTAAGAGAGTAATTACAAAGTTTCTGCGCTTTCTTCCTATGCCCAACCTTTAAGGAAGAGAAGCAGCTCAGAACAGACACCATCCAGGTACATTGGCAGCTAGACTTCATCTTTACCAAGACCCCACCTATCATCTACGTAAAATCAGATGAGTTCAATGGCCTCTTATGGGCACATTAACCCTTTTAGATCCAGGATGGGGTATGCACCCCATCACAAATTAGAGTGGCTAGAAGGCTGCAGAATTAACTAGCATATTGAACTGGAGAACATGCAATAGGAAAACCTGACATTGTTTCCTATTCCTTGAACCTTTAAATTAAAATGTCTGACTCCTAAAGAGCAGAAAATCATAGAGGATGGAATTCACTCTGTTATGTAAGCTCTGAAATCCAGTTTATTGAGATAGGGTCTTTCCTCCCTTGTAGGGTGAATTCCACTAAATACCACCAAGGGCTTGTCAACACCACAGTGCAATGCGGGCTATGAGGTTGTGAATTGTACACAACACATTAGTATGGTCTATATTTCACATCCCTGTAGCCCACACTGCACTGATATGTAAGCAAGTAGTGGTGCAAGTAGTGATTTGATCATGTGTGTAAAAACGTGGATCCTAACCTACATCTGTTTTCTAATCCTAACCAGCATCACTTTAGATTATGGGAAACCATGTCAATTTGAAATTACAGCCAACAGCCTTACTTTGAAAGCATTTTGTCTGCTGCGTTGTGAGCCTTAGAGAAGGTATATAATATGTTATCTCTAATTAAGAGTGCAGTTCTTAAATTAACACACTTCACTGAAAGCCCAGGAGTTATTTTTTCAGACAAAGTTTTCCAGTCGCTTTTATTCAATGGTTTCATAATCCTGATGAATATCTGTAAGCATATAATTTTTCCTGGCCTTCTCCTGTCTCATGTGTGCTGAAAGCATTTTGTGATGTATGTTACTAAACATACAGAATACTAACCCAATAGTACAGTAGAACCTCAGGGTTATGAACACCAGAGTTATGAACTGGCCAGTTAATCAAACACCTCATTTGGAACCAGATGTACACAACCAGGAAGCCACAGGGGAGAGTGGGGTAGAGATAAAAAAGGAAATACAATACACTACTGTGTTAAAAACATAAACTACTAAAAATATAAAGGGAAGTAGCATTTTTCTTTTGCATAGTAGCATTTCAAAGCTACATTAAGTTAGGGAGGTCTTCACTGATGGTGGCAAATTTCCCACCATCAGATCGAACTTCCCAATTGACTGAGCGAGTCTCTGAGGACCTGTTCAGTCAATGGGGAAGTTAATTAAGTAAATCCAGTCCCATAACTGAGTCAACAGGAGGCCATTTTCCATCAGCTTAGCACTCTGAAGACACCATGGTAAGTAGGCATTAGGCAGTCAAAGGAGATACACAAGTTATTTTAAGTAACTTGCATATCTCCCTTTGACTGCCCCCAAAACTC
Organism: Podocnemis expansa; assembly: GCA_007922195.1. NCBI lineage: Eukaryota > Metazoa > Chordata > Testudines > Podocnemididae > Podocnemis > Podocnemis expansa. The sequence continues at coordinate 6,642,718 of ML681984.1, forward strand.
CTTTTTGCATGGTCAGCTGGTGTTCAGACATTCTACTGATGGACTTCAATAGAAGAGCATTATCTCCATTTTAGAGATGTGTAAACTGACACAGGTAAGTTTATTTGGAGCTGGTCCTGCTGTGAGCACAGGGTTGGACTAAGATAGGGTCACTCTCGTGGTAAGTGGTGACTTGCCAAAGGTGACAATGTGTGAACAAGTGATAGAGTTCAGATGTGAACTCAAGGTTGCCTGGCTCCTTGTTCACTTGTACATCAACTGCAATATGTTAATCATCTAACAGCACCTCTGGAAGCTAAGTTTTGGTTATTGTTTTTATTCTGATATATAAGTGATAATTATCCATCTGTAGAATGCTATATAAGTAGCAGAAAACCCCATTTATATATATGGAGAACAAACAAGAAAAGTGAAGGCGCCTGGAAATAAAAACTACAGCATAAAATAAGAGGAGAAATTTTTTCCTATATCTGACAGTCCCTTAGTTCATCTGTACCGAAGGAGCTTTTTATTAGGAATTTCTGAATCAAGAAATAGAATCAATAGCTAGCTGTCCTGTCTGCAAAGATGGAGCTCTATGGCAAGACTGTTTAAGAGGGAAAGCTGATGCTGATGATAGGTTCTGGTTTTCTGTGCAGGAAGGGCCAGTAGAAGGCAATGCTAGAGAGGTGCCTGAAAGTCCTGGGCAAACTGGAACTCAGAAGATTTAAAAACAAACAAACAAAAACTATATTGGATGGATGGGGGGGGGATTTTTGCCAATATTCCGCCCTCCCCCAGTATCCTCTGAAGGGTTTTGTATTATCAGCATTGTCTTTTATTAGTAGCTATTTATACCGTAAAAGCACCTGGAGGCCTTAGTCAAGCTCAGAACCTCTCTGTGCTAGTTTCTGCACACATACACAGACACAATCCCATTCTAAGCCAATCTCCTCCTCCCTGCAAGACTTAAGTTGTGGCTAATGAAAACATGTGATTGCAAAGTGAAAGACAGAGTGGAGGTGAATGGAAGATGAGGGAACAATAGTGCAAAAAGACTTCAATAGAGTTAAACTGTGCTTTCGAGTGTTGTGTTTGACTGAGCTCAAAACTTTAGTATGAAACTCTGTCAAAACTTCCTAGGGTTTCACCCTGTTTGAAACCAACACCATACAAGATTGTACATTTTCCCATGGTGTTGGGCTGGATTAATGCAGGGGCTGTAGGGGTTGGAGACCCAAGCCCTGGACTGATAGGGGGCCCCAGGATCCAGTCCCTATGACCTCTGCCATATTCCCCCCGCCAACCCACTTAGCCCCCATAGCTCAGAGGGGAGCAGAAAACACCCATCCTGGTGCCCCTGGGGGCAGCGGGGCTCTGGGCCAGAGGTGCTCCCATCCCACCCATGGGCCAGTGCTCTTCACTCTGCTCTGTTCAGGGAGCAGGGCCAGGCCAGGGCCGCCTGGCACTCGGTATGGTTCTGGGGCAATCATCCTTGGCCATGGCCCTGGAAGGCTGCAGCAGAGCTTCACTGCATGCTAGATGGCCCCAGAAGAGAGTAGAGCAAACAGAGCTGGCCAGCCTCGCCCCCAGAGATGGACCAGCCAGTCCAGGGGTGCAGTAGAGTGGGAGTGTCAGCCCAAGTGGGGGCCCCTGCACTGGTGCAAGGTTGTGGCTGCAGGCTCTGGGGGAGCATTCAAGCCCTGGGTCCCCTTAATTCTGGTTTGCCCAGCAGTCGACAAAACACAGGGCGTGACCCAGTACTGGGTCACAGATCTGTTGGCCCTGGGTTGCAGCACTGCCACTACAGCTGGAGGCGGGGAAGGAAAGTTTAAAAGGACGCTGAAAGTCCTGCTGCTATCTGCAATCCAGGGCAGCCAGCATCCTTTAAAATTTCCCTCAGCTGCTTCCTCCCAGCAGTAGCAGTCGTGGGAAATTGGCAAGGACACCAGCAGCTCTGCTAAAAGCTGACTACCCAGAGCGGCCAACATCCTCTTAAATTTCCCATGGCTGCTACCCCCTGGGTGAGTGCAGCTGCATGAAATTTCAAAGGACTCCAGCTGCTCTGGGCTGCAGGTAGCAGCCAGATGGCCAGCATCCTTTTAAATTTCCCACGGCTGCTACCCATGGCCTGGGTGGAAGCAGCCCTATGTTTCTGTTGGCCCGGTGCCTGGGTACCCCACCTCCCCCATCTCCACCCTCCAGCCATGGCTGCTGCCAAATTTTCAGGCAGTGGTCCCTTTTTGGGGATGGGGGGAGCAGAGAGGTCACCATAAGGCTCAAGGGTACAGAGCTGGGTCCCAAGAAAAAAAAAAAGTTTGACAACCATTGCTCTAGCCTAAATTAATGCAAAAATTCCCACGTTCCAAAGGAGCAGCCATGCTAGTTTAATTGAATAAAACAAGCAAGCAGACCTGTAGCACTTAAAGACTAACAAATTTATTTAGTGCATGAGCTTTTGTGGGAGTAAATCTCACTTTGGTTCAGTTGTTAAGTAAACAGTTGCCGGTAAGTATTTGCTTAAGAATGGGGGGCTGTCTGTAAGTGATGAGAAGTTTGTCTCCCAAGGCTTGAGAGAGTGAGGGACCATCTTGTAGAATAGGCTGTGTAGACCCCTGATGATGTGTTGTAGAGGTCTAAGTTGAGGGTTTTAGGTGATAACTAACAGTGTTATGTTGTTTTTTTTCTTGGGCTTCTCCTGTTGTAGTTGACTTTGGGGTACCCGCCTGGCTCTGTCAATCTGTAAGGAACTACAGCCAACGTTCCCTCTAAGCTGCACGGCTGCACAGCCCCCACCACTGCCCGGTGCAGGTAACACTGCTGGCCATGCATGGCCAGCAGCTGCAAGCCCGGCCCAGCTGGAAGACGGTCTTCCAGCTACCTGAGAGTTGCTCCAAGTGGGAGTTTTTAAAACTCCTGTCTGCAGTATGCTCTCACTGAGCACGCGCAGAGCCTCTGTGCATGCTCAGTGAGAGTTTCCTCCGGCCAGAGAAGTGGCCAGTGGCCAGGCTGCACTGCTCCAGTGGCCAGGTAAAGGGAAGGGGGGGGAGCTGATTAGGGACAGGGCAGGGGCAGCTGGCCATGAAAGGCAGTGGAGGCTTGGAGGGAAGATGGGGTTGGGTTGACTGGGGGTGGTGACTGGGAGAGCGGGAGGGCATGATCAGGCCAGTGAGGGGGCAGAATCGGGCCCACGTGGGGGGGGTGCTGTGAGCAATGTAAGTTGCTCAGCTGCCTTAGGGCCTTAGAGAGAAAATTGCTACAGACGGAACAACAGAGCCATTAAAGCAGGCACATATCCCTGCAACAAACCACACTGCCAACTCTGCCTACATATCTGCACAAAAGACACTATTACAGAACCTAATAAACCAGCTACTCCATCAAAGGCTCATTTACCTGCTCATCCACCAATATGATTTATGCCACCATGTGCCAGAAATGCCCCTTTGCCTTATATGTTGGACAAACAGGACAATCTCTGTGCAAAAGAATAAATGGGCACAAATCTGACATCAGCAATCACAACTTTCTAAAACCAGTGGGTCAGCATTTGAATTTTCCTGACCCCTCCATTGATGACTTAGCAATTGCTGTGCTCAGACAGATGACTACCAGATTAAGGCTTCAAAGAGAAGCTGCTGAGATTGAATTTATTTGCAAATTTGGTTGCGTTGCTTCAGAGCTTAATATGGACTTTGGAATTTTCTCTCATTACAACAGGTGCTTTGACCTCCTCGTCCTCTATGCTGTTCCTCAGTGTTTGAATCTTAACAACAGCTTTGATTTGCTGTTACGGTGTGACCTGATCCCATAACTTACACTTCCTGCATTTATTTCCTCCCCTTCTTTAAATTCCCCCATTGTCAAAGCATCTAACAAAGTGGGATTTTCTCCCACAAAAGCTCATGAAATAAATGAATTTGTTAGTCCTTAAGTGCCACAGGACTCCTTGTTTGTTTTCCAAGATTTCCAGAGATTTAACCAAACCTTTCAGTGAATAGAGTCCATATCACTTCAGTTTAGATTTAATTATGAAAAATTTTACCTCATACCATATTTTCTATCCCCTCAGCCATTTTTGAGTGAGAGGGAGACAACATGTGTGTGTGAGAGAGAGATCAAATCAAAATACAAGAAATAAATGAGAAAATCCCAAATTAAATGGAAAAATCTTAACAAGGAAACGCAGTTTAAAAGCAACACAAAATGAAAGATGAAATCATACAACTGCTTTCAGCCCTTTCAAAATTAGTTTTAAGCCCAAAGCCTCTATCGGGAGAGCCAGGTTTTAATCAGGGAAAATAATTGTCTATCAAGGAAGGTTTCAGAAATGTAATTACAACAATATCCATTTGCTTTGATAAAGGCTTCCCAGCTGATAAGATAGAACCTGGCAAATAGACCTCATTTTTCCCTGAGTTTGAGATTATGTCCCAGTGTTGAATGTAATGCCTAAAGAAGATGCTTTATTGCGCTTTCTGAATAGGAGATTGGTTTCCTGTTGCCCTCTGAAAAGGAGACAGTGTATTTTAGAACAATAACACTTATCAGATACCCAGAAGTGGAGAAGAGTGAGGGGGAACAAAAATACTCCTGGGAAATGCAGTATTTAAAAGAGAAATTTCACAATACAGCAAGATGAAGGGCTTTAATCTAACATCCAGTGAAGTCACATCAATGGGATCTTGACTTTAATTAGGCCCTTAGAGAACAGTTACAATAATAAAAATGTTTCCGTTAATATAGTCAGTCTTCTAAAAAGGTTCCAATCACACTTTACTAGGCTAAATCTATAAATAACTTATTTTGCAGTCACTTTAGTGTGGGTCTGATTATCCCTAGGAATGACTAGCAATAGCTAGAGCAGGCATTCAGGCACCTGGAGTGACGCTCAGAATATGCCTGTCTCAGATGGCATGTGATTGTCATGCTATTTACCTAAGAGGCATCAGGTAATATATTACTAGACAATTAATAACTCACCGATCATTAATATTCATGGATGACGTACAATGTTAACCCACAAAAAGCTTTATGCAGGTGTGCTGTAAATTCATGGGTGAAATGTGCTTAAACCAGGCATGTCTGTAGAAGTAGTTAAACATTTTCTCCAGGAAAAGGAAAAAAGTCAATCCTCATGGCCAAAGTCAATGTGCTATTCTCCAATGTGCATTGGAAATTACAGGAGGAGATCTTTAGCACTGTAAAAACCATCAGTGGGGGAATGGCCAATGACCTACACTATACAGCATGGTGTCTATACCAAGTAGGAGAAAATTATCTGGGGAGATAGCAAAGAATGGTGCATTTCCAATGTTTATTGCACAATAAACCCCTAAGATACCTATCTCTTGCTGGAACAAAGAAATCAGCACCGTGAATCTGAAGAGTGGATACAAACCTATTGCAGAAGTTGCTGTAAGTGCAGAAACCATCAACAAGGATTACAGTTGATTAAGTTACATTTTCATTTTAGAAATGTTTTACTTTTGATTTTCTGTAACCATTTTGTCACTTTAAAGGAGCAGCAAACTGAATACTCTGTGAGTGTTCAGTGCGTGGGCTGGACACTGCAGAGCGAATATTTGCAGAACTCCAGAGTCAGGGGCACCCAGCCTTGCCCAGCAAGTATCAGATTCCTGAATTGTTCATGTGTAGGGCAGAGCAACTGGTATGTCAGGGAGCTGAACAGAAAAAAGCTCACTTGCTGATGCTGAGAAGATTAACGCAGGGCTACAATTCTGGAACCCAAGCAGGTCGTTGCACTGATGGTCTCATCAAATAATGCTGATTCTTATCATTTGCATACCTAGCAGGATGCTGGCAATGGAATTCATCCCCAAGTATTTATTTTTGTCTTCACTCTCATACATACACACACAGAACACTATTAGGTTTCTTTATGTGTCTATACAGAGAAAAACATTTCCCATCAAGGAATTAATTCCCTGTGGGACAGCACACAACAGCTGTTTAATAATGCACACAGAATGACCAGGCAGATCAACCATGAACTTTCTCTGATCATTGGAGAGCTTCTACTGTGGTGCAGACAAGGAGTCCTGTGACACTTCTAAAGACTAACAGATGTATTTATTGCATGAGCTTTGGTGGGAGAAAATCCTACTTTGTCAGATGCTTACATTTTCTCCCACCAAAGCTCATGTGATAAATAAATTTGTTAGCCTTTAAAAGTGCTGCAGGACTCCACGTTTGTTTTGCTGAACTAGACTGACATGGTTGCCCCTTTGGAACTTGTCTGCTGTGGTAGTTAGAGTCACTGAATTTCCATTTCATGGCATGGAGAATAGTCCTTTTCCAGACAGCCCCCCAGTCCTTGCAGCAGAACCCATTTGCCCAGGCCACTTGAAAACAGTCAATGCAAAGGAACAACCAGGAATGCAAAAGTATCTTGAAGTATCTGCAATCACTGATAACAGTTTGTGTTAACATGCTGCCTGGCATGACATAAAACTGTCCTGTACGACATGGTTAATGTCTCACACTTTAATTAGTAATATTTCCTCAAGCTGAGGGCAATTAATCACATCAAAGTTAACTCAGATATGTTTTTTTGATGGGTTTGTGTATTACCTTATAAGGAATGTGTGCAAGGTATGAAAATGGGGTATGTCCATCATCCCTCGTCAGGTATTCAGAAAGGTGACTACTTTGTTAGATGGACTTAATCTCCTTTGTTGAAGCAATTTCTTTAAATTAATAGAAGATTTTTCTAGTTAGTAGCAACACAGCAAGCTCAGCTTGATGCCCAAAAATTAACCTGACCCTCTTGGGCTAGATTCACATGAGGAATTAGGCACCAAACTGCCCATTTAGGTGCCTAAATCTCAGAATCAGACCCCACTGGGGTTCACATGGTACCCTCCTAGGTGAGAACCCTGCATATGCCTGAACTAGCTAATCTAATTATGGTCAATACAAATTTTCTAGGGTTAGAGTATTTTTCCTTTAGTCAGTTCATTCAGAAGCTAGGAAAAAGACTGGGGATGAGGAAGCTGCTAGAAGACAAACTAATCACGTACATTAGAAACACATTAGAAAGATGTATTGCCAGGGGTTAAAGTAAGGGGCAATGCCCCAGACAGCTATTCCAGGGCCCACAATTTTTAGGGACCAGCATTCCAGAGACCCTACAAATAGAAAAACGAGGCGAAATTCAGCGTTCCAGTGCATTCCACCCAGCTCTGGGGCCAGGGAGAAAATGAAGTCTGCCTGGCTTGGAAAAGTGCTAGCCAGCTCCCCTGTGCATGTGCCAAACAAGCTGCGCTAGAGGTAGGAGCTTACAGCGCATCCTGGAGCAGCAGGGGGATGGCGCCCTGAAGAGAGGAGCAGAAGAGGGGCTGATGGCTGTGGAGGAGGTGAGGCAGGGCTGGTAGTTGCCTGCCTGCTCCTGGAAGGGCTTGGTGAGTGAAGCTGGGGAAGGTGCTGGCCAGGATACTGTGCCGCAGAGATGCCCTGAGCCCCCTGGGCTGCATGTCCATTGTTTTGCTGAGCCCTTGATGTGCAAAGAAAAGCTGGACATCATGATGCTAACACGTAAGCGCTGGCCCAAGGCCCCTGCAGCAGTAGGCAGGGGGGAGCAGCTTACGCACACACACCGTCCCACTGCATTAGTGTAACACGTCGTACAGCACAGCAGGCAGGGATGTGGATGGCTGGAACCACAAGGGGCTGAAGTGGGGACTGGCTGGGGAGGGATGGAGGAGGTTGGGAAGTCTGAAGGGAGGTGGAGTGAAGACAGAAGAGGGGGGGATTATGAGGGCTGGAGTGGGGACTTGGAGGGAGGGAATTTACAGACTGGGGATGGGGGCTGAGGTGGAGATGGGGAAAGAGGGGTCTGATGTGGACACTAGTAGACAAAGTTGGCATGACATGGATTTCAGGCTATTTGTGAGGAAAGAGTTGGTGGGGCTCAAAAATGCCTACCTGCAGCATCTCTTTTGTAAGATAGGGGTCATGTTACTTCTTTCACTTTCAGGGGATGATGGAAGATGATGGGGCAGCAAGTATGTTTGTGAGTGACTCATGGCTCATTTCTGTCTTTTGGTTGAAAGGAGCTTCACAAAGTAAAGTATGACATTCTTATGGCAGGTCTTTACCATAGCAGGATTTTGGCAGCAATCGAAGGGAGATATACGAAGTAGTTAAAATACCTCACATATCTCTCTTCAACTGCCTACTTACCATGATATCTTCAGAGCACTGAGTCAAAAGAAATGCCATTGCTTTGACTCAACACTGCTCCACTTACCAGCATGGCTGAGCGGGTCTTCACAGACCTGCTCAGTCAATTGGGAAGATTAATCTGCCAGCAGCACATTTTTTGACATCAGTGAAGATAGCTCCTTAGCCTGGCATGGAAGTCACACCTTCATATTAACTGGGGGAAATTGTCTTAAGTTCACACACTCCATTTCAACTATGGAAGTCTAAACCAGTGGTTTTCAAGCTTTTGTGGCTCATGACAGGCTTTGTGGCATGCACAACTTTATAGGACACACCAGTGTGCACACACACCCCCAGACCAAATCCAGCCCCTGCCCCAGCTCTCTGCAGCACACCACCGTGTCCTGATACAGTTCTAATAACTTCTTGCACCCATCACTGTGATTCAGTCCATTAAGATGCCATCTCCTCTATTTCTTCTTTGTTTCAAGACTCATTCGACATTTAGTGACACTGAATTGTATGCTTTATGCATTAGCCCTAGTTGCTCAGATGAGCCAGTACATCTCAGACTTCAGTGCATCTCACTTTGTGCTGTCCCCCATGATTTAGTATCATCTGCATACAAGTCACAGGTTAAAACTAATGGGCAAAAAGACAACAGGTTCCCCACTAATTGACTTCCATAATTTAGAAAGCAAAACAGCTGACCTACTTTGGCTTTTCTGTTTGGGCAGCTGGCTAACTGTAAAAAAAAAAAAAAAAAAAAAAAAAAAAAACCCTGTTAAATCCCTTCTATAGAGCTGTTTTCATTGCTACTGAGAAATGGAAGGGCGTGAGGGAGAACCTCACTGACCAAATATAATTGTTGTAACCTGTTCCTGACCATACATTCTGCACACAGCCAGAGTTTGGATCAGAAAATATGAGTGATGCAAAAAAGACACATTGAGACAAAGTGGGGAGGACTCTGTAGCAAGAGCATGTAATGATAGGAGCTTCAGGCGCACTGAACTGAAAGGATATGCCACTTCAGGCCATCCTGATATTTTTTGGGATTTAAGAGGAAAAACTGCATTCCAAACCAGGACAACAAAGTACATTTGTCACACTGGCAGATAGGAATCTTGGGCCTTCCCTGTATCAAATGCAAAGGAATTAGTTTAGGGAATTAAAAATAAGATGCTGTATTAGACCAGAAACTACCTGAGGGGTAGTTGTGGATCATTTGTGTTTGCCAACAAGAAGTAAAGAAAGCCTTGGGATGTTTACAGCCAATACATCTGGGGATATAGACAGAGGAATCTCTTTTGGCACTGTTCCTGAGCATACTATTTTAGGGCTCCAGCTTCTTCTCTGACATGCAGTGCATCCTACACCATGTGTTGTTTAGGTGAAGGAATTGTTAGTCCCATAGTGTAGAGAGGTGAGATCCATCAGGAAAGGTTGGGAGGGGAGGGTAAGGCCTGATTCTCTTTTGAACTCAATGAGCCAGCCATCAGCCTTCTAAATTGCTCTTTCTTGGTAATTAAGCTGAACACTAGTATGGATAATATTTATAGAAACAGGTGATAAGAACACTGTATTGTGAGAGGAGCATAAAAGGTTTTATGAACACGAGTCTGGGTTAGATATATAGATCATATTGACCAGCAGTATTTCCCTTATACTGAACCACATTGTCTCTCCTGTATATGCTATGTAGAAGGAACTGGATGGGTGGCAGAAGGAGAGGAAGTTTCCAAGCATCATGCTTTTAGGCCTGTCAAATTTTAATAAGTTTATTTTATTTACTTAAAACCCTGAAGATAAGATATGATCTCTCAAGACTTTCCAGGAGTACAAGGTAAGTGCTGAATGTCCCACCGGAAGGCACAGATCTTTCTTCTGTTGTGGAAGGAGGAGGAAAGAGCTAGGAAGGACCTCCAAGGTCACTTACTCCCTCGTCCCCTAGTGATAGACTGTCTTTTCCACAAACATCTTCTGTTCTTTGTCTGGTCTTTGAACACACTTCCAAAGAACTACCCTATTGCTTGTGTATATCACCTGTATGGATCATGGGTACCAGTTTCTCATGGCTTTAGCAGGGCACTAAACGATGAACTCTGGATGTAGGAGGAACCAGGGCCGGATTAACCCCCACCTCCCCCAAAGGACTGTGCTTCTCACCATGGCAGCCTGTGGGCAGGCCATCACATGGGGAGCCATGGAGCTCTTCTGCCCTGGCTGGTCTGCCCCTGGGATCAGGGCCAGCTGGTGTATGACCATGGACCCTGGAAGGCTATACCAGAGAGGAGGCCATACCGCATGCCACCTGGCTCTGCTCCCTGGGGAACAAACAGGTGCTGACCCACCCTGCTGGCAAATCATCCAGGAAGATGTGCAAGAAACAGTTTTAAGTGTGGGACTGAGTAGCCTGGAAAGGTAGCGGTTGATCATTGTGGTACTCCAGGCAGAGTGTGGTCAGGTACGTTGGGCAAGATGTATCCTTACCAGTGTTGTTCTGCTACCAGCACTGATATTGGTTTGGCGCTGTGGGTGAATCTCTGAAGGTGTGTTCCTTCAGGATTAGCCTTGCCTCACATCTCTAAGTGGGGACTCTGTTAGCCCAGTGATCTAGAGCTTGGACCTTAAGCAGGAACTCAACATGATGAGGCTAAGCTGAAGTGTTCCCTTGGTTAAAACTTTGGGGTTACCTTTGGCTCAAATCTCTAGTGGGAACTTAGTTAGCCCAATGATTTGGACCCTAGGCATACACTGTGTGCAAGAGTTAAACTGAGGCAACACTCATGATTGAGGAAACCAACATGACCATGGATCTTTGTAGAGATGAAGGTGCCAGGCTAGGCTTTATTGCAATGTAGCACTATGGGAAACAATCTATTTCAACAACTTTTTTTTGGCAGCGTCAGTGCTCTCAATGCAGCAAAAGAGCTCTACTGACAGCAGGACTCCGTCACCCCCTTTAGCTGCACAAAGTTTGGGCTCCAGGGCTCCTGTTCTTATACCCTTCTCGGAACTACTGATTAAGCCCCCTTCGAGATCCAAATTTACCTTGATTCATTCATGTATCCCTTTTTTGCTGCCACCTATTAATCTGATAAGTCCATGCATTGTTGGACATTGCCATCCATCAAGGTGTGAGGTTTGACCGAAGAATTAACTTTATCTCCATAGGGCTAGGCTGACCTGACACCTCCCACCTTTCAAGCACTTTTCCATTTTTCATATTTGTTATTGCAGTTCCACTTATTTCTTGCCAATGTGAGTAAAGTTGAACTTTCACAACCTGTCTCTTGTCAGTAGCTTCAGCTCAGGCTCACTGTACATTAAATTCAGGCCTCATGTTTTGGATTACTTTGTTAGGCCTTGAGCCAGCACCTGGACATTTCTACTTATCTTTCCTATTTTAACCTTTTCCTTTCTCCTACAATCATTAGCATAAAGAGTGCTGTTAAAGCTAAATGATGTCTCCCAGGGATAAGGTCTGAGATGGAAAGAGGGGGGTGATCTATGTGGGGTTCTTTTAGGTTAGGGGGAATAGGACACAAGACAGAAATAGGAGCTATGAAAGGACGTGCTGACAAAAAGTGATTGGAAAGCTAGGCAGAGATCCAGTGGGAAGCAAAAAAAGGAAGGGAACAGTGATGAAAGCCAAAAGAAAGGTCAGAGGGAGATAGTGGAGTAGAGCCCAAAATCAAGCCAGAAAGAACTCATCTCTGGTGAGAGCAATGTCAATGGAGAAGAGATGGTGGAAACCAAGCCGGAATGATGTTGAAGTGAGCTAGAGGAGGGAAAATGTGTCAATAAAACATGGTTTTTGGAGGATGTGGGATGCTAGATTATGTTTGGACATTGAAAAAAAAGCCAGTAGAGAAAGAGAAGCAAAGATTGTTTTATAGCTATCACAGGGTTCCTTACTTGGTGTGGCAGGGCTCATGAAGCTTTAGTAGCTGATCACCACATGAGAAAGGTAAAAAGCCACAAATCAGAGACAGAGAGAGAGAGTCTGGAAGGATGACAGGATCCTTCCTCAAGGCTAGGCTCAAATTTTTAATGACTTATTCTTAGCTCAAGTGATGTATATCAGATTGAAAGAGAGTACTGAACTCCTCAACCTTGTAGGATAGTTTTCCTCACTGAAAGAAAAGATCGCAACAATAAAAAAGGGGGACTGAATGGGGACTGAACAGATTTAAAGATTAATTGCTACTTTTGGGGTTGTGCAATAAGAGCAAGCACTTTGCTCATAGGAATTGTTTAACAGTAGATAATGATGGATTCTTCAACTGACTGTGCTGACCTCTACAATGGGCGCAGCTCAGATAAAGTCAATGGGGCTGCATGTAGGCACAGAGGAAAGCCCACGCACAGCCAATTTTGCAGGATTCAGACATTGTTGTCAGAGGTCAAATAGGGGTCTCTAATTTCAAACATCACACTGAACGGTTCTGGCAAATGATGCTATCCAAGATATTTTTGTTTGATCCCATTATTATAGCATTCAGCACCTCATATAATCTTCACTGTATTTCCCTTCCAGTGAGATAAGGCAGCACTATCATTTAGCAGATGCAGAAAGCTGAATGAAGGCAGAGAGAGTATGTCTGCACTTACAAATTAGTTCAAATTAATGAGGATTAATTAAAACTAAATTAATGCATGGCTACACCAGCTGTCATTACTTCGAAATAAGGAATTCCTTAGTTTAAAATAATGAATGCTTCAAAGTTATAAAACCTTGTTTAACTTCAAAGTAATGGTTCATTTGAACTTACTAGTTCAAATTAACCCCTTGGAGCCACTTTAATTCGAACTAACTGTTAGTTCGAATTAGTGCAGCGTGACCTTCTTTGTGGCAAGGTCCCTTCCTCTTTCTGTGTGTGGAAGAAAAAGTATCTACAACCGGTGTGATCAGGTTTCAGATAAGCATCTTTTAGTCTTTTATTCAAGCAATATTGCAAGGAGAGACAGTTGACTGACAGAGAGTCCCCTGCACAGCCAAGTGAATTCTGCCCCCCGTCACAGTTTCACAGCATTTCTAGAATACATAGAGTGCTTCAACATAAGGTACTTCCGCTTCAAGCTGCCAACAGAAAATTACAAAGTCAGCAAAATAATAGAAAGATAAAATACCTATCCTATGAATGTATCCATTTTTAAAGCCATTTACAATTTAGCCATCACAACATCCTGTGATAGTGAGTTCCACAGGTTAACTATGTTGTGTGATGTACTTCCTTATGTTTGTTTTAAATCTGCTGCCCACTAATCTCATAGGGTGACCACAGGTTCTTGCATTATGTGATTAGGTAAATAGCTCTTCCTTAATCACTTTCTCTGCACCATTCAGGATTTATAGACCTCTGTGATATTCCTCTTAGTTATCTCTGTGCCAGGTTGAACAGCCCCACTCTTTAAATCTTTATTCATAAGGAAGCTATCCCTTGTCCCCAATCATTTTGTTGTCTTTTTCTGTATATTTTCAAATTCTAATTTTTTTAAAGGGGCAACCACAATTGTATTTGGTATTCAAGGTGTAGGTGATACCATTTATCTAATGGTATTATGAGATTTACCACATTATTGTCTATGCATTTCCTAATAGCACCTAACATAAAAGAGAACAGTGATCGATTGCCCACTAAAGGTAGGACAAGAAATTAGTTTAATCTGAAGCAAAGGTGATTTAGTCTATTAGGAAAAACAAAAACAAAAACAAAATGACTTTCTAGTAATTTAGATGAGTATTGGTATAGGCTTCCAAGGCAGCCTATGGAAGAACAGGTGAGACAAACACCTGTCCTGGCTGATCTTTGTGAACTTCATTCTGTTTTTGTGCTGGGGGGTGGGGACCTGAACTATGTGACCTCTTGAAGTCTGTTATGGTCCTACATTTCTATGATTCCATCAGTTGATTGGATTAACATGTAAAGCAAGTCTAGAAGCTGTGCCTAACAGCTTCTAAGAGGGAGGGCAGCTGATCTGCATGGGTTTTGTATTTGCATGAGCACAAAGAACATATTAGCATAGTCCCACTATGGGTTCAGGGAAATATGGGTAATGGTATCTGGGTTGATTTGATCACAAATTTGTCAATATCTGTAATTCTACTGAAGAGAAACATGAGATACTGTCTTTTGTAATATGCTACTCTATTGATTATTCAAACTCTGTTTAGGTGGGTTAAAGGATAAAAGCTACAATTAGCAAAAAGAATATTAAAAGAGGGGCCACCCCCTTCTTCCAGCCTGGTAAAGTTAAGGCAGGGGTGGGTTTTAGCATTAGCTCAGTCTAGAGCTATGCCTGAGGTTCTGCCTCACCCCATTGCCCAGCTGTCAAACGATAGGTCTGGCCAGGTTTCCTGTGAAGCCTTTCTTTTGTTATTTTAATGGGAGAAGCTGTTTGCAGCTATGTAAGTTTTAAGAGCTGAAATCACTGAGAGAGGAGACACTGTCCGAGCTGAAATTACTGAGAGAGGCAAACCCTCTCTCTGAGCTGATATCACTGAAGAGGAGCCAGCGGCTGGTGAGAGCAGAGCATGAGTGACCAGTGGGCAGTGTCGGCGCACAGCAGGCGGAGCCAATGGATGGCGTTGAGTGACCAGTGGGCAGTGTCGGCGCACAGCAGGCGGAGCCAACGGATGGCGTTGAGTGACCAGTGGGCAGTGTCGGCGCACAGCAGGTGGAGCCAATGGATGGCGTTGAGTGACCAGTGGGCGGTGTTGGCAGACAGCAGGCGGAGCCAACGGATGGTGTTGAGTGACCAGTGGGCGGTGTTGGCAGACAGCAGGCGGAGCCAACGGATGGTGTGAGCAATCAGTGGAGAGCTAGAGACTATGAGTGACCAGCAGGTGGCAACAGCAGACAGCTGGTGTGAAAGACATTCCCTACATGCCCTGAGTTTTGGGAATCTGCCCTGCATTGATTCTCCAGATCAGTGCTGGCTTTTGCTACTGAGTTCACATGGTCCGTTATGCTGTGTGGGATCATGTTGGGAACCTGCTCTGCACTGATTCTCCAGATCTGTGCCAATTTCTGTTATTGGGCTTTTTACATTCTGTTTTTATTACTATTAAAAGTTCTGTATACTATGCTCAGACTCGTGCTTGTGAGCAGGGAAGCATTACCCCTTTCCGGTGCACAGGGAATAGTGCATGATTTCCTAGAAGACTGGGTGGGGGCTTGAACCAGTTGGTGCTGTAACATTATTTGGAAACCCCTAGATATAGACTCTGGCCCTTGTTCTGCGAGCTCACCCTGGCAGAAGGTTGCAAACATATATCTCAAACTGAATGTATGATGTAAATTATTATTAATTCCAGATTCTCTTTCCACCAACATTCTGTAGGATTTGTTTAAAATTAGCAGTTCTGGTGACCATTCCTGCCAATACTTTTGTTTTCCTAATATATTTGTGTAAAGTGAACATACAAACCAATGTTAACTCCTTCATCCAGTTAAGCTTTTCATTGCTTAAAATACACTATCACGGTCAGGATAAGTATTCACAATTCTATTACTAAAGCCTAGGCCTGAGCTGTACAACAGATTATACAATTCAAAACTTACCTACAATATTAGCAATGAGAGTTTTATCCAGTTGCTTTTTGAAACAAACATGGTGATTGTTACAAGTGGACTAGAATAAATACTGGAAAAAAATACTAGAGCTAGTCAAACAACTGAAGGAAATTCAGAGATTTTTACAGACCCAGTCTCTTGGTCAGTTTCCCATCTGTAAAATGGAGACAATGTCTCATCTTTGCAGAGAATTCTGAGAGCTACAGCTGGAAAAAAAAAGTGATAATATTTTCATGATAAGAACAGATTCTGACACACACTGGCTTTCTGATCTCAGCTAGCGCACACAGGACCCAACGATGTACGAAATCACTCACCGTGCTTGTGGTGTACTAAATACCAACTAACTGACTCTGTTGAGACTGCACTTCAGACAGAACAGTTGAAAAATGTATACAGGAGGATTTAGTGGCGATGAGGATTTTTACAAAGTCTGCACAGCTTGTCTTAGACATGTTAGAGTTCCATTAACATTCCTCCCTCCCCTTTTAATTATATCATTGTTGTCTTTTTCCCCATGGAAATTTAATTAAAACTAAGTTTCTAACTTAATGGAATCCTGTGCTGTATAAACAATTATTCTTGGATGACAACTGATCTTTCCTTTGATCAGCTTGCTGACTGTAATGAATTAAGTGATGATCCGAACTCTACGTTAGATGCCATCTGCTGTGTACCCCTCATATAGTATTTGGATGAAGTTTAAGTGCAGGTGTGAGTACCATGCTCCTCAGCTTGGGTGAGGCTAACACAATGAGATCTGTAGCTAGCCAGGTGAGGAAATTCTGGTGCTGTGGTTACCATTGGAATAAGTTAAATAGCCCTAATGAAATTTTGCCAGTAGGATAAGAGACTTATATGGTGAAATTCTGTTTGAAAATACCAAAGCTCAATTCTGCAACCTTACTCCTTTTGAATATTACTTTTATTTCTCCATGAACAGTCATAGTTAGCTTGATTAGACTTGATTAATCAACATACTACTGTCATTGTAATCATGTGAAGATTCTTGCCCATTATTAATAGACCTAGAACCACCATGGCCTTTGTGGGTGGGGACATGAGTTGGAGGAAGAGTTGCATGTTGGCTACAGGAGAACTTTTCTAAGCTCATCTCATTTCAGAATTACATATGAGAGAGATTTTCTGTTTCTCTGCTTTAGAGTTCTTACAAGCAGAGTAAGGCAGGTTTTTGTTGTTGTTATTTTTTGTTTTAAATGTTTGGCATTGTTAGTGTCTGAAGGCCAATTAATCACCGGCTCCAGATTATGTAATTTGATTAAGAAGTGGGCTAACAGAATCTGATATATATTTGAAGCATGCAGCCTATAGCTAATCCAAACATGAGTCATGTTGCCTAGCTATAGCCTTCTTTGCCTAAACAAGTTTGCATGACAAATGTCTAGTTCTGATTAAGTTTTTCTGGTTGATGAAATGAAACCCTTCAATATTGATGAAAATGTCTTGAGTCTTATTTTCTATTGATTTTTTTTTGGGGGGGGGGATATTTCTTGAGCTGTTCTAGTCCAACCATCCAGAGGAGTTAATTGAGACTACAGTGACTGCAGAAGTAATAGAACAAAACAAGACAGGTATCAAGAAAATTCCCAGCACAGAGATTCCCTAGGCAGTGGAAAAGTTTCCCTAAGAGAAGCAACCAAAGCTGTTGCTTCTCAGGACTAGTTGGAGAGAAAAAACTAGGACGTATGCTACTGGGAACAGCTGTGTTCTGGCAGGGAGATAGACTGATGGAGCTGCACAGCAATTTCAATCTTTAGTGTCTGAACATTCAAACCCAGGAGATACTGGCAGCAGTATCTGTCTGCCTGCTCCTATGGTGGCAGAACAAAGCGGGAAGCTGTTTTGCTCAGCAGTTTCTTTTGTGGAACATTTCACTGTTATGCTAAGTTTCCAACCAACACTTTGGCACCTTAATTTCATACCATGTTTCAGAGATGCATCCACCATCTAAGAAGCTCCCTCGCTGTCTCTCTGTTTCCCTTTCCTCACCCCTTCATTTGACACAAGGTAGAGACTAGCATACCTTTAGACTGCAGACAGAGAACAAGGCCAAGAAAGCCAAAAGACGTAAGGAAAGGCTTGTGTCTCCTGTTCCCTACCTTTTAGAGCCTTAGGAGGCAAAGTATCTTCAGGAGGAGAATGCTGTTTTTCCCTCACAGGCCATATCCTCAGGCAGGATAGACTGACCTGGACTGCCATTGCTCTGAGTATTGTCCACAGAATCTATTGCAGGAAAGAAAGGATGGCACAGTGGCGAGGGCACTAGACTAGGCCTCTGGTTCAATTCTTAACTCCACCCTGGTCTTCCTCTGTGACCTTGAGCAAGTCATTGTCACAAAGCATCTCTGCCCTGCCCCCCCCCGCCCCGAGTTAAATCAGAATAGCAGCACTGGCCTACCTTTCAGGGTGTGGTGAACATCTTAAGATTTGTAAGATTTGGATACCGTGGGGACACCAGATGTTGCCCAGGATATTTGGAGTTAAAACTACCGGTATTATCATTGAAGAGATCCGTCAGCAGATCAGATGATGTGCCCTGAGGGTACGTCTGCGATGGAGCCTTAGGTTGACTTAACCTTCCTTAAATCAACCTAACGAAATCTCTGTTGATATTGGGAATTTGTTAAGTTGACCTAAGCATTTCCTTAAGTCAACTTAATAACAACACCTCTTAAGGTTAATGCTTAAGTCCACCTTATTAAGTTGACTTAAGTCAGTGTGGACAGGGCATAGCCCTTAAGTCAGCCTTATTTAGTTAACTTAAGGGCTATGCCCCATCTACACTGGCTTAAGTAGACTTGATATGATCGACTTAAGTGTTAAGTCAACCTAGCAGCTGCCAGTGTGGACATGGGCAGTCTATAGAAGTTTGGAATGTGGACTCTCTAAGTCAACTTAACAAGGTTGACTTTAAGTTAACTTAAAGTCGATCCTGTTAAGTCAACTTAACACAGCCTCCAGTGTAGACATACCCAGAAATTTTATTTTACTGGCTCCCCTTAGCACTCAAAGGGCCCCCTTATTTGGCACCCTGTTTGACAGGCAGCCTTCATGCTGTGTTAAATATTTGAACATTCATCTATTAAGAGTTGCTGCTAACATGTTTGACTTAAAATTATAACCCACTAGCAAATTAAATTAGTGATGCATTGAGTAAATCTGCCTTTAAAACAAAAAGCTGATTTTCTCCCTGCTCAGCCATTTGTGGGATTAACGTTTCTAATGAGTTCTTATGTGCACAGTGTTTTTGTTTTCATGGATACCAGAGCTGGATGAATTATTCTCTCTCTTTTTTTTTTTTTTGTAGTTAAATTTGTTTTAGCCTTTCTTTCTGCCAATTCACAAATCATGCCTCTGTAAAAGTCAGGGTTTTGCTGTTCATAAGGATTAATTTGTCATCATTCAAACCAGTAATGCACGTCTACACTGAGGGCAGTATTGTGTGAGCTTAATGACAGCTCCATTAGGTACTTTGTTGGCTGTTGCCTGAGGAAAGAGGAAGGACTCAAGGTTCCTGCCTCATCTTGTCATTCCCCTCCACCAAAGGGACAGAAAGGATGGCAACCAGGCACTAATACTGTGTGGATGGAGGGTGATAGATCTCAACAGCCACCTCACAGTGGGGTGCCATCAGGCCAGGAGTAGCTCATGCAAAAAGTTATTCAACCTCCAGGTTGTTCATTCTGCCTACTGTTTTTTGTAGCATGCAATGGATGACTTAAGTCACATGGCACTGAACATACTCTTCTATTGAAAAACAAGAATTTTAAAACACAACAATCAACAGGAAATTCTTGTCATGCACTTGGCAAAAGGAATTTTCAGAATAATAATAAATTTGTGCTAAAAATCTGTAATGTTTTTGCATGATTCCCAAATACTTTGAGCAGTGCCCAGCTGTTCATAGGAAATGGGCCCATAAATAGCAGCAATCAAATGACTGATTTTGATTGGTGAAAATGTGTGCACTTAAAAAAAAAAAATGCTTGCCTATAGCCCCAATAGATATCATATGGTCATGGACTCTACTCAGCTGGGATACTGTATTATGCTTTTGCACGTAAGCTAGTCTCCAGATACCAACATATGAAAAAGCTTCCTCCTCAGGGACAAAGCCTACCCTTTGCTCTCAAATGCAGAAAACATTGCCCACCATGGAGCTGGTCTGGTGATGAAGCATGGGGTGACTCCACAATTATCCATGGAGGAGTATGCACTTCCTATGCTCCATTCTGAAAGGACAGATTTTTTTTTAAGAACTAATATACTAAGTTGGTGAGCACTGTTTTACAGAAAGTATCTTCCGCAGAAGCTCAGCTTACTGAAGCTCTGAGCATTGATACTGGAGTTGTGAATGGTTTAGTATACAAGTCACTAACTGATTTGCTGTGAAATGAAGGAAAGTTTTCTGTCAGTCTGGAATTAGACGAAGAGTGGGGAAGGAACAAAAACCAAAACCGCCCACTACAAAGCAACATATTACAGGAGACTCCTACTAATGCTATGACTAATGCACTATAGCTGTTTCTCTCTGTAAGGGTCCATAAACTGCTTCCTTAAATCCAGTCCACATTGTGTTTCCATCCATGAGCTGAGAACAAACGCACAAATATCCAAAGGAAAAGAATCAAAAGGAGTTTTATGTCATTTCTTATCAACTCATGATTTTTCCCTGATGCCAAAAAGGAAAAAAAATATATCACTTCACATTTGTTTTTCAGACTCAGCTTAGTTTAGACTCAAGACAACACATTCATGAATTTATTGCCACTGTGGTATCTGAATATGAGCCTGAACCTCCCACCCCATTTTGGCTTTAATCTAAATGCTGCATTTGGTAGAAATCACTGAATAGCATTAGACTCAACTCTTTCTCCCACTTCTCATCACAGGATCTCCCAGCATTTCACATGTCTCAGGGTAAAGCCTCAAAACACAGCTTGGTGACATCATGGGAGCAAGGAGGGGAGGACAGAGAGATCTCAGTTACCCATGTTGTCTAAGGTTGTACAATGGGTCAATGGCAAACTGGCTTCCTCTTCCCTGCTCTAGTAACTGGACCACATTTGCTGAATGCCCAATGGCTGGCAACACCTCAGCTAATAGACTCTACACCTTGTAGTTACAGGGGAATTGCTCAAGAGTAGAGCGTTAGTGTTGTCTGATTTCACCATGAAAGAACAGTAGACACAGTAATTCCATCTCACTCAAAGGTTCACACATCATTTGAAGTTCAAGACTTTGCAGCTCATTCACTGAGAATAAGCTGCTGCCACCCTGCTAGATCTTAAGGAACATTCCCCCCGTACAGGCGGGGGAAGAATTTTTTTAATTATCTTATCCAAATTCTTTGCTAACAGGCTCTGAACATCATTTTCTGCAGGAATTTTCCAAATTATGTGATTCTCTATAGTAGGTTTGCGGTCCTATCAGAAAGCAGGTAGTGCTTTTCAGAGGCAACATTTACAGCCAAGAGGATTTTTTTTCCCCATCTTCCTGTTGAAAAGACCTGGCAAGATCCCTCATGCCACATACAAAATTCAAATGGCTACAGGAACTCTCTTTTTCCATAAATGACTTTCTTATGTATTTTTAAAACAAACATTAGCTGAGAATTGAGACACACTTACTGAGCATCTGTCACAGCAATTTTATAATTCTGCTACTGAATTCTGGAGGTTTTGTTTTGTTTTTAACCACACACTGCTAACAGGTTTGTTTCTTAAAAATAAGGCACAGCGGTATTGGAGCATCAACTTTCTTCTCAGTATTCTATATTGCAATGTTGTCACCACTAAATACACCATCACTTCCACTGATCCAGTGACCAGATGACACTGTCAACCAACAGAGGGCAATTAGGTAATACAGAGACAAAATTAACACAAATAAATTAATCATAAGCGACATCAAACCAGCCCAGTGCATGCAAATTCCTCCTTTTCTGGGACACTAGGCAGACATGCTGAAACCTGTAATGATGCCTCCTATTTCACCTACTGATCCAGTTAAAATCTGTGAGAATTAACTGGGAATTTAAGACTTAACTACAGATCCTGTTGGGGTCCACTCCATCCTTTGCCTTAAATGGGGAAGTTTCCCCAAGGAAAGACTGAAGAAACTGTTCTTTAATAGAAAGGAAAGGGGTTAGACGCAGTTCTGCACTCAAGCGACTGTATCCATCCACCATTCCTTTTTTGTGCACCTTAGACATTAGCCAAACACAGACAGGTTGCAGAGTATCACACATGCAAATATGTGCCCATCACATCAAGGAGAATACAATAGGCTGAAGGAGTTCATTTTACAGATCAGTGCATCTTTTCATTAGCTGTGGCTATGGTTATGCCGTGCAAACAAACAACGGAGGCAGTCATTGCATGCTTTAAAAACACACACGACTTGAGTAAAAGAATTCAGTATCTCACAGCCCAGCTGCCTTTATCAATGGTCACTGTTCACCGCTATTTTCAGTAATAATCTGTAGAAACAGGGAAAATGCTATCTAGTGCAGAGGTCTGTATTTTGTCAAGTTGACTGGGAACTATGTCTGCAGGACTTTCTTCTATTGGGTTTTTAAGTTTGCTAGGGAAAGAGAGTTGAAACTTGTCTTATCTGCTTGATGAAAATAATTTTCCACTAAAGAAAAAAAAAATCTTTCCAGTACACACATCTATCTACAGGATTTCATTTATATTCTTTCTGCATCTAAACTTCCCATTCACGTTAGTGCTACGTTCCCCTGATAACTTCATTTGCCCCCCCCCAAAACCCCCAAACCACTTGTCGCAGCATTTGAGTGCACAAGAAGAACAATTAGGATCACAATTAGGTTAGGATCACAACTAGTCACATCAAGCAGAGGTATGAATGGGGTTTCCGCCTCAAGCGCTGATATTGCCCAGTAATACTTTGTTACCCAGGGATAAGTCAATTGACCTTAGTGAAGTTCTCTGGATTTGCAAGGCTATAAATGAAATCAGCTGCTGGGTTCAGTTTCTCAGTCTAACTTGCTATGTCACCCTCTGTGCCTCAGTTTCCACACCAATGCAATGGTAATAATAAAAACCACTCATCTTCCCTTACAGAGATGAGGTGTTTGCAAGCTAAAGTTAGCAGATGCTTGCAGTGTCTTTGGTGAGTATCGGTTAAAAGGGTAAAAAACAATGAGAGTCCTGTGGCACCTTAGAGTTTAAGAAATTTCTTTGGGCATAAGCTTTCATGGGCTGCAACCCCTAGATGCATCAGACAAAGTGGGTTGCAGCCCACAAAAGCTTATGCCCAAAGAAATTTGTTAGACTCTAAAGTGCTGCAGGACTTTTGTTGTTTTTGCTATGTATAGACTAACAGGGCCACCCCTCTGTTAAAAGAGTTATTGTGACATGGGATATAATGATTCTCACTGTATGAAAGTAATGCATTTCATGGTAACTTCAACTGATCTCATCTGAAAACAAATTTTGTCTTGCTGTTAATTATATGAAAGACTTTGCTGCACTTTCATCATAAACAGGAAAACCACAGATAGTTGCCATGTTTGATATAGAGCCACTAATTGCCCTGTGTTGATTGCTGTAGGTTAATAATGCCATCTGCTCATTGGGAGCGGGATCCAAAGCCCACTGAAGTCAATTGAGAGACTCCAATTCATTGACTCTGGCTCAGGACAACTGGCTGAATGTTAAGTGATGGTAATAATGCAACATGCATGATACAAGGTGTTGATGATTAGGGTGACAAACTTATTCCCAGCAGCCCTTGTGTTAACAATCCTGTGATCTCCTAGCCATAATCACACTTCTGCACAGTAACTACATTAATGGCTTACAGATAAAAGTGCTTAAAATGTTTAACTTCTTTTAATGACTATTTAGGAAGTGGAGGCAAAGAAGAGCCAATACCATGGGATCATCCCACGCTGTACAGCCTAAAAGCAAATAATCACCACAGTTTGAAAACCACTGATCTACCCAACTCAAGAGGGCCCTTTAAAGTTTGTTATTTATAATCCCATGAAAACCAATTAGTATGTGACAAATTTCCTGTTTTTCCCACAGCTGACCAGCAGACACCATTTTCTTATTTGAACTAGTGTAAATTCTGACCAACTCCAGAAGTTCCCAAGTATCCAGACCTGGCTTCTCTACTGATTTAGACCACTTTTATATCTGTCCATGTCCACTGACTTCAGCATAGCTGTTCTTAATTCAGAGCAGTATAAAGTGAAATTGGAAGCAGACCCTTTATGTTTATTGCTAAAAAAATTCCTTTGTCCAATAAATCACACTTGGCCTGTCACAATTGTTTCAATGAGCAACTCTCATCCTTCATGCTTCATTCAACTCTTTCCCTGCCATGAGCCATAAGATATTTTATTGAACAAACAAAAGAGATATAAACTCCTCATATACAACCTGCCCCTGTTTTGTTGCAGTCAATGAGAGTTTTTTTATGCTATTCGCATGAGGGTACTGAAGAAGTTAGCTGAGGAAATCTCAGAGCCACTGGCAAGAATATTTGCAAATTGACCAATAACAAAATAGGTCCCAGAAGAATGGAGAAAGGCTAATGTAGTGTCTACCTTTTAAAAAGAGAGGAAAGAAAAGGAGCCAGGGATCTAGAAGTCAGCTGGTTTGACTTTGAGACCCAGGAAGCTACTAGCGATATGTATAAAACATCCAATTTGGAAATATGTGGAGGAGAAGAGGTAATGACTAGCAAGCAGCATGGATTTATTAAGAACCAATCATGCCAAACCAGCTTGATTTCCTTCTGTGGCAGGTTAACTGATTTGGTGATTGGGGGAACACAGTGGACATAATATATCTGGACAGCAGCAAGGCTTTGAATACAGTTCCATACTACTTTCTGAGAGGTCAGCTAGAGAAACGTGGGCTTGGTGAAATTTCCATTAAGTGGATACACAGTTGGTTAAACAACTGCAAATGAAGAGTAACTATTAGTGGAACGGTATCAGATTAGAGGGAGGTCTCAAGCAGGATTCCAATGGGACCTCTTTCAAGCCCTGTGTTTGCTTAACATCTTTATTAATGACCTGATTGTAGGTATAGAGAACTTACTAATCAAGGTTAGAGATGATACAAAGCCCTGGAGGGAGGCAGTTGCCAACATTTTGGAGACTAGAGCCAAAATTCAGAAGGATATTGATAAATTGAAGAACTGGGCTATAGATAACAACATGAAATTAAATAGAGACAAAGGGAAGGTGTTACACTTAGGGGGGAAAAAACAGCAAATGCACAATAGAAACTGAATTGGAAGCAGCACTGCTGAGAAGGGTCTGGGATTTGTGGGTCGGCAATGCAATGCTGTTGTAAAAAAGATATGTTGCATTAACAGAGGCATAGAAAGCCATCCAATTCATGTGGAGGAACTGGAAAGAATCCAGAGGCAAGTGATGAAGATGACCAGTGGAAATGAAATGCAAGATACAAAAGCAAAGGCTGAAGGACCTGGGTATGCCTAGTTTGGAAAAAGTGACAGAAGAGGGATATGTTAGTGATCTTCAAGTACAGGCTGCCATAGATAAGATAGAGAAAAGTTTTACTCTCTTAAAACAGAGAATAGAACAAAAGGTAGTGGAATTAAACTACCTTATAACAGATTTAGATTAAATCATAGGTGTGTAGACTAGATAACTCTTGCAATGCCTTTTAACCTTATTATTCTATCATTGACTTTAGCAGGAGCAGGATCTGTTCCATAGGGGTAATTTAAGTAAATTCAAGTAAAACACACTTTCCAGAGGGGCAAGACAGGAAAAAAATGGAATATGGAGTATTTTACCTCTTAAGAGGCTGACCCAGCACATAGATAGCATAGCGATCACTCATCTGCATGGAATAACCTTGCGTAGGTGACTCTTTACATAGCTTTAGTTTCTAACTGACTTATCCTGAGAAGGGGAAATCAGCATTTTACCCCCTGCTTGCTCTCTCCATCCCCAACCCATTACTACAGGATATTAAAACTGTGCAAGCAGAGTACCTAATCATTGAAGATTTAGGAATATTTTAGCCATTAACTGTCATCTCAAAACATTTTTGTTAGAAAACAGTTAATCTATTTTATATTGTTTGTCCTGACACCTTGGAAATGTAGAAATTAAAATGCCACAGGACGATGTATGTAACATGGCTTTCAACACGATTTCTATGTACTACATCTATGTTCTGGTAATTAGTATCCCATGGATAAATCCTGTTGCTACAGTACTTATTGAATGTAATAAAGCATTGCAGCGAAGCAACCTTGAAGAACTTCTGGACTTTTATTAGTGATAGGTAATTACAATTTCAGTAATGATGTCTACTGACCCCTAGCCCATAGCTGCACATTGCAACAGATTCCTAAGCAGCTCTTTGCCTAGTTACAGAAATATTCCAAAAATGGGATCTTGAGACAAAAATTTGGAGACGTGAGGTAATTAACGCACCCAATGCCGAAATCTTCCATAAAAAGACAAGTGCCAAAGGGTTAGCCATGTTAGTCTAGCTCAGCAAAACAAACAAGGACTCTGGTGGCACTTTTAAAGACTAACTAACTTATCACACGGGCTCTCATGGGAGAAAATACCCCTTCATTAAATGCTTGAAGCTTTTTATTATTTTCCCCAATAAAAAGATAGAGGCAAAATCATATGCAAAAATACAGCATATAAAAATGTAGGAGTCTCTCAAGTTAAAAATAAAAAAAAACCTAGACTATTGCTTTATTTGGTATTAATAGGATTATCAGTATCAAAGCTGATTCCTTCTACCCAAAAGACAGTTATCTTCCACTGAAGTTGCTAGGCTGCCCATTGCTCTTCTTGCTCACACTAGAATCAAGTAGGAATGACTCCAGTGAAGTCAATGGAATTATACCAGGGTAAGATAGATCAGAATCTGACTCCCTGGCCAAAATGTTCAAGCCTGGGAACCTAAATCAAGGCTTCTAAATCCATATTTTAGCTCCTAAATAGAGCAGCTTAATGTTCAGAAGTATGGACTCGACTTTATTACAGATTTCAGGGCTCAGCATCTCTGAAAAGAAGACTGTTCAGGTATGCAAATATGGAACTAGGGAGCCTAATGGCAGGCACACAAATGAACACATTGAGGTTTTGGAAAATATTATTTCAAGTCCTCAGATGACACATACCATCTTATTTCCACTGAAAAGTCTAGTTAGACTAGTAGAGATTTTTTTAAAAAGAAAAAAAAAAGAGCTGGAGAATTTTCATCCTGAATTAAATGACTGTATTCATATGTGCACAAATTCTCAAGATCAGACTCTTGCTACCAGTTCCCTTGAACCTCATATTGTTACAGATTCCCATACATTCTCTAGCTTACCTCCCAGGAAAGCACTTACAGCCTACTCCAGGCTAATTCACTGAGCGATGAATAAGTAAAATCTGTACAGTATAATAAAATCATTTATCATTAGGCTTTAAAAAAACTGACTTCTAAATATTTAGGAAGCAGTGTGTATTTAGTGGAAACATTTATTGGTACTGGGATATTAAACTGTCACCTGTGAAATAGTAGAACTCATTAATGCAGAGTTTCCTTTTTAAATGTTAGAAATTAACTTTATTACTGTATCAGTAATGGCAAGCCTCAGTCTTAAATCGCCTGCCATTTGGTATTTGTGAATATTATTAAAGCATATTAACCGTATTTTAGGTGGGCCAAGGAGAAGGGTTCTCCCCACCCCAGCTTTTTTTTGTTGTTCATTTAAAAGCAATTGAAGAGAAGAAAGGGGAAATATATTAATACATTTATGGTCTTTATTGAATTTACTTTCCCCTGGTTTATCAAAACTATTCTATTTCTTTAGCTATGTCAACATGTGAAAATATGCCTCTTTTTAAGCTGCCGCTTATGGAAGTACGGGATCTCTATGACAACAGTGTCCTCTAGTGTTCAAAAGAAATATCAGAATTTATGCAGTCATATTCCACCTCAATTCCACCTTTATTCCATCACAGCAAAAAATTCCTTTAGAAGAGATTTTTTCTATAGCCACCGTTATTAGTAAATCACATTTATAATTGGTTAAAATACAGCGGTAAGTGTGGATATTAATCTACTGCTACTTTCATTAATGACTTCAGAAATCAGGGCACGCTGTGTTTGGAGTCTGGACTTCTTAGATTCATAATATTGACCTCTAGCACTTCCCTGGCATGAACTTAGAGAAATGCAGTCCAAGGCTAACTTCTGGACAGACTGACTAGGCTCGTGTATTCTTTTTTAAACTTAGAAACTTGACATATTTTGTCATGTCTTGCCTCAGTTTTCCACTGCCAAAGGAAGGCAATCTCTTACTATTTATGCATTTTACTACTGTTAAGCAGTACAAAAGGTCAGAGTCACCATCTGCATACTCATTACTGCACCAGGGGGTTAGAAGAATAAAGACAGACAACCTTTTTCACTGTGACACGCCTCAGAGAAATCCTTGTGGCACTGACAAACACACATGGGCTAACCTTAGGGCCAAAACAAACAGGAGGGAAGAGGAAAACTTTGAGGGACATTATCTTGTGGAATTTCTCTCATCTGATGCAAAGGAAATAAGACACAGACTTAGCTTACAAATATCAACCATTCTGGGGACTCTAGGACACTAGTAACAGATCAAGTTTGATTTAAATCCAAAGCACCCTTCAGGCTACATAGCCTTCCACATTCAACCTTCACACCTATTGAACTAAAGGTCGTGCTCTCTTCAGATTGCAGTCTGCAAATAATATTCCTTCAGAAGTGTAGAGGGTTTCAGATCTGCACCTCTAGGAGCTGGTGGTTTGGGTGCTCAAATAATGCTCCTGGGCTGCCCTAAAATGCATATCAGGGACACAGTTAGAAACACTCATGTCTGGTGGGCATGAGCTACCTAGCAAAAGAGACTAATTCCAGTTTGCAAGGGGGAGAACAAAGTGTCTCTTAAACCCGAGCTCCTGGCGGCTGGAGGACTACAGGCATCTCTCCGAGATCATCAGCTGCATGCCGAGTGAAACAACAGCGCAACCGAACAGGAATTCAGGCAAAGCATAATCCGAAGTCACTCCGGTTTGAAGCCCAGAACTCTTGCAAGGAACTCGCCCTCTTCCCCGAACTTTGCATTTCAGGGACGAGGAGCTACCAACCTCCCCAGCCAGCCCTTGTGCTGTGTGCCCAGCTAACTTTCCCAAAGGTCACAGCCCATGCCCAGCTCGCCTAACCCCGCTCTGCGGGTGCCCCCGGCGCTACTCACAATTCGTTGCCGCCAATCCGCGATGCCACCAGCTGAAGAGCAGCAGCGGCCAGCAGGCGAAGAGTTGGGGAGCAAAATCCATCTCTCCGCAGCCGGCGGGTTCCTTAATCCCCGATTTCAGACCGCCGGCCGCCGGCTCCTCGGGCTTGGCTCCGCTTTCCTTTGCTCATTGACTCCAGCCGCCCCCCGGCCACGCCAGATAAAGCCGGAGCGAGAGGGACACTCCTCCAGCCGGCCGGCGCCTGCTCCCCAAATCCGCAGCCGCTGCGATTCACCTTGAGGGCGCAGCTCCGGATTCAGCACCGCGCCGCTGGACAGCTCCTTATAGCGGCGCGCTCCGCCCTCCGCCGCCGGGGAGGAACCGGTTCGCCCGCTCCGTGTAAACCGGAGTCTGGAGCCGAGCTGGCTCGCTCTGCTCCTGCCAAAGCCACGCGTCCGGGGGGGGCAAAAAAGCCCAGCACACGAGCCAGGGGAGTGGGAGGGAAAAGCCCGAGGGAATCAGCCGGTGTCTCTCCCTGCAAACCTCTGGAGGACAAGGGTGGGAGGAGGAAAGCGGAGATTGTGCAGCCGGATGGCGAGCTGAGCTGCCCGAGAGGGAAAAGAAAGCCGGCGTGGTTGCTGTTGCAGCAGACAGCTCCCAGCCAAGAGGAAAAGAAAAGAAAAGGCTTGGGGAGAGGGAGGCAGGCACCCTGCTTGGCTCTAGCCTAAGCTCCGGCCACAAGAGCTGATGAGGAATCTGGGATTTTCCACATCGCTTTGAGCTTGGGCTGCGCTTCCCAAACTCCTTACGACTCCCCGTGTAAACGCACCAGGTTGGAAAGGGAGCAAGTCCAGGCAGCCAGGCGGAGGCAGTGGCGCTAGGCAGGGCTGATGTTATTACTCTGGAAGCTGGTTAACAAAATCATTTTTGGCTAGAACGGCCTGAGAAGCAGCAGACCCCCGGCCGCAATGAAGCCAGGTGGACATCACCTGGGGGGAGGGGGGGAGGGAGGTCACCGGGGAAAACCTTTCACTGCTTGTGTCTTGACTTAGCAACAGCAAAAGGCCCCCTGGATATTTTCTAGGTGCTGGTGAGTGTGTGGAAATCAGGATTTTAAATCGTTTCTTTCTTGTGCAATACAAACCATTTTGGAGAATGGTGGGTATTAACCTCATTGCATTGGTTTCTTCTTAGCCCTGCTAGCACCCAACATAAGGCCCTTTCAAGGACTTCAGCTTGATGATTCCTGAGACTTAACCTTGTTGCTTAGCTGCTGATTGCCCCACATCGGTAGAGTGCTGTATCAAAGTCGGATCAAAATGGCATTAGTGATCCAACTTTAATCCTACAGGCAAACCTATTTGGAGCATGAGGCCCTCCGTAGTGAACAATGCTCTGCTCCTGAGCCATAATGAACATTCCTTATAATGGTCAGAGATAATAAGAAGGTTTAACCTATTTGCTTTCACACTTATGAGTTCTGAACTGCTGGCATGCTGCAAAAAAAAAAGTCATATTAAAGCCAGGAGCTGGGAGGAACAACTGCCTGCTTATTTATTGCCTGGAATAAAAAGGAACAACAAATAGCATTCAACTCTAAAGGGACAATCCACTCAAAAATCAGACATTTGCCTGAATATTGGTGCTTACTCTTGTTAACAAGCTACACCTAAAACAGGCATAACAAAGAGATTAGGGAAAATCTCTAATAGTCAACCTCAGGGGTGGTCAGTAGGTCAAATCGAGGCACCAAACCTTTTTGAAAAGACCCCAAAATATTTTTGTTTACTTACTATTTTTCCTTATTTTTATTTGTGTGCATTTTTTTTCTCTGCAGTCTGGACCTTTGATAATACCTTGACTGAGAAATCTGGACCTTGACAAAAAATAATTGACCACCCAGGTGTACCAGGGTAGCAATTTGAGTAGAGTGAGTTTCATGCAGTCAGGTAGACTGGTAGACTTTCTACTGCAAAAGCTTAGCTAAGAGTTTAACTTTACTCAGGTGAGTAATGGTATTGTGGAAATTATCAGCTGGAAAATTTTCAGAAACCCCCCCCCCCATGTGCAAATACTCACCTGAGTAAAATCAAGCCTGTAGTTAAGCATGTGCATGATTAAAAGATAAGGTTAGTGGCTCTGTTGTTGCATGTGTCTTTAATATAAGAAGGGAGGAGAAACAAACTGAGAAAATGTAATTGTATCAGCATGGGGGGATTCTGTGTCAGGATCTCAATCCACTTTTTAACTTTTTTTTTTAACTGAGTGATTTTTGAAATTTTACAGTGTCCCTTTAAATTGACAGAATTTGACCTGGCTCAACTACAATTTTTAGCAGACTCAATGAACTCATGAGCGCTTTATTGCATGAAAGCAGCTGTGGAACTGAACTATGCACTTTAATTAAGAGTTATGGGGGAATGCAGCCCTGATTCTGCAATTGGGCCTATGTAGATAGTAGGGACCACTGGAATGGACCTGATTTCATGTCTTTTGGAGTGCTTTTCCATTAGTTTTTAGTCAGGTTTACAGCTTGCAGTTTTCCTCTCAAACACATCTATTCACTAGGCAACTTTAGATTTTAAGAACAAATCTGTGCCTTAAGATTTGTGAATGTTTGGTACAGGAGCACTACAGATTTGACTGGAGGGGAGGGCTAAGCAGCTGTTCTTTGCAAACAATTATTTAAATAATGTGGGTTTTCAAGGCTTTTTGCCAGCAAGATTTTTATTAGGAACAGAGTTATGAATCATCATTTAAATTATTCAGATGAGAGAAGAATCCAGTTTGGAATTACTGAGCTCACCACCCTCAGACTTTGACAATGGGACCCAGATGTGAATTTTCTCCCAGACCTGCCTGAATCTCTTTAATAGGCCATTAACAGACTCCTTTGGCCTGACAACCATATGAAAATGAATTAGCACTTAATAAAGAATTACATGCAAACTTCTTTGTAAGTGGCCTCCCACATTGTGATGCACAGAATGGGTGAAATGTTGGTCTTGTGGTCAGGAAACTGGAGTTGAGTTCTTGGTCTCCTGGGTGATCTGATGTCAGTCATTTAATCTCGCTGGGCTTCAGTTCTCCATCTGTTAAATGGAGCAAAAAATACTCTCCCATCTTATAGGGATGTCAGGAGGATAAATTCATTAATGCACATAAAGTGTTGAGATACTGCGGCCACTTAAGCTCTCAAATAGATGGACTGGGGATGTTAAACATGCTGAAGTCAGGTGGGACCATATAGAATGAGCCATGACATGAGACAACACTATTTTTTAGTCTATCTAAGTTTTCACACCAGCTTCATCACCATGACATTTTACTGCACATGGTATTGAACACCTGCAATAAGAGCCTTCGTAGCCTGAGTGGAATGGTTTGCCGGATGTGTAGAGGAGCCAAAATAGTGTCTCACCATCATACGTATTTATGGCACTTAACAACATAAATAAAGATCCCTAGAAAAATCGATCATCTCAGGATCTAACCCAGGCTCATTGAAGCGTGGCTGCATTACAAAAGAATTTTGCATGTAGAAGGGTCCACTTGTGCACATCAGTCAGCAGGAACAGGGCCAACTTTAAAATCAGGACAAAGAGGAGGAAAGGACAGCAGAGGAAGGCATAGAAGAGAGTGATGGCCACAGGGAACAAAGCTGTCACAGGTGCCTATTCTAGATGACAGAAATCACACTGGCAGAAAATCAGAATGACTGTTGTCCTCACTGCATGGAGAGCTAACTGGATTGGCCTAGATTAACTTCAGTAAGCTCTTCGGGGGGACTCCAACCCTGACATTAAAATTATATGTCTTCTACCTATCAGCTGCATCTGTAGAAGGAAAAGGGAAAGAGAGGCTGTTTATTGTTGTTTCCGTTGAAAGGCTCTCACATCTTAGTCTTATAAAATACTGGGAGAAGCACAAATTACAGGATGAATTTGGCCCTCAGAGTACAACCTGGTGTAGTGGGAATCTACAGTCTTTAAAGTATAATGGTATCCAGAGGCCCTCTCTGAGATAAGAGCCCACTAAGCACTGGGTTTACACATAGCCAATGACTGTCTGGAGGAGATACAATCTAAGCAGGGAAACAGGGAGACTTGCAGAAGTAATTGCTTTTCTACAAACATTTATGTTCAGACAACTGTTTGTGATGGCAGGTACAACTATTTATATGAATACCCACTTTCATATACAAACTGGAGGACTTTGAGATTCATTACATGACCTCTCTCCTCCTTCTCCCAAAGAGGCAGTCATCTAATTAGGCAATAAAACGTCATTAGAATTAACAGAATAATTGCCTACAATGAATAAACACTTGCCTACCCTTTCAGAAGTGACTGATGATTTTGACTGTCCAAGTAGGGCACTTAGAAATGATCTGATTTTCATTATCTGCACAGATCAGAACAGCTCAGCCACTAGCCACTGCTGAAAGTTTACACCTCAGCTCTCCTTTCACCCTAGTCCATACTCTCATTTGCTGAGAAACATGATTTGATGGACCGTTACAAATAATGAACAACTCTCCAATGTTGCTTCACTTTGCACAAAGTTTGCAAATGGGGACAGGAAGGGCTAAATTCATTAAATAAATCACTGCTGACAAATGGCTCACACAGCGGAAGTGCTGAGTCTTATAAAAAGTAACAGCTGGACCAGGTAT
Source organism: Podocnemis expansa (assembly GCA_007922195.1). Classification (NCBI taxonomy): domain Eukaryota; kingdom Metazoa; phylum Chordata; order Testudines; family Podocnemididae; genus Podocnemis; species Podocnemis expansa. The sequence goes on from ML681984.1 coordinate 6,676,406, forward strand.
GACAGGCTATATTCCTATATTTAAGGATGCCTTTCTGTTATCCTTTAGCACTTTCCCTAATCTCTGTTAGGGACGAAGGTCAGTTTTTGTGACAATTAATGGAATCATTAGGCTGTTTAAACCTTGCTGTAATAACTTTGCAGCTGGAGGAAATTGAGAACCATGGAGTGCTGGATTTAGACTACATGCCCACCTAAGGGAGTAAGGGAGAGTAAAGACTCTCTGCCTCCCTTCCGCTCCTATGCAGGTATCATAAATTGGTCTAGCCATGCAAGAATACACATCCTCTCGCCATTCACATATTCGCCCTCCCAGAATGTTTGCAATATTGACTCCCCTCCTCTCCACTACCTCACCGTTCTGATGCAAGGCATGTCATTTTGCTGCTGGCATGACCTGCTACCCCTGGGAGCAAGTAAAGGAGGAGTTGTAACTCAGAGGGGTGTCTGCATTAGAGTACACCAGTTCAGGCACAACCCTCTTGTTCATGGCTGGCCTGAAAGCACAGTATTTACATGTAAATAATTGGGATTAGACAAGATAGACTGATTCTTGGCATGGGAGGTGGTTGGTTACTCTACACTCACGGGTGGTTTATTCTTGGAACAAGATAATGAATTGGTCACATATGATCTTCCTCCCACTGTGGGTAGTAAATTGATTTCAGTTCTGTAATATATGGTGGATTCTATCCAGTCAAGGCTGAGTCAGATGCTCTCATCACACCTCTGACACATAGCATGAAAGGTGGCAAAGCCAAAGCTCTCTGCCAAATTACATGACGTTTAATGAATGCCTTGTGTGGGTTAAAGAACAGCGGATAGAGGAAGAGAGTTAACATATGGTGGTGGTGCATAGGCTGGATGTTTATGGGGTCTTTTGCAATTGATTTATGTTGTTGTAGCTAAAATGAGATCTTTAGTTAGAAATTCTTAACAGCCAACACTTCCTCTGAAGAATCCTTTGAAGTTTTCCTTGACATGCCCCTCATCCCTTGGATACACACACCTTTGATAACAAAACAACATGCACATTTAGCTAACAATAAAGTTTAAAAAACCAAAAAAAACCAAAAAAAACCAAAAAACAAAAACAAAACAAACAAACAAACAAACAAACAAAAAACAAAAAACAGAACTGCTATGAATCCTTGTGCCAGGGATTTACATTAGCAAACAAGTCCCTGTAGGACTCCTCAAAGAGGGGAGAAAACCGTAATTTAGTCCTCTTCTAATTTGCTTGGTCTGTGCTGATTTGTCTGAGGCCCAGATGCAAAAGAGGCAAAAATAGCTGTAAAGAGATTATGCTGAACTGAATGGGCTGCTATGAAAAGGAGACATTCTTGGAAGCAAAATGAACAAGGAGTTTGGTGTCACTTTTAGTGTATGTCTACACTTGCACATTAGTTCAAATTAAGGAGGCTTAATTTGACTAATTTAGTACCTATCTACACTAGACTTTCATTAGTTTAAATTAAGGAAATGCTTAATTTGAAGCAATGAAAGCTAAGTTTGAATTAGTAAGACCCACAAATTGAAGTTAGATGGAATATCCCGGAACAGTGTTCCAGGCCCCTCCCCTTTTTTGGGGCAGTATTCCTGGGCCCCTAAAAATGGGGGGATGTGCTGGAATGCTGCATTCCAGGGCCCCCCAAAAAGAAAGAACGTGCCAGAATGCAGCGTTCCAGCATGTTCTACTAAGGCCAGCTCAGGGAAGGGTCTGTGGGCTGGGGCGAGCCTGGCCACCCCTCCCCTCCTGTTCCCAGAGCCTGCAGTGCTCCCACCCCTTCCTACTGGGCCTGGTGGCACATGCGGCCTGTATCCAGTCTCAGGCCCAGGCCCCCTCTTGCCGGCCGGCCAGCGCCACCTGCAGCCTCCCTCCCCCCGGCCTGGCTTCTCGGCCACCTCAACGGTGTGGGTCAGGGTGGCCTGGGAGGTTGGAGCAACTGGCGGGGAAAGTGCATGGGGTGGGGAGGAAGAAGTGGTTTGGATGGGGACTGAGGAGGGCATGGGGGAAGAGTCCGATGAGGGGCAGTAGCTGGGGTGGGGAGTAGCTGTATGGGGACAGTAGCCAGGGTGGGGGGGCAGTAGCTGGGCTGGCTGAAGGGGGCCCAGACCTGCAGGAGGAGGGCCTGCCCAATTATACTTTAACCCCTGGTAAGACCCGCCAGTTAGTTCAAGCTAAGCCCTTAGATCCTTAGTTCGAATTAAGGAGGGTATAGACAAGGATTAAAAGTAGTTTGTTCAAATTAAAAAAGTGGACTAATTCGAATTAACATTAAATCAAATTAGTCCACTGTGTTACTTTGAACTAATAAGTTTGTTAACAGGGCTGGCACAATGCAGTAAGCCCGGTAAGCATTGCAGGGGGGCGCTGACATTTGAAGGGTTCCAAAATGGGGACCTCACTGTTGCACCACGCTCTGATTTCACTCGTCTGCGCTGGCGTCTGCTGAGCTTGCAGGGGGGCGTCAGAAAAGCTAGTGCCATTCCTGTTCGTTAATTTGTTAATTCAAACTAACTTTTCCTAGTGTAGACATAGCCTTAAAAAATAACAAATTTATTTAAAAGTGCCACAGGACTCCTCATTTGTTTTGCTGAACTAGACTAACATGGCTCCCATATGGAAATTCTCAGGAGCAGAAATGGTGTGGGGGAAAAATTAGTGGTATGAGAATGTTGAGGAAATGTTATCTTTGGACAAAGTGAAAAGAAGTGGGATGGGAATAAAGGCCAATGGGAATGGAAACATCTTATTACACAAGCAGCTTTTATATTTCATCTGTGGGATCTCCAGTGTTTCTACAATTCATGCTCTGCAAGCACAGTTTAAAAAATTAATGTTTTGTAATATTCTACTTCAGCCTTGTTTGTTTTAGCCACTTTAAATATTTCTTCTCCAAAACAACTTTTCATTATTTATTGCCTTCTTTTATCTTTTAAAAATGTTCAATTTGCAAATATATATAAGAAAGGATCTTGTATCAGCAGGGAAAGGGACTAGAAAGATGATACAGTAGTTATATTATTTGGAATACAATATTGCTGAGATCAGGACCCCTTTGTATTGCTGTTCAAACATGTAGTAAGGCAACCCCTGCCTAGAGGAACTTGTAATCTAGATGTATGTGAAAGAGAAAGGAAGCAATATGAACCCCATTTCACAGATGGGGAATTGGGACACAAGAGGCAGGATGCCCAAAGGGATATAGATTTAGTGTCACTGTGCCCCACTGTAGACACTTAGAAAATCATAGGCAGCACTGTGAGCCATCAAACCAAGTTAGGCAGCTACAGGATGGATGAGAAATAAGCACCCGAAGTGTGATTATTCACAAAAGCTCACACGTTACATGAGGAGCTAGCCAATGGGAGATAGAGGAGTGGGTCATAAGCTCCATCTCTTTCAGAGATCTAGACCAAACACATTACACACTTAATTTGGTATAACTATGTAACATTGCTCATGGGTGTGAAAAATGCACAGCCCTGAGGGATGCAGTTCTATTGACTGTAAGCCTGCCCCTATACAGACATTGCTTTGTTGGTGAGAGCACATCTCCTCGAGATGTAACTATTGCCTCTTGCAGATGTGGCATTATTAAACTGATGGGAGACCTCCCTGCCATTGGTTTAGAGCATCTTCGACAAATGTTCAGCTGTGCTGATGTGGGTTTGTAAGGAACAGCAGCATGTACTTTGAGTTGTGTGCTTTGCAATGTTTGGTGGAGACCGTCAGCTCCTCATTATTATGTTCTGCTGCATTCCTCAGAATCCCCCTTCACCTGCACAGATCAGAGGTGAAAATGTGCACACTTACCAGACACGACCACTGTCTGGCATAGTCTCTGCAACACCTTCTTCCCTTGCTACTCCCCCTGCAAATCCATCTTGAACCAGTCCCTGCTGTCCTCCTCACATGCCACCTTCCCTGGATGTGGTAAGACATCAAGTCCCACGCCTAGTCCTGGTTTGGGCAAGGAGGGGAGCACAATTGCAATAACAGATGATTGCTTTCCCTTCCATGTTTACCAGAATGAGATCATGATGCAAGACACAGCAGGGATCAGGAGGCATAAGAAAATCCTTAAACAGGTGCTGCGACACAAGGAGGCCTGCATGAGCAAAGCCATTCCTCGTTGGATCCACAGGACTGTTCCAGCTCCGAATGGGAAGCTGGGCAGCCTATTTACAGTAGTTAATTGAATTGCCAATGTACTGCTAATGGCCACCCAGTACTAATATGCTCAAATTCTCCCCAGTGGGCAACCCACACTGGCAAGGTCTCAGGCACCACCTCTTCTCTGCCAGAGGCCAAACCCCAGCCAAGCCCAGCCCAGCCCAGCCTTGAACATGGCCAAGCCATCTCAATCACAAACACTCCTCCTTTCTCTTTTTCTCCTATTCAGTCTCCTCGTATCATTTCTTGCTCTGATATCCTCTCACATCTTCCTTTCTTTCCCACTGCTGGCTCTCCTGTTCCACCTACTCCTCTTGCCACATCATTTTGCTTTCCTGTTCCTCCTTCTACCGCCTCATACATCCTTTTAACTCCAAATCTGTTTTCTCCTTTAAATCCCTCTGCTTCTCTGACCTTTCCTGTATTCTCTCCCATCACGTCTTCATTTCCTTCTCCAATTATCTCTTCTTCTTTGACAGTGCCTGTGCTCTCTCATCATCTCTCCCCTTTCTCCCATTCATGTCCCTCTATTTATCCCTGTTGCATCGTCCTGTTACTGCTCAGTGAAGTGTTTCTCTCTTTTACCCCCATCCATTATGGTGCTAGGTCCTTCTTTATAGTCTCTAAATAGCCTCAGAGCCAATCAATAGCTGCTGCTTACTGGATCAGCTGGTTATCAACAGGCTTCTCCTAAGACCTGGCCTGTCCCTCCCCACCTCAGCAAACTCTTAAAGAAGACGACCCTACTACTACAGAAGAACATGTGCAACTAGGCTTAGGCACCTGTCCATATGGTAGGAAAGGCTGTGTTGGGTCCTAATGGGCTGTGGTGTCTTGGACAGGGAATGAATAAGATAGGGTCATAGGAAGGAGTGAGGAAAGGCCACATAGTCACCCCTCAGGAAAAATCATTCAAGGAATGTTTCTCTGCATTCATGTGAGACCATATGTGGATACTGTGGAAAGACACCAGGTATTTGGCCACAGCATCAATGAGGATTACTTGGCATTGCAACTACCCCTGTATTTATCATGAATGCTTGATGTTCATTTATGCTGTCATGCAAGATTTATTCTGTGGTCTCCTGCTGTCTGTTCCAGAGACTGCATGCAGCATGCATAGGAAGGCTACACTCAGATAGAAGCTGATCATGTTTTCCTCTCAGTGGCTGTGATGGTGGAGAACTCAGTGGTTTTGGGTGCTTGTCCAATTATGGCCTCCAGAAATTGGTGCAAGATGCTGGAGGCTATTGTATGGCTGTTGCAGATTGACTGTGTGGTGACCCCCTGAAAAGAAAAGATCCTTTGGTGAGGATTGGGCTGACCAGTGAGGAAAAGAACTGTGTCAGAATGCTGCTCATGGTGGTGGACACGTTACCATGCTAATGTTACATGGTTGGTGATGTTGGTCCAGGTCCTGCCTGTAGCATTGAATACAAGTCTGCTCAGAAACTTCCACAAAACTGCCATGAGGGCCATATCTTCTCAGGTTTGGCCATGGACAGTGATGGACCTCAAGTTTGGCTTGTTCCTAAATGGCCACATGGGTCCATTCTTCCTTCCCTCTTCTGCTGTCATCATGGCTGCAGCATGAATAAGTAACTGTTGATTGCTGTTCTGCTTTCCCTCCCTTCTTGGTAGCTGCTTTCTGTCCTCCCCTCCCTCTGCCACTCACTGGTGTCTCTCTCCACTCCTTAGCCCTTTCTCAATACTGCCTCTCACTCTCCAAAATGACCCCTCCACATCCTTCTCCTTGCCCAAGCCACTTGTGGGTCCTCTTCCCTGCCCTGCCTCACTTCCCCAGGTTGTCCATGACTTGTACTCTGTACCCCTCTGGTTGGCCCCCTGAGGGCTGTATCACCACATGGGCTGTACGGCCTGAAGCCCTGGGTCCTGGCCTAAAAAGTGGCGCTGGGTTCCAGTTCCTAAGGCCCCTGAATGTTCCTGGTGGCCTGGCACCTCACTCAGCCACCACAGTGCTGGTGGGGCTGATGATGGGGAACAGGGAAGACCCCTGCTCCTGGTGGTGTTGGGGTCCTGGGAACAAAGGCTGGGCTCTGCAGAACTGTCACTCCACCTCCGAGCTGGCTGGCCCACACCCAGGGGCTGAGTGAACTAGTGCATGTTCATTCTGCTCTGGAGGAAGGGTGGGCTGCCATCTGTTTCAGCCTCCGGTGTGACCCTCCAGAGCCACACTGTATTCCAGTGTGCCCCAAGTCTGGGAGCAGCCCAGCCATGCTGAGGCTGGGGTGGGAACACTGTGGAGAGCAATCTCTAGCTCCAGGGCTTCCCTTCCAGCACTGGGTATCACACAGGAAAGTGGGAGGCTGGGGCCTCAGGTGGGGGGAGGCACAGTGGTTGGCAGCCCAGGAGCCATAGGTCCCTTAATCTGGTCCTGGGCCTACTACTGTTGTGTGCAACACTATCCTGATTCCCACCTCTCCAGCTATCCTACTACATACACCAAATTCCTCTTAACCACTGTGTCCCCCGTAGATCTCTTTGTGCCTCTCTGGCTCAGGTTTGAACCTTGCTCGTGATCCCCCTGTGTTCTTCTGTCTCTTGCAATGTGTGTGTTGTTATGAGTGGAGTGTGGAGACCTCCACTTGCTGATCTCCTACGTTCTGCCCCCTCTGTAGTGTGGGCTGGCACCTGGTAGGTTTTAGGAAGCCTCTAAGCATGCTGACTGCACTGGGCCCAAACAAGCAGGCCCAGCACTCATCCATCCTTTTCCCCCAGTTCCTGGATCACTTTGTAACTTAAATTGGAGATTGACTCAGAGTGGGTTAGCAGCATACATGCCCCACAGTGGGGTCTCAAATTTAGGAAGTTTGAGAGCAGCAAGTTAGCTATGGAGACAGATGGGTGTTTTGTGGATTTCGGTAGTGTCATGGACGAGATTTTGATGCCTAAAAACAGGACTTAGCTGCCTGAATTGCTTTGTGTATTGCACCTAAGAAGATTAAGTGCAGATAAGGAGTGGTTTAATTGTTCCCAATTGGTCACGGAGGAAGTCATGGTGGCAGAGTCAGGAACATAATCTAAACCATTCTGCCTCTCCTAATTGGTGTTTCCCTTTTCTTCGTTCATTCTGTGAGTCAATAAACCATTTTGTAAACAAAACAACTCACCACAAGGTGTGAATTCAACAGACAAAGCTGCCCACATGAATCAGGCCTCAGTACTTCCAAGATGCTCAGTGAAGTTGTAGATGCACCCACTTCCTGTGGCATGTTGTCTATTTGTAGGCGTTAGCTGTGTTGTATTAATTTAGATGGAATACACAGGCCCGAAGATTCAAAGGTGTTAACATAATCCTGTCATTGTCGGACAGTAAATAATTTTAAACGAGATTCACTGTTTGGTATACAGTGATCTCAGCTGAGTTATTACCATGGCAAACACCATTGAAAATCCTTTTTAACTTTTTGTACAGAACAAGAACGAAAACAGTTAAAGTATTTGAAATATAAAGTAGTTAGGAAGGCTTTCATTTTATTCCCTTTGCCTTTTGCTGCAGAGAGTCTTTAAAGACCCTTGCTTAACAGCATCTTAGATGGTATTAAAGAGGATGATGACTCTTTTGGGGGAGAAGAACTTAGTTGGGATGGACTGGAGCTGTTATTGCTGTTGTTAAAATCCAATCCTATTTCTTACAAAAAAGGCAAGACAAAAATCCAAAAAAGAGGAAAGACAAGAACAGCAAAGACTGAAAATGCAGCATCTGTCTAGTGCTGCTCTTCACTTTCAAACTCTTTGCTGGAAAAACACAGTCACAGTCCATCTCTACTCTGAAAAATGGCAAACTTGTACCAGCATTAGGTTGTTCAAGGCACTGGCCAGCTAAGACAGATTTTTAATAGGTGGAAGGAGAAAGGAGAGGGATAGGAAAGAGAAGAAATATGGTAGGAAAGGAAAGGGACATGGGCGTGCAGGGAGGGGAGACAAAGTCTTACACCCCAGGTAGAGCTTGGAATTTACCTGGAGCTAATTTCTCTCATGCCTGGTCTGGACATCCCTCAGGATTAGGATGAAGAAGGTCTGGGGTTCTAGGAGATGGTACGGCAACCGTGATGGTGTAGCTTTCTTCTTCCCCTTCTCTTGTCTTTCAGTTAGCCATGTTCACTGTAACTAGCTTCCCCACTCCAAAGTTTCTCTCTCAGTACCCCAAGAGTCCAGAACAGTTGAGCATCTCATCATTTTGTCAATCAGTAAGCCTAGTTTCTGACTCAGCAATTTATGTTAATTCATTTTCAGTCCTCTCATTTGCTGCTTATAATCTCAACTTGAGTGATGTCAGTAAAACACTTTCTGTTTAAATCCATTCAGCTCTTTCTCATTCTTAAATATTTTCTTAAAGAATTTCATCTAACAAATAAAAATTATTGTGACGAGTTATGAATTCACATTCCCTTTTTACAGTTGAGCTTACAGTAGGGTCAATTTGTAGGCCCAGGTTCACATCAGGGGCCAAGAACCATCAGCACTGATACACCTTATAGGGCCAGAGGAGGAGGAAGATCTGGGCAGGGGAGAACCTGGGCCTGGACAGGTCTATGGAAAGCAGAATGAAGGGTCTGCCAGTATAAGGAAGCAAGTTCAGAAACTGACAGAAATGATTGATTCGTATACTACACATGTGTTAGTGCTACTTGCACATTTCATTTATTATCAGCAATTCAATTCCCACAGCACTATTAGAGCAGATGGTTAAACAAGATGCAATATATGGTACTCTTCAGGACTATGATCACATAATTCTAGTTTTGCTGGTTTTAACTGATTGCATGAAATACTGATTAATACTGTTCTGACAGCCTGCAGGGAAGGGACAGCTGCATGTTTAAGTGTTATGGGCTAAGTTTTAAGTCCCTCACTCTCAGAAAGCTAATGGAGCTATGCTAGGCACAACTGGGATCCATAAGGACTGCTATGACAAGGATTCAATCAACAATGGTCATTCCATTCTTACTTTGCAATGCTCCTGTTTGCTGTTCTCTATTTGCTCTCGCACATCACTTATTTAAACAGTAAGCACTGTGAAGAAGGAGCTACCTTTTAGTTTTATTTTTACCTAGGTATGCATAGTGAGACCCTGATCCCTGACTGGAGCCTCTAGATTCTCACAAAATGATAATAAATATTAATAACAGCAAAATAATGCTCAGTCTGAGACTCCCTCATGTGCATCAAGACCTACAGTGATGGCCAAGAACAATCGTAAGAAACTTCACATACCAAACAATTAATTTCTTTAGTGTAAACTATGTTATGACTTCTGTCACATGATTGAATATTACTGTCAGTGGCTAGGTGGGCGCAGCACACCCCCTCTTCTGAAATGGGGTGAGCTAAATTGCTGTAACTATTTTAGTAAAACACATCCCAAAGAATTGATTTAATTTGGCAACGGTAATGGGCCATAACTTAATTGGTTCAGAATCATTGATTTTAAAATCAGACAGGACCACTCTAATGAACTAGTCTAGTCTCCAGAACTTGCAAACATGTGTAGAAGGATGAAATATATGTGCCAAGAGGCCAAATGGTGTTTCCCTAAGGCACAAGCAGGTGTATCTAAGAGGATGAATGCCAGTTTTTGAGCATTCTGGGTCAGCATACACAGCTGATGTAAAGCCGCAAAGCTCCATTGACTTCATAGAAGCCGAGGACCATAAAGGGCTAAAAATGATACATATGAGCCCAAGCTGTGAAACTTTGATCTCAGCTTGAGCCTGGCTCAGCAATTCAGGGGTATTTAGGTTGGGAAGTAATTTTGACTCAGCTAAATAAATATTAAAAAATAGAAGATTTCAAAGAAGATGAAAAGGTATGAAGAGCATTTTCATTCCTCTGGTCTAATTTTTAAGGGTCTCACACCACTGTGAGTGTTTGCAGGTATTTTTATTTTAATGGTTGCTCCTCTGAATGTGGATATTTTCTAGTTAAGAGCATTCTGCTCTATTTTACTGCATTTGGGTATTCATAAATTGAGAGCTGTGTGTTTTGGGTTCAACATCTTGTGTGAGTTGAATAGTGTGCGTGTGTATCTGTATTTGTATGTGCATCAAATATTGTAACACATGTATGCATACATTTGTGCATGAAGAGTAATGCATATATTTTTACACACAAATAAAAAGCTAGATCTATGAGATAAATTGCATTTGTTATGATCCTCTAAACTTCTCACTTTCATTTGAATGACCCTGGGGTCATCATCATCTCAAATTTCTTGGTATCTTGGAAGAGCTGAAAAATATTTCAAAAATAAATAATAATTACAAAAAAGATTAGATAATTGTTTCTCTGAAGTTGCATTTGGTGAAGTGGGTGGCAGTCCACAAAAGCTCATGCCCAAAGAACTTTGTAAGTCTTTACAGTGCCACAGGACTCTGATTGTTTTTCCTCTCAAGATATGTTCCTTTGTCCTCCAGCTCCCCCTATCCACCTCACACAATAGCCCCTTGCTCTCGGGTGACTGGAAAAAAAAGACTTGGGAGCATGTTTTAAAAGTGACATTTTTGAGGGGATTTTATAATGCAAACTTTCAAAATTAAAAAAAGAAGAAAGAGGAGGGGGAAGATGGAGAAAATGGAGACCAGATTCTCACAAATGTGTTTTTCCTGGTTTTCATCCAACTATTGAGCCAGTTGGAAGCTTTCAAATTTTGAATTTCCTGAGGATAGGAGAAAATTTCTGTTTCTGCCCATTTCCCAAGTTACTCTAGAAAAGAAGTAGTTCCGAGATAAAGAATGGGAGAACTTTTGTGCATTTGGGAACACACGTGAATGCTACTGTGCCTCTTTCCAGGGGAGATGACATATCTTATCCAGGAAGCTATGGACATAATGGATATTAATAGTGTGATGTTGTTTTACAAAGTAAATGAAATTCTGGCTGGAGTACTGAAGCCAATGGCAAAGCTCCTACTGGCTTCAGACAACTACTTTTCCACCCTGTTGTATATAGCCATCTAATCGGAAATTTTGGACTATATTTATCATTAAGGTACAGCCTAGAGTCACAGAACCACAGGTAACAAGGGACCACAAAGATTTTCTGGTCTACCTCCCTGCCAAGATATTTTAAACCATCCTAGATAGGTGGCTATCTAACCTCCCTTTGAAAACCTCCAGTGAAGGTGTTTTCATAAGATCTTTAGCCTTTCTCTGGGGATGGTGAAGGGGAGCTCTGAGAGGCATTGCATATGACTCAGATAAATGCAGAAGAAGTCAGTCTGGGACAGAGTGGCTTCCACAGCCCATCAAAAGGCCACACGCAAATGTTGTGCAGCTACATCAGCATTTGAGAGTCAAGTCAGGTCATGGCCTTCCTCTTTCCTCACTCACATTGTGGTATCTTGCACTGAAAGTGGCACTATTCTTGCAGTGACCTTGTTCTCAGAGACTGTATAGACTAAACACAGGGATCTGAGGCAGAAGGTTCCTCTTCAGCTATGCAGTGTAGGTCTTGATGAAAACTGTTATTTCCTATAATAACGGACTGGGTTTTGGTATTAGGAACAGGTAGTCAGTTTGGCACTTTATTTGGATTCTGGTGAATGACATGAAGGCAAAGTCATTCTGGTCAGATCATGGAGACCAACGAGAACAACCCTTCCATCTTTAATCAGACAGAACTCCTGTAGGCTACAGTCAGTCTTCCAGATTCATCGCTGAAGGTATACTGTAAATATAACATTTTTAATACTACTGCAATTATGGTCATATAGGCTATGTCTACATCAGCTAACCTTAGTTTGGCCTTGTTAGTCAAAACTAAGAAGTCCAAGCTTGGTTCGAACTAACCTGAAGTTAGTTCAAACTAAACTCGCTCTTGTAAGTTAGAACTAACCATGCATTCTAGTTCTTAGAACGTGCGGTTAGTTTGACCTAACCAGCTTAGTTTGGACTTCTTAAGTTCAAACTAAGCATTAGTCCGTAGCTACATCAAGCCTAGACAAACTAAACGCATAAGTCCGGACTTACCAGGAGTATTAACTAGTTCAAACTGAGTGTTCCTTATTTGAACTAAGAAATGTCTTATTTTGAACTAGCGAAAGCCTAGTGTGGCCATGAGCTAAATTAGTCCATACTAAGCCTTCTTGGTCTGAACTAACTTGCCAGTGTAGACTTACAGTCAAATAGGTAACTCAGTCACATAAACATAACTCAAGAGGATCTGTCGTGGCGGGGGGAGAGATTCAGAGCCTTAATTCACTTTTGTGCTTCCCAAATCTTAGTCAGTTGTGCATTTGGACAAGTCCCTGATTACTGTTTCAACTTACCCCAACTAGCCATTGCCTTCAGGGGGCAACAGAGCAACCAGAGTGGTCAAAGCACAGGGAAATCCAAGCTAGTCCCACTTTATTTTCCTAGCAGTCTCCTCTCCATAATTGACAAGGAAGCAGAGTAGGATAGGAACTATTTTTTTGACTCTACATCACATGAACCTCACCTCATCTTGGGGTGATCATGATGGGAATGGACTAACAACTTAGGATTGTTTTGTGCAATAGCAAGACCCTGGTCCTGTGGGAATTGAATGTTTGGATAAAAGAAATAGGACTTGCCTTTTTGTCATCAAAGTACCTGCAACATGAGATGATTCTAACAAAGGAAGTTAATGTCCTGTAATATCCTGGGTAAACCTTAGTGAATTAAATTAAACACCTTTGAAGTTCATAGTGTTCAAAATGCAAATAATTATGTGCTATTGTGAAGTGGCACAGCACTTCTTCAGGAGAAAGACATGATTAATGTAATCTCTGGTAAGCATTAGAAACTTCAAAGAACTGTTTTGGACAATGCACCTAAAGCCCTAAAAAGTACTTGGGAAGATGGAAATGCAAATTCTCACCTAAAAATCCAGCCTTTTGAAGCCATGTTCAGCAAAACTGATCTTCTAATGATTCCTGTTCCTGAAAACTCCATTTCAAAGATCTTCAACACACATAAGGATGGACTAAACTCTTTATGAGGTTTCTTATTCTGGGCACCATGGCAGTATCTGCCAGACACCATTGTGGAGTAGTGAGGAGAGGGAATTGTGGGTAAGCTTACAAAAAGTTTGGGTAGATTCTTGCGTTGCTTTCTCTATAATGTTTTTTTTCCCTCAAGAACAACAGATACATGCCTGATAAGGATGATGCAGTAACTTATAACTGTAGTGACTGAACTGTGTACTGGCAGGTCCGCTTAGGCAAAATGTCTTTTGTGTGTAATAACACAGTAAAGGCAGGGAACTAATAAGTCTGGTTGTACCCCAGTGAAGACGGAAGGAGGCTGGAGTCTCTTCTCAAGACAGGCAAGGGTGGGGGAGTCAAAAGCCTAAGAGAGAGTACCCTTGACTGAACCATGAAGGGGGAATCCAGTTGCAATTGTCTGGAATTGTTACTACAACATCTCACAGCAGGCCAACGCCCAGCAACACAGAGTACAGGGCTGAAAATTTCTGAATGGTCTTAAAGGACCTTCTCCAAAGCCCACTGAAGTCGATGGGAATCAGGGGCAATGCTGCCCCAGAAAAACACCTGGGGCCCCGGGGGCCAGCCCCCAGTCCCCTGGGTTTGATCTGGAGCCTAAGCCCTATCTGGTCCCAGGGCCCTGAGCAGGTCCTGGATTGGGCTCCTGCTGCCACCAACCAGCAGCCTGTCTCCAGATCCGTGACTAGGGATGGGGCCAGGTAAATGGGCAGCCCGGCTCTGGATCCCCACACAGGGATGTGGATGGGTAAAGCAGCCAGCTCTCTAGACAGCCTGGCTCTAGATCTCTGGATGGGGACAGGTAAGGTGGCCACTGCGACGGGCAGCCCAGCCCTGGATCCCCAGCTTGGCCCAGGGCCAGATCAGGCTTCTGCCACTCGGGGCACTGGTGCTGGGACTCAGGGCATGTGCCCCCCTGTGCCCAATGCCAGTGATGCCACTGATGGGAATCATGGCACTGACTCAGCCCTAGTCTATACCTACCACACTTTTTGGCTGTAGTCAATGGGGGATATGCAAGGTACATAAAGTACCTTGTGTATGTCCCATTGCCCTATTAATGGCCACTTACAACTCCCTACACACTGTGCTAAGGTGAATGGCAATGCTGTCCAGTCACCTTAGTGCTACACCACTTTTGGGGCTGAAGTTATTAGTGTGAACTCCAGAGCGATTGAGTGGTCTCTCCTGAAAAACCCAATCACACCTGGAAGAGCACAGTGACAGTGGAGATTTTGCCACCGTCATGCTAGACATAGCCTCAGTGGACTATGGATCAGAAGCCAAAAGCCCTTTGTTCTCAGACCAGTTTTACATTAGCGAGACTCCACAGCTTGCAAGTTTGCACCAGTGAGCGAGAGACTCAGCATCAGGCCCAGGCTTTAATACTATTTGACTTTTTGTCTGTGAAATTACTAAATTATACATTTCCTCCAAGCATATACTTTTCAGCAGATAAACAGTTATTCACACAGAAGAGGGGATGACATAATCATGTAGTTTCCTAGCTCTCAGTTGGCTGTAGATTTCTGTATGGATGCTGGTTGAGAGACACATTGTGAAAATATATATAACAAGGTATTTTTATTGATATGTTTAGTAAGGCTGAACAACGATTGGCCTGCTCTCAGCAGGAGGTGTTTTCACAAAGGGGAAAAATAAAGTTACGTCTAAACAGCCATGCCAGAAAAAATAACGCACTGTGGAGTTATAACAAAACCTTAAGAAAGAATAGAGTCAAATAGCCCAATAGGCACCTGTATGGTTTTCTTTTAACACTTCAATCTCTCTGGTGTGTTCTCTTGCTGTTCCATTGTTCCTGTCAACATGCTGTACTGGCTTTTTTTATTTTTTTTTGGTCCCTGGAAACCCCACTGTGCAAATATTTAAAATAAACAAAGCCTTTGTTGGTAGTAAAAAAGGCTTTTAATCAGCAAACAGGTATATTCTTTGTCTGTTTGAAGAAGAGCTGCAATTACCAGGGTGAATTTCATTTGGAGTACCACATAGTGCTGTCAGTGTGGGTGGAGGAGTGGGCAGGCATCACAGTGGTAGGTTATAATTTTGATTATTATATACTTTGAATGCAACTTTGCACAAGTCAGAGGGTTGCTTTTTCTGACACATGTAGGAAGTCTGGAAAGGTAAACAGCCTGCTTCTAGGCTATTTCCTCCCCTTCTCTAAAACTAAGCAGAATTGAAAATGTAATTGTAAAGTTATCTGGCCACAGAAATCACATCCCAGGGAGGTGTTTGTAAATGGTTGCAGTTCCTTCATCTCCAAAGAAACCACGTACAAGGCAGAACTCTGCTCATTCTTCTGCTTATTTCTTCCAACTCTCTTCTCTTGACTGCCTTGACCTTCTTATCTGCCTCTTCACTTTCAATCCCTCCTTCAGCACTCCAGCTTCTAACTTCCCTTTGCTTCTAAACTACATCAGCAACAAATTTGTTCACATACCCTCACATATTATCCTGGGGTAACCTCCTCTAATTCCTTGCAATCTGCCTTTGGACCTCTGCCCTGAGAGTTCTGGTATGAAAAACCAGTAACGTCCTCCTGCCACATCTGACATACCTTTAGTTCCCCTTAACCAGCCTTTGGCATAGCCTATCACTCTCCCTTCCTTTCTTCAATTTCTGTGGCATCCCGCTCCCTTCCTTATCACTTTTTGAATGCTCTGTTGATCTGTCTCTGATTCCAGAGAGCTGGGATGAGAGAGATGTTTTTCTCCTCCCTTTCCTTCTAATCTGGCAGAGAACAAGCTGGGTTCACATTCCAGCCCAACAGGAACATTTCTCTCTCATGTTCCTTCTGTTAATACTATTGTTACTATTATTTTAACATGTCTTCATCAGTCATCTATCTCCTTCTGAATTAAAAAGTGGAAGGTGGACTCTTTATTAAAATAGGATCCAGCCATGGGGGAGATTATGCTATTTGGAGATATGATCACATTAATGGCATATTGGCCTACATCAGTAGGAGTGTTGCCAGGAGATT
Organism: Podocnemis expansa; assembly: GCA_007922195.1. Lineage (NCBI taxonomy): Eukaryota > Metazoa > Chordata > Testudines > Podocnemididae > Podocnemis > Podocnemis expansa. The sequence continues at coordinate 6,692,575 of ML681984.1, forward strand.
GAGGGATGTGATTATTCCCCTCTATTCGGCACTGGTGAGGTCACATCTAGAGTACTGTTTCCAGAGTTTTGGCTCCCCACTAGAAAAAGGATATGGAAAAATTAGAAAAAATCCTGTGATGGGCAATAAAAATGATTAGAGGGCTCGGGCACATGACTTGCGAGGAGAGACTGAAGGAACTTGGCTTATTTAGTCTGCAGAAGAGAAAACTGAAGGGGGATTTGATAACTACCTTCAGCTACTTGAAGAGATGCTCCAAAGAGGGGGGAGCTAGGCTGTTCTCAGGGGTGACAGAGGACAGAACAAGGAGCAACAGTTTCAAGTTTCATCTAGGGAGGTATGTGTTGGATGTTTGGAAAACCCTTCTCACTAGGAGGGTGGTGAAACAGTGGAATGGGTTACCTAGGGAGGTGGTGGAATCGTGAATTTTGGAAACTAAGACCTGGTTGGACAAAACCCTGGTTGGGGTGATATAGTAGTAGCAGTCCTGCTTTTAGAGAGGGGTTGGACTAGATGACCTCATGAGGTCCCCTCTAACCCTCATAGTCTATGATTCTATGATTTTATTACCCACACTGCTGTAAGCCATTGACTGGGGCACTGTGAAAGTCAAAGATAAAGTCAACCTTGGTCAACATTTTCCTTTATATATATTTTACCTCTCTCTCTTTTTTAGTATTAAACCAGTCTCCCAGTACTCCAGTAGCTGCTTGCACAGAATGACTGATTTACACATTGTAACATTCTTCCCTCTGTGGGTGATATTACCCAGAAACTCCACTGGGGTCCCTCATTTCCATCACTGTCCTATATTCGTGTGTAAATGATATGCCCTTTGATGAGTCAAATGTCCTTTCTGACTATCCGACAACTGGACAGTTGCCTAAAGCACACGCTTACCCTTCTTCCCAGCTGCGCTATAACAGTTTTTATGGTCCAGTTTGCGCTGCCTTGTGTGCATTATTTTGCATCCTCCACCCTCTTCCTTGTAAATGTGAGCTATAAGACTTTTGGCAGTGTGCACTTTTGAGTCAGATCATAAATCTAGTGGAGTTACACTGAGTAACACCAACTGAGCACCATAGCTCATATCTCTCCTTCCCCCGGAGATATTTATGCTGTTCCTTGCTAGAATTTGAACACATTCCACGTTTAAATTTGGCCACTCTTTTCTGGGCTCTATAGTTCACATCCTCCCTGCCAAAGATGAGCCAGAATTTGCTTGGTAATCCACCCAGGAAACCCAGACAAAACATAATTATAAAGACTCAGAAAATATCACACATTTATTTATTTCATTGCTGATAAACATGTAGGTTTTCAGTGGGTGGAGAGCTGAGTGATCTACTTTCAATATGCTAATATATTTCAAGTGCTAAGTGGCAGCTCTCCATTGCTGATAAAAAAGAATGATGATTTTGATGAGGCTTGAAACTGCAGGCGCAATATATGCTGTGTTAGTATGTAGGATGACCCACAAATGCAAAACTTATAATACTGAATGGTTCATGAGTAAAAATTGTAGCTAACCAGGATCCTCCAGGGCACTATTACAGATTTTAGCAATTCATGTAGCTGCTGAAAGCTACAGGATTTTTCCATTCAGGAAACATTGGCAATACAAATTCCTTTCGTTAAAAAACAAAAGCCTGTTTTTTCTTCTTTTGTCTTTATTTTAATTTCTTTGCTTTTAGTTTTATTTAATTTCTTCACATCCTTTCATTTCTCAAAGGTTGAAGAAAATATTGATTCCTTTATCATTTTAGGACAGCATCACTAATCTGAAAGCATTAATAATCTTGCCAGAAGTGAGACCTCAGCAGTGAAATATTACATTATTTTTATTATATTTTAATTCATTCAAATCAGGTGGGAAGTGAGCCAGCAACATGGGAGACAGTGTGATCTGGTAGAGAGGGATTTAAGAGTGGAACTGGGAGAGTAATTGATTTTTTTGGCTGGGAAGCTGAACCGAAACAACAACAAAAAAAGAGTGTTTCAAACCAAAAGATATTCCCCCCATCCCTTCTGTTTGCTGACCAAATCGAACCCCCCCACACTTTTGTTTGGGCTGAACGAAACATTTTACATCTCAATTCCAAAGGACATTGCATTATGCTGAAATAACTATTGATGAAAAGGAATTGATATAGCTCTAGTCGGAAAATCTATTCCCCGCTCTCCTGTGTGACCCCTGTCAAGTCACTTCATCTCTCTGCATCTCAGTTTTCCCTCCCTCTCCTCCATCTTTTCTACTGAGGTCATAAGCACTTGGGAAGACGGGAAATCACTGCCTTACACAGGGAACACCTACATGCCCTGTGACATCTACTATACAGACATTACGTGCCTAGCTAGCACAGGTATTAATAGCAATGTGGATGGTGAGGCATGGCTGAAGCAAGTAAAATAGGTTAGAGTGCCCTACACACCTGAGCCCCCCCCCCAGGTTATGGACCCTAGATATGCCCAACACATGGCTCCCATGAATATACTATACTGTCTTTTTTAGTGGTGAGGACTCTAGCATGCGGGAAATACTCCTGCAATGGGGAGGCAGCAGCCAAGACTCTGCAGAATAAAAAGAATAGGGAAATATTCTGGGATGGGGGCAAGGGCTGCCAAAACTTTCTCTTTATATCTCAATGCTGGAGTCTTACACTCCCACATACAGCTACACATATAGAGCCCATATTCTATATGCCACCCATAACTACAGAGTCCATAGTCAAGCCCAGAAAGCCTCTGAGTTTGGCTGGAGTTTTTTTGGTCCTGTTGTAATACAAATTATACAGTAACAATAATAAAGTCTTAACATAGGTAGGTTAATAGGCAGGCTCCTCTCTTTCACGAGTTGGTCACCACTAGTCATAGTCAGTCTCTCCCACAAGAGTTTTGTGAGCACTGTGTTAGTTACAGAATGCTTGCAAAGTGCTTTGACGATGTAAGGGTGGACATCCAGTTGCACTAGCATGGGCACGGACAGCATAAAGTTGACATAGTCAGATATATTAGATTATTGTTGTTGGGTGAGAGAATTATTGGATGGCACAGCACAACTGTAGAGACTCAACTAATGCCCGCTCCTGATCTCCATAGTAGGAAGTTTGCCGTGACATGGAGGGGTGGGAACAGGCACAGTGACGTTTGGAGTACTGTGTCTGGGTGAGCGTCCAGCAACCTGCTATAGGAAGAATGTGGACAAATTGGAAAGAATCCCACAGAGGGTAACAAAAAGCATTAACGGGCACATGATTTATGAGAACAGGCTGAGGGAACTAGATTTGTTAGCTTACAAAAGAGAAGAGGGAAGGGGGATTTGATAGAAGACTTCAACTATCTGAAATCTGGTTCCAGAGATGATGAACCTATCAGGGATTGGTAACCTTTGCCATTCCCCATGCCGAACACTTGTCCCTGACCCTCAGCCAGTGCTGGCAGACCCCATCCACTAAAAAGAAAAAAGAAAAAGCAGCAGCTGCCTAAAAATTCAGCAGTAGCCATTGTTGGGGGGTGGGGGCGATGGCTTCCCAAGCATGCCACTGAAAGGAGCTGCTTGTGGAAAGGAGCTGTCCAGAGTGGCTCTTCTCAGTGGCATCCCTGGGGTCCGTGTCCCCAGGGATGCTGTGGAAATAAGCCACCTGGAGTGGCTCCTTTTGGCATGGCACCCTGCAGAGAAGAGCAGCTCTGGGCTGTTCCTTTATTTGATATGCCTGGGGCACAGGCATTGCTGGGAACATTCCCCATCCCAGCCGCCCTTGAAAGAAGCTGCCCAAAGTGGTTTTCAGTGACAGGAGCAGCAATTTCTGTGGTGCCACAGAAAGTGCTGAGTGCCACTCCGAATGGGTTCAGGTGGCACTGTCTGCACGCATGCCGGGGGTTGCCTACCCCTGAACTAGGCTGCTCTCAGTGGTAGCAGATGGTAAAACAAGGAGCAGTGGTTTCAGACTGCAGCTGGGGAGGTCCAGGCTGGATATTAGGAAAATCTTTCTCACTAGTAGGGTGGTGGAGCACTGGAATGGGTAGCCTAGAAAGGTGGTGGAATCTCCATTCTTAACTATTGTTAAGGCCCTTTTTGACAAAACTCTGGCTGGAACGGTTTAGTTGAGATTGGGCCTGCTTGGAACAAGCAGTTGAACTAGATGACACCCCGAGTTCCCTTCCACCCCGGTCTAGGATTTGGGTACAAATAACACTCACATACCCTGCTTACTTAACTGGCCACAGCTCTGGAGCTGGGCAAATGTTTAAAATAGACAAACCATTCTCCAGGTTGGTGCTCATGATCTTGTTGCTACTCTATATAATATTGTCTCATGTTCTCCTCAGATTTGACATAAGATCTGATGAATGGGTTTCAAACTCCAGGACCTGACTTTCACTGTTTTTCATTCCATGGAAATGAGCACAAGGTTCTGGATGGGTCCATGAATTACTGGTATGCAATTTGAAATTTATGGGATTCAATTAAAACTGGGGGCTCAATGGCGGAGGGAGGGGGAGAAGCAGTGTGTGTGCCAAACTTCATTTTGATCAAGTCTTTCGTGTCAGGGACTTTAATTATTTCAATACTCCATCACCAGAGCAGGTTGACATTTCGCGTACTATTAAACAATAAATAAATAAGGCAGATGCAAAGCAAATGGATTAATGATGTACGTCTGCATGGTGTGTGCGTGTGTGCCAATTTTATGAATTTGCAGTTGTGTGTTTGTGGTGAAATATAATGAACTAGATTTGATAAATGTTATCATCAATACTGAAATGAAGTTTAATTACAGTAATACCTTTTTTATTGAGTTCAGGGACCACTAGTTTACTAATGTTAATGTTGTATTCATTTCAGGTTGATGTTTACCTTGACTAGTAGATCAGGACAGTGATATATATGCTTAGTCAATCAACGCTTTTTTTAATTTACCAAGAACCATATAAGTACATAATCAATAGTTTTAGAGATTATGTTCAGATATTAGTGGACCAGTCTGAATTGCACCTTATTTCCGCAGCCCCCCAGATATATTAGCTGGTGGTTCCTTCATGGAGCCATGAGCATGGTTGTATACTGGGACAGTTCACCTTCTGTCCTGATACCTATTCTTTCTGTGACATGAGAGAGACCCTGGTGCATGCTTACTTTCACTGTGTCAGGTTTCAGCCCCCATTCTGCTCCTCCAGAACCTACTTCTGAGGGTCTGGCTGCAATTTTCCTCACATCTGTTCCATTATGCACAACCTAGCCAGGGCATTGCAAAGTCACACGACAGAGACGCATAGACTCTAAGGTCAGAAGAGACCAGTATGATCATCTGGTCCGGGGATCAGCAACAGAGGCTCAGTGAGCCACCTGTGGCTCCCTGGCAACCTCTTCCGGGGAGCCAGGTGTGCTCTGGGGACTCCCAGCTGGCCCCAGGGTCACCCCCACCCTCCCACTATATCTGCATGATCTGGAAGTAGCCCAGTGGCCATGCCGCAGCACCTAGCACGGGTGGGGGGCGTACGGGCATCGCGTCCTCCCTCTGCTGGTGTGGCGGAGCAACGTTGCCCTGCCTTCCTCCAGCCGGCTATGCCTTCTAAGAGCAGCTGTCAGAGAGCTGCAGCTTGCAGAGGCAGGGTCCCTGGAACGGCCCACTCAGCGGAGTTCAGTCTGCTTCAATCTGGCCACTCCAGGCCAGAACAGAGGCTGCCTCACCCCCAGGCCCTGGATTGGGTCCATTCAGCCCTGGGGTGGCCAGGTCCAAGCGGCTTGAACTCCGTGCTGTGGGTTGTTCCAGGGCCCCACCTCCGCAAGCCCTCTTGGGGGGAACAGCCAGCTGGGGGTAGATGGTGCAAAACTGCTCCACCCTGCCAGCGGAGGGAGGGATGGAGGAAGCACACGCTGCCCACACCCCCCCACCAGCACTGGGGGCCACAGCACAGCTGCTGGGCTGGCTCAGGCTCATGCAGTTGCGGTGGCAGGGGGGATGGGACATGGCTCTTCTGCTTTTTTGGGTTGCTGACCCCTAATCTGGTCTGACCTCCTGCATAATGCAGGCCTCAAAACCCACCCGCCCAGACCCTCCAGAAAGAAGCCTCTAACCTATGACTGAGTTATTTATATCCTCAAATTATGATTTAAGGACTTTGAAATACAAAGAATTCACCAGAAGTTGAGCCATGCCCCTTGCTGCAAAGCAATGCAAAAAACACCAAACAACAACAACAACAATAAAAGAAAAACAGAGCCATGGCCAATCAGGCCTGGGGGAAAATTCCATCCTGACCCCACATTTGGCAATCAGTTAAACCCCGAGTATGTGGGCAAGTCTCACCAGCTAGTCATTCTTGTTAACCTCATCCTAGCACTGGCCAAAATGGCCATATACACCACCAGAGAAAGGGTGTTAGCAGTGGAGGTGCTTTGCTGCTGCAGGGCCTATCTCCATTCCTCTGTCTGATCATGAATCCATGGAGAATTCCTCTGGGCAGCATTCACTGGCTCCTCAGAGACTTCTGAGGTGCTGTAAGGGGTTCCCTCTCACTCACCCCATAAGGAAATCTACCCTCTTCAGAACCAATTCATCCACTTCCAATACCAGCAAAATAATGTTGACTTCACATTCTCTCCATTTAACATGTTGACCTCATTCTAGTTCCTGTTTTGTCATTTGTTGTAGCCAGAATTTAGTTGAGTCCCAGGCTTAGTATCTACCCCATTATGCTGGAACCACCCATCATGGAACTCAAAAGGCCCCTAGTGTCTGAGCCCCTTCTTCATAAAGTCAATAGCAAAGTTCCTATCTCCTAAGTATCTTTCTCTCTCTTTTTAAAGATTTAATTTCTTTTGCGGGGAATGTGGGAGCAGAATGGATTATTCCGTACATTATGACCAAAACTGGTAGACCCTACACTTGCAAAGACTTATGTAAACATGCTTAACTTTACACAGTGTAAATATTGCCCATTGACATCAAGGTAAAGGGTGTATGATGTTGCAGGGTGGGAGCTTTTGTGATTGTGCTGTGCATATGTCTGTGTATAGAAAGATATAATTGACTCCTTGGGTCTGAGTCTCCTTTCACACCTGTCAAAATCACGGAAATCAATGGGCTAGATTCTGCATCCCACTCATGTTAGGACAAAGGAAATGGAAACTGATTGTATAGCCTTAGCTAAAAATTGCCCTGCTGAAGGGGCATCCCAACATGATGTAGAGCCAATGTACATAACTCATGCACCAAACATCAGCCTCCCAGCCTATTGTCTTCAGTACAGCAGATCAGAATAAGCCTTAGGCAAAATGTGCTGTGTTCTAGATATCCTGCGATACACAGCCCCTTGGGAGCCTGTGCTAGATGTCAGTTTAAAGCTGCCACTATTCTATTCTAAACCATGCTAAGTCCAAAGCATTGAGGGTTTGGACGGAAAGTTTTCAGTTTGGGGTCTGAACCTTGCAGTGTTTTAGTCCTGAAAAATGAAGTTTCCCACAGAAAGCAGAGGCATTTTAGCATAAAGATCTGTTCACTAAAAAATCCAATTTCCCATTGAAAAAACAGTTTAGACAGAAAAATGTTGACCCAGCTCAGTAATTAACCATTGGAAAAACTAAACTAAGGAAATGGCTGAGGCATCATCACTTGGCAGCTTGAAATCAGATTCAGTGTCTTTTGAACAGATTTGTGTCCCCTACAGAGGAGCCACCGCATGAACTTTGACAGTCTGCATGATGTATGGGCCAGATTAGATTAGTGTAATAGTCCCTTCTTGGCCATAAAATCTACTAATTTCTCTATTACACTCTTTGTTGTCTTTGCAACTCACCCTTGGTGTTCTCCGAGGCCCAGGGCAGAACAGAAATTGGCAACCTGGATTGGTAAAAAGCTTTTTTCTTTCTCTGCCCCTCCAATATTATTTTGATGGTGTTGGAACTGGATGAATTAATACTGGGGAAGGAAGAGTTCCATCTGGGATGAGTGAGAGATTATAAGAGGTACGTAAGAATGAATACAGTCAGAATGGCAATTTGACATTATCAAAAGCACAAGAGAGGCTGAAAAGAAGAGCAGGGACTGAGTCCTCAAACAACTCTTGATGCACTGAAAATGACAGAAAGGGTGAGCTACTTCAGAACTACTTCCCTTCCTCCATTGATTTCAATTAACAGGCACCATCCTTACTAGTCTGAAGATCATCTCCTTTATTTTTTTTTTCCCTTGCCCAAGAGCAAGCTCTCTCATCAGGGAGAACTACACGAGCTGCTCGAGCCCATTTCAATAGACTTCAATTAACTTTTATTCTGTCTCTTTTTTGCTTCTTATCATTCAAATTGTAAAAATATCTGGAAAAGTTGTATGATGCTAACCTTTTCCCAGCCAAGTTAATAGGTCTCATTGTCACAATGAAACTTAATACCGTACATATTATATGCGAAAAAATGCTATATGGTAAAGAAAGGTTGAGGCCATGATTTCAGTTTTGCCAATGTCACAAAGCTCAGAGAAGGGAGATAACATGCTGCTCACTGAGAATCTGAAGTTTTTAGAATAAATTTTGTGTGTCCTCCTTTGCATTTATGTTACTGTTTTTATGTTTAGACTGCACATTCATGCTTTCAGAAAACAGAATTTTCTTTTTGTGGGAAATTTCAACATTTTTGAAGTGATTTTCCTTTCTAAATTGGCATGAAACGTCAACACATTGACAGTTTTCACCCAATGGGGGAAAAATGTCAAAAAGCTTCATATTTGAAATGTCAAACTAGAAAATGTCAATCTGTCAGGTCACAAGAGAAAATGGCAAGGTGTCAAAATGAAATTTTTTGCTTTTGAACTGACATTTCAAAACAGTCATCATCTTCAGTTTTGTTATAGCCATGTTGGTCTGAGGATATGTGAGAGAGAAGGTGAGTGAGGTAATATCCCTTCTGGGGCCAAATTTGATTGGTAGAAGGGAGAAGCTTTGAAATTACATAGAGGTCTTCTTCAGATCTGGAGAAAGTAACCAGAATGTACAAGGCGGTCACTTTCTTGTGCAGTATTGCTGTACTCATGCTGGTCCAAGAACATGGGAACAACTTCTGTTGGTGAGAGAAAAAAATCTTGTCTCTTCAGCGAATGGAAGTCAATCCAATACTAAATATTACTTAACCCACCAGTATCTCTAAGATTGTTAAGCATAAGGGAAACAAACAAGAAATCCTGTGGCACTTTTAAAGACTAACACATTTATTTAATACATGAACTTTTGTGGGAGAAAGTCTCACTTTGTTGGACTCTTACAGTAAGTTAGTGCCCCATCTTCAAAGTGTCTGACAAAGTGGGATTTCCTCCCATGATAGCTCATGCAATCAATACATTTGTTAGTGTTTAAAAGTGCCACAGGACTCCTTGTTTATTTTGCTGAACTAGACTAACATGACTACTCTTTTAGAGCTTAAGCCTAAGGGGTTCACACATACTGTAGGAAACTACTTAAAATGAAGGGGGAAATTAACACCTCAGCAGAGGTAAGGCAAAGGAGGGTTAGTAGGCAACAGGATATGTTACAAATTGTTGAAATGGGCTACACAACAAACCAGTGCCTCTTAAGTCCCTTTAGGACTCAACTGAGTTATGAATTTCAACTTCCCAGGTTCATCTTCTGAATGTGTTGTGCACATTTCCTTTGATGAGAATTGGGAGGGCACATATGGAATGATCACTTTATGAAAAGTGTCTGCTTATGGGTGATAGGTTGTTTATGTCATTTATAATTCTTGTGTTGATTTGAAAGCTCTGTGATTGTCAAGAGTGCCAACATTTATGCAAGTGAAACCAGACAATCAGTGCATTCATGAATGAACTAGAAAAATCTCATTATTGCCCAACTGGCATTTTTAATCTGATGCCTGTAGGGTCCATTCTAACAAAAGAAAGAACTGGTTCATATCAGCAGAGTAACAGAGTCTTTTGAAGCCACCAGATCCTTAGAGAAAAGGAACCATCACCTACCCAACATATATTAATATCTTTCCTTCTCACGGAAGAATACTCTAATTTTGGTGGGGTTCTTTGTTTGTTTTAATAAAGGAAAATGTATGTTCCTCCATTTCACATTAGCAGTAAGCTCCTTACACTTTATCGGTGTATAATTTGCAACATGTCAGGGGCACCTAGCTATTTATTATTAAGGGACACTTATAAGATAGTTGTTCCACTAATTGCCATTATCTCCCCTGTCATTTTTCACAATTTGGTGTGAATCATTTCCTTTATTGTCAAGGTGGCAATAATCTCTCTCCATCATTAAAAATCCCCTTTCAGATCATTGTTATGACTCCCCTCATTTCCCTTTCTAAGTGACCTGTCTGTTTTTGCAACCACCTTCAGGCAGAGAAGCTGCAGCTGAGATATATATTCCTTTAAACACTGGTCTGTGTTGCCCTTAAGTGAATTAATTCACCAGCGATGGAGAGTTCAGGGAGCCTCCTTTCCCTTTTACACCATAGATGCTGGGGTCCGGACGAAATTATGCAAGGGGCTGGGGTAGGTGTGGTTAGACAGCAGAAAAACCAACCAAGGGTCAGAATCACAGTTATGGGCCAGCTATCAGGAGAGGAATCAGCACTAAAGGGATGATCTAGAATCAGTGGGCTTGGCCGGAAAGGGACAAGGCCAAGGCAATGCACAGGCAGTATCACCTACAAATACTTTGAGCAGGATGCTGCTTTTAGGACCCCTCCGCCCATCAGCAGGTCAGGCCAGTCAGTTGACTCCACTGGGCTCCAGCTATGCTCTGTCCACCAGGGGTTAAGTCAGCATGTAAGCAAGGCAGCTGGGGGTTTGTAGTCTTGATGCTTTGCATTTCTGGCTGCAGAGATTGCTTTCTGTGGCACAGCAGCTGATCCCTATTTAATAGCAACAGGGCAAGGCAAGTGCAAAGCAACTGTCACTCCTTGCACATCATCCCACTTCTGTAATAATATCAATGAAAGAGCATCATGGGCTATGTATTTTGTCTGGAAAGTCATGCAACACCAGGCTCCAGTCACCACAAACTACATGAATGGATTTCCCTAATAAAAATGAAGATTCCCTGAAGGATTTGAGAGTGGCTTGCTGTTTTTCAGCTCCCATGCTTGGCTTCACGTCTCCGTTCCCTTTTGCTAGCTTGTGTACCATTTCTCTGGAATATTTCTTCTCTCTTATGGGCTTTTCTGTTCCACAGGTAAAGAAGGCAAAGGAAATCCAGAGATTTAAAAAGGAAACAAATTTTTAGGGGCTGTAGCAGCAGTTGTGATCCGTGCAGAACAGCATTTCCGGAAGTCCACATGGCTGCAGTCACCAAAATTAGGCTTTGCATTTTGTGCAATGCACTTCAGTCAAATCCAGTGACACAACAAATCAGTCAGGAAAAGAGTTTTTCCTGTGATGCCCCCCCCCCCCCCCCCCCCCCCCCTTCTGTTTTCTAAATCCCTTTTCAAAAAGCATTTCTCTTCTCATTTCATGATTTAAATCAGTGGTTGGCTTCCTTGCTTGGTAGCAGAACTTTGTTGAGACCCAGGCTCAGGATCAGCCATAACCCTTGGATTTCTCACTGGCATCCCAAGCAGCCCTTTGGCAAAAATTCAGCTAAACACTGGGTTATGGTTCGTGGGTACCTTTTTATTGGCCAATCTCCAGCCTTTGTGCAGTAAAGTATGTCTCGGATATTAGGTTTATGAGTAAATGGAGTAAAGCACCTGTTGGTTTGGGGATTTAGTAAGGCCTAGGAATAAGCTTCACTCAGAAGGAGGACACTGGTACCTATTTCTGACTAGAAAAAGAGCTGGGTGGGACAGGGGTTCAAGGACAGAAGAACCTGTAGCAGTACCAACTAGAGAACCAAAAAAGGGCTGCGGGGCTCCCTAGCCGTTCTCTTTCAGCATATATGGCCTTGGCCTCGTCTGGCTCCCTGAATTCTGCAAATTATGGGAGCAAACCCCCCAACACTCTCCTTGTTTGTTCTACAAAACACAAGCCCCTCTCTCCATAGAGAAAACTGAGAAATATTTGGAAGGGGAAACTTACTGGAGTTTATCTCCTCCCACGGGTCTCTGAGGGAAAGAGTGATGGTGTTCTATGCCTCTGGAAACTGAGAAGCAATTGATTCAGCTGCATCCCCAGACCTCTTATGTATGCCACTCATACTCATTACCTTTCAGTGAAAAGCCTAAATTTGGAAAATTTCATCCTAAGTTCTTTTCCAAGAGTTACAGATCAATTCCTGTTGATTTCAGTGGAGAGTAGGCATCTAAGTACTTCTGCGAATTTGCTTCCAACTTGTAAAATGGGTATAACAGTATTCCCTACCTGGCGTTAGGGTGTACGTATACAATTTAAGTTTCTGTAAGTATTCAGGCCTGTGTAGCTGCCTGAGATGGTATTCTGAGCCTCCTTTCATGGCCTGTGTGGCAGCATGAAGGGTAAAGTCTTGAAGATACACGTGTTAGCAAAGAATAAAGATATAGTTTGTTCTGTTTGCCTGCCCACAATTAGATGCATTTTCTTTATTACTGTGTAAGAGATAAGGGATGTAGTTTTTAATGTTTCTAGGCACAGTGAAGGTGTGACATATGAATACAGAAATGAGGGAAAGATCTGGCTTCTCTTAATGACAGAAGCCAGAGCAAGGCAAAAAAATGTGGCTGGGGAAGCAAGGGAGGTAAAGGGAGGTGTTAAAAAGAAACATAAACATAGAGGTATAAACTAACCATGGGTATGTCTACACTGGACACTCTGTTAAATTGTCATAACAAAGTGGACTTATAGTGGACTTAAAGTTGACCTTGTTAAGTTGACTTAGAGCATCAACCCTGAAAACTCATGTGGACTGCCTGCATCTATACTGGTAGGTGCTAGGTCAATGCTTCCTGGTGGCCAGGAGATCTGGGAGGGGACATGGACCTGGAGGCAAGGGGTTAAAGAAAGGGGGAATGCACTGGAATGCCGTTCTGGGGCCCAACATTTTTAGGGCCCAGTGTTCTAGGGCCCTGAAAAATAAAATAATGGGGCATAATGCAGGAGTCTGGCGTGTTCCCCCTCTATAATGCCTGCAGCAGTTTTAAAAGTTCCTAGCCGGGGGGAAACTCCCTGCTGGCTGGAAGACTGTCTTCTGGCTGGGTAGGAGCCACAAGTGTGTGCAGCGGCTGTACCCCCTACCTGGCTGGAAGACACAAAAGAGCAAGCTTCGAGGGGAGCCCCACAAACGGCATGGCTGCTCTGCTCCTCGCCACTCCGACAGTTAGGTAAGGGAACCCAAGGGAGGGCCTGGGCTGCACCTAGAGGAGGAGCAGGAGCTGGATCTTCCTCAGCCACCCATGGCCGAGGCCAGCACTGGCACAGGGAGCTGCCAGGCTGCCCCTGATCAGGGTCCCCAAGTTCCCTGCAGCCATAGAAGGGGACTGGTTGGACAAGCAGCCCACCGTCCCCTTCACATATGGCCCCAGGCCTCCAAATCCACTGCTCCAATCCTTCTTTACCCCATCTTCTACCTTGTGCCCCCACCCACCCTTCTCAGCTCCCATCTCCAGCCCCCTGCCCCCTTCACCACCCCTACCTGCTACCGCTGTCCCAGCCCCACACCTGCTGCCAGCACCTACCTCTTCTCTGCCCCATCTCCTGTCCACTCTCCCCTTCACCACCCTGACACCTCTTGCCTCCTGGCCTCCCCTTCACTGCCTCCATCTCCTGCCCCTGCCCCTGCCCCCAGCCACCCCTTCAATATCCCCACCTCCTGCCCTTGCTCCATGCCTTCTCATCCCTCCATCCACATCCCATGCCCTCATCCTAGCTGGGCTGGGGCCCACACATGCATGAAGTTGACCTAGATGATACGGGAAGGGTGGGTTTCAGGGCCTGCAAAATTAAACTTTAACCATTGCTGAATCCCAGTTAAGTCAACTTAAGGGCTATTCATTGTCTACACTGTCTTAAGTCAAAGTAATAAGGTTGACTGAAGTCTTAAGTCGACCTTAAGAGGTGGTGTTATTAAGTCAACTTAAGGAAGTTGCTTAGGTCAACTTAATAAAATCCCAGGGTGGCCATGGGGGTCCATAGGTCGACCCAAGGCTCCAGTGTAGACATAACCCATGATTAAGATGTTACTCTGTTCTCTGCCCCTCCCATAGGGTAACAAAGGGGTTATACTAAAGCTCCTAGGCCGAGACCTCCCAAAATGGAACATGAACATACATTGGAAGGGATGGTTTCGGGGACCTACACGTATAATTAAGTTTTTCAAGAAGAAAACAGTGAAGAAGGAGGTTTTGTTGGTGTGTGAAGCTACAATCAAGGAAAGAATGAATTCTATAGGCATATAGAACTAGGATTGTGTGAAGAAGGAAACTCCATTGGCATATATGGAAATAAATCTGACAAGTGTTTGAAGGGTTTGGAGGTCTGGTTGTGGTTTTAAACCTGTCCATGTAACCCTCAATAAGCCCTTTGCCTGGTGTCTCCAGTTTGGGTTCTGGACTATTGCTGTCTGGTGAACTGCATCTGAGAACTGTGAAGGGGCAGACCGGAAAGCCCCTAATACCTTGCATGTCTGTTGTGAGGGTAGCTGTGTTAAAACCTGCGAGATATTCAGGAGTTATGGTAATAGCAAGGTATATAAGTACCTCAGAGAGTCAGAGAGGACACTGTGTTAATGCAAGCCATTAACTAGCTGATTCCTTCTAGACAGCACAGCCCGCCATATAATGCTTCCTTAGTAATGTTAGATTATACAGATATTCCTTCAAAATCACCCTAGAGAACTGAAGGCAAATGTTGAAAATAATAATAATAATAATAATAATAATAATAAACAGCTAAAGATAACCATTCCAATAAAATATTTATATGGAAATGATTTATATTTCCTGCCTTCCCTATGTATTAGCACTTGTTTGTGGTGTCCCTAAATCATTAAACATTAATGCTCGATATTTGTATAGTTCACTTTTGTTTCTGATCGGAGATCTTTTATGAAGGGGTTTCTGGAATATTGCTGAACATTCTGACCCTCTCCTCCCATTTCCCAGCTACTCAGTTATACCGTGCTAAGCACCATCTCAAGTACTGGCAGGTTTTTGAAGATTTGCCAGTGTAACCAGTCTTGTGATTGGACTAGGTAAAAAGTTTATGTGTCTGTAGCTGTCTCCTTGTAGGGATTCACATGGAGCTAGAAGTCCTAGGTCCAATCCCCACACATAAGCCATCTAGAGTCATCACGATAGGGTCAAATTACACATACTTCCTCCGCCATTTCACTCTGAGTGTGTTCACACAGCAGTCTTATTTCAAAACAACAGAGGTTGTTTCGAAATAAGAAAGGCCATGTTCACACGATGCAACGGCGTTGTTTCGAAACAACTTAAACTCCATGTGGGGATGCAACAACGTTGTTTCGAAACAATTGTTTCAAAACAATGCTGTCTGAACATGTTGTTTCGAAACAACAGTGACTTGTTTCGAAATAACTGTTGTCTGAACATACTATTTCGATTCCTGCTTTTTTCCTTAATTCAAATTAACAAACTGTTAATTCGAATTAACTTATTTTGAAATAAGGCGTTATTTCGATACAACTTGTATCGAAACAACTTGTATCGAAATAACCCCCTGTGTGTGAACATAGCCTCTGTGTCTGCTTTTTGTCTATTGTCACGTATGTAGGCATTTTCTACCTGGAAACCCCTGGGAAAGTCAGTCCAAATTAACTAAAAGTGTGAATTTAAAGGGGATTTGTTAAATTGTATTTAAACCATTTGTGGATACTCTTACTCAAAATTAAATTTACCTTAAGTTGGTTTATCTTAAAACATTTCCAAAGTGAAACTAAAACTAAATAAAAATTAAGGCCACTTTAATTCTGACTAGGAACATTCACACAGGGACTTAATGCAGTTTAACTAATTCCTTCTAAAAGTTCTTTTTGAAAATTTTCTTGAGGGCTGAACCACAGTTGAAAATTAGATTGGTTTAACTATGTCATTTAGTGGTGTCCACATCTCTGTGTGGCATAGTTAGGCCAACCAAAGTCCCTCTGTAGACAGTGCCAGGCTGACACAAAATTTCTCTTGAGGAAGTGACTTTACATACGATTTTAAATGTAGACAAACCCTAAGAAGAAAAAGACCCCAGACTGTAAACTCTTTGTGGTGAGGGCTCATCTTTCTGGGTTTGCACAGCCCCTAACGCAATGACTGGGGCCCTACTAAAACTACATCAATACAAATGACTAGTAAATAATAAGAATAATCCTGCGTTGTACATTTCGTAGCAAGACTTTCCAGTAATCAAGGATAAAGTATGAAAAGTGATGCATAGCAGAGCCTACCTTCAGTCCCAAATCCAAGCTATTGTTCAGGTTGATATTAGTACCTTTAATCATTCCTTGGCAATCCCTGAATCCCAGTCAGACTGTATCTTCCTCTCTTACAATATTTTTAAAGGTCCTTACCTGTTTATATAGCCCTATCTCCAAACCCTCCTAGTGATCTTCCAAAAGAATCTAGGCAGCTTTTATTCATTTGTTGTTGAGCATCATACATAGTCATCAGAGCTGACTGAAGTGTTGCAAAATTTCATTTTTTTTAAATTTAAAAAAATTCTTCAGATTTCTAATTTTCGTGAGGAAGACAAAATGATGATTTTTTTTCTCATCTGCCTACTTTGGTCTACACGCTCTATTCAGAATTCTAATCCACTGATGTATAGCTCTCTTCAGCTAAGGCTTTGTACAAGCATGGCAGTACGCCTTGCAGACGAGGAAGAAGGAATTTCTCACACACACACACACACACACACACACGCGCACACACACGCGCACACGTTACTTATTTTCTGAGATTTGACAGATCACAGCAAAGGGAGACTGGAAAGGTTTACTAGAAGTTTTTGTTTTGTTTTGTTGTATTGTTTTTCTTGCTATTATTTGGTGGTTAGATTTCCTAGTCTGCTCCAGATATCCTGTTTCACCTTTTTCCTTATCTCTAGGGCTATGTCTACACTTTGATTTAATTAGTTCAATTTAAGTTATATCAATTTAACAATCTAAGTAATAATCATTAAATCAATTTAACATATCTACACTGGAAACCCAAATCAAATTAGCATGTCTATGGACAGGATTTGGTAGTTCTATTTAGGGGAGAGGCACCATGGGAGGTGTTGCAAGATGCCCCCCAAGAAGGGCCATGCCCCCACCCAATATATAGAAAGAGGAGGGCACCCTGAGAGGAAGGAGGGCAAAAAGTGTTAAATCAAAATAACAGTTAAATTGAAATAACGCAGGTACACTGCTTTATTTCAATATAACGGTTTCAATATAATGTTCGTGTTGATATCAAACCAGGTTTTGTTATTTTTAAATGACTGTTCCTTATTTTGAAATGAGGGCACGCCTCATTTCAAAATAAGGAAAGTTAGTGGAGACATGCACTACTTTAAATTGAATTAATCATCATTATTTCAATTTAAAGTGTAAATGTAGAGATACCCTATGTGTTCTAGCTGGATGCCATATCTCCATAAGTAGCTCATCATAGATGTCTGAACTGCCTTCAGATTTGATTTCCTCTTGAAAACCAAGATGACAACTTCCTCCCCCTCCACAAAGAAACTGTTAAATCAGGAGCAGAAAACAGCTTCAAACGTAGCCATTAAAGGAAGTAAAACTTGAAAGCAGTCTGCCACCAGTAAATGAAGCTGAGCTGTGAATTTTGAGGTAGCCTTAGAATCAGCTATTTTTTTCTTCCTTATATTTCTTTATAAAAATAATTGTTTGGAAGTAGTTACTGAACTGAATGAGCAGCACAGCAAACTAGCTCCTCCATTGATGCTATGTGCTACAGCACCTAGATTCCCTCAGGGGGTATAAATTGACTGATCTTTATTGACATCAAGAAAGAGATGTTGCTTTATAACAGCTGAGGATTTGAGGCAACACGTCTCAGCCAAACTTGGCGATTAATTTTATTTTACAACAAGTTGCTGATGAGTAAATTACTTTGAACAACTTTTGTTGAAAGTAAGATACAAAGAAATTATTTGTTGGAATCTTGAAATAAAAAACTGACAGTACGGCCACTAGGTGGCTATATTTCTGAATGAAGTATGCTGTAAATAGATTATCACAGGAAGTGTGCTTGTTTCTTTTAAATTGAAAGGGAGGATTTAATTAACTCGCAATGGCAATGTCGCAGTTCTGGGACTAGCCAACTTCTACCCCATTTTAGTCTCTTAAATGAGGCCACCTCTGATGTTTAGCTTCACACACTTGCCTTTCCTGAAGTGGATCTCACCTATCGTCCACCCAGAACATGACTAATGTTAACTGTCTCATGTACTAACCACTTATCACACTGCAGGTCTGTCTGGGTTTTGAGAAAGCTACATTTCCTCCTTGTGGAGACCTATGACCAGTAATAGTGACCACTGGCCTTCTTAAAACAACAAGTTTTTATTTTTCATTTGGAAAAAAATATTAGAGAAAAATAAATTTAAAAGAAGAAGCCTAATCATATAATTTGTTTCATCTAGTGTTAGACTTTACTACAAGCAATGTTAACCAGGCTTTCTTCTTGTAGTCAGCTCATTGCCATAGCATCCAAGCACCTTCCAGGAGTAGATTAAGCAATGTGAAAGCACATCTGTTGTATGCTGTTCTCCCATCCTCTCCCCTGGAGAAGCATATGCACTGGGGTGTCTTGTTTTGATAGTATGGGGATTTTTTAAAATCATATAAATGACCTTGTTACTACGGATTTATGTTATAGAAGGCAAGGTCAAAGAAATGTATCTAGCACTGGATAAATGTTTGTAATGCTCCTTAGTCTTGGGGGACAGTGCCAGAACTAGGAATTTCAGTGCCCAGGGCACATCTGGAGTGGAACGTGCCCCTAGAATGAACCATCTGGAGCAAGCGGTGTGGAAAGTGCTCTCTGATTGAGTGGCAAAATGGAGCAGCTCCAGGGCGCCTGGGGCAAAGCTCCAGTTGCCCCACCCTAGTTATGGTCCTGTTGGGGGAACTTATTCTACAGTAGAGATATCAAACACGTGGTCTGTGGGCCACATGTGGCCCCTAAAGCTATTTCCTGTGGCCTGCAACAACACTAGCGTTACCAATATTTGCAATAGCATTGTATGACAGGTTTCAGTGGTGCAGTCCTCAGGCTAACATACTAGTCCTCATGCAGCTCTCGTGGTAATTTGAATTTAAGACCCCTGATCTACAGTCTTGAACCAATCCCTGAAGTAAGTTCTGCCTTCTGCACAGACTTTTGTAGATAAGGATGTTAGCAGCCCAACCTAGTGGTCAGAGCGTAGTGCTCAAGCCTAATGGCCATAACAGGAGTCATGAAGCAGGAACCAGAGGTTGGAGCTGACATCAGAGTCAGGATTCAAGCCAAGGTTTGGACCCAGAATCAGTAGCCAGATGTGGGGCACAGAAGGAGGAATCTGGAACATGGCAGGAGAGCATAAACCTGATTGGAAGGAGAGGAAAAGGAACAAGGTTAGGCTCAAGAATCACTCTACAACCAGTGTAGCAGCCAGGCAGCAAGGGATTCACTAGTTTGGACAATTTCTTGTGCCCGTTTCTGGTTTAAGTAATGAACCTCTGCCAATAGGAGAGGCCAGATGTCTCCTCCAATTGAAAGTTTTGTGGGTAGTGTCTGTCTACCTCACCCACACTCTTCCACTGGTACCAATAAGTTTCTGGCTGGTGGCTACAACCTGAAAATTCCCATGGAGCCAGGTTATGGACCTGCAATCCTTACACAGGCAACTCATTGCTAAGACTTTCATTTGGCCAGAGAAGAGTAATTGTTTTCCATGGTCTTTGTGTCAAAACTGAGTCACCATGCTGGAGGTTCTATACTGGAAAAGTTCTCAAAGATCATTCTGGATGGGGACCGTGGTGAGGTGAGGCCTCAGGCACCTTTGTAGGTCCTGTGCTTTCTATCATGTGGTGAGATTTGGCTGACCCTTCTCAATTTTGCCTTCTCTCTGGTAGTGAGGGGTTGGCTGATGGGAGGGGGTCAGGGGGGCCCGGTCCCACCCTCTACCCCAGGCCCCATCACAGGGACCCTATTAAGTAGCAGTCTCCACATTTAGTCCAGGAGGGCTGCTACCTTCCACGGATTGCCACTTTGGCCGCACTGGTCCTGGTCTGCCTCCAGACTCTGGGAAGTCCCCCAGCCTCTAGTGCTAAAGCCTCAGCCTTGAAGCTCTGGAAAGGTCCACAGTCTCCCTCAATTAAAAATAGTCCATCCTCAGGCTGCAGATCCTAGTGGCCTTTCTTGTAGGATTTTTTTCTCCCAAATTTCCCCACTGTACCTCTTGGTGTTGTGGCAAAACTCCAAACAAACTGTCAGTGTCCTCTCAGCAGCTGTACTCCTCTCGTCTCCTTTCAGCTGCCCTGCCCTGCCTGAGAACGAGGCTTTAAGTAGCAGTCAATTTTAAAAGGGATAGCCGTGTTAGTCTAGTCCAGTGAAAAAACAACAAGGAATTGTGTGGCACTTTAAAACTAACATTTATTTTTTGCATGAGCTTTCGTGGGAAAAGATCCCACTTCCTCAGATGCTTCAAAGATGGGTGAACTTACAGAAAGGAATGAAACTAAATGCAAGGGGGTGTAAAACATAGGATCAGGTCACAAAGTAACAGCAAATCAGAGCAGTTTACAGGCTCAAACCATGGGAAGCCTGAAGTCAAATCACCCTTTGTAATGGGAAGAGAACCCATAGTCTCGATTGAGTCCTGCTTTCACAGAATTTAGCTTGCATATTAATTCGAGTTCAGCTGTCTCTCTTTGAAGTCTTGATGTCCCAGGTACAGCTCTAACGACAGTCATTAACAAATCCATCATCGAGTGATTAGGAAGATGGAAGTGCTCAGCAACTGGTTTCTCTGTTCTTTGATTTCTGATATCAGCTCTGTGCTCATTCAGTCTCTTTCGGAGCGATCGTCCTGTTTGTCCAATATATAAGGTGTAGGGGCATTTCTTGCACGTGATGGCATAGACCACATTAGTAGACGAGCAGGTAAATGAGCCTTTGATGGAGTAGCAGGCTTGATTAGGACCTATGATGGTGTCTGTTGTGTAGAAATGTGGGCAGACTTGGCAGCGTGGTTTTTTGCAGGGGTGTGTGCCTGCTTCAATGTTCCTGTTGTTAGATCTGTAGTTGCTGGTGAGTATCTGTTTAAGATTAGGGGGCTGCCTATAAGCAAGGAATGGTCTGTCTCCTAATGCTTGAGAGAGAGAGGGATCATCTTTTAGAATAGGCTGTAGGTCCTTAATGATCTTTTGCAGAGGTCTGACTTGGGGGTTGTATGTGGTGGCTAGTGGTGTTCTGTTGCTTTCTTTCTTGGGTCTCTCCTGTAGTAGATGACTTCGGGGAACCCGTCTAGCTCTGTCAATTTGTCTTCTTACTTCCTCAGGTGGGTACTGTAGTTTCAGGAATGCTTGATAGAGATCCTCAAGATGTCTGTCCCTGTCTGAGGGATCAGAGCCATCACGTGCAAGAAATGCCCTTATATATTGGACAAACAGGACAATCGCTCCGAAAGAGACTGAATGAGCACAGAGCTGATATCAGAAATCAAAGAACAAAGAAACCAGTTGCTGAGCACTTCCATCTTCCTAATCACTCGATGATGGATTTGTTAACGACTGTCGTTAGAGATGTACCTGGGACATCAAGACTTCAAAGAGAAACAGCTGAACTCGAATTAATATGCAAGCTAAATTCTGTGAAAGCGGGACTGAATTGAGACTATGGGTTCTTTTCCCATTACAAAGGGTAATTTGACTTCAGGCTTCCCATGGTTTGAGCCTGTAAACTGCTCTGATTTGCTGTTACTTTATGACCTGGTCCTATGTTTTACACCCCCTTGCATTTAGTTTCATTCCTTTCTGTAAGTTCACCCATCTTTGAAGCATCTGAGGAAGTGGGATCCTCTCCCACGAAAGCTCATGCAAAAAATAAATCTGTTAGTCTTAAAGTGCCACACAACTCCTTGTTGTTTTTTAAGTAGCAGGCCTGTTGATTGGGATACCTTGGACCAATTATTCTAGAATATTCCAGGCTAACTTAACCCAGGGAACAAAGCTTTATTAAGCCTGGGGCTAATATATACTCCCTCCATTACTCTCCTATACCCATCCAGTCTGACCCTGTCACAGGGACTACCATAATTTTTCTTTGGTAGGAAGGGAAATTTTACTTCATTAATTAACATCATGCTGCCAAGAGCGAAGATGATTGCAAAGGTGAAAGAAAGATTTTAATTGGATCATGTTGGACCTGAAGCAGGTCACAGCTGCTGGGCCCATGGTGCTGCCCCCGTGTCTCTGGCCCCGCCACATCAGAAGCATGAGCCGGATCCAGGGCAGACCTGGTGCTGCCTGCCACTGGCCGGCAGTGGCCGGAGCCAGATTCAGGTGCACCCAGGCTGCCTGTCCCTAGCCAGCAGAGTTTGGGGCTGGATCCAGGTCAAGCTACCAGTGGAAGGAGCCCAATCTGGCGCCTGAATCGGGCCGCAGGCCAGATTGGGCCCTGGGGTGGAGGCTGCATGTCAGGGGGCGGGGCCTGGTCCCCAACCCTCTTTTCAGGGGTGTGATGCGTCTGACCTGAAGTCCAATTTATGTGCATTATTATCTGGTCCACCTGATTATACAAACTCAGATAAAGCAAGGCTTACCCCTTACAGTCCCTTCATCCTTCTGGGGCAGAAAATTATTATTCCCACCAGAGACTACAAAAGCAGGGAGGAGCAATGAATAGGTATATACATGCTTAATTGAAATTCCCTTAGAATTAAGCATCACTTGGATTTTTATGTGGTTTTGGGCTTAAAAGGAACAAACACTTTAGCACATATTACCAGACTGATCACTAACTGGAATAATATTTAACTTCTGTACATCCATACATGAGTCAGTTTCTTCACTTAAAAACTTTATTTTATTGAGGCCAGAAATGTTCAACCTGAAATGAGAAAAAGATATTGTTGCCTGATTAAACAGATTTCAATTCTAAATATTTAATATGTTTCTCCATTTCATTCTGTGAGGCTCCAGGATTGGACATTTTCATCCCCTGAAATGAGATTAGGCCTTGCTCTAGTCCCTTTTGAGCACTCCCATTCCAGCCCAGTGGAATGTCTTTTTGTTGTGTTAGTCCAATAATTATAAACAGTCTGAGCTGGAATATTGTCATCTCTCTAAGCTAGATCTGTTCTGTATACATTCAGTGTTAGTGAAAGAAGCATCAAAATGTAATCTAGTAGAGTATAAGAAACAACATATATATTCAGGCCCTGATTCTGAAAAACTCTTAAGAACATGTTTAGCCACCTAAATACACATTTAACTTTCCACAAAGACCATATGCTTATTCAGCATTAATTACTTGGTGCTGGAAGTTAAGCTTGTGCTTAAATGCTTTCCTGAAGAAAGGCCAGTGTGCACTTATCATGCCCTGATTCAAAGCCCATGGAAGTAAAAAGGTGTCTTCCCACTGAACTGGGTTTTTACTGTACAGTTGAGACCAGAGAATTGTGCATTTGAAACTGAGGCAAAGAAAGAGATTCATTAGGAATTGAACAAAACATTATTGGACTAGCCAGTAAATTAACCAATCCCATAGGATTTTCAAGCATAGGATCATATTTTAAAAATAAGTAAATAAATAACCAAACCAACCTAAAGCCGCATATCATGATATTCTGAGCCCTTAAGTCAAAAGGGACCACTGTCATCACCCTGTCTGACTTACTTTTTGCCTGACACAGGCCACAAAACTTCCCCAAAATAATTCCCAGAACATATCATATAGCAGAAACATCCAATCTTGACTTAAAATTGCCCTGGAGAATCCACTATGGCCATTGGTTAATTGCTTTTACTATTAAAAATGTATGCCTTATTTCCAGTTTGAGGTTCTGTAGCTTCAGCCTCCTTTGCATCATGTTATTCCTTCCTCTGCTAGATTGAAAAGCCTTTCATTAAATATTTGTTCCACATGTAGGTACTTGCAGGATATGTCTACACTTACAAGATATTTCAAATTAAGGAAACTTATTTCCTTCTAGGGTTTTGGTTTTTTGGTTTTTTTTCTCCCATCAAAATATCATGTGGTACCAAGTCAAATGCCTTCCAGAAACTGGTATATATTATATCAACATATTACCTTTATCAAACTTGTACTATTAAAAAAAAATCAAAAAGAGAAATCAAGTTAGTTCAATAGAATCTATTTTCCATAAACCTAAGTTGATTGTCATATATTAAATTACTTTGATTTAATTCTTTATTTATTGAGCCCCGTATCAGCAACTTCTTTATCTTGCCTAGGACCAACATCAAACTGACTGACCTATAATTACTCAGGTCATGTTGTTTACCCGTTTGAAATATTGACACTTTACTTTTCCTCCCATCTTCTGGAAAACTCTCAGTGTTCCAAGCCTTATTGAAAATGAGGATTAAGAGTCCACTGAGATCCTCAGCCAGCTGATTTAAAAATCTTTTTAATATTATCTGATATAGTCTCGTATCCCACTGCAAAACAGACACTATTATTGCTCCGATTTTTTTTTTTTAATATGAAAAATGGAGGTAGGCACAGAATAAGGCCTCAAGATCTCATCGGATCCTGCAAGAGAAAGCTCAGTTTAACTTTAACAGCACTTGGATCAAGACTTAATTGATTTGCCCAAGTAACCCATTAAGTCTGTGATAAGTAATGTGTCCTGAACCCAGAGCTCTTAAAGGCTAATCCAGTCCCCTAACTGCAAGATCATAATTCAAAAACACTAATTCCCTCATTCAGCAACATGCGGAAAGGGATCTGGGCGTCATAGTGGACCACAAGCTAAATATGAGTCAAAGTGTAAAACTAACACTGAAGCAATTCTTCTGCTCTACTCCACCCTAATTAGGCCTCAAGTGAAGTACTGTGTCCAGTTCTGGACACCTCATTTCAGGAAAGATGTGGAGAAATTGAAGACAGTACAAAGAACAACAACAAATGTGATTAAAGTTCTGGAACGCTTGATTAATAAAGGATGATTGAAAGAGCTGGGTTTGTTTAGTCTGGAAAAGAGGAGACTGAGAGGGGACATGATAACACTTTTCAAGCACCATAGGCTATGTCTACGTTAGAAAGCTTAGTTTGAACTTGCTTAGTCTGAACTAAGCAGTTCCGGGTTGTTTGAACTAGCCGTGGTTTATAGTTCGAACTAAAAAGTGAGTTCAAATTAAAAAACACAGCTAGTTTGAACTAAAAATTAGTTTGAACTAAAAAAGTGTGGCTAGTTTGAACTAAAAGTTAGTTTGCACTAAAAAATGCCGTTATTTCAAACTATCTGCTTAGGTTGAACTTTTTAAGTTCGAACTAAGGCATCTGCATCACCTTAGTTCTAACTAAAGTGTGAACTAAGCACTAAGCTTGAACTAACTGTTTGAACTAATTAGTTTGACCTAAGCTTCATTTAGGTCAAACTAAAAGAATTTTTTAGTTTGAACTAGCCAAAGACTAGTGTAGATATGGACCAAATTAATCTAGACTAAGCCTCCTTAGTCCTGACTAATTTGTCAGTCTAGACATACCCTAAAAGGTTGTTACAAACTGGAGGGGAAAAAGAAAAATTCTCTGAAGTATTGATAGGGCAAGAAGCAATAGGCATAAATTACAGTTGGGGGGGGGGGGTTAGGTTGGACATTAGGATAAAATTCCTAATTGTCAGGGCCAGGGCCAGCTCAAGGGGCTGTGACAACCAAAGCTGTTTTTTTTTTTTTGCGCCTCCCACCCATGGGGGGAGAAGTGCAGACCCCGGCCTCCGTTCTGGCCAGCTCCCCCCACCTCTAGGGCAGGAAACAGCTGGCTTAGGGGCAGAGTGGGCCAGCCCAGAAGTGGGGCTCCATTCTCCTGCCCCTCCACAGGCCAGGTGTTCCTCCCTAGGGGGTGAAGCGCCCAGCCCAGCAGCAGGACAAGAAAGCAGAGCCTGCCCCATGGGCTGGCTTGCTCTGCTCCCAGGAAACAATGACTGACTCTGGGAGGGGTGAGAATGCGTGTCTGGCTTCTGAGCCAGCCCCCCCTGCCCCGCCTATGCAGCACCACAGCTGCCTCCTAAGGCAGTGGCTTTGAATGCCACTGCCTTATTTGCTCGTCAGTTGATCTGGCCCCGGCCAGAGTGATTAACCGGTGGAATAAGTTGCCTAGCCAGGTTGCAGAATCTCCACCAGTGGAAATTTTTAAGAGGAGGTTAAACAAGCACCTGTCAGTGATGGTTTAAGATGGTACTTGGTGCTGCCTGAGTTCAGGGCACAGGACTCAATGCCCTCTGATAGTCCTTTCAAATTTCTGTGATTCTGTGCTTAAGCATGAACAGAAATGTACACACAAACTTTGTCCCATAGACTCGTATGCTTAAAGTTATGGTGTGTGATTAGCTACTTTGCTGAAATTGGGCCCTAAACCACATTTCCTTTTTGTATCTAGTTCACTTTAGTTCAGCTACAAAAGATAACATCTTTGCATTTCAATTCCTCATATATGTAGCAAAAAGGAAACAGGGGACTTGAATCCAGGCAACAACAGTTAATGGTGGCTTGCAAAGGTGCTTGGTGATTCATATTTATTTTTTGTAAGCATACCAGAGATCAAGACGTCACCAAGAGAAGCAAGCTGAGCCTTCATTGTGTGCTGTAGTCCCAATGACATCAAGAAATGCTCTTTTGAGAGACCCTCTTTGATACCAATGGGTTGTTTTGACCTTAAAACAGTGATACAAAACTACAAGTAGAACATACCCCGACTATGGACCAGCAACAAGTAAACAATCGCTTATCAGGAGCTAATTCTACACTGCTATATGCCTTCATTCTTAGCATCACAGGCTAGTCATCTAATACAGGGGTTCTCATTCCCTTCATCATCATGATGGGACTGGGAGGGCTCCCAGCTCTGTGTGACATACCATGCAGCTGCTGCACCCCAACTGCCAAAGAAATCTCCATGTAAAAGTGACTTTTTGGCAGCTGGAGGCTTCACTGGCAGCCCCTAAGGCTATGAAACCACTGATTCTGCAGTGGCTCTTGCAGGGAGCCACCGCAGCTTCAGCTCTTAAAGGGCAATCAGAGTAAAATCAGGCTGCTGCCAAGGGCTGACTCAAAGGGCTATGGCACCCTGAGCTTTTGGTTTGGTGTCTCCCCCCATGTGGGAGGAGGGGTTGGAAACAGGCCTCCACTCTGGCCAGCTCGCCCCGACCCCAGGGTGTAGGCTAGCCAGCCCAGGGGCTGGATTCTGCTCTCTGACCCCTCCCTTGAGTTGGCTGTTCCTCCCTAGGGGCGGGTCAAGAAAGCAGAGCCGACCCCATCGGCTGACCATCTCCTGCCCCCTGCGCAGTGCCACAGCTGCCCCTAAGGCAGTAGCATCCTAACCCACTGCCTTATTAGCTTATTGGTTGAGCCAGCCCTGCTGCTGCTACAGCTCTCCTCCAGCTGTCGGCAGCAGGCTGATTTTACTCAACACGCTTGGCCACAGTGCTGCGGCGCACTTTTGTTTCACAATGTAATGATCAAAAACCTCTGATCTAATGGGTGTCTCCATTGCAAACCTATGTTCTCATTTAGAAAGGAGACCAGGAAAAAGATTTTGATTATAAACATGACATTGAGAAAAAGCATTTTCTATATCTGCTTGCAAGTCATTAACAAACAGTGCCTTTAGCATCCAAGGATCATTCTCTCAGCTGGATTGAGGGTAATTAAGTCTCTCTTTTAAAAAACAAAATAAACAAAAACCCCAATGTTTTATACTCAATACGTTGAAGCGAAATCATGTAGCAAACATCGTGCTGATTCACTCACCAATATGTGATTCAGTACAACAAGGATAATCTTTCAAAAATTGGTCAAATGTTGAGTCATTGCCAATTAATTCCCATTTTGGCTCTAGGCCCAGGCAGCAGGGTTGTATCAGTAAGTCATGTTCAAATAAGTGAGCTGTAGCCCAACTTATTCTTTCCCCAAAACAAGAGGGGTCTCACCAAGACATATCCAGACACTAAAGCTTGGGAAAGCCTGGTATATTTTATTCTTGGAGCACATTAAGGCACATATGCTGGAATCCTTTGTATATCCTCACATGGGGGTCTCTATAGGACCTCCCAATGCCCGCATGATGGCCCGTTCCTGCTGATTCGGGACATATGAGATGACTGCTGGATTGATGAGATGCTCACTATGGTTCCTCTCTGGGAAGGCTGGCTCTTCCCCCTTCCTGGAGCACTGTTGCCTTTTGGCTAGGCAGGATGTGACCACTATGGAGGAGGACCTCATCTGTCTGAGCAGAAAACTGTATGTGAAACCACCTGCTGACTGCACCCCAAGATGGGGAAGAGTGTGGCAAATACAGAGTCGGGGGTGTTGATGGAGAATTCACTCCCTGTAGTCTCATGTTTCAGAGTTTACCCACTTGGAAGCCTGGGGCAGAACTTGCCCCTCAGAGCTCCTCTTCCAAGAGTCAGAAGGACCTGGCAATACTTATTACATCAGCCACACAACCATGAAGCCTAGAAACATTTTCTTTTATAAATACAAGCTGAAATTCAGATGTCACCCCGTGATCCAACAGACTATGAGAAGGGGTCATAGAAGATTGAAACAACAGAGGGCGATATCACCACAGCAGCCATGTAAGAAGGAGAGGGATGATGGGCTGCTACTTTTTCAAGCCACAGAGAGGAGGTGGAGCTATTATGAAAGGAGGAGGAGCTATATTCTCTTTCTGTGTGCCCTTCATTTTAGCCCCTTTCCTATGCTTTAAAGCTATCCTGCTTTATTCCGAGTTCCTTTTCCAGTGCAGGTAGAAAATGGATTTCTGCAATTCTTTCTCATTCTCACATGCCATATCTGTCTCCTGTTTCTGCATCTGTGGTGCTTTTGGCAGCATGGTTTGAGTGTGAGTGCTCAGGGCTGCAAAAAACAGTTTTGATCCATCAGAGATTAAGGAGACCCAAACCTCTTGCCTGATCCGTTTGCAGCAAGCAACAGAAAACTGCACATGCTAGTTTGCACTTGATCTACAAAGTTCTGCTTGGGATTAAAAGTGGGAGTTTTAAAAAAATGGGCTTTACACAACATGAAAAAAAAAAGACATCTGACTTTAGCTGCAACGCACCTGACATTATGAGACCTGAATCTTATCCAGTTGACACCCTGCTGCAGAAGAGCATCCAATGCAAGAAGAAAATCAGAAAATGAAGGCACCTATCTTATCTTCACCATGAGTTAGGCAGGGAAACCCAGGGATCATCACTTAGGAAGGTCACCTAATCTATTCAGTGGGCGGGTGGGGATCATTAGACAACAATTTCCTTGTTTAAAAAACATTTGTGATTGTTCAGGTAGGATTTGAATTGTCTCCCTAGTACATTTGAGTTGTTATTTTAAGAAGTGTTATGGAGATTGTATTTGGCAGTTAAGATCTCCTTTGTGTATAAGCTCCTGCTATTTCCTTTGTTCTTGTCAATGAGATGAAGGAAGGAACTCCTGCCACCTTTTACTTTTTCTCATTTGTCATATCAGTGTAAATTGCACACATGGGTCCCTCATAATAGTTGGGGAGTATTCACTATGTGTGTATAATTGGAGGGCAGCAACAAGAAAAAAAAAAAAGAAAGAAAGAGAAAGAAAACCCTGGATCTTGGCTGATTGAGCTTCCAGTTGTCAAATTGTTAAGAGAAGAAAATGTTTTTTGGTTAGTTTAATCAAAGCTTTTGTCTTTGAAACTTTCTGGCTGCCTCTGCTGTTTTACACAAGCCCAGGAGATTGGGCAAATAATAAGGGCTCTCAGAAAGCGATGTAGTTTTCCAAAGAGATCTGAAAGGCTGAGGTGTCAAGGCTGAAATCTATGTTTATGGCATGTCTGTAGCATGCCTGAACTTATTTATGTCCTTATTTGTATACTGCTAAAAATATTAAACAGTTCTATGTCACTCCTCTGTGCTATCATTATGAATACAGTGTCATACATATTCATAGTGTCTTACATGCAAAAAGTTTGCAACTAAAAAGTAATGGGTTATAGTCTTTTCTCAGGTGAAACAAGTTAAAATCTACAATAACTGCTGACTATATAGAGATGGAATTACTCTAAACTGACACGTGTGACTAAAGAGCAGAATCTGGTTCATTATAAAGAGGGAAAAACTGTCACAGAGTAAGTACCATGTACACTGTATGTAGGGCACCTTGTGCCTCAGCCTGAAGTTTTTGGATTTTCTGGCCCTAAAACTTAGCACAGTCTTCTCTATACACTAGTTTAACAAAAACAAACAAACAAAAAAAACCTAGCCACACTTTCCATGCTCCTTGCTTTGCTCTGGAGACATCAATTCCCCCCCAGTTGCCAGATGTTTCTTTAGTAGCAATTACAGGGTTGGGTGGATTTTAGAGTAGCTTTAAGTGACTGTGTAAAGCTGGTCTGCGGACACTAGGAAACTCTTGGGACTGCCTCTTTGCTATGTGCAGCGCCTAGCGCAGTATGACCTGGATGACTGATTGGAACGTCTAGGTGTCACTGCAATAGAAACAAACAACAATAATGGGAAGAGGCAGGATTTCCAGAAAATGTCCACTCTACACTAGCAATGCACAGTTGTGCCATCCAGTGACCAGAATAAGACTCAGTCACAATATAGTCCTTGATTTCCCTCTGTCTTGTTCCCCTTTTGCATCTCCTGAGCTGCAATGGCTGCTTGAGTTAAAGAGGGTGAAACATGGACCCTGGCCCACCCTCCTGAAGGTGATCTTCCCCCCAGTCTGCTGCTGATAATGTGGGTAGCTGAGGAAGAGAAGCATGGAGATAACTCACAAGCTCACTCTAAATGTATGCCGCCTTTGTCCCATAGCATCTGAGTTGCTTATAAATTCTGAAAATAAACATAATATGTTCTCTAATTCTCTCCTTCCTTTCATCCTTGCAAGAGTGTGAAAGCTATACTGATAATATGAAGGATGATACTAATGTTATTTACCTGTGGGCAAAAAAGAAGATCCAAGTGGAATCCCTGCAGGTGAGGGACATGTAAGATTTTTTGGTGGGGAAAGAGATTTTGCAAGAAATCTCCTTCATCACACACTACACAGTGAGTGGGGCCATAGGGAAGATTAAAATCATAGCACTTCTCTACTAGGAACAGGGCAATTTCTGCTGCTGATTCAACCTAGTTATGGGAAAGGCATCATCGCCAACCTCCACTGTTCAAAAATCAGGAGGCTGTCCTCCACAATAACAAGGTTGCCTAAGAATCATGAGATTTAAAAACATGAAGAGGTTTTCTTTTGTTTTCTCTCTGCTTCCTCAGCTTTTAGTTTGTTCCCACACACACATTTTCCAGCTTTTTCCCCCTCTAAAATAGCACTGACTTTTTGGAACCAGGAGGAAGGGTTTAGAGTTAAAAGTGAGCAGTTTTGTGAGCAATCTGGGGCTGGGTTTCTACGGGAGAAGAAAAAAGTAATCTTATTGCAGACATTTTGTAAGCCGGCAAGCTGGCAAGACAATAGACTAAAACTATGGAGGTCGCCGGCACCTGTCTCATCCAAGAGGACTGTGTGAGGGAATCTAAGAGTCTCTCAAAGAGCTGTTCCCTTTCATCTCCAAATCTGATCTGAAATATAAACCATACCATTCAGTGGTTCCTTCACACAGCGTTAAAAAGAGTTCTATGAATCAGGGATTCCCCAGTCAGCGTGTTTTTGTTGTTGTTCCATGATTTTTTTCCCCCTCTAATCATGAAAGACACAGGGGCTGATTGGTTTCCTAAGAGAAGTCCTGTATGCACTGAACAGTCCCACGAGCAGCATTAGAAGCTACTTTGCCAATGTCTGTTTTTGTCCTGGAGGAACTATGTCGGTGCAGATAAAGAGGCAAGTTACAGTCCATGTGTCCACTTAGGTCTTGGACACTCTGCTGACACAGGTGTCAACTGGTACCAAATTTGGTAGTTTCAATATGATATGATGTGATATATGATATGGATCAGTGACTCTCAACCTTCTCCATACCAGAAATCCCCTTTGACTTGTCCATCCTCCAGCCGTCTAGCCAGAGATCTAGCCAGAACTCTCCTGCCCATCAGCAATGTGGGACAGGTAGGATGGTGGTGATCCTCTACCTGTTTGTGACCTTTCTCATGGTCATGACCCCAAGGCTGAGACCCCATGATGTGGACACTGGCCTAGGACCAACTGGCTTGATCATTCCTGGGCCACCAAAGAGCTAGCCAGGGTTCTGTCATGGTCGCAATGACGTGGGTTGTTACTTGTAAACTGCCCTACATGCAGTGTTTTCAAAACACCAGATGATGCTGTCATCTTCTTTTGCATCATACATACTATGCAAGCCACTGAGAACTTCAGAGTCAAATATAGGGAGAAATAAAAGTCAAGCAAACCTAATAAAGAAATATTTCATGGCCAGTCAGGTCAGCATTCTAGCTACATCAGGCTCTCGTGTCACTGATAGTGCTCACTATCAGATGGCTTAGATAAATGTCAATATAAAAAATAACACTAGACAATAAAGGAATAATTTGCCAACAAGAGACGTTTCTTCCTAATCTCTTCACTTAGTGGCTGATACATGGCCTGAAGTAAGAGATAGATCTCTTTTCTGATTTCTAAAAAACTCGTCTGATTTAACAGTGGTGATTCTGACTATCCATATAAAAAAATACTTTTTTTTTTTAATTCTACTAGGTTTGGCCTTAATATCTTGAGGCAATGAATTATACAGGTTAATTATACATTGTGTACACATATTTCCTTTTATCCACTTTAAATCTATTGCCCGGAATAGTTCCCTTCTTCTTGGATTATGAAAGAGTGGAGAGAGCAGTGACTGATTTATCTTCCTCTACCACACATACATCTATAATGTCTTCTTTAATTCTCCTCCTCTCTAAACTGAACAGTCCTCATCTATTTGTTTCTCCCATCATCTCTCCATAATGGATCATCATAGTTTAGAGGACAGGCAAGGAGGATGAGATGACAATAAACAATGGGAAGGAAACTTTTTTTTTTCCCCTCCAAAGAAAGCTGATTCTACAAGTTGTTTTGTTTTACACATATCTTGATTGTTTGTCTTATTACTGATCAGGCAGCAGAGTGGGATAGACAGTGCCAGGAGAGGTTAACAATGAGAAGGTAGAAGAGATAAATGTGTTTGCAGAAGAGATTTGAAGGATAAGAATAAAGTCACTTGTCACAAGCAAAGGAAGGCTGTTTCAGCTACAAAGTGGTATCATCCAAACCAGGCCACTAGTAGAAAAAGAAGGAAATGTTGGGTCTAATTCAGCCCTGCTGTATTTGGTAGCACTGATTTTTTTTAACTGACTTTTTTTTTTTTTTTTTAATGAAAGGCGCTTGTATAGCACTAAAATAACTGTGCCCCATTCTGGGTTGGTCTTTAAGCATTTCTTTAAAAGGCATTATTCAGAATGAGAAGATTAACAAAATGGAAAAGATTATGGCAAATTCTTATTTTGGTAAAAATACAATTTTCATAGGAAAAAAACCCCCTTCTTTCTTCCTATTTTTAGTTTTTGGGAATTTTCCCCATTATTTAGAAGGGTAAAATATACAGAAAGTCATTTTATTTTAATGAGAATGGTTTTCAAAAGTGACATTTTTAACTTGGGGGGGGGTTATTGATTAAGAAATTTCCACAAAATCAACTGATCTTAAGCAGCTGTAAAGAGCAAACAAAAGGTGCTAGTGTTGGAGCTGGGTTGAATATGGACTAACAGGAATAGAAAGCTGCAGGCAAACACAGAGCTTTGATTTTAATTTCTATGGGACATGGACCATCTTTTGGTTCTCTGTTTCTACAGCATCTAGCATAATGAGGTCTAGTTTCATGATTCGGACTCTGAGAAGTTATGGTAACACAAATAAATGACAGATATGGACTGCACTGGAGGATCACTGGAGGAGTGGAGGTTTGAGTTCTTACAGCTGCTCAGTAATATCTGTTAAAGTATTAGCTAGTTTTATCAAACTGGCAAACTAGGTTTTTATCTATAGCCAGCAATGAAGACTATCAGTGAACGCTTCTGTGTCTGGAGGTCTCTGGCTACTCAATCCCACTTTCTCTGGGTAGGCTGAATAGTTAAAAATCAGTAAAGAAGCAGCCAATTATCAATTAGCTCATTTATAAGCAAGGAGTCTTCTGACACTTTTAAAGACCAAGTAATTTATTTATCGCATGAGCTTTTGTTGGAGAAAAATCCCACTTAAATCATCTTTAAACCATTTGATGAAGTGGGATTTTTTCCACAAACACTCATGCAATAAATCAATTTGTTAGTTTTTAAAAGTGTCACAGAACTCCTCATCTGTTTTGCTGCAGACGACTAACACAGCTGCACCACTGGAAGTAGCTCATCTATGTAAGTCAGAGCTGTCAGGATGAACCCGAGTGATCTTACACGGAGATTAATCACTGAAGACAATCACCAAAGAAATGCCAGACAACACCAGATGTTAATGAGATGGTGCAGACCTTTCAATGTAGAAAGGCAAGGAAAGTTAGAATAGACTTTTACAGATGACACACAAGGCCGAAGAGAATCAGGCAGCGCTTATAGATGTCTTAGCTTTGCAGGGCTAACGGGGATTAAAGAGAGAGAGAGAGGAAAAAAAAAAAAAAAGAAAAAACATGTTTCTATCAGTCAGCAAGTCAGCCTGGCTCTAAGATACACAGGGGAACAGATAAGAAGTTGGTTGCATCAGATCAGGAAGAAAGTTAAAAGGTTTGTGATTCAAGATGAGTGACTGCTAGTTGTAAAATAAACAAGGAGTAGTCTTGTGGCACTTTTAAAGACTAACAAATTTGTTTATCACATGAACTTCCATGGAAGAAAATCCCACTTTGTCAGATGCTTTGAAGATGGGGAACTTCAAAGCAGCTCATCAAGTGGGATTTTCTTCCATGAAAGCTCATGCAATAATTAAATTTGTTAGTCTTTAAAAGTGCCACAGGACTCTTCCTTTGTTCTGGTGAACTGGACAACCACAGCTACCCCTTTGGAACTTGCTTGTGGTAAATATGCCAACTACCTATGATAGATGTCAGATGAGGGGGTGGTTCAGGGAATTCTGTTTTTTTCTGTCTAGCTAATGAGTATTGCCTACATGATCAGGAATCAGCTAATTGCACTATTTGGGGTCAGTAAGGGATTTTCCCCAGAGCAGATTGGCAGGGGTCCTTGAGTTTTTCATCTTCCCGGGTAGTGTGGGGCATGGCTCACTTGCTGTTGATTTCTCTGTATCTTGGAGTCGTTAAACTATGATTTGGGGACATCAGTGACTTGGTCATACGTTAGGTGTCTTTTTCATGAGTGGGTGGGTGGTTTTGTGGCCTGCATGGTGCAGAAGGTCAGACTAGATGATCATATTTGGTCCTTCTGACCTTAAAATCTATCAGTCTAAGAAGGAAGATAAAATGGTTGCCCAGAGCATGGAGAAACCACAGAGCATCTTGGACTGTGGTACAATCCTATGAAAACAACAAGGATTTACCTAACAAATCTCTGACCTCTTTCTGGGTGTCTCTCATTCAAAGGTCACCTCGATACTCAGAAAAAAAAAAGTTCTTACCTCCTTTGTCCTTTAAGACAAAGTAAAACATCACAGCTTAACTCGGCCACTCATCTTTCATTGGAGAGTGCCCGATCAATTTGTGCCATATGGTTAGAAACCTACATTAGAGCATGCCCAAGAAACTATAGTACAACCTTCTCCTGTGAATGAGGACTGTAAACTTATCAATGCATTCACATAACCACTTTCCTGACTTTAACATCTTCCTAATGGTGCCAGAAATGTCTCACTTGTAGCTTTCCTCTCAGTTTGCATGCCCACAGACTCTGACATGGCAATTTCTTAACTGACAAATGGAACTGACAGTCAGATGCTTGAGGTAGCATCTGGCTGGCCTTAGCTTAGTGACAGAGGTAATTTCAAGCCCTGTTAAATACTTGCAATAATGAATGTTCACACACTATCTTATCCAAGAACAGAAATTACAACTTAATTAACTGCTTAAAGAGCAGCGAACAAATAACCCCTCAAAATACAAATTGCACTCAGGCTGGAGGGAAGCGATGTCAGTAAGGGGAAGAGTGGGCATGGGTAAGATGTGTCATTTCTTGCTTGGCACCTGGAAGTCAGCTCTCTTTTCTTGGGTGTCCCTGGTTCCCTTACTTGTTTTGAGAACATTTACATTTTTAAGGGCTTTTTTGGTTTTGGTTTTTCAAGAGAATTGCCCACAAACAGCTATGACTGCCACTGTTGCTCCTTTAATGTAGATTCTGCTAAAATCAATGGGGCACAGGAACATTTAACTTCATTTTTTTTAATAGCTGATCTTTGCAGTTGGGGACAAACGTCAAAGGTTAAAATGTAAGAACAGAGGGATTTTATCCCTCAGTGTCACTTTAACTATGCTGTTGCTAACCTTAACTGTCTAATAAATGTTACGATTCTAGGCAATGGATGAAACTCCCTTCCCATCACTTTTGGAAGCAGCTGTTGTAAATTCCATTTTCCTCTTATATCCTCCTCCTATCCACACACAAACTGAAGTGAGGCAAGAAACGAGTGTCAGTGTGCTCTCTGCAAAGATGAAAGCATGAGGGGAGCAGCACACAACCTACATTAAAAGGACAATGAATAAAATAGGCAATTTATTATGGGTGATCCCAACCTAAATGTTTGCAAATCTGTGGCAGTTTTTTTTCTTAAGGTAGATCAATTCAAGCCAAATACCTCTAGAAGAAGGAGTTTATTGGAGCCTTCATAATAGGGAGGAAATACTGTAGAAGGGCAGCGGAAAAATAAATTGCCAAATAACATTCTTTCCAGCAGTTGACTAGGGAGTTGTAAAGCTAATATGTATTAAGAGTGCTATCAAAAGTCCATTAAGAAGAAAATGGTGCAGACATCAAAGATCCTGCCTCAGCCAGGGACCCAGATGCTTTGACAAGACACTAATCTCAAAGCCATCACCCTTCTGGGCTGTGATTGATAACCATGGTAGGATTCATCCTGGACACTATTGTGTGGATTTCAAGAATGAATAAAAAAACTGAGGCCCAGGAAATGATTCTCTCAAGAAACATAACTTTGAGTGTGGACTTAAATGAGAGTTTTAGTAAAATGTATATTATAGTGCAAGGGACTGAGCAGTGGGCTCGGAAGTATATATATATATAAACCCCCCTTCCATTTAATTTGGTGCTCCTTAACGCCTAGCACCCTCGGCAGCTACCTAGCTCACTTGTATGATTGGGCCAGCCCTGTCCTTAGCGAGATGTGTCACGTCTCTTTCTTCTCCTGGAAGTAATTTGCTTTGTCTATTCAGGCTGTAAGTTCTTCACAGCAAGGCCTTTCTTACTACAAATTTGTATAGGACCCAGAGCTCTGGGGTCCTGATCAGCTGAGGTTTTTAGGATGCTGATATAATAATAAATAACAAAAATAATAAAAGCATGTTAAAACATGCTGGTATAATGAAATTGTCTTACAGCCTTTAAAAAGTTAATCATTAAGAGAAAAGTACCCTTAACCTAAGGTTAAACAAAATTTCCGAGAAACTCTGAGGGATACTTCACCATATATTGATTTTAAGTGTCTAGGGCAGACGTAAAGAGAAATTCAGAAAACCAACCAGGAGGCATAGCCAAATTTGAATAATTTTCATCAGAGTAAATTCAGATTATGAGCTGTAAGAAGAATCATGCCAGATGATGCTACAGCACACCTTGTGGCTGAACTTTGTGACTTTGTATTCACCCACAAGCATTTCAGATTTGAGGATAATTTATATCTTCAGGTTAGTGGCACTGCTATGGGTACCTGCATGGCCCCACAATATGCCAACATTCTTATGGCCAACTTAGAACAACATTTCCTCAAGTCTCATCCCAAAGCACCTCTTCTCTACTTATGCTATACTGATGACATCTTCCTCATCTGGACCTATGGCAAGGGATGCCCTTGAAATTTCCACAGAGATTTTAACAATTTCCACTCCACTATTAAACTTAGACTGGAACACTCCACACAGGAGATCCACTTCCTGGACACTACAATACAAATTAGGGATGGACACATAAGCATCACCCTATACCAAAAAACTACTGATTGGTATAGTTACCTACATCCCTTGAGCTTTCATCCAGAAAACAGAACATGATACATGGTCTAGAGCCAAGCCCTAAGATATAACCACATTTGCTTTGATCCTTCAGATAGAGAAAGACACCTTCAGGACTTATGTCAAGCATTTTTAAAACTATGGTACCCAGCTGTGGAAGTGAAGAAACAGATTGACAGAGCCAAGTGGGTACACTGAAGTCAATTACTGCAGGTGACACCCAAGAAAGAAAACACCAGAATGCCACTAGTCATCACCTACAACCCCCAAGTCAGACCTCTACAGCACATGATTAGGGATCTACAGCCTATTCTAACAGATGATCCCTCACTCTCTCAAGCCTTGGGAGACAGTCCTCTCCTCACTTACAGACAACCCCCCCAACCTTAAGCAAGTACTTACCAACAACTACAGATCTAACAACAGAGCCATTAAAGCAGGCACATATCCCTGCAACAAACCACGCTGCCAACTTTGCCCACATAGCACAAAAGACACTATTGCAGGACCTAATAAAACCAGCTACTCCATCTAAGACTCATTCACCCGCTCATCCACCAGCGTGATTTATGCCATCATGTTCCAGAAGTGCCCCTCTGCCTTGTAAATTGAACAAACAGGACAGTCTCTGGATAAGAGTATAAATAGGCATAAATCTAGGATCAGAAAGCACAACATTGTAAAACCAGTGGGTCAGCATTTCAATCTTCCTGATCACTCCGTTAACAATTTGCTAATTGCGGTGCTCAGACAGATGAGTACTAGATCAAGGCTTCGAAGAGAAGCTGCTGAGATCGAATTTATTTGCAAATTTGATTGCATTGCTTCAAGACTTAATAAGGACTTTGGATTTTTCTCTCATTACAACAAGTGATTTGACCTCATCTTCCTCTGTATGCTTTTCCCTGGTGTTTGAATCTTTATGACTGTTTTGAGTTGTTGTTAGGGTGTGTCCTGACCCCATGACTTACACTTCCTTGCATTTATTTCCTCCCATTTTGTAAGCTCCCACATCTTCAAAGCATCTAATGAAGTGGGATTTTCTCCCATGAAAGCTCATGCAATAAATAGTTTTGTTAGTCTTTAAGTGCCACAGGACTCCTTGTTTGTTACATGCAACAGAGTTAGTATTCTGGATTGACATCAACTGGAATCAGAGCAGAAGTTTGACAAGAGATGGACCAAGCACCAAGGGGAGACATGAACACCCCAAGACATTTACAAGGCAAAACACAAAATAAAAAAATCAGTTCGAGTTTTGGACAAAGTCCCTACTTCCTTTATATTTTCATGGCACCTACCATGAAGCATCAAAAAGGCAGAAAAGAAATTCATGCTCCTAGTTTCCAGCATCATGTTCATCCCTGTCAAATCCTAAGGAATTTAAACCAATAAACAAATGTGGTTTGGTGTTATAGATTTTAAGTTTACTATGGCAGAGAGCTTTGCATGATCAGTCACCAGTATCATGGTAGTGTTAATCATTGTCGCTTGAGATTTTGTTACAATGTAAACAAGCAAACTGGAACCCGATCATCTTTTTAAACACCTGTGCCTTGAAAGCCAGTCTCAACCAATCATACTTCTGCAAATCTCTGCTGAGGTCACTCCTTAATTAATGGGAAGCATACAACTTGCAGCACACTACTGTGGAATCTTGCAAAGGTAAGTGTCTATAAGCTAAGCTGGTTAGTGTAGGACGGTGGTTCTCAACCACCTTTTTGGGATACATTACTGCATCACCATATAGTGGAAAGTATGTCACAGAGAACCAAGGAGATGGTGGGATTTGACCTGGGGGAGGTGGGCTGGTGTGTCTTGTAGGGTCACGATATTCCACCCAATCGTGTTGCAACCCCCAAAGAGTTGAGAACCACTGGTGTCAGTTCAAATAAAAGTCTAGAAGAGCACTTCCTGGGTTATCAAGCCCTGTTACCTCCTATCAGTGATCATAGAATCCCCTTCATGCTGATATCAAGCTCTATCTTAAAACTAGCTATGTTTCTTGCTCCCATTATTCCTATCAGGGTGCTGTTCCTGATCCTGACGTCTTTGACAGTAGACACCTTCTTCTAATTTCCAGCCTACGTTTACTTCTTGGCAGTTTATAAACCAGTGAAGGGAGGGTCAGTCCCACCAGGAAACAGATCCTTTGTCAGAGGAAACTAGAATGTATCCATGATAAAAGGATGCTAGCAACTAGTCTGTTTACCATGCCTGTCATTTTGTTGCAATGCTCAAAGTTTTTGATCCTGATTCTTCTCTGACTTGCACTGATGTGAACTAAGAATATCCCTACTGAAAC
This sequence comes from Podocnemis expansa, assembly GCA_007922195.1. NCBI lineage: Eukaryota > Metazoa > Chordata > Testudines > Podocnemididae > Podocnemis > Podocnemis expansa. Next base: position 6,733,098 of record ML681984.1, read on the forward strand.
AATTGGTCCTGAATCACCATTCTGTTCCATCCCTTTTAAATTGGAGTACCTGCATTGGATGTGTGTGTGAGGGGGGAGCTTCTGCAAAGACATGGAGTCCCATTGAACTACCCCAGTGAAGGGACGATCAATCCCACTAGCAGAAAAATCTTCTGGTACAAAGTGGCACATAGACCCATGGACTCTAAGGTCAGTAGGGACCAATATGATCATCTAGTCTGACCTCCCGCACAATGCGGGTCACAAAACCTCACCCACCATCTCCTATAATAAACATCTAACCTGTAATTGAGTTATTAAATTCCTCACTTAGATCATGAGTTGCATAAGCTGTGCTGGACCTATATTAATTTAGCCAACCCATAGACCTGGCACCCAATTACTCTCATTCTTACTTTGAGCAATTGGGCAGGGGAGAACACTGACAAAACAAGATTTGGGTGTCCTCGAACTAACAGAAAAGGTCTGACATTGCCTCATTTGTATTCCAGGGGGTAGCTAATCTGTTTGCCTAGGACTTGAGGAAGAATATATGCAGAACTCTTTTGATGTTAAATGTTTTAAGCAGCCAGTATAGGAGAAAGGGATGGTAATGAAACTTCAAACACAGTGCAAATGATGATGATTTCACACTGCACCACCATTTACTTTACAGCATGGGGGTCATATTAACATTTTTCTCAACGTACATTTGGTTTTCAAAGGGTGAAGACAAGATTCTTGGGTTTTGCCAAGATTTTCTTCCAGTTTCTTCTGCTTTTCTTTTTAGTCTGTCCTCATCCCGTGATAGCTGAGCAGTATCTACTTATAGTGCCTTGCTTGCATCACATGGCTAAAAGCTATTACATGCATTCTGTTCCCTCTCTCATCATCTCCCCAGGGCGCACTGACCATTTTTGGTTGACACTGGACTCACAGTTGGAGTAGAACACCTGTCTTTAAGCCATCCTGGGGATCTTCTTAAATGGGAGCTTCAACTGTCTGCTACCATAATTCATAGCAAGCAGTACCACCTGTGAGGCTGGGATTACAAAAGAAGAAACTGAGGCACCAAAGCAAGAAGGTGTTGGCCAACATCAGCCTGCAAGTTACTACTGTGAGAGACTGGAATAGGGCTCATGTCTCTCTCCTAACCTTACCCTTAACCACAAGACCACATTCTCTGTCTTCCAACTGTATATAAACCAATATGTTTTAAAAGTGTGTGTCTGAGTGAGTTAGAGAGAAAGAAAGATAGATCAATTTTATATTTCAAATTAAAAAAAGGAAATCAAGGTTTCTTGCTGCCTTCCGGGTTAACAATGGGGACAGCACAGTGCTCACCCCAACAGGCAATCTGATAAGCTACTCAGTCCAATATCAAATATATATTCATGTTAGGGGAAACAGTATTTCCTTTCTCTGCACCAATGTACAATTTTTATCAGAACAACATTCTCATCTGCTTCTCTTCCGTGTTTCTCTGCAATTGCATCCAGGAATAAAACTTCTTCCAACCGTAGCAATCAACTGTCTGAGCTGTTCCTTTCCCTCTCTGAAAAGACTACTGTTGCCCAGGAAATTTGATGGTGTAGCTGTTTTCAGTGCCTACTAATTTAAGAGGAGGATAGCTCTTACAACAGTTGTGTTTGATGTGCTACTATGCCAGGCTTTGTAGATTTGAAAGACAAAGGAATATTTGGGGAAAAAACAAATATGCAAGGAATTTGCTTTGCACCCTGATCCAAAGGCCACTGATGTAAATGGGGATCTCTTCAGAACCTGAGCTGGAAAAGCTTTTTTCCCACCCAACCTCCAAAACATTTACATTTGGAAATAAATGCAATCATGGGTGGACCAGACAGGCCACCAGGGAGCAGAAAACTCATTAGGAAGAGGATTACTGAGGCATAAGGGGGCCCATGTGGTCCACAAGACCCACAAGCTTTGACATCATAAACCAAAAAAGTGGGGGGAACTGCCAAAAGAGGGGTGCATCCACTGAAGTGAAGTGGTGTGCTGAGTAAATGGGTTAGATCTATAGTGTGGGCTGTTTTGGAGCCCTGATTGTAATTCAAAGTTGCCATCCACCCAAAGAGTATAGGGGGTTGAAAACCTGCTTTTCATGTCAAAGTGTTCAAAATAGTCTCTCTTTTTTTGGTGGAGGGGCAGGTGGGAGATCCATTTTTATTTTTGTAAAACATGTTAGCAAAACGATTGTGAGCAACCTGGTTTTCAATAAAGGAGAAATTAGATCAGAATTTCAAAAAAGCTTTTCATGAACTTTGAGGGGTAGGGAGAGAACAAACAAAGGCACACATTTTTTTGGAGAAAAAAAGTTTTTGATAGTGCTGACTATTTTTCACAAAACAAAAGTTAATTTTCAAGAGAAAACCATTTTTGGATTTAAAAAATAAATCATTAAAAATGTTGACCAGGTCTGCTTTAGAATCCCTTTGTGATCTTATATTATCTTCTGTCATCCAATGACCAAATCTCCAATTCAAAATATGTCAAGTGAATAGTGCTTCATTTAGTGAACCTTACTTTGATTTCTTAATAAAAAATGCATCACCTATCATCCAATATGTTTGGTAGGAAGGCTTATTTTAGTCCCCACTCTTTATCCACAAAGAGATCATTCAATGTCATAGCTGTAGATCAGTTTTTTCAATGGTCTTTTAAATTTTAAACTTAAAAGAATTTACAGCAGGGTTCCCCCATCCCTCTTTCTAACTCTCCTGGCACCTTATTTATACATAAAAGTCTAGGTTAAATCTACCTGATTGAATCTCTTTTGAGCCAGTGGGAACTATTAACTCATAGGCAAAACTTTCATATAGAAAGTTAGTGACTGTGGGTTTTGTCCCAGCAATGTCTCCATAATTTATATAGTGCATTGTGGTACATGGTGCTTTGATCTTTCAGGGAGATATAACTTAGTTACTGGATAGTTTGATGAACAAGGCCTTGATATGGCCCAGAAAATAAGCATCTACCACAGGTGTTTTCCACACGACATGATTGTTTTAAAGCTATATTCTCAAACTGAACCTGTCACTATACAAACTCTGACCTCCCATCCGGTCTTCTATTCAGGGGTTAGTAAGTACATGGCAAACCAGCCGTAATTGCAGGGATATGACAAAAACTACAAAACACTGGTAATGATTTCAGTGGGGAAGTGGAGAAGTCTAACTCGGGACTGCACTGTCACTTTGCCACTGGTTCCAGGGGTCATGGGTGGGTCAATGAAGGGGCTTTAGGATCCCCAGTCCCTTGCCCTGAGACAAAAGTGAGGCCCCAAGTCTGCAGCCCGTAAAGCTCCTGCACTGAATTACCCCAGCACACGGCAGCCCAGAGCAAGCAGAGTCTGGACGCACCTGGGAGGGGAGGCTGGTGCTTGGGTTGTCAGGGTTCAGGCTGGCCCGGCTGTCTCCTTTGCCAAACCCCCGGAGACTCCAGTACGGTGACCCGATAGCTTTCTGCTGGTGCTGGTGCTGGAGCCACTGCTGCAGCTGGAGCACCCTGAATCTGCTAGGACATGGGGATTGGGGTGCTGCAGCCTTTAGTCCCAGGATCCTGACCCTCCAGTGCTGGCTGGGCTTCCCTTGGTACTGAGCACTGCCCCCGGCCCAGGTAGGGCATTGCCGTGGTTGGGCAGGGCTAGCTGGGGCTCCACAAGAGTGGGTCGCCCTGTGCCCCCTTTGTCCTTAATCTGGCACTGTTTAGGTAATGCACAGATGCACTCCACCAGGACCAGACTCTGGCACAATTATTCTCTTGCTCTGGGGGGAAGAATGTTACTTCTAAAGTGCTTAGCATCCCCATGTCCCTTTGGTTGTGATGTACATAGGTAATTGCGGGCAGAGTATGACAATTTTCTCATACTGATCTCTAGCTAGGCTCTGGCCAACGAAAGGAATATATGCATTATTCTATGTCCGCTGCTTGTGTCTTCATGACAGCATAATTTTACTTCTTTTTCTGGTTGAACCACACCACTCACATGTCATTCATTAGACGTAGCTCACATTTCATTAATTGCCTTTTTCCAGATGGTTGGTCCTTCATCCATACATGTTTCTTAAGTCTATTGGTTCAAATATTTTGAAGCCACCTTCCATGGCTTCTAATAAAGACTATGTATGATAGTACCTATGATCTATACGTTATTTTACTCCAGTCCAACATTCATACACTAATGACCAGATAGATTTATGAAACCCTTACCTTCACACCCTACACACTATTGTAAGAGTCTTTGCACAACATATACCCTATGAGGTATCTCCAGAAAACTAGTAATTCACTGGTCAATATCATGGTGAAATCTATGTAGAAACATTATATGCGAAGTTATGAATCCTCCCTGTATGATGTTATTAGCACATGTCCAAAACCCAACAGCTATGCCTAGGCAAGAGCTGTTAAGTAGGGTCTATCCTAAAAGGAGGCATATAAATACATATAAATAAAACAGCAGAATGAAGAGATGGCAGGAAACAAAACAATTTGCATTTTGGTGAACATGGGAGAAGAGGAGACACAAGGAGCATGGAGCTTCCTCCACATTCTTTTCCTCACAGCTTGAATGAACTTTAGTTTGAGGGGTCTCCTTCAGAAGAATCCACTTCAAAGGGTCCCTGGACTACAAAAGAAAAAAACAGAAGATCTCATCTTATTATTTTCATATAAGAACACAGAGTCCTCAACACCTTTTGGCCTGTGGGAGAGATGCTGACCAAAGAGAGAGTCAATCTTTTTTTTTTTTTTTTTTGAAAGACTGTGAGGGAGGAATACCATGTGTCAATCAAAGACTTGAACCAAAACTTTTAGAGTAAGACTTAGACTTATAGATGTGTATTTTCACTTTTATTTGCTTGTAACCATTTTTCATGTTATTTCATATACTTGAACTCACTTGGAATCCTAACTTATTTGGTTAATATATATATTTTTTTAAAATTTATATCAATCCAAGTTCCATTTAATCTCAGCTATTTGATCTCTCCAGTTAAAGCAGCAACCTGTTGAATATTTACTCTGTAAATGTGCAACAAACCTTAATATCCCCCTGATTGTTCCAGGAGACAGCTGGACTTTTCAAAACACCTGTTTTTAGGAAAATTTTGGGCTGGAGAAAGTGTGGAAACACCTTACCACTTGTTAACCAAGGCTGGTGGAAGCCAGTGGAGATCTTTGGTATTAAAGACAAGCATCAGGCTCCAAAGTATTGGACCAGGGCTCCTCAGTATTTAGACAGAACACATGCTTGGTGCTGACTCTGGGAATCCTAGGCAGAGACCCACAGTGGCATGACATTGAGGATTTAGGATTACAGGGTAAAAGACGAGAACTCTTCACTGGTTTGGATTGTAGGGACTATATTATTAAAATATCTCTCCACTGTAGCTATTATTCCTAAAAAGCTGAATCAAGCTAGATTAAAACTACAATGTCTATCAATCTTCATGCTTCAAAGCACAAGCCTATGTGGTCAGAAAGGAATTTGCCATCATGGTATAAATTTTTAGAATTGGTCTATATCTTGTAGGGTTTTATATATGTGTATTGTCTTGGTTGATTTATATCTCATGGAATAAAATTGCACAATTGATTTGTATCTTGCAGGTTTTTTCCTTCAAGGTATAATGTGGTCCAATGGCTAGAAGGCAAAGCTAGACAAATGCAGACTGGAAATAAGTGGGAGTAGTTTAATATTGAAATTTCTTGACCATTGGTACAGTTTAGGACTGTTATTAACAATATTTAAATTAAGGTTGGATTTTAAAAAAATATGCTCAAGGAATTATTTTAGGGAAGTTCCATGGTTTGTCATAGAGCAGGTCATTGTGATGACAAGGTCAGTGTTCTTGGAATCTCTCAATCTTACTCTGCTGGAATTATATAGAGATTCTGCAGAAGCTGAAAAACAGACTAAGTGGGAATTTTGTTGAACAAATATTATCATTGTGTGCAGATGATTCATGGGTTCTGAGTAAGAGAGACTGCAAGAGTAGAGGGAAAAAACTGTCTGTTTCTTCCTATTATAACTTTATTTCATTGTTCTATTCAAGGTGCCCAGCCTCCTTTAGCTTTTTGAATTAAATCAAATTGTGTTCTCTCAGCATTTCCACCTTCACATTTGATAAATGGGATTTTCTCAGAATATATTGCCATAGATTTCACTGGATTGCCTCTCACTACAGACCATTTATTATGAGATGGTAACAAAGCTCAGAAACAATGGCTGGGGCTACTTTTCATAATATGGCTAGCAGTAAGCAATCAGATAAGTGATTCTTCCAAATCTTGAGAATGAGGAGTTTACCTTCTCAAGCCTTGTGACAACAGATACAAAAATCAGGCAGAATTGCAGTGTTTAGGGCTCCAGCATGCATCACAAGAGACACTAATTCAGTTCTCCACTGTGCCATGTATATCCTTTGTGAACCTGGGCAAGTCAGTTTTGGCCTGAAAGTAAAGTTTGACATAATGCTGTTGACCTTGACCTCAACCTTCTGCAGCCCATGTCTCCACTGTCAGAGCAGTAAATTTAATAAATAAATAAATAAATAAATAAATAAAATGGAGCTGTAATTCAATCTGTTAATGCCACCTGGGCAAGTGGCATAGCAGTGATGTCAAAAATCTACAATCCCAGATTAGGTCCCTGGAGCCAGAAGACAGTTTTTCCGGTCTCTTCACCATAGTAACATAACTTCTGCTCCACCTACAGCCCTGGGAAGTTTTCAGTTAATTCCTCTCTCTGCATGCAGACCTTTTGCTCCTCTGTTGTGACTGCAGCAGAAAAACAGGAAGGAAAGCTTTCTCTGCATTCTTTTTCCCTTAGAAAATAGGGGAGAAAGAGTGAACAGAGGATGACTGCCACACCACAAGCCCCTGTGCTTGCAACCCACAGTGCAATTCATTTCAGGAAGTAATGTGAGCAATGGGGATAGGGAACCCCAAGTAAGTAATTTGGTGTGATCGCTCATTTTTGCCTTCTGTAATTTGACAGCCTAAGACTGACTTATAACCCCACTCTCAGTATAGAGCTCTCTCACCACCATAGTTCTCCTTCAGTAAAAAGGAAATCATATTTCTCTCTGAGATCTGAGTAGGAAACAGTTCTCCCACTCCGTTGAAACTTCCCATAATTAATATTTTCTTTCCATCCCAATATGGAACCAAACACACACCCCCCAACTCAAAAATGCCCATTGAACTTTTTAAACAAACCAACCAACCAACCAACCAACCAACCAACCAACGAAACTGGGACAATCAAAACACCTCCTTTTGAGATATTCAGAACACTTTCAGATCCACTTCCAATTCAGCATCCACAAAAAGTGTTCTGTAGATATTAAGCAGATATCTGTGGATTCACAAAGCTCTAAGGATTTGGGCTTCCTTTCTCCCTAGGTGGCTGCAATTTTCTCATGTATAAAAAAGGAAGAATCCAGTGTGTGGTGGTAGCACTAACAGGTGAGAGCTCAGCAAGTGGTAAGAAAGAAACAGGTGCTGTTGAAGTGCTCTGCAGACTAGTCCCTTGTTGGAAATCATTAGCGTGTCCTTGACCTGACTTTTAAGACAAAGATGTTTGTTGATCATCAAAACTGCCTAAGGAAAAAAAAATTAGAAATCTGTTTAACTAAACTCTTTCATTACGTTGTTGCCTTCCTGATGTCTTTCCTTTAACTGTCTTGCCCTTGCAGCATTTAAAAAAAACAGTCAGGGATGTTTAAAATGTGTGCTTTCTGGGCCTCATGCTGTTGCACATACAGAAAGCAGCCATGTAGACGTCCAAAGGCAGATTGGACTCCATTCTATTATTGCTTTAAAATATGGCCTTCTGGGACTTATTTATCCCTGAAATTGTATTCTTTTAAAATGTTTGCTCCAAAAGTACAGTAATAGAGGACAACCTGTGATTTTCATGACAAGACTCTAGTGTGACTACCTTCAAAATAGTGAGGGACTTCCACTAAAATTAAACCCCAGGCTTTGTTTTATGTCACCCTTTTGGAGATGGGCAATTTTGGCTGGGTTTGTGAAGTAGATCTTTGCCATGTTAATAATCACATCTTAACCATTGGCAGGCAAGTTTATCAGATGGCTGCATTGCACAATCCCGAAGGATCAGCCTCGGAGCAGTTCCACAGACCCTAACAGTGAATGGAAATATTCCCACAGCTCTCCCTCATTTAATGAAACAGCCTCATTCCTTTCACATGGCAAGGCACGGACCTGGTTGATCTTTGGCATTTCAGGATATATTATGGGTTTTAAGGTCTTCATTGTTTCTGTGATCTATAGAGCTAGTCACGTTCCAGGTGTCAGTCTTCACTGACTTGATCTGTATTTAATTTCAGACATTGTCACTGCTAAAATGGGCTGCCCTGGAACTAACCAAATGCTTTTAAGTTGACACATATGCAGAAATCAGACTGGTGTCTGCTTCTGGTAGGCTGTTATTACCATTAAAAAGATGCAGCTAAGGCAGTTCAAAGAGATAGTGATGAAGAACAATTTTCTGACATATAATTAAAAAATGGAGCCAGGTCCTCAGTGGTTTAAATCAGCACATCAACGCTAAAGCTAATTTATATTGGCTGAAACACTAAACAACTGAATCTAGTAAAATGGGGTACCCAGTCCTGACTGGCTCTTTTGAACATTACAACACAGAAAGACAACATCAGAGAGATAGAATAATACAAAAAAGGAAACAAGGGACAGATATTCTTAGGGGGGAAAAAGAGGGGACAGGAGAGTAGTGAAGGGAAGAAAAGAATAAGATCTGTAAAAAACGGGGTACAAATGGTTCTTGACATGCTTCTAATGCTTATCGTTTTCTCCATGCTCTTATGGACCAAGGGTTTTTGCTTTGTTTTTAGAAACTATAAATTCATCACCAGCAGTTTAACTGCAACATATTAAAAAAGGTGTCCTGTGGTGCATTTAGGCTATGTCTACACTTACAATTTAGTTTGAAGTAAGGAGGCTTAATTTAAAATAATTAGCCCACGTCCACACTAGCCTTTCCTTAGTTCAACCTAAGAAATTCCTTAGTCTGAATTAAGGAACACTTTGTTTGAACTAGTGAGTACCAATGTTTAGTTTGAACTAAGTACGGCAAAGACTCAAACTAATCCTTAGTTCAAACATACTAAGTTTGAACTAAGGCAGTCAGTTCGAACTAACAACATGGACTAGTTCAAATGAACAGTTAGAATGAATTAGTCCACGCTGTTAGTTCAAACTAAGAAGTTTGAACTAGCTTTGGCTAGTTGAGACATAGCCTTAAAGACTATAAAATTTAATTATTGCTTGAGCTTTCGTGGGAGAAAAATCCCACTTTGTCACATGCTTTGAAGATGGGGAACTTGCCACCAGACTCCTTGTTTGTTTTGCTGGACCATACTAACATGACTGCCCCTTTGAAACTTAGCCATAGTATCAGAATACTTTACTTATAATCATATGTTGCAATCTGCACTCCTGCCCCCCTTCTTATCTCCCTGAGTGCACCCAAAGCAGATTAGAGGTCTTGTACCTTTATCTGCTTTGAGCTGGAATTTCAAAGTTCTTCCACTCGGCCTGTACCAACTGCTGATTTCCCCCAGGATCTGAATGTGTTTCAAGCACTTGTGCTGCTCCCTTTGGGAATCTGTGACCTGTGATGTTGACCAACTGCCGTTATCCAGCCCCACATTTTTATGGAATGGTTAGAGAAAGACTCCAGAGAAAAGGGGATTTTAAAATAATGCATAACCTACATGTATATTTGGTTCCATCTAATTTGACATTTCTTAACCATTAACAAGGCTTTCCTCCTACATTACAGGATTATCCCTGAATTCATTTACATTCTCCTAGCAAGCCTACTGTCTCCTCTGTGTCTTTTGGTCTTTGGGAGTTAGACTAACAAAGGGATTCAGACATTTAAACCCCAGACATAGACTTCTTAATCTGATTTTTAGGTTTCACTGCACAAAAATGTAAGAATGGTCATACTGGGTTAGACCAATGGTTCATTTATTGCAGGATGCTATCTTCCAACAGTAGCCAACACCAAGTGCTTCAGAGGGAATGAACAGAACAGATAATTCTTCAGTGAAGTGATCCAATACTCCACTTTGCAAAACTCTTTCTTGGTTGCTGTGTAACTCTGTAGGTGCCTAAACTCATTCAGTGCCTAAATTTTTGTAGCAAAAAGGTCCCAAGACTCCTACATTGCTTCCTCTAAGGATGACACTGTTGCCACCCCACATGTACCTGAATGCCTGTCTCTGACCTAAATTCAAGAGCAATTCACAAACCTGGGGAGTCTAGATGCTGCTATATCTAATTTGCCTTTATGGTCCCGTCTGGTAGGGATACTCAAAGAGCCTAATGCCACACAAGGAGAAAGGGGAGTGGATTGGAGGGGGAGGAGCCTAGCTTATAACTTTCAGCTCACTGGTTAGTACACTCTGCCTACGATGTGGGAGACCCCTGGTTCAAATCAGCCTTCTGCCAGCTGAGGAGGCTCTGTGATCTGGTCACTTCATAGGCATTTAGTTCCCCCAGTGACAGTCTGACCAAACCTTTCCAAACTGGGTTTAGTGCTCCCCAAGGAAAGCAGGCTACAGCCTACACAGTTACTCTCTGGCAGTGTCTTTCAATGCCCCTTAATTTTAAGGTGTTAGGTGACTATTACAAAGGGCTTCTTCCCTCTTTCCCAGATGAATGCTAAAACTGTCTCACCCCACTTAGAAGTCAAACACAGAAATCACATTTTAGGATACTGATCAAAATATGCTATGAATGCAGATTTTTATTATCATATTTTGTCACAAAGGGCAGTTCTGTTTTACTCATCATTATAATATCTGATTATAGAATAGGAAATACTTTAAATGTTTCCTTTCCTTCACGTGCCATTTTCTGAAGCTTAAAGCTCTAAGCTTAATAGAAAACTTTATTTATTATTGTTTTAAAGTTCTGCTCTAGTGGCTTCTTCAAAACAAGATGTAGCCTTTGTAAATTACTTGATGTTTGAGAACATTGGATAGCCTCCGCCTAGATTTTTTTTGTTCTTTTGAAAGAAGAAGAATAATGAAAAGAGATTAAGCATGCCTAACCAAGATCTAATTCTTATTGTAAATGAAAGTGTAAGATGAGACACTGACCCCCATCAGAAAGAACAGCTGCACCTTTATCTGAATTACCGGCTGCCCCTACAAGCTGCCATTTATCTATGAACTATCATGCTAGAAAAATGGTTTCCTGTGATGTGGACTCCATCACATACGTAAGCTAGAGTGTGGAACGAACTGAGATGAACAGTGTTTCTGTGTGAAGCTGACAAACAGCAGTCCCAAGAAAATTATTTCAAACCCCCAGCCATCTGGGTCTATGTCTTAATTTGTTTCACAGAATCAGAGTGGAAAAGCCCTCCCTGGCACTTCAGTCTATTCCCCTGCCAACAAACAATACTGCCATAGGCCATTATAGAGATTTTGTTGTTATATTTTCTATACATTTATTATTATGAAACAATCATAATTTCTGAATTACTGCTGGGATTCAGGAGTCAGGTGCCAAACTTACAATGAGATTTGGGTGTTTAAATCCTTTAGGTATCTCCAAAAAACCCCACCTATAATACCTAGAAATTAAGGTCTGATTCTTTCACTTTGCAAATGACATTTCTATGGCAATATCAAAAGAAACTTCCTTGGCCTGTGTTGCAGGGAACCTCTCCCTCCAGCAGTGGAGGAATTGTTGTCTCATGGTCTTGATTCTAGATTGGGAAATGTCAGTTCCATTCCATGCTTCACCACAAATTTCCTTTGTGATCTTGGAAGTTAGTTAGATGCTCTGTGCTTCAGTTCCTGTTCTGCGATATGGATACAATAGCAGTATGCTACCTCACAGGAATACTGAGAGAATAAATACATGAAGAGTTACTGACGAGCTCAAAAGCTAAGGTAATGGAGAGGGACTCAAGCAGGATAGGCTTCTAGGACCCCAGGGTGAGGCTCAACTCTAGTACCAGCTTTCATTGTCTGATCAGCATGTTGAGGCACTTTACAATATGAATTCTGCTCAGGAAGAAGCTCTCAGCTGCTTCTTTTTGCAGCAGTGGTAAGAGGTTCCTCATAACACTTTGTCCTCTCCCACCACGACACCCATGTAATAAAACTTTGCACAGATTTGGAAATTTTGCAACCACGGCTCTTTTGCTATACACAAAACCAACACAAACTGAGCTCAAACTAGCGGAAGGCATAAAGGCTAACAAAAAAAAAATACATTAGAAACAAGAGGAAGACCAAGGACAACATATGTCCTTTACTCAATGAAGAGGGAAAAACAATAACAGAAAATGTGGAAATGGAAGACAAACAAAATGATTTCTTCATTTTGGTCTTTACCAAGAAGGTTGTTGGTGATTGGATGCCTAATGTAAGGGAGGGCAGTAAAAACAGATTAGGATCAGAAGTTAAAATAAGGAAAGAACAAGCTAAAAATTTACCTAGAAAAGTTAGATGTCTTCAAGTCTTCAGCTCCTGATGATATGCACCTAGAATACTCAAGGAACTGACTCAAGAGTTATCCAGCCCATTGGTTATTTTCTCTGAAAACTCATGGAAGACTGGAGACATCCCAGAGGACTGGAATAGAGCAAATATAGTGCCCATCTATAAAAAGGAAAATAAGGACAACCCAGGGAATTATAGACCAGTCAGTTTAACCTCCATACCAGGAAAAAGAATGGAACAAATAATTAAGGAATCCTTTAGCAAACACCAGGAAGAGAATAACATGTTAAGTGATAGTCATTATGGATTTGTCAAGAACAAAGCATGTCAAATCAACCTGATAGCTTTTTATGGGAGGGTAACAAGCCTTAGTGATAGAAAGGAAGTGGTAGATGTGGTGTATCTGGACTTTAGTAACCCTTTGGTTATGTTCTCACATCATCTTCTCATTAACAAACTAGAGAAGTAAAGCTTGGATGGAGCTGCAATAAGATAGGTCCAAAACTGGTTGGATAACCGCTCCCAGAGAGTAGTTATCAACAGTTCACAGTCATGCTGGAAGGGTATAACACACGGGGTACTGCAAGGATCAGTTCTGGGTCTGGTTCTGTTCAATATTTTCATCAATGATTTAGATGATGGCATAGAGTATATTTATAAAGTTTGCTAATGACATGAAGCTGGGAGGGGTTGCAAGTGCTTTGGAGGATAGGCTCACAGTTCAAAATGATTTGGACAAAATGGTGAACTGGTCTGAGATGAACAGAATGAAATTCAATAAAGACAAGTGCAAAGTACTCCACGTAGGATAGAACAATTCATTGTACATACACAAAATGGGCAATGACTACTGAGGAAGGAGAACTGCAGAAAAGATCTGAGTGTCATAGTGGACCACAAGCTAAATATGAGCCAACATGTAACACTGTTGCCAAAAAAGCAAACACCATTCTCGGCTGTATTAACAGGAGCATTGTAAGACATAAGAAGTAATTCTTTTGCTCTTCTCACCCCTGATTAGGGCTCAACTGTAGTATTTGTGTCCATTTCTGTGCACTTCATTTCAGGACAGAGGTGGACAAATTGGAGAAGGTCCAGAGAAGAGGAACGTGTATGATTGGAGATCTGAAAATACTTGAATTATGAGAGAAGATTGAAAGAGCTGGGTTTGTTTAACCTGGAAAAGAGAGACTGATAAGGGACATGGTAACAGTTTAAGTATCTAAATGGAGGAGGAGTTACAAAAAATGTTCTCCTTAAGTGCTGATGATAGGACAAAAACAATGGGCTTAAATTACAGCAACAAATGTTTAGGTTGGACAACAGGGGGAAAAAATCCTTCATCACTGGAAGTTTTTAAGAGCAGTTTAGAAAATCTTATAGAAACACCTGTCAGGGATGGTTTAAGATGGTCCTTGGTCCTACTGTGAGTGCAGAGGACTTGACTTGATGATCTCTCATGGTCCCTTCCGGTTCTTATGATTCTGTACCTCACCACCCTCTTCCTTCCAACCACTTTTGCTCATATCCTACACATCCACATAAAACATAGCTTCATGGATCCAAAGGCCAGAAGGGACCATAATGACCATTCAGTCTGATCTTCTGTATGATAGAGGCCACAAAACTGCTTAAACATCCTTATTCATGAGTCTGAATCCACAACACCTAAATAACAAACATGAACTTATTTGCTTATTAAAATCTATGAGCCAGAGAGCTTATTTTCATATCCCTATGTTAAGTGCCTCCTCTGTTGGTGGTACAGCAACAATGACAGTATAGAAAATTGTGATGGAAATATAGAGGATATGGTCCCTAATATGGTGATCCGTTACCATATATCCCTATACTAATTCATCATGCCATGTAGGATCAGGCCATATACTGGATAAGTACAGCAAAATAGAATTCTAACATGACTTTCTTTAGAGGCCAGCATTTACACTAGCAGATCTCTAGGAAAGACAAGAGCAATCTGCCCTTCGATTTCTCAAGTTCGTCTTTAGACGTGACTGTAAAGCATGAAGCACAATTTTAGCATCATATAATGAAAAAAAGAAGCATGGTCTTATAAAAAAGCTGATTTGGCATGTTTTAATCTGACTACTGTGATGATTCCCCATAGAATCCAGCCACCCTGGCTTGCACAATGTTTCAAATTTATGGATCGTAGACAACAGCACAGTTGTCTCCCACACACCTACCCAATGATTCAAACATTGTTTCCCTTGACATTAATGCCCACATGTTATTGTTTCATCAACAGAGTGCAGACTGAAGTAGAACCACCTGCAACTTTTCAAGTTTATGCAATGGCATTGATGAAGATGACAGAATCACACCAACTCTGTCTATATTTCATACTATTTGCACCACAATTCACCATGGTGACACTTTTTGACAGCAACATTGTAATACTATATCTAATAAATGCACCCCTGGAGAGCTGCTCCTAGTTTGTCTTGTAACTAAGTATTAAAAGATGTCAAAGGAGTTACAGCACAACGTGCCATTCTAAATTTGGGTTTTTTCACCCAACAACAAAAAAAGAGAACACTGCAGCAGTGAGGTCAGGTCAGCTGATGAAGGCTCACATGGCTCAAATTGCAGGGCTGAAAATAGCAATGAAGATATCTCGACTCGGACTGGAGTCCTGGCTCTTAGACCCTCCCATCCCACAATGGGTTTCAGAGCCCAGGCTCCATCCCAACCCCTGAACATCTACACAGCTACATCTAGCTCCACTGGGCAAATTTGTGTGAGTTGACTTGATCTCTGAATCTTGCTGCCACAGATCTTTGAAAGAAGAAGAATTGTGGGTGGTCATATCAACTTATGGAATGTCATTCATTTATGGAGTTTGGGGCCTAGCTTGAAGCATTTTATTTTGAAAAAGTAGGCTCATCTCTCAATTCTTAATCTCTAAACTGGAAATAATATTAATTCCTTAGCTCCAAATGAGGATTCCTCTATTAGTAATTTTTAATCTCTGTGGGTATGTCTACACTTGAAAGATAGTTTGAATCAAGGAGGTTTAATTCTACCTGCCTACAACAGGCTTTCATTAGTTCAAACTAAGAAATTCCTTAATTTGAACTAATGAATGCTTAGTTTGAACTAGTAACCTGCCTGTTAGTCTGATAATTAATTCAAACTAAGGAGAGTGAAGACCAGGACTAACCCTTAGTTCAAACTTATTAGTTCAAACTAAGGGCAGTTAGTTCAAATTAACAAAGTGGAATAATTCAAACTACCATTAATTCAAATTAGTCCACATTATTAATTCAGACTAATAAATTTATGTTTAGTTTGAACGAATCTCAAACTTATTAGTTTGAATTAACAAATTCAAACTAACTTTGCCTAATGGAGACATAGCTTGTGGGTCAGAATCAGGAAATAAACCAAAGGAAATGCAATACATCCATCTGCTACACGGCTGGCAAACACAAGTCAAAACCAAGTGCTCTTAACTAAAAGCTTTACTTTATTGGTCTCCAGCAATTCCCAATCAACTTTCGTTTATCAGAAGTTTCCACTACTTAGTTGTCAGCACATACAAATACAATAAGTGTGTAGAGTACCCTAAAACTTGATACTTGGGTAGAGTACCCTAAAAATTGAGAAATCTGAAGCAAGTTTTGGGTGAGTCAGTCACAGATTTCCAGATGACCAGCCCTTCTGTCTATGGTTGGAGATCTTTTTAATATGTATATGAAGCAATCCCACCTGACTCAGGCTTGCCACATTGCTCTTATGCCCCGAAACGTATGGACATAACTCTGCATCTCAAATGGTATTGAGCTACAATGTTACACATAGCTGACCAAACGAATGAATCACGCAGCAGAAGCAGGAGTTCTAGAGATCATCTCTCTCTTTTTCTTCCTATTTGTACACACACGCACATGCACACACACACACACACACTATATCTAGATATATATATATATATAAATACCCCCATACCAACAATTCTAAAATACATGGGTACTTACTGTTTTTCACACACATTCACCCAAGCATATTCAAAAGAGACAGAATGCAGAGTCAAGTCTGCATTCACCTGCTCACTGTCCTAACCTTCCTGCTCCTGGTTTGCCTTGGTTATGCTAAGATTTCTGCTGAGGCCTAAAAATGGTTAAAATGAGCAAGCAAAATAATTGATAGTCCATTGCTGTAATTGAAAGAGGCTTGGACACCTGGCTGGTTGATAAAATAACCCTGTACAGTGGCATGTGGTCTAACTATTTACCGTTTGCAAAGGTCATATAGGTCACTGAGCAGGGGGAAGTTATAGAGGTATACATTAGTAATACTGCGTAAGCTCCTTTGCCCATCCTCAGAGTATCTGAACCACTTAGAGTTGATTTGAAATTCTCTCCTCTGAAGAAGGCATGAAGTAGAGAGATGAGTAACTGAGTTAGATATAAAAAAGCCCTGCATTTATCACCCTCACATTCCCTCATCTGTGCAGGATTCTTCCCTACAGCCCATAATGGCTAAAATAAATAAGCAATACATTTTCCACTGCTTCTTCCCACCCATTTCTCACTGACTGGATGATGTAAGAAGTTCTTCCAACCAATTTGCATCATCCATGCATCTCTACTCATAACCACAATAGGACTGTCCAGAGGGTTCAAGTGTACTACAAGCACTCTTGGTATTTGTACTTATATGCTTCAGTGCATTGGTTCTCAACCTTTTGTGGTCCACAAGACACACCAGCCACCCCCTCCAGGCCAAATCCAGCCATCCCTCCAGCTTTCTGTAACACACTTGCTGCCGTGTGGTGACACAGTAATGTGTCCCGACCCAGTGGTTGAGAACCACTGCTTCAGAGAATAACGATGCTATATTTAAGAGCCACACTACACAGTTAAGAAAGCAAGAACCATAGAGAATTAGTTTGAAGGTAAAAACCACTTAACAAAATAATGATCTGGCTTTTTGCAATGTTTACAATGCCTAGGGTTTGTTGACTTGTTCCGTGTTTATTTTTGTGATGCTAAATTTGATTAGAATGAACTTTCTTTCTGGCTGCATGGGCAAACCAGACACTGAAACCTATTATTTAATAAAAATCTATAAATAAATTTAGAGTTACGCAAAACAATGCCAAGCACTCTGAGCATTTTATTATTCAATATTTTTTTTCTATTGGCGTATCTACTTAATTCCAACAGATGCATGTTTTAGTAAAGTTCCCAACAGTTTAAGAGCTAGCACTTCACTGCAAATTCTGTATAAACAAATATTCTAACATGCTTTTCGAAAGTGTCTAGATCTGTTTCACAAAACAAATGTAAAGGTCTTAGGAAATTTGCAGACATTTTCCAGTTTGTGGGAAAAGAATTTCATTTATGGGACTGCCCAGTTATGTCTGCATCTAGCTGTCCAGTCATGTGTCAGGTGGGCCCTACGTTATAATGGCTTTTGTCCAAAGTACTGATGCATCTCAGTAGCTGGAAAGATTCATGAAATCAGTACAGTACAGATTTCACTCTGTCATCTTAACATAACGAAAAGCTCGCAGTAAAGTCAGAGTGTTTGTCTATATGTAAGTTTGTACCTGTTAAAGGAAAAAAAAAAGATTTAATGAGACCTTTCTATGAACACTCCTCATTTTAAACTTTGCTTGCCTTGGTTCCAGGTGCAATCTAAATCAATATTAGCAAATTTAAAATGGGAGTGCCTCCACCCAGATCTTTGCATCAGTTCAATGAAATTTTCTGTGTAGAGGTGAGGCCTGGAAGCAGGGCCATCCCTAGGTGGGTGCAGGGGCTGGCAGAATCACCCTCTGTGGGGCCCCCACTCACCTCCCCCCAGGCACCGGGGGGCAGGGACGGCTGGCCCAGGGGAGGGGCAGGCCCCTGCATCAGCAGTCCCATGCCAGGGATGACGTGAGCTGGCAAAAAGCTGGGGAACAGGAGTGCAGGGTCTGGTTTCTCAGCTGCCTTTAAGTCAGTGGTTGTCAAACTTTTTTCCTCAGGACCTAGCTCCGGACCCCTCTGCCATGCAGCAACCTTCCACTGAAAAGAAGTGCCTCCTGCTAGAAAATTGAACAGTGACCATGGCTGGAGGAGGGCAGTTCGGGGGTGGCAATCCCTCATGGCTTTCTTCCTTTCTCTTGAGGCTTCTATTACATCTCTGAAATCTACACATCTAATTTGAGATCACCTACGTGGAACATGCAGAGGGTAATCCCACATGCCATACTCCCGTCTTAAATCAGGAAACATGTCAAGTCTCTAAAATTGCATGTAGTAGCCTGGAGTGCGTATGTGGGAGCTCCTTGCAAATGGGCAACTGGATGGAGAAATGAGATGGAAGTGATGAGACAGGGGAAGGAGAAGAGAGCCAATGCCAGGCTGGAAAGAAAGGTCCTGGAAGATCCTGTCTGCTGCTGAGCCTCTCCAAGTCCTTCCAGGTCCTGCTCCCTTCTCCACTGCCCAATATCAGGAACTGAAGCAGCCCCTCTGGGTTCCACTTTCACCTCTACTTGTCATCTTCTCCCTGAGTCTGCATGATTTTCCGTGAACACACAATTGTCCACAATATTGTGATTGAAGGGGTGCTAGCCCTCTCTGCTTGGCCAGGTGACCCCTGGCAGTGGGCATAAGGCAGCAACACAGTGGGGCTATCCACTCCCCCCTTCAGATTAGGACCATCTTAGAACTTCTTCCAGCAAATCCATCCCTGAGTTGGATTTTATTCTGTTACTTAGGCTTTATAATTGTAGAAAAAATACCATACTTTGTAAAACAGGCTCCTACTAGAAGTTTGCTTTTCTCTCCTCTTTTTAATTATCAGTCAAAAAATCTCTGGAGTTTTTATTAAAATCTACAAGTTATAACTTTTGTTGCAAGCAAGGGAATTCTCAACCCACTGAAAAAAGAGGCAAATCCTAATTTGCAAAAATAACTGCAATCCCCATATCCCAAAAATGGTGGAATAGGGTGGTGGTCACTGTTTTTTCTTTTCTTCATTGGGTCTATTGATAAAAAAAAAAAAGGTTGCTTGCTAGTGACCTCAGTCCTTTTCATACGAAGGAGAGAAGTCCAAAGAGATATTGACTCAGAGAGGACGCATACAGTTTGTTTGAACAACAATTAGCACCTCATTGTTAGTCCTAATGACTCACCTTTGTTGCAAGGCTGATCTACTGTGTTACAACAGGCTGCCTTAAGCAACTTTCACACCAAGCCACTCCTCTGGCCGCACAGTAGACCTGGCCCTGGGAACCAGGTTGCTACTTTTGGCCAGCTCGCCCAGTCCCTGGCATGGGGGGGGGGCAACAGAGTGGTCAACATGGGGCCCCCCAAAGCACAGGTCCCTGGGCAGCTGCCCATCTCACCTTGCCCTAGGGACAGCCCTGCCTGGGAGTTTAGGGCCTATAAACAATACAGGCAGATTTCCTGTGGCTCTCAACAGATGGTCCCAGGAAGCTTTCTGATCTATTCTACATGCAAGGGGGAGACAATAAATAAAGAGTTTTCTCCATGTGATCTCAAAGTTCAATAGTCCCAAAAAAAAGATGCAGAAAAAAGAGCAGGCACCACTATTTTAGATTTAGTTTTGTGCAAATACCAATATTTTCATAAGCTAGTGCCTCAAATTAGGCATCCTGATCTATACTTAAGCACGTAAACAAAAGTGACCTTATTTTCAAATGAGAGGACTAACTCCAATTCTCACTGCAATGTACAGTTGAGGTGCAGGTGCTCAGCACCTTTGAATTCAATGCCATGTTATTTTTGGCTCATATGCAGTATTACAGGTGCAGCTAATAGGGAACCCCTGACTGTTTCTGGAGTCATCTGCCCTTAGGTTGGAGGAAGCAAGGAGCTAGGGTGGAGCTATCCATGGCTCTCAGAAATTCCATTGATTTTGGGAGTCAACTCGCTGCTCACTGCTGTGGTCAGCTGCTGGAAACTCCCCAAGAGGAAATTTGCAGGGACCAAGTCCAAATCAGCATAACTTCAATAGAGCGATGTTGATTTACTTCAGCTAAGGAGCTGGCCTAGAGATATTGCCATGCCCTACAGAAATTAACACATAAAGGAGTGAGAAAAATCTCAGGCCTCACTCAAGCAAACTCTTTCATGAAGTCAACAAAATTTATGTGCACATGGGGTAACATTAAGACTGTAGGGGTATGTCCACACACACTGTTTAAATTGAAATAACCAGCATTATTTTTATTTAAAAAATGGTAGGTCCACATTAGGTTTCCTTATAGTGAAATAAGGAACTCCCTCATTTTGCTATAAGGAAAATCATATTGATATAATAAAACCTAGTTTTACGTCAATATGACAGTTAAATTAAAACTTATATATTGATATAATGCTGTGTGGATGCGTTATATCAATTTAACAGTTATATAGATCTGGACCTTGGTTTGACCTTCCTCCCAGGGTCCCTGGCACCCTGGAAGGAAGGGCGAGGATTCAGCACCCTGGTCAGGGGGGTGGAGGAGGAGCCGGGCGTGGGGGTCCCTTCCCCAGCACCTGGGGCTGCAACCACATGAGGGGATGCCTTTTCCCCCACCAGGCTCTGAGCACCCAGAGCTCGGTGTGGGGGATTCTTTTTGCTGCCACCCAGCTCGCCAGGTGAGAACATGTCAGGGGAATTGGGTGGGTGGCATGGCCCATCTTGAGGGCCATCTTTCCACACCTCCCATGGTGCCCCTCTCCTAAATCAAATTAGCAAGTCCTGTCCATGGACATGCTAGTTTGATTTGGGTTTCTAGTTGGGACCTCTTAAATCGATTTAACTTAAATCGATTTAATTATTTTGTATCAATTCAATTAGATTGAGCTAAATTAAATCAATTTAACATTCTAGATGTGGCCATAGCCTAGGATTTTGCAGTTATGAATATCCAGTGACAATATATTTAAGCACAGGATTTCAGGAAATATATTGGTTTCAAAGCCCCAGAAAAAAATCAAGTGGAAGTCACTGTTAGGTCAGAAGTGAGAAGAACTAAATATAGTTGGCAGGGGGAAAAGCAGTTGGGTATTGGAGTGACAATTAAGACAGAAGTACTCCCACCTGAGAATGTGCTGGCTGAGTGAGCTCAGTGAACTTCACCTTGTGCACACTTCTAGCTCAAAACTGCTGAGATGTAACCTCAAGTACGTAGTTGACCCAGGTGATATGCTAAGTACTGGACTCGTAATTTCTAATTAGCTCATTTTGGTAAAGCAGAACAAGTCAAATTATCAGTGCACCAGCAATCCCCAGAGAGAGCTGTAAATGCTGACACTTTGGATTTTCACCACTTGTCAAATTAAAATTTCTAATATTTCCAAATGGTCTCATTCAGCCTGAATTATTGTCCTTCTGTGTATGTTGATTAAATCTCAGATCTCAGCTCTGATTATTAACCTTTTGTTATTTCTGTAAAATACAAAAAAATTCCAACTTGTGATGGAAACAACTCAGCAAACAAACAAACAAACAAACAAACAAACAAACAAACAAAAAACCTGTGGCTTTCTGTCTCTTCCACTACATTCCTTAATAAACAGGTTTCCTTTTCACTGGAAGGTGTCAGGCTTTATGAACTGTTTTGTGCATCTATTCTTACTCTTCGTGGGTGCTTCGAACACACAATGCATTAGACACTCCCTCTGCATTTATATGAAGGCATTCAAAATCCATGTTGGATGGGTTTGGGGACTATGAACTCACAAGCTAAGCAGGTTTGGACAGAAATAATACTGTGAGGTGGAACGCTAGGAACTCCTTTCCATTCCTTGTTCGGTACTGGATTGCTTCAACCTGAGCAGAAAATGAAAGAAGAGAAGTCACATTCAGAGGTGTCTTAAAGATGTGAGCTTGTGAAGTTAGAAATCAATGTGAATGCAAGCAAGTGAAAACTGATGCAACTTAGACACTTAGGCTGTCTACATGTAGTTAGACATCCTTGGCTGGCCCATGCCCATTGACTTCCATTAAGGGGCTGGTCAGCTGTCATGGAAACATTTAACCAGGCAGCAACCTGAGTTCCAGGACCCTTGAACCTCAGAGGATCCTAGAGCCTAGGCAGCTCCAGTCTGAAGATCTATACTGCAGTTAAACAGCCTTTAGCCTGGGTCAGTTGGCATGGGATAGCCACAGGCAGTTAATTACAGTATAGACATACATTTCAGGAACCACCCAGAGGCAGGATTGTACCAAGAAAAGCAAACAACCAAACGGTTTGAGAAAATACACACTAAGGGAGTCTCCTCTGCTTAAATTTACGCCTTCCCAGACCCCCCAAATGGTTGGTTTTTATGCTATAACACCCCCTCCCACACATACACTTCCAAAAAGTCTAAATTCACCAGCTTATACTCTATTTCACTGCTGTAAGCTCGCTTTCCCGCCCATAGTGTCATTGATAAGACCTCAGGCCAGGGACATTAAAAACTCACCAGATAGGGACAGATGGCACAAGGAAGGCATGTTCCTAGACTAGACAATGATTGGTTGGGTTCAGTTTCAGCAATTATTATGTGTTCAAGCATACTAATGCATGGACAAGAATATCGGGATGTATAAAGGCTGGTCTGTAGTGAAAGGAAGGAGAGGTGATTGTGTCACTTTTGCTCTTTTGAAGTCTGGTGACAAGACCTTGTCAGGCTGAATAAAATATTTCTGAACCTTCTAGCTGGAAGACCAAAAGTTAAAGAGTCAAATTCAGTTCTGGTTGGTGCTTTGCCTTAATTGAAGTCAAGTGGAATTTCTTTTCAACCCTGTGATTGTTAAATAAGAGTAAAGGTGTGAATCAACCGCTACCTGACAGGGCTGTGGATCTAGAAAGAAAAAAGAGAAACACACATGCTGTAACTAAAAAGATTATCTGCCTGTCACAGAATAGATTTTGCATTATAGCCAGATGAGGTGGGGGGGAAACGTTCTACATTATTTCGACTATTTCACAGTTTGCTGTGGCTGATTTCTTAAAAAGGAGAGGCAAATGTCTCTCTGCAGATGATTGGATTTGACATGACCGTATAAATATCCCTCTCTACATAGGAATGTAATAGTCCCACAGCCCATCCCTTCATCAGGGGGACTGATCATTGACGTTCAGGTTTATTTAGGGATCCACAAGTCTCTTCTCCACTGCTGATGCTCTCTCATTGCAATGTAAGAGTCAAAATCCTGGCATATCCCAATGCCAGAAAACCTGGTGAGTAAAATGTACAATGGATATTCAGTAATGCCAAGGCTATCTACCCCAGCTCTGCCTCTCCTGCAAGTCAAGGAGGCCTGTTCCTCTGAGTCTTCATTGCAAGAGGGGTGGAGGGTGCAATGGCCAACAGTAGCATAGAAATAGCCTTCCCTGATGTTACAATGGTCCATATGAAATTTATCTTCTAGAAGAAGCAGATAGCCTTCACCATTTATAGTCAGAATCAGGGTGTGTGTTACACCAACACCTACAGGCTGCAACCACACTTGGACCTCTGCAGTGGTAGGAGATGCACATGCAGATAATATGAGGCAATCACTGCCAGGAGGGGCTTACAATTCAAGGCTGAAATACTGGCTTCACTGAATTCAGTGGAAGTTTTCCATTGATTCCAGTGGGGCCAGGACATCACCTTAAATAGAAAAAGGCAAACAAAGGGTGAAAGAAAGGAAGCATTATGATCCTCTATTTCATGCATAAAAAACTAAGGCACAGAAAGTAGGAGCCTTACCCTTCTGTTAAGGACTAGAGGTGTGCAAAGAGGCCCCAAAAGCTTACTCCTATATGGGGCCTAGTGCTTAGCTGGGAAAGCTTCCCTTAGTTCATTTGCAGCAGAAGATGGATGTCCTCCCAAGCACTCACAAGTAGGGTGTTGGTACCAGGGGGCCGGGGAAGGGAATAGAATTTGAACGTAGGCAGTGGGATCACTCACAGAAGGCAGCGCTTCATTCCACAGGGCAACCACGGATAAGCTACCCAAACGTAGATAGCCTCCCGAGCTGCATTCATCATGACCTGGGCCTCCTCAGGCAGAGCATAAAGGTCAATACCAACCTGCCCTGGCTTGTGAATTCTGTGCCTTTTTTAAACTCTTTGGGGCAGAGCCCATCTATTTAGTCTGCATTTGTACAGTGCCTACAACGTGTCCCTAGTCCATGACTTGACCATTTAGGCATAAATCTAATACAAATAAATAAATAATAACAACAACAACAAAGCTAGAGCACCAAATTTCACACTGAGAGGCTAAGTGATTTGACCATGGTCATGCATGAAGTGTATGGCAGAGCTGATAGTTTGTATAGAGTCACACTCCACACTATAACCACAAACTATTTTCTTTTTATGGTACAGATACAAATTGCTTTTGCAGTGTGTATAAGTGTCCATTGTAAAGGCCTGGTTGCTTATGCCAATTTTTCAGCATTAGCTAGACTTTAGTCCTGTCTCACTATAGAATTCTGTTTATTTAAATTTAAAATGCATATTTGTATGCCCATCATTATTTAGCATGCTTCCTAACCTAAATTTGTCTGAGTGAAATTTTTCTGCCCATGACTGATGCTTAGTGTTCACTTCATGCCTTGATTTACTATAATAAAAATGTAGTTAATTACTATGTGCTGGTAATGTGTCATAAAAATGGCAGGTATTATTAAAAATAATGATTTAAAATAATACTCAGATCAAATACTGATGTCAGAAAGGGAAAAAAAAAAACAGCCCCATTAAACACCTGAGAAGAATCAGGCCCTTGTATCTCAGCATCAGATTTATCTTCCTTAACTACTTTGCCTTTGCATATCACATTTTATTATTTCTTAAGTATGTAAAAAACGAGGCCTACAGAAAGTGCATAGTGTCCTATTAAGTCAAATCTTTATAAAACCTTCTCCTGCTTATGGTTTTCTCTTGCAGAAACATTTAATGAGGTTTCTGTGTAGTGTATGATATGATTCATGCAGGTGGAATAGCAGAAATGGTCATTTAAATAGCTTTTGAAGGATGGAGTTCACTCTTAGGCATGCTATTTCAGAGAAAAGCAACTTTTACTATTAGATTAGTGATACCCAGCAGGAAATGGGGGGCGGAGGGGGAATCAAAGTTCTTGGCTATCTCTCCTTATCATCCTGTCCTGCTTACTTGCCACACAAAGCATTTTCTTTTCAGGAATTCAGATTCAAATAACATTAGGGCAATAAGAGACCAGCACAAGGTCAAGTGGGAGGGAGTCAGCCTTGTTTTCCATGAGTTACCTGGAATTTGATTTATGTTACTGAGAATGGATGCCCCTGTCAAATGTCTCTGGGAATTAACTACCTTGAGAGTTATAGTACAGCTTGGGGTATATCCTATCCTTCTGTGACACCCTTGGTCTTCATACAGATAATGTGTTTATTTTGCAGACATTGGTTTTTTTTTTCTTTAAATCAATTTGCTAGTAATTTGTTAGTTTAGGAAAAAATGTAGGATTTGTTCATTTCTAAATTAGCAGAGTGTTAACATTGACCCGATCTGTGGCTTACATAGATATCTTCACCAGTTTTCTGTAATTAAAATGAAATCTTGGCTTACAGCCACCCAGTATACTTATTACTCTACTATTCCCAGTCACCAGCAGTATATTCACTATGGTTGTGAGATGAAGAAAAATTACAACCATCTTATTCAACCAAACTAGTTCAAGGCCCCCTTATTGTCTTTCCCAATCCTTTCTTTTTCCTTACAGAACATCCTATAATACTCAAAGACTGAGCACTACAGTTCCTGAGGAGCTCGCCAAATCAGAAGGCCTCGGAATAAGTGGGACTATTTGTGTCCATCTCACTTGAACCAAATCATTTGCTTTTCCCCTGCTGTGGGAAAATCTGCTTGTTAAGATCCAAACTTGGGGGGATAAGTTAAAGGCAGAAGTGACTGAAGTCTAATTTGAAGTATTTAATTGAAGACAACTAGAGAAGAAGTGTATATGTATCTCCACCGGTGGTCCTTCACAATTCACTATGTCCCCAATTCAGCAGAGCAGTTAAGCACTTATGTACAACCAGCTCTGTTCAGGAAAGTACTTAGCCATGTGTATAAAACAGGGTTAAATCCATTAGCTTCAATGTTTCTTAGATGCTTCTCTGAATACACCAGTTGCCCCTTTGCCGTACCTCATACTGTCCTCGAAAGTTAGATCATCCATCATTATCACAATGGAACACATTTTCCATTGGGATGGGTGGGAGTTCGTATTTGTATTCTTTTAAAGAGATCTGGGAGCATTCTGTTCCGGTCCCTCAGTTCCCTGTTGGCATCATGGTGAAAATTTACAGTTACCTTGAGGAACATCGCACAGCTTGCTTGCTTGGTTTTTATTGGAGGGTTCAAAAAAAAAAAAAACAACACAACTTGTTGAAATAAAAAGCTTCTGATGATTTATTTGCAAACCGGATCATATTATACATTTTGTCAAGGATTCCAAACTCTTGTCTTTCACAACAAACAGCTTCTCTCCCAAAACTTGCCATTCCTCTACAGTCTTCCTAGTATTCTATGGTAATTCATTTTTATTTACGCTTCCAGGGTTCACTAAGTCTCCAGAGTCTCATTACAAAGTCAGATGCTGTGATGATGTCTTCCAGTGTCCTCATGCACTTGAATGCTTTCCAGTGTCCCAAAACATTCATCATTAGAAGGCAATCACTGAGCAGCATCTAGACCAAGTTTCTAACGTCTGACTGGCTCCCATATGCTCTCAAACGCCCTGTTTCTTCACAACTTTTTCTTACGTTAGTGGGTAGTGCTAGAGAGTTGACTAGCTCTGAAAATTATGGCATATTGTGTTATTTAAGAAAGGAAGCTGGTGGTGGCAAATTTCACACCTCTCACACATCAATCAAACCATCGATCAATGAATAAACATACATCCTATCTCTAACAAATATCATTTCCTCCTGAGTCAAACTCTGTATCAATGTTACTGGACAAATTCTAATACAGAATAGTGTTTTACTAATATATTTTTTTTAATATCCAATCGTATTTGAAACAGAAACATGGATGATTCATTTAGTCCAGTGACTTCTTCCTACCCACAGCCAATGGGAGATGTGTGACCCCCACACAATTAACCTTATTTTCTGACTTTACGCATCAACATGGGGGATTTTCACATCCAACTGGAGAGCAGATTAGGGGATGAGCTGTAAGTATTGTTAGACTTTATAATTTGCTATTTAGACCAGAAGGTAATTATGGTATTTGGGTCTTAATTCATTAAAAGGCTTAACTGAGACAGCTGGATTTTGCAACTACGATTGAGCAATGTTGTCCCCCCCTCCAGGTGAGGGGGGGGAAGGACAATTTATGAAACATTATATGAAATTTGTTCCTTTTTTTGAGTTCTAATTGCAACTGATTCCTATCAACGAAAAGCAAATGATTAAATACAGTGTTATACAGATTGGTACGATGTAATTCCATTCCTAACCAAACTTCATGCACTGGAAAGTTTGTCATAAGCCTGTTTTTTTTTTCCCCCATTTGGGATTCACTTAAGAGATACAATGATCACTCAGTTCAGAGGAATGGTGAATATTAGTACAGAGGGATTGTCAATAGACAACTATAGAGGCGAGACAGAAGCATTCTAATACAAAGTTAAATAAAGCTATTTCTAATAGTCAGGCTATGTTGTCAGAGAGGCTTCTTTTCTGTTTCCAAGTAGGAGGCCACTCTTGCTCACATCATAGTTCAAGGTGCAATATTTAAAGCTGAATTTCTGTTAGTGCTCTAAAACTCACTTTCAGTGTCAGACTGGCTTGAAACACAGCAGGCTGATTAATAGAATGGCTTGGAGTTTGTGGTGCAAAGCTGAAGATATTAAGTCAAAAGGTTCCCAAAATAAAATCAGCCATGCAAAAAATGGCCAGTTTTAAAAGTACGTAGCATAAGTTTCTCTTTAGCAAAAAAAGTTCCCTGTAGATATGAATGTTTAATAAGCCATTTAAAAAAAAAACAATGTCTCTTGAGGTGAGGGAAGTTTTGTAGAGGAAAAAGCAAAGATTGTAATGCTGCTTGTGAACCCCAGCCACTTCAAAATTAGGGTTCAGGCACTTTCGCTATGTCTACACTAGGAAAAGTTAATTCAAATTTGTTAATTCGAACTAATAAGTTCGAGTTTAGTTCAAACTAAACTTGAACTTACTAGTAGAACCCTGTAGATCCACAGGTAGCCGCTGGTGATCCATGGTTATCCACATCCGCAGATGAGGATGTGGATAACTGCAGACCCACTGCTGCAGATTGACTTATGGATGCGGATCCTATTTCTAGCTTCTCATAGTTTGATCCACTGCTGCAGCTCCTGTGCTGATCTGTGTCAGCAGCACACAGGGGACCCAGGAATTGCTCAAGCCAATCCTAACTCAGCTCTGATAGTGATCTGCCAGCCAATCAGAGTCTCAGCCTGATGCTTGGAGAGCCACTGCTGGCCTTTGATTGGCTCATTCCCCATGATTTCCCTGACTACTTCCTTTTCTTGTTTGTAGTTTGCATGCTATGTTGTCAGTCAGAGATTTCATTGGTGGGCAAGGAAATCTGATTGACAGCACACTGTGCAAACTACAAACAAGAGAAGGAAAAAGTGGGTGGGACCCATATGGGGAATGAACCAATCAAAGGCTGAAATGCTGACTGTGAGCCCAAGCTTGGCTGCAGATGCAGTTACAGATGCAGCTAAAATCTGGCATGCAGATTTCGGACTGGATCAATGCTATCACTGAGCGGATGCAAATCGGATGTGGTTCCACATTTTTGTATCTGCGCAGGGCTCAACTTATTAGTTCAAATTAACAAAGCATGGGCATCGCTGGCACTGGGTAGTCCGGGGCACATGCCCCGAACCCCAGCACCAGTGACCCGGATCTCCAGCCCAATTGGCCTGCCAGGGGGCGGGGCCTGTGGGCCGGGGGCAGGGCCTGGACCCATGCCCCGGGTCCCTCCCCCAGCCAGGGATGCCCCTGTAACAAAGTAGACTAATTTGACTTAACGTTATGTTGAATTAATCCCCTTTGCTAATTTGAACTAACTGCCCTTCATTTGAATTTATTAAATTTGAACTAAGAGTTAATCCTAGTCTACACTGTCCTTAGTTTGAACTAACTGGCAGGTCTTACTAATGTGAACTAAGCTTTCATTAGTTCAAATTAAGGAATTCCGATTGTAGACAGGTGCTAAATTAGTGCAAATTAAGCCTCCTTAAATTGAACTAACCTGCAAATGTAGACATTCCCTTTGAGATTAACAAAGTATTTAATAGTAGGCGGAACTTAAGAGGAAAAGGTGCACTGAATAATTTTCCTGTAGCACTTTTTTCTACACAGATAAAGAGGTAAAAACAGACTGAAAAAAGTACCTGCGGCAAATGAGAGATTAGAGGTAAATTCACTCTTTGGCTGTCTTCACTCCACCTCCTCTTAGGTTGCAGAATCAGCCCCCTTTATTTAAGTCCTGTCTCCATTCCAAACAGCTCAGAGATGGCCAGAACATCTATTTTTGGCACTACTACTTTCCTCACTATGATTACTTGAACATTGCCCATAGGTGTTTTAGAATCATGTTCACAGAAACTCCTTTTTGGCAACCTATGAAGGACATGCAACTCAAGGGCTATGTCTACACTACAGGGCCCAATTAAATTGACTTTATAAAGTCAGCTTAAACAAACGGGGCTTCACTAAGTCAACTTAATAAAGTTGACCTTAAGTAGACTTTATTAAGTAGACTTAAGCAAGGGGACGCATTTAAAGTTGCCATAATACAGTCGATTTTAAATGACTCCCCTGGCCTTATTCAACTTTATAAACTTGACTTGAAAGGCTCTACTACGCTAAGTCGACTTCATTACATCAACTTTAATGGGCACATCACATTAAGCCAACTTATAAAGTCAACTTAACCCTTAAAATCAACTTTAAGGGCAGGATTTATTAAGTCGATGTAAGCAAGTGCTTAAGTCCACTTAATGAACTCCAAATATGGCCAGGGAGTTGTTTAAGTTGACTTAAGCCTCCTTAAGTTGATTTAAGCCCCTAGCATGGACGTAGTCTACAATAATGGCCTTTTCTGTGAGTGAAACAACTGCTCCACACTGATCAGGTTATCTTTCTCTCTCTCCAAGCAATGATAAACCTATAACCAGCCTGAGCTGGCAACTGTTGAGACTGCTCACAAGTCATCATTATTGCTCCTATATTCTCCACAGTCATTCCAAAAAGGGCGGTAATACCTTGACATGTAAATTTCCCAACCTGTAGCCCTTTTCTACACAATGGGAGTGCTCACAGGAAGACGCCAGGCAGTCCAGCAAAAAGGGTCCTTCAACAATGAGTTGGGGACCTCAGTTCTGTTTTTGGCTCTTTCCCTGTGCAGCTCTGATCCTGCACAGGTCCCTCTACCTCTGCTTCATCCCTTGGCTATCTTGCCACTTTATGTGCTAAGCTCTTCAGTTGCAGACATTAGAGATCACTGCAGTGCAAATAATTAATCATGAGGGTGATGGGACTCATTTTTACATGTGTTATTCAGATGTCTTGTAGGCAGATGAAGGGGATGAAAAGAGCTTAGGAGAGCCCAGCTCTAGCTCATAGATGCCAGACATCAGTGTGGTTCTTATCCAGAGACTAGCACTGATATCAGTGATACCTACATGATACCATTACTATAGTGACTGCACAGCTCTCTCTTTTCAAATGTGTTTATCCTAGTAGTACCCCTGTAATATGGTAAAGTGCCACTATCCTGACTTTGCAGATTGGGACCTGAGGCACACAGGCACT
The DNA here is from genome assembly GCA_007922195.1 of Podocnemis expansa. Classification (NCBI taxonomy): domain Eukaryota; kingdom Metazoa; phylum Chordata; order Testudines; family Podocnemididae; genus Podocnemis; species Podocnemis expansa. Next base: position 6,764,420 of record ML681984.1, read on the forward strand.
AAAAGGGCACATGAGAAATCTGTGGCAGGTCTGGGAATTAAATCAACTTTCCTCTTCCGTACATCATCTGCCCTAACCACTGGATCATCCTCCCTCTCTGGAAAATAGCTGCAGTGTTACAGGTTAAAGGACGTTAGAAGATGCATCACGGATTATTTGATGGTCATTTAGACTGATGAAATCAGCCCCCTGGAGAGCATGGAAGCTTTGAGATTAAAATAAATACAAATATTGCCTTCATTATCTAGGCACAGAAAGATGCCCTGATGCTAGTATAATACTGTCCTGATACTTTATTATATGTGTACATTGCTGCCCGCTAGATGCAATCAGACTGTTCAAGCTTTATACTGCCAGCCAAAATTCTCCTTTCACTCAAACTGTATGGCCACGGCTTTTAGGAATGGGAGAATCTGAACTTCATTGTTGCTTCCACCATGAAGTTCTAAACAGTGTGGAGCAAAGTAATACCCACTATCTCTTAGGTAGTCATAGATCTGTTTCTACTGCAGAGTCAACCACCACCACAGGCATAATAAATGCAAATGTCTATAAGATGACCACTGTATCTCCCAGCCTTTCGTGAATCTAGGCTGCTACACCTCACAACACAGTCATTTGTCTCCACTGGTTCCCCAGCCTCAGAATGTAGCGTCCTCCCTAGTCTAGGACACAGGGGATCATCAATATCTTACTTTAGATCTCTGTCAATCTCTAACTTTTGTTCTCCTCCCATTTTCTCTTCACTAGTTTCTCCCTTCTTCCTGATATCCTTAAGCTATCTCAGTGTTTTTAGTGCATCCTCATACTAGCTACCATGTGCAGAACTGATATAACAACACCAGAGATGAATACACAGTGTTTCCCAGGGCTGTGTCTTTCATGAATGGCTTTTTAAAAGCAAGGTAAAAGTTCAAAAGTGCACTGTAAATAGCCAGTATATTTAAACATTAAACAAAAGAGTTATTTGCAGGGTCCCTCTCATCACAATAGTCCGTGCACAGTGTACAAATTCACATAATCACATCAAAGTGATGAAGAAGCTAAAACATCATCTTCAGGTAGACACTCCAGGGCAGAGTTAAGGCTATTTGACATTGGATGGACATACGGTGTGCTAAGGATAGTAAAACTATTCCAGTCCACATTGCCTCTCTAAGAAGCAACATTAGGGAGAACTGTGAAAGCTAAAATGTTATCCATTGTGAGAAGTCGTCTCTGGTTGATGTTTTAGACTCTAGACCGTGAGTCTGATTCTCATTTACACCAACATGGAAAAGCTTCTTTACAATGCTCTGGCACTGCTAATGCGTTTTACAGTGAGACTCAGGCCCACTATTTAAAAATGCTATTATAAGATGGTTGTGGGTTTTATTGTGGATGCTGGTCTTTTCTGTTTGTACGCGTGTTTTGCAGATAGAACAAAAGCTAAGTGAAAATACCTTCTATCTGCCCTATATGACTTTCGGCAGCAATGATTAAGGGAACCCAAACCAACATCATTTTCACCTAAAAAGCAGAAAAGCCCTAAATTGGACCAAAGAAAAGAAAAGCATGAAAAAGATGTTATGTGCACACATACAAACAAATGCACAATAAAGCTAGTCAGATGAGATGGGGCATATCACAATTTCCTACAGTGTGACTATAATGATCTGCCGACGATTTTACTCTAATGGCTTTTTTTGACATTCTTTTTCTTTTAGGTTGCTTTATGTTTGTCAGTCGCACGTGATGCTTTGCAAGAGGGAATCTGTCACATTCTGAAATAGCCCGCAAGCAACACCCATCATTTAGTCTTTGCCTTGTTAATAAGAAAAGCCTTTTTTTTTTTTCTGCATCCAGGTACCTGCAAATATGAACAAATGTTATACAGTTCCTATCTGTTTAGATTTTATAGCACACTGGCCAAACTTGTTGGGATACAGATATTAAGAGAGGTGTGTGTCTATCTACTGCATTATTTTGCTGTAGAAGAAGAAAGGAAATGACTCAATATGCAATACACACATCTTCCAGAATGTGCATATACAAAATATAAAATTTGTGGTATTAAGAGAAGCCCTAATAACTGACAACAGAAGCAAATTACAGCTCAGGTGATGATATCCTGCCTACCTCAATTTGTCCCAACATTTGAATCTGGAATTGTTCTTTCCTCTAATTACTGTTCATACTATAACATTGCTGTGCTCTGTAAACAGTTGCTGAGTTCAGTGATGGGCAAAAAGCTCTCCCATCATATGTGTTTTATAACGGCATGTCCCCAGTTGCTATAGACACATACACTATCAATAACATTGAGATGGGGCAGCTGCCTCGCATTAGGTCTGCATAGTGTTAAAAGGGCCGAGGAGTTGCAGCCAATGGGCAGCAGCAGCGACAGGCCAGTCAGGACCCAGAAGCCCTTTATAAAGGACAGAGGGAAAGCCACAGCTGGTGGTTCCTCACAGGAACCTGAGCAGAAAGGTTGGCTGCCCAGTTGGCTGGAGGGGTCAACATCTAGGAGAGTGTGGTGGTTAACTGCTGGGACTCTGTGGGAGCCAGGGCCTTGATATAAGGTCTGACCAGGTACTGGGCTGTGGAGATTGCTTGAAAGGAAGAGGTGGTGTAGAGGTAGCTGCACATAGAGTCCCTGAGCTAGGGCCCAGAGAAGTGGGTGGGTCTTGGTCCCTCCCTGCCACCCCCAGACCGCCAGCAGAGTAGTGGTAAAATTGTGGTGGCCAGGGACTGGAGATGGGACAACACCAGGAGGTGCCTGTCTGGTGGGGAGTGCTACCATCCTGTCACATGCATACACAATCAAAGGCGAGTGCTTTGAGTTTTGTGGATAAATGCTGTAACAGATATGCAAAGTGAAAATTATTTATGTACTTTTTATGCTATGGTAATTTAGTGCTTATAAAAGATGACAGACCTCTGGAAAGCTCACAGAAGAGGAAGAGTGCAGGGAGGGGCAGAGGAAACTTAGCCAGATAGAAACACTGCCACACGACCAGTTCAGATCTCCGATTTAAAGAAAGCCATCAGAAATGTTTCAGAGAAGATTCTTGGCTATGAATCTCAACGGCAGAGACCATTTTTACAACTACTTCATAAAGAGCATGGATTGTCATCAGAAGCAATGGTAAGAGATCTTTGGAATGCACTGAGCCAAACCCAGCAATGATTTACACGTCACAGCTACGCTTAATACAACAGCAGCTACAGACCCCAATTAAATCCAAGCCCTGGATATATTTGGATTGCAAACTCTTCAGGATAAGGACTTTTTCAAGACAAATAGGATTTAAAAAAAGAGGTACAGAAAAGCTAAAGGGCTTGCCTAATGTTATATAGCAGCTTAGTGGCTGAACTGGGACCCGCACCTTATCTCCTAACTTCTAGTCCAGCTCCAAAACCGCTAACCCACAATGCTTTCTAAGTGACTTTATTGACTAAAAGGAGAAGGAATGACTAGTGCGCGATTTTTACTCCATATTCATGTTGGTTTGCCATCTGAGCTTTCAGTGTTTGGACATCTTGTGTCTTCCGCCAGATGCTGTCAGAACAAAGGCTAAGAAATGAATGGACAAAGACTTAACCTTCGACATAATCCCTTCTGATAACAGCTGCAGCACAGTGGTGGGGAGCAGCATGAAAGTGTCTGCATGCCATCATACTGGTGATGTTTTCAGTTTGCAGGGTGGCCAATCAGCCCCTTAAAATACCATGATGGCAGTAATGTCAGTGCCGTTTGATAGCAATTTAGAGGAGATAGACCCGCATCCATAAGGAATTGGACCAAGGTCACCAAACTATTTCATTCGTCCCATTACCAGACTTCAGGTGGTATGGGTTTTTGGACACCACCTACCAGAGCTATGGTGTTCCATAGAATGGCAGTTAAACAGCAGATGGAGTGGCCATGAGATACTGAACATCTTATAGTCCAAAGCAAAAATCATTTCACTCCTCCGCTTTCCACACACCCTTACTCTTCAGGGTCAAGTGCTCTTTGTCAACCCCTAGACAGACAGACAGACAGACACACAAAGGCTTAACATTGACATGGTTTACTCTTTCATGGTAAATGCAAGGGCTTCAAGATTTTTTTTTACTTCAAAGAAGGGATTCATTTCATTGAGGAACACTGAATGCATATCTCCCTGCATTTATATTGAATTGGTTGCCCACACTTGTATAAATTAGGCTTTTTTGCAGCACTCCAATTGAGCATTAATGTATGTTAGGTGAATGTAAGACCAGGATAAATAGATAAGTAGGAGAAAAAAACCCTCTTTTCCACTTGGTACTATACTTCTATAATGTACAAAGGCAACAGGTCAGAACGTTAGTTGTCGGTGGCAGGAAGGACATGAAATAGGCAAGTCCTGTTCTGGTAACACCAAACGAGCATGAGAGAAAGGCATTGTTTATTAGTCTTGGCAAAGAAACTTGTTTCCTGAAAAAAAAAATCCATTTATAATGAAGGGGAGAAAATAAGGAGAAAAATGTGAAAATTTCCACCCACGCTCACAAATACATTCATCTCTTTAAAACATCTTCATGCATTAGGCCAGCTGAGGAAACAGGAAAATGAAGAGAAAAAAAGTGTAATCTCCAGCTTTACAAAATTGTTTATGCAAGACGCTTAAGCTGATGAGGCTATCTGGCACATACGATGATTTCATAATGATAATTTTTGCCTATTTAATAATGACGCTAAAGAGGCAGGAAAGAAGCAGCAATTCAGCTCTTTGAGAAATATTTAAAAGAAGTCTTTTTTATATTTTGAAAATGTTTTCTACTGGTGTTAGCATTGTGCCAGAAACTATGGAGGTAGGGTGAAGTCTCCATCCAGTGAGCCAGTACATGGACCGCACATCACTTACATCACACTTAACCACTGGCTTGAGGGCTTTTGTGTAGCAGAGCCCACCCTGTGGTGACTGTCAGCTTTGTGATGTGAGCTTGAGTTACAAATTTAGATCTGACATCTTCCAATGAACGGGGCCTTGTAAAGGGTCAGATTCAGAGCTTTCTTTACATCCAGGAGACTCCTTGAGTCCACAGAGTTCAGCTCCACATTACAACACAAACATCTTCAAAGGGCGGGGAGGTGGATGTCTAGGATGTTGCAAGAAGATGACAAATGTCATGTCCTGTGGCGCCCAGACTTGGGCCCATGCTGTTGGGCATATGCATGGCCTGCATTGCTTCTTTGGCTGTGGGGAGCCTCTGAGTCTGGGTCCCATGGGTCAAATGCTTCTAGCAAGCACTTATTTCTAGGCTTCCTTCTTATTCCAGATCTGTCATTTGGAGTTAGCAGCCTACCTGGCTGTGTTTGCTGGTTCAGGTCCTTATTCATCACTTACTCAGTGGGAGTTTTGCCTTTCTAAAGAATGAGCAATGGCTCCATCGTTTGTCTCTGTCACAGGTGTGGCTGCCCTATCACTTCACCTTCTTAAGGACATGGACATGCAGGCACTTTCTGCCTCAGTTTAGAAAGCACAGCAACCACTTTGAAGCTTGGCTTCAATGCTGAAACAGCTGAACTATAGACAAACTCAGAATTCATCTGTTCTTATCTTTAAACTAACAAATAGGAAAGATAACTGCTCAGTTGCAGCTCTTCAAGCCATGGTGACGTCCTGGACCATACTAACTGGCTCTTCTTTTGAGAGGAAGCAGGAAAGCTTTCTTTACTGGCTTGTTGGCTCCTAATTAGTCATTGTCTCCTTCTGGACTTTCTAAGCCTCTGAAGGGAATCTTGTTGGACGTCCATCCTGAATGGGTTTTTAAGAAGAGAGGATGTTAAGGTAGCCAGACCTCCTTCTGGGAGCACAAAGAACATGATAGATCCTGACACAGTCATAGGCTGCCTAAAATAGAGTTTCTCAGTGAAAAAATATCCTTTTATAAACTTCTTTGTGGAGACCCTTCCAAGATCATCCCCTAGCATCAAACAACATGTCCTGCAGTGCCTCTTCAAGGAGACCTGCACCCAGCCTGAGCACTTAGTAATTGGAATGATTACAAAAGAGTGACACATTTGAGACCTAGCTGTAGTAGAAAGTAAGAGCCTGAAACATGAGGCCTAGGATAGCAGGCCAGAAATAAGGCCTGACGCCTAATATAACAGGCTGGACATGAGGCCTGAGCTAAAGTAAGGGTCAGATCTCTTATGAAGCAAAGATAGCAGATGTCAGTGTGTGACAGGTTGTCCAGTGTGGTGCTGTGACCCCCGATTCCCACTCCTGAACCCTGATTCACCCCATTTTGTCAAGTAACCACTCACTTCTGAATCAGTCCACTCTGTCCTCTGGAGTACCCAAACAGTGGGTATATGCCCTCTGGCTACTCGAGGACAATCCCCCAGCAAGGATACCTGGCCCCAGACACCACCATGGGGGCCAGTGTCTACAGAGATGTGCCCCACTGCCAACCACCATACACTCAAGTCCACCCACTTAACAAAGAAATGGATTGTGCCCAGCCTTCTTCACTCACACTCTCTAAAGATCACACAGCTTTGGATAAAACAATTATAAATTTATTGATCAGATTATAATTCTGAGCAGGTATGTCCACACGTAGGCTTTAAAGCAAAACAATCATCCTTGTTTTGTTCTCAAAAAAACTTAGGTCCACATGAAGTTTTGTTGTTTCTATATGACAAGCTTCGTCATATCAAAACAACAAAACTTAAATCGAGACACTAAAACCTGGTAAGTAATCGAAACAGCTGTTGAAGCAAAACGGTTGTTTTGAAACAACCCCACTGGAATATGTTGGTTTGAAATAACATTTTGCATTGATGGCTTGACCTCCTTCCAGAGTGTGGTGCACCCTAGGAGGAAAGGCCTACCCCCTTAGCACCCTGCCCAGGGCAGGAGGGTGCGGGGGGACAGGAAATGGATCTGGTAGCCCGCTTCCCCAGCGGGAAATGGAGGTCAGGGCACCCCTCTTCCCCATGGCCCCCCAGTTGTGGAGGAAGGGATCTGTGGCACCCCTCTTCCCCGCCCCTGGCCGGATGGCAGGGGGGATCAGGGGTGCCCTCTTCCCTGCCACTGACTGGGCAGTGGGGCAGAAATCAGGGGTCCCTGCATCCCCGCCGCTGGCTGGGTGGTGGAATAGGGATCAGGACACCCCACTCCCTGCCGCTGGTGGGGTGGCAGGGAAGGGATTGGGGGCACCCTTCTTTCCCGCTGCTGGTCGGGAGGCAAGGCAGGGATTGGGGGTGCCCTTCTTCCTCACTGTTGGCCAGGAGGAAGGGCAGGGATCAGGGCACCCCTTTTCCCTGCCGCCAGGGCAGAGATCAAGGGTTCCCGGCATCTCCGCCGCATCCCGGGCAGCAGGGGCAGGGATCTCAGGACAGCCAGTGCAGGGGATTGTGTGACAACATAGCCTGGCCAGGGGGCCATGTTGCCACACCTCCCAGGGTGCCCCTCTCCTAGATCAAACTAGCAAGACCTTCTCCATACATGCTAGTTCGATTTGTTGGGACCTGGTAAATAGATTTAATTTAAATCAATTTCATGGTTGTTATATCGATTTAGCTTGAATCACTTCAAGCTAAATCGATTTAACTCCCTGCATGTGGACATAGCCAGTTAGAATATGGTCAATTGTGGCAGAATCACAATATAAAAGAGTCAGGAGAGACCACAAGAAAATAAAAGGTGAAACATGCATACTAACCCATCATCTCTACTTAAATTGACCTTATAATACAAGTTTACACTCAAGGTGTTTGGCTGTCAGATGTTTGCACAGCCAGTCTCTGCCTGAGAGGAGGCTGGGCCAACACCTTGCTTAGAATCCTAGTCTCATAGGGTTGGAAAGGACCTCATGAAGTCATCTAGTCCAACCCGCTGCTAGAAGCAGGACCACTCTCACTAAATCATCCAGCCAGGGGATTGTCTAACTGGACTTTAAATATCTCCAAAGATGGAGATTCCACCACCTCACTAGGTAACCCATTCCAGTGCTTCACCACTCTCCTCGTCAGAACGTTTTTCCTCATATCCAGCCTCAACCTCCAAAGCTGCAACTTGAAATCCTTGCTTCTTGTTCTGTCCTCTGTTACTGCTAAGAACAGCCTAGCTCCCTCCTCTCTGGAGCACCCCTTCAAGTAGTTGAAGGTTGCTATCAAATCCCCAATCAGTCTTCTCTTCTGCAGGCTAAATAAGCCTAGGTCCTTCAGTCTCTCCTCATAAATCACTTTTTATCTTAGTGTCTCTATCTGTAATATGGGGACAATAATATTTAACTACCTCCCAGCAGAGTTTTGAGAATTAGAGTCTGCATACTCTTTGAACATACTTACTTTTGTTGATTCTGTTTCATCATCTGAGATTCATTCAGTTACATTTAAATTACTTCCCTTCTGTGTCTGAAAATACTAATTCAAAAGGTAGATTACCTTTGTTTTGAGTTTACCAAATAAATATTTATATTCACCATGAGGTAGCTGACACTTACAGTCTGGTTTACATTTAAAACATACTGTACTTACAAAACTGTAGTAGCTTCACAACGGATCAGTAACTCAAGCATTCAGGGCCCGTCTGGCCAGATGATGTATTTTACAAAAGGCTTATGCTTAAATCTGCTACTCAAACTTGTCATCCAAGAACCCCAAAATGCCTGCTGGCAAGAGGGTTACAAGAATTTCATGATCATGGTATGTACGTTATGGTTTACAAAAACGTGTCATGTAAGAATTTAAATGAAGGCCTGGATCATGCTAATCATTAATATCATTGTGAAACATATGTACAGATACCTTGTAAAAAGTTATGTTGGAATAATGCAAATATATTCCAGACGAATGATCAAAGTAAGCTTGACACAGAGGCAGGATTCTACCAGGTGCATATTAACCTATCTCCATTCACATGTATATTAAGCACTTCAAGCTAACATAATGAAAGTCCCATTTACATGGAAAGTCACCAAAACACTAGAAACTGAACCACAGGGGTTAGTCTTGCTCCTGGCAGCAGACAAATGAGCTTTGAGAACTATAGGAGGAAGGCAAAAAGACATCCCTTTTATGCGGCACCTAGGATGTAATTGAGTGGTGTGATTACATTAATGAAAACAAGCTCTCAGTCAAGGCTTTGTTGAAATGCCTGCAAAGGACGTTTGGGGAGAGAGAAACTTCTTTGGCATTTTACTTAGTCTGTTAAAATTAAGTTTAGTCTCTAAGAAGCATGCAATGTTTTTTTGTTCTTCTTCTTGATCTTGTTCTTGTTTGGCTAATAGTTAACACACACGCCATCTTTTTCCATTACTCGCTGTTTCTTACATTTTGATCTTTGATAATAAAATTTGCATTTTTTCATGATAAATATAAATCAGAAAGAAATATATCTCGAAATACAAATGCAATGTGGCAATATGATTTTTTTCCTACATTTTTCAAATTTTGTTTTCTGTTGCCCTCTTGTCTTGCATTCACAGTAGCAGTCAACAGGTACTAAGCAATTGACTTGAATTTCTAAAAAGAACTAGAGGAAGAATTAAGCAAAGTGGAATGTGTTATCCAGAATGAAATTTGCTCATGATATAGGCACCGACATTCTTAATTTTCTTATGCACGCACTTAGCTTTAAGCACTTCAGTTATTCAAGATGGTAAGAGTACTCATATGCTTAAAGTTAAGGTTTAATTAAAGGATAAAGCCAAAGAAAGAAGGAATTCCAACCTTATTGGTGAGTCAGAAGGCAGGCCAAATTCTTGACGAGTATCAAATCATTTACACTCAGTCACTGGGAAATAATTGCAAGACACAGATAATAATGATCATCTCCTCAAAGAGATTCTTCTCTGGTAAATCCTCACAGCTTTTAAACCCAATGGAAACCTTTGAAATAAAATGGGCCCCAGCACAGTATAATTTAGGGCCATGTGGATAGATCTTTACTCTTTTGCAACCAGAGTAAGGTTTAAAATAAAATTAAAAATCAAACACTCAAGGAACAAGTTTCTGCATAATTTGAAATTGATACTTATAACAAAACCTTTGTTTTAAAGGAAGCTAGCTAATTTAGCAAGAAATGATAATATGTGTAGATAGGCACTATATGATGAGGGTCATGAAATCCCTGTATGATGATATGATTAAGAGCTCGTTCTATTTACCTTAACAAAGGTAAGGTTAAGGGATGACTTGATTACAGCCTATAGGTATCCTGTATGGGGATGAAAATTTGACAATGAGCTCTTTCAGTGAGCAGAGAAAGGTATAATAGATCCCAATGACTGGCAGTAAGAATAGACAAAGTTGGTCTGGAAATATGGCATAATTTTTTTCACCAGTGAGAATAAGTAACCATTAGAACAATTTACCAACGTTATGGCGAATTCACCATTGCTAGCAATTTTGAAATCTAGGTTACATTTGTTTTTTTCTGAATGATATTGTGATGGATTCACAGCTCTCTCTGCTGGACTGGCACCTCCTGCTGGTTGTCTGGAGATCAGCTCGAGCAGATGTCCATAGCCACATCTGCGCACCATCACACTCCCACCGCAGCTGGCTGTTGTTCTTCGCACACCTGTTAGGATCTGCAGTGTCCTTTTTCAAGGAACACCAGCATTTTAGATCCCAGCATTTCTAATAAGATGTTCATTTGTCAGGAGAGATGCCTCCTTAAAGAAGCTAAATTTGGCTAGTGGAATCCAGAAAGAGATTCACAGGAAACTGGTTAGTTTCGGAGCATTTAGAGTGGGACATGATATTTAACTGGAACTCCTAGACCATGATGGTAGCTGGTACTACAGAAAAGACTAGATAAAAGGAGAACATTAAAAAAGAATGAAAGTTAAAAAGTGTGTATTTATTAACCATATCACAGATGTTTACTGTTACCTAGTACTGGGTACCCAAGGTATTTATAAGGTCCAAAGGAGTAACCATGTTAGTTTAGTTCAGCAAAACAAAGAAAGAGTCCGGCGGTAGTTAAAAGATTAACATATTTATTTATCAAATGAGTTTTTGTGGAAGAAAGTCTACTTCATCAGCCTCTTGAAGATGGGAAACTTACATATTGTAATGTAAGAATGTAAGTTTCCCATCTTCAAGCATCTGACAGTGGGATTTTCCCCCATGAAAGCTCATGAGATAAATAAATATGTTACTCTTTTAAGTGCTACCACACAAGATATTTACTGATACGCAAACATGTTTAAAGATACTTTGTCAGCTTCCATACTCTCTTATTTATCTCTGTCGAGGATCAAGTTTCTCAGTGACTGCAGACAGCAGCTAGGAAATCTGCAGTTGTACTCTGAATAATCTGTCTTTTTAGAAAATATTCACAGGAAAACACCAGCCATGACATCAGATCTGAATGCATCAGCATAGCATCTTGTTTTTAGATTTTAATTTCTTATACAAGGGTGCTGCATTTTTGTGCACCAGGAAGCATCCTCTGAACCAAGAGTAACAGAATCTGATATTTCTATGGTGTCTTTCAAGCCAGGGTGCCCTGCTCATTCTGTATAGGAGTCACACCCACTAGAAAAATATAGCTATCCCAGCCATGTAATACAGTAAGTTTTAAACAAACCTGAATATTACTAGTATTAATGTAGGACAGAAGGGTAATAATATTGCATCTAACTGTGGCTGCAGACCGGGTTTAGGTGGCAGGTCTGTGGTTATTTGCACACATTCCCTAGAAGCATGGTTATTTCTGGCTCAGAGCACCTGCAGCTCCCACAGACTCCAGACAATGATGTTCAACATGTCTAGAAATCAAGCCTTAAGTGTCCACATTCAGGACACACACAGTACAATAAAACCCTTCTCTTTTGTTGTGGGCAGAGTATTTTCTGCACAATAGATTGGAAAGGGCCAAACTGCTCTATCCAGCACACAAGGCAAGAAATGAAATGAGCTCCACAGGTTGCAATCCATTTAGCTAGCTGCTCTAAACATCATCAGCCAGCCTCTTTTAAGTACAAAGCTAGAGATCTATCTAGCTGTCTCTCAATCTGCCAGGAGGCAACATCCCTTTGGGATTTGACTTGATGTTTATGATGAGTTTGTAGCCAGATGAAAAATCAGTCCGAAATTGGTGTCAAGCTCCCTGGATTGAAATACTGTGCAGTCAGCTCTTAAGGAAGAGAAGACATTGAGTTTCAAAAGGGTAGCCATGTTAGTCTAGTTCAGAAAACAAACGAACAAACAACAAACAAGGAGTCCTGTGGTGTTTTTAAAGACTAACAAATTTATTTATCACATGAACTTTGGTGGATGAAAATCCCACTTCATCAGATGCTCAAAGATATCTTCAAGTATCTGATGCAGTGGGATTTTTTCCCACCAAAGCTCAGGGGATAAATTTGTTAGTCTTGCAAAATGCCACAAGACTCCTTGTTGAGTGTTGCACTATGCTTGCAACTCTGTGCCTCCAGTGCACCCAGAGAGGAATTAATTTTCTCTGCTCAATGGATTTCAGTCACAAACAAACTTGTGGACTGTGAGCTGGAAACTCAGGGTTCTGGAGGTGGACTAAGGAAGGTGCAAGGGTACAAGACAATGGGTTGAGCAATCATGGAGCACAGCTTCATGACATGCAGGGGAGTCTGATCTTTCCACAGAGTCCCTGTCCTATGCAGTCTGTGTCTTAAAAATCATGTATTTGTTTGTGCATGGAAGCGGGTGGGATTTGCACCTTGGGAGTCAGAATCAATTAGTTGTTGATAACATCACTTGCATGAGAGGATGTCCATGTCTAGGACCTGGCAGTGCCTCAGGGAGGGAGACTCAAACAATAGCTCTGATTCGGATGTTCAACATGCCCTGTCAGGCTAAAAAAGCAGGATGGATATTCCCAATCTAAGTAAAGACTTCATAAACTTTAAGGCCAGAAGTGGCCATTGTAATAATCTAGTCTCACTTCCTGACCATTGCAGACCATAAATCCTCACCTACCCACTCCTGTAATAGACCCCTAACCTCTGACTAAATTACTGAAATCTTCAAATCATGATTTGAAGACTTTAAGTAACAGAGACACTACCATTTACTCTAGTGTAAATCTGCAGGTGACCCATGCCCCATGCTACAGAGGAAGGCAAAAGACCAAACCAAAGAAAATGCAAAATAAAAACAAAAACTCAAGGACACAAAAACAAACAGGGTCTCTGCCAACCTGACCAGGGGAGAAAATTCCTTCCCCAGTCCAGACAAGGTGATCAGTTAGACCTTGAGCAAATGGCTAAATTTGCACTCTCTCAGGACACTGTCTGTGGCCCATATCCTTCAGCTAATTAAGAGATTGCTAAAAGTATGATTATACAAAAGTGTGAAAGGATTGGCTACAGTGGCAAAGGAATGCTTTACAATTTAAAGGGACTCCAGTTACACTTGGTGGGGGCTTAAAAAGCAGCTCCGACCAAAAATTGCGTCCTGCCTTCCCAGACATTACAGCTCTGTTTGGAAATTTCCTTCCTAAATCTTTAATGATGGCAGAATGTGGTTTGAAAAACAGCTGGAGGACACTGATCTACACATTCCAATTTGTTTAGCTTTAAAACATGCATAAAGGATTAAATGCTGCTTAACAGTTTGTCTGCTTCATCCCTCTGCTCTGCTACGGCAACAATCCATGTCAGAAAGTGCCCTTGGGGGCCTTTTAAATAATAAATAGGTTCCTTTGGAGAATGTCGGGGTTTTTTTTAAAGAAAAATTAATATTAATTAGAGGATACAATGGTAATTATGCCTACATCATAAATATGTCATGCTGCTCATTTCTCCCTTGTCGATGGCACTTGACCTGCCTAACAATGGTTGCTAATACTAGAGAGAGCTGTACCATGGGCTGCGGAATGACATCAGATTAAATTAAATGTTCATGCATTTATGTATCATTACAAAGAGACACAAATGCATTTATAAGAGATGAATGATTTATCAGGAAGTCGTTTTGAAGTCTTTTTGTCATATGTGGCTAATATGGTGAACAAGTCACTTCATTGATTCCACTCCAAGAACCTGGCTCATCTGTCATTATGAAGGAACTGCTAAAAGAAAATCAGAATTATAAAGTGTTTTTTTTTTTTTCCATCAGCACTGGTTAGTGTATCTCTATTGCCATAAATGATTTGTTAAGGAAAAAAAATAATGCCAGCCCCAACTATCAGACAAAAGCTGACATTTGTGTATCTGAAATAACACACTACTTTTGGGCGAAGTCCCAGAAGACTGGAGAAGGCAAGCTTTATAGGTATCTTTAAAAAGGGCAACCAAAGGGACCCTGGTTATTATAGATCAGTGAGCCTCAATGCCACACCTAGAAAGATATTGGCACAAATTATTAAATAATCAGTCTGAAAGCACCTAGAGGATAACAGAGTTATAAAGAATAGTCAGCATGGACTTATCCAGGACAAATCGTATCAAACCACCTTTCCTTTTTTTTTTTGATATGGCTACTGCTGGAGCAGATGGTGGGGGAAAGAGCTGACACGCTGTATCTTGGTTTTAGTAAGGCTTTTGATGCGGTCCCACATGACGGTCTCACATGCAAAGTAGGGAAATGCAGTCTGCATTTAATTACTGTAAAATGGGTGCATAACTGGTTGAAAGGCCATACTCAAAAAGTAGTTTCAATGTATTGCTTTCAAACTAGAGGCTGTATCTAGTAGGGTCCTTAAAAAATAAATCCCGGGTATGGAACAATTCAATATTTTCATTAATGACTTGGATAATAGAGTGGAAAATGTGCTTATAAAATTTGTAGGTGACACCAAGCTGGGAAGGGTTGCAAATACTTGTGAAGTCAAGAGTAGAATTCAAAATGAGCTTGACAAGTGAGTTTGAATCAAGCAAAATTAAATTCAATGAAGATATATGCAGAGTGCTTCACTTAGGAAGGAAAATCAAATGCACAACAACAAAATGGAGAATAACTCACTAGGCAATCATACTGTTGGAAAGGTTCTGGGGGTTATAGTGGATCTGAAAATGAGCATTTGCCTACAATGTGATGCAGCTGTTAGGAACCTAAATATCGTTCTGGGCTGTACTAACAGGAGGATTGCACTACAATACTCAAGGTAATAGTTTCACTCTCTGAGCTAGTGGTGAAGTGTCAGCTGGAGTGCTGTGGTCAATTTGGGGTGTCAGATGTTAGAAAAGATGGGGCAAATTGGTGAGAATCCAGAGGACAGCAACAAAAATGATATGAAGGTTTGGAAAACCTAACCTAGGAGGAAAAATTAATGAAAACCTTGAATATTTAGCCTTGGGAAAAGGAGACTGAGTGAGAATCGGATAACATGCTTCAAAGATGTTAAATGTTTTTAAAAAGAAGACTATGATCAATTGTTCTTCATGTGCCGGGGCAAGAAACAGGCAAGAAATAACGGGTTGAATCTTCAACAAGGAAGATTTAGGTTGGAAATTAGGAAAATTTTTCTAACTCTAAGGGTAATTAAGCTCTGGAGCAGACTTCCAAGAAAATGTGGAAACCCATTGCTGGAGCTTATAAAAAACAGGCTGGACAAATACCTGTCAGAGATAGTTCAGGTTAACTTGGGCCAGCCACAATGCATGGGGACTGTACTTAATGACTTCTTGATGTCCCTTGCACGCCTACATTTCTATAATTTCTTACCCACCTCATCCTTGATGGCCGTTTCTGCCATGGAAGGGCATACTGTGGAGACAAAGCTAAGCAAGTTATTTGCCACTCATCTCATTAATGGTAACCTTGTGCTTCCTGAGTTTTATCATACTTCTTTTCACCTACTGGTGGCTAAGTTTCTACAACCACTCCTCTCTCATATGCTTGCCATAACAATCTCCCAACTACAGAACCTCAGGGCTGGGCTATTGTAATATATTCTTGCTGAGGCTATGCCTGGGAATCACTTGGAAATGTCAACTAGTGTTGAATGAAAAGGATCATTCACTGAGTGAAGATAGCCATTATGAACACATGACACAAGCACACCTTGCTCTGCAGTAACCACTTGTTCAGTTCAATGTACAGTTCGACTGGGGACTCAACTACCAAGTCACCTGGACTAAGTTGTGATCACACCTCCTCTTGTCTGTTCGTTACAATCTCTCTGTGTCTGTCCACCAGATAGAAACCTCAGGGTGGATGGCATGGTGTCCTTAATGGAGGGACATCATCTGTTGAATTTGCTTAGTCTTGTTGTCCACCAAAGCCTTGCTGTCTGGGTGCTCAGTTTAGCACAAGACCCATCTATTCAGGTAGAGTCCTCACCAACATATAATTTTAACTGAAAGAAGTAGGAGTTCTCTCAGTAAGTCTTATAAGTTGTCCAATGCATTCATTGTGTGTTCAAGTTCTTATCAGTTTCTTCCAGTTCTTCCTTTCTTTGAATCTTCAGTTCTTGATGGTGCATTATTCTTGTAAGTATCAGTGTCTTATAATCGTGTATTACCTATGAATTGCATCCTTGCATTAAAAAAAAATCATTGAGTTTTTCTGCAGTGTCCTTGTCCTTCTAATTGCTCCCTTTTCTTCTTGGCCCAAGGCTTTCTTTGCAGACTTCTTGCTTCCGTTTATGCTTTATGAAAAGGATTATGTGGGAACTTCATGTCTCCTGTCAGAAGGAGGTCACTCTAAACTAGTCGCCCTACCCCACTGTCCACAACTTACTCTTTAGTCATACTGAAGTTGCCTCTTTTTCTCCATTAAAACAGTGTTACAGCAGTCCAAGGACTCTGTAACCCTTAGGTAGGTTGTTTTGCTGGAAAACTGCTCTCCAGTCTATAAAGTTTGAGTGTTTTTTCCCCTGTTTCACATGCTAGGCTCCAGAACTGAGCACTTGTACAAACATCTTCTTACCTTTGGTGTCTCAAAACTGGCTGTCACCACCAAACTGTAAAATAAGATCAGTTTTCATGTTAGGTTAATATGTAATTTATCCCAGTGAAGGCAGGCTGGAGAAATAGTTCCTTACTCTGTAGTAGTAGCAGCTTGATAAGATATTTCACTGAATCACTTAACAACTGAATCACTTCATCTCTCTAAGTAGTTGCAGTGACCTTACATTCCCATAGTTGCATTATCAATTCTCTATTTTAAGAAGACATTATTTTTCTTCTTAAGAAAAGTCCTGCGCAAGTATGATGGTAAAAGCAGATTGCACAAATCAACCAAACAACACCATCAACCACTAAAGGGGTATTACAGAAAATAGAAGTGCATAGTCAATACATTTTCTATTGCTATTATTGTTCTTATTGTATTAATTATTTATTCTATAGCACCATACTTACATAGTCAGTGCATCAGATGTTACAGATGAATAAATGACAAATCCTTTTTTAAAGATTTAACATGCCTAATCCTGAAAGCATGAGAGAGAGAAGAATGATTTAGTTCTGTTTTTCAAGTCTGTTGAAATTCCCACTCATTTCTTGAAAAAGAGGCAACCCTTTTCCCGTACAATGAGTACGATTATAACTGCTGGAGCTACAACTAGGTAGGATTATATATTTCATATTATTTATATTTTTATGCCTATACGTGTCTAGCACTCAACACAAGAATTTGTATGGTCTTTTGGATAAAATAGGTTAGAGACAAGGAAGGACCTAGGTCAAACTAAAATAAATAAATAAATAAAATGTCCCATGCCTACCTTAAAACAAGGGTTATTAGACCTTCCTGCATCTCAGTTAATCCATGTGTAGAAGTGAGTGGAGCCTTGTTGAAAACCAAATGGCATATCTTGGAGGCTCTTAACTAAAATAAATTTTGGCTAAAATTAATACCATTTTGGATAAGTCCCTGTCCCAAGATAGGTAAATTGGTGGAGTCGCTGACTTCCAATTAAGACTATAAAAGGATGTGACTCTATGAATTTATCCTTTTAAGGCAACTGTGAGGTTAACTGGTATTGTTTACTTATCCTAAATAGAGATTAAATAACTTTTCTAAGGTCAGAACAGAAGCTTGCAGAAGAGCAAGGAGTTGAAACCAGCTCCTATAACCCAGTGCCTTAACCACAAGGCTATCCTTCATCTGAGTAGCCTGAGAAACAGAGGACATACCTTTAAACATTTGTGTGGTGGCTGGAAAAGCAGGAGAGCTTATAATTTGCTACCAAATATGAGTTTATCATTTTTAATAACAACACGTCTGCTGGTTCCTCTTTCACTGAAAACATGATAGTTGTCATTTCCTGCATTCAGTTTCATTTGAATACTCCATACATCCAGGATAATAGTTGCCTAATCTCACTTGATTCAGGATGTATGCATATAACTAAGATAAGTGAGAAATATAAGCAGTCTGACAGTTCTCTCTTCCCTTTCCCTTATTGCAGTGGGTTAGGTGGGAATAGCTTGTAATAATTCTGAATTAATTACTCTGGTGCTGTTCCTTCTTATCTCAAGTTGTGCTACAGTTTTAAGTCAACATAAATTACACCACTCAGCATTGTGAATTAGTTGTCCCCCCCCAAGTGACTTAATTTTGGTTGACTTAACTGCTGGTGTAGACAGCATTACATCGGTGGTAGAGCTTTTTGCGCCAACATAGCTACCACTGCTTGCATGGACTGGAATAATTAAGCTGATAGAAGAGCTCCCTCCATTGGCTTAGAGGAGTTATATTAGTGATCTTACACTGATGAACTGCTCTCTAGCAGAGCCATAGCCACAAAAGCTCTTTAGGATAATTCTGAAAAATAAAACACCCATTAAAAAGTGTGTGTGGGGGGGACAGACAATAATACCCTTCTTTTCTCTGAATTCTGACATCTTTCATGGAGTACAAGTACTACTTGTGGAGAAAGGCACTAGTCAACATGAGTAAAGGGATAGGGATCTGGCCCTAAAGGTATAATGATTCAAGTTTTAACACAAAGGGTGATGAACAATCCAACTACACAGAAAGTGGTTGACTGTTCACTTCTTACAACCTCAGCCACTTGGTCAGTGGTTTTGACTCAACCAAATATGCATTCACATCAACATACACCAAAAAAGAGACCACTTAGCAATTACAACCAAGTGGTTGAGCACTGAACGGGCCACTGCAACTGATTTACCCACTTATTTGTTTTGATTCCTCCAGCATTGCTAGAGGGTTGATGGTGGACTTGGTAGAGGTTTGATGACAGAACTAGGAGCAATGGTCACAAGTTGCAGAGGAGCAGTTCTATGCTGAATATTAGGGGGGAAAAAAAACTTTTTCACTAGCAAGAGGGTGAAGCACTGGAATGGGTTACACAGGGAGGTACCCAGAATCTTCATCCTTATAAGGTTTTAAGCTATGGCTTGACAAGTTCCTAGCTGAGATGGTTGATGGTTGGTCCTGCTTTGAGCAGGTGGTTGGACTAGATAACCTCTGGTGGTTCCTTCCCACCCTTATCTCCTCTGAGTCCATACAAATCTATAAAACCATCAAACCTTCCTCCTTCAAATCCCTGACTCTTCTCCAACTCTCACAAAAGACTCAGCAACTGGCAGGCAATTCCCTCTCATGCTGACCATTTATGCCTTGATACCTTGCCCTCTCCTCATCTGTTTGTTATATTAGTCTGCTGTCCCTTCATCAGAGACTTAAACCATAAGCTCTTCAAGTGCTGTCTTTTTGTTTTGTGTTTGTACAGTGGCTAACACAATGGGGCTTGTGTGTCTACGTGCTACCATAGCATAGATAATAAGAACAGAAAAATGGTAGAATGGGGGAATTTTGCACTACCACTGTCCTTATTCTTCCTTTGCTGTGAGAAGAGGTATTCAATAATCAGAGGTGTCAGTTCGACACCTTTATTTAGCACTAGCTTCTTTAGTCAAGGAGAGACTTTCTATTCACAGATGTGTTAAGATAGAGCTCTAAATTCACATAAAACTAAAATATAAATGTGTTTTTTCCCCAAAAATGATTCCAGTGTACTAAATATAGATACACAAACAACAACAAAAACTAAACAAAACACCACAGCTGAATAAAGATAGCAACACAGAGATGGTGCAAAGCAGCTAAATATTTAGCAAGCTCTAAGACAGCTTGTACTCATGCAGTTTCTGTTACATCCTAGTGCCAACTAATATCTTTCCATAACATGTCTGAAGGGCCATGGGACCTTGAGAATTGTCTCGCTTTATCAAAGTTACACAAACAACTGTTCTAAAAAGCTCTCCATGAATTTCCTGTAAAAAGTAAACATCCTTTTACCCTAAAAGAATTACATTTTCATCTACAGTTAGGGAGGAAGCCTTCAGGTTTCAAAATGTGTGGATATATCAACTCTCCATCCCCAACATTTGGATGCAACAGGAATATTTCAGTTGCTTTTCCCTGGCATGCTTGGAACAGAGCACTTTAAAGAGCAGATTCCATTCTCTAACATTCGCTCCTGTCTGAGTCCAAAGTTGGACCTAGGAACTCAATATATATCTATATCTATATATAGATATATATGTATATATGCAAAGCAAAATAAATCTATGGTCAGGAACATTAAGGAGAATAAGAAATAAGTTCCATGCTGACACTAAACTAACCTCATTATTTCCAAAGTAGTGAACATAACATATGTATCATTTTTTCCTTGAAATCTCTCTTTCTGTCACCTATGCACATATATGCAAACACACTTTTTATGCATGAATTTATCCCCTTTGACTTGACTAAGTAGCCAAAATTTGTAGTCTTGTAGGTTGAACTGGGAGAAAAAAAATGATAATAGAGCCAAGTATTTTCTTCAGTGTATTGTTAATTATAATAATGATACATGAAGTCCTATTTCCCTGAATATAATAGAACTCAAACCGGAAGAAAATTTCTTTGCTTGCTGGTCCAAGTCTGCTTTTTCAGATAGCAATCCATGCCCAAATACTTTCTGTCTCTGCTACTCTCAGGGCCATATATTTTGGTTTCAGGCTGTATCCGGCACTTCTTTCCCTTTCTGTTTCTTCCTCTCATCTTTCTGGATACTTCTTTTCTGCATCTATTTCTCACACACGCTTCTTCCTAGAAACTAAACTCAAAGAATCCTTCTGCCCACACAGTTCAAATTCCTGGGTGGACTCACAAAGTCCTTTGTTTAATGTGGCTTCTTAATTTTTCCCTAACCTCTATCTTAAACAAGAGTGTTGAGCATACTGAATAGTTCAAATGAGGTGTAACTAACCCAGTTCATAACTCCATGTATAATATATACCAATATTGGGAATTAATCTTTCATCTTAACTCTGATGTGTCTCTTGTTGATCTCTGGCAGCGGTGGCTACCCTTCCAACTTTTACTTGCCTATTTTCATCGTGGATCTCAATTATAATGACCACAGAGGCACACCATGAGTCATACAATCAGAGCTCAAATCAATACATCTGGTTCACTTAATTGCACTGGAAGTTATAAAGGTTAGAGCCAGTGAAAATCCATAGGATATCTCAAAACAGAGGAAAAGATGAGAGATGAAATCTAAGTCATCATTTATTTCGTGCATCAATCTGGACACAGCAAAATTTGCATTCTTAATTTGGCCAGCTATGTTTTGAACATTAGTCTGTCTCATTCTTGGGTAGCAAATGTAGGTTGAGAGATATCCTGTTTTTTTCATCATCTCGTTTTTATTATTTATTGTTTTTATTTAGTTTTGTTTATTTCTATTAAATCACGTTACAAGGAACGAGATCAAGGCAGCTATCACTGACTGTCATGAACCATTGGTTAGGGATAGAGAATAAGCAGGGCAGAACAGGGCAATAGGAGTTTGTTGCAGTTTTTAACAGGGTAAAGCATCCACATCAAACTCCATGAGGTTATGGACAGAGTTTCATTTCCTTTTCAGAGCTCCTCCCAGCTGGATGTCCCGTTGCACCACTGCTTTCTCAGGTCTGAAAGTAAATCACCACCCTTAAACTCTTACAATTTGCTGTGAGACTTTTTACTTTCAAAAAGATGCATTGATGGCTATAGTAATTGGTGTAAAAGATGCAGAACTGACAAGTCTTGAGGCTGAGAGCTGGATTCTGCTTTCTGTTTCACCACTGTTAATCTGCAGTGTGCTGACAGACATTGGGGGAGTGCTTCAATTTATACCAGCATGATTTAGGATGAAGCTGGCCCCATTTTCTCATGGCGACAATACAGTATGTGTACTGGCAGTACAGGGTTCCCTCCAACTCTTCAGTTAATAGCCTGAACCAGGACCTGGCACAGCCAGTGTCAGGTGTAAGAGGAAAATTCAGCAAAGCACTTAGTTCTAGCATGATGGTAAGGAGACAACTGCTTAGATCATAGTTCTTTTGGGATCATCATTTTGTTTGTACACTGCCTAGAATAATGTGGTGCTGGTCCAAGAAAAGGACCCCATTGTGTTACAATAATGAAAAATAACAAATAAGAATCATGCTCTTAAAACTAGGCAGGTGCTTAAATCCTGAGACAGAAAGGATTTAAGCACCTACTCAAAGCTAAAAATATACTTAAGAGCTTCACTGAATGGGTTTTAGTGTAGTTCCAGTGAAGTCAATAGGATTATGTAAGTGCTCAGCTCTGAATACCTGCCTAATAACCTTGCTGAATGGAAACGTGTCTCCATGCTCCTGGAATTGACTCCAAGACTAAGTTGATTGAAGTAAAATATATTATTTCACTTCTGATTCGCAAACCTGTTGAAAACATTCCTTGCACAAACCCATACTTTTTCAAAAAAGGAATGGGTTATAATTCTTTTTATTGGATGATGGAAGATTTTACCCAGTGAGCAATCCTGCCTACTATTCACACATGTCAATCAAACACTTCTATTCCATTGTCTCAGTTGCTTTTAAAATAAGTGATTAGACAATAAACATAAAATTGTACATTAATTGTATTGTGAATATATTTTACCTCAACCTCTAACTTGACACATTTTTCTTCCACAAAAGCTGCTAAATTGCTCTAGAATGATTTGGTGATGCTTGTAATAAATTTTGAAGCCTAAGCTGTGTAGATATAAAGTGACAAATTTAACTGCATTTATATTAAAGCAATTTTCTGCCCATCAGAGAGCTGAGAAAATTAATATGTAAACCATTAACTTAAACTCAGATACACTCTGCACTGCAAATGAAATAGGGGCTATTTGATGTTATCACTTACATTTTTATTGCTTTCTCCAAAGGAAAATGCTTAGAAAAATTACAATCACAGCATTTAAAGAGGACTCATTTTAAAAGTATAGACTTTGAGAGAAATCATCCATGAATTATTGGGTATTTATGTTCACACACACACACACACACACACACACACACACACACACACACACACTTTTTATTTTATTGTATTTTTGCTGTTTCACTACTCTACAGTCAACCTGATGCCTATCTAGTACAGCAGTGCAGAAATATCTGCACTACAGAAGAAAAGTTAGTCAGTGCTACATATGCCACTTTTGGGTTGACCACATTCCAAAGTAAAATTGATTTGTAAAGCTGAACAGGCTGTTGGAAGTGGAGGAAAAGAGATTTCCGGAGGTCCATTAAGAATATGCTTGCCTTTCCTTTTAAAAAGCAGCATAGCTTCCCTTCTGCACCAGACCTCCATTTGACTTAATTAAGTCTTCAAAACCGTGGAATCATACTACGCCTTAAGCTGTCTTTCTACTTCCAGGTCTGCACAGCCCCACCACTTTAAGTCCAAACAGTGATCTCGCTGTTACTGGGCTCATGGGGCACAAGCCCCAAGTCCCAGAGCCATTGCTCCTAGTGGTGGCAGCCCAACACAGCCCTGGCCTAAACTGGGGATCCGGAGCTGGGACGCCTGCACCAGCTGCCTTAACCACCTCTGTCCATGTCCAGAGATTCAGCGCTGGGCCGCCTGCAGCAGCAGCCACCTTAACCAGCCTTGTCCCCATCTAGGGATATGGAGTTGGGCTACCCACGGCGGTGGCAGGAGCAACAACTGAGACCTGCTTGGGGCCCTGGGACCAGATCGGGTTCAGGCCTTGAATCCAGCCCAGGGGACAGCATGGGGGACCGGGACCAGGCCCCTGGTCTTTTTCAGGAGCAGCATCGCTCCTGGGTCTGAATCCACCTCCCATTGAAATCCGTGGGAGTCTTTCCATAAAAATCAGTGAGTGTGGGATCAGGCCATGAGATGGTCTCTGTAAAACAATGTACTCCTCTCCTTCTACATCACCTCCTAGGAAAAATTAACCTGCACTTTTCTCACCTCATTTACTGAAGCTCCATTCTGTTTGGCCGGTCTAGCTGTCACCTCACAATCACCCCGCAAGTAAGAAACAACAGGCAGATACACCTGCAGAGCAGCAGGCTCAGAGAATGAATGCTGTCTGAGGCTAATGCTTTAAAATTTCCTGCCACCCGCTGGAGACAGAGCAAGTTACTTTTTCCATACCCACACACCCAATCAGCTCTGGCTTGGCTGATGGAGGGGAGAGGAGAGAGCCAAGACTCTGCCCACTCCCTGCCCTTCAGCTCCCAGAAGTCAAGATTGTGGGGAACAGTGGGGAAGCTGAGATTTCACTCCCACATACCCAAATGGCTGCAATAATCAATCCTTATGTGTCTCTGCATATGGCTCTATAAGGACTTGCATTGGATGCGACATGTTGGCACAACTGTAATAATACCACATCTCATTGGAAAATGTATCTTTTTGGCCTTATATCTGTGGATTGCAGCCTTTCATCAGTGAGGCATTGCACCCCACGTACACCTTGTAAAGTAATCTGCAAATCATTCATGGCCATCCTTACAGTGTAACTGTGTATGGGCCAATGCAAAGTATGTCATGAAAGGTGGTTTTGGAATGCTTCTGGCACGGTTTAGATTACTATTATGGTAGCATGTTTCCTGCAACATCAGACATGTGTACAGATATGAAGCTCTGCTATGTCCTGACCCTAACTAAACACAGAGCTGTATTTCCACACCTAGCAGAAGTGTGCATTCAAGAACAATGCAGCCAAGCACTTTGGTTCAAGAGGGAGAGATCATGCCCATTACAGAACACATATAATCAAGGGGGCAGGGGATCAAGGAAAACTTCCTATAAATAAGACACTCTTTTCTGAGGTTCTTCCCTGAATCCCACCTTGTAAACACTGCTAAGGACTGGAAACCCACTCCCAGGAGGGGAGGGAGAATCTAGTTGCAAAACTATCATCTGCCAAGCCTCTGGGTAAACTGGACATAGATTAACAGTGATTTTAATTTAGAGTGTGACTTTTCCTTTTACTTAATTTTGATTATCTCCTTGACTGAATGACTAATTGGTTTTAGCTTAACTTCACTTAAAATCTTACTGTAGTTGATAATTTTATGCTTGTTTTAGGTAAAGCAATGCCACGTTGAATGAAAGTGTGTGAGGCCCCACTGAGAGCAGAGCTGGTGCATGTTTATTTCTTTGTTGAAGTGGTGGACAAGAATAAATGAGCTTGCAAGGCCCAGTGAAGGGGTGTACTGAACCTCCCGAGACTGGTTCCTAGAGTTTCATCTGGGACTCTGTAGACAGCAATAAACTAATGGAAGAATTATTCTGTCAATTTAGTTATCACCTGTCAGGAAGCTGGATTAATTATGGTGATGGAAAAATCCCACATCAGCATAGGTAGCATGTAAGCTGAAGCACTACAGTGCACAGATATATTGAAACATTGTTCCATTTTAAGTGTAGACAAAGTCCCATCCCAGATGTGATCAATGAAGTTGTGTTCACTTGAGTTTAGATACAGCCTGAAACAGTAGCTCTGAAAGGTGTAAACTGTTTCATTCATCTTAATGGGACTTTAATCCCCAGCTCCTCTGCTTTGGCAATCCTCATCAACAACTGCTTCAGCAGAATGTTGTGTGTGTGGCAAGAAGAGAAAAGTGCATGGGGCTGACTGCATACACCATGGCTCCTTGAATTAATACTGGATCCCCCTACTCTCATAATGCTTCAGAAAGATTAGGAGACTTCCTACGGCTACCTCAATTTCTTAAGGAAGAGGTCCTCCTCTGCCTCCACCACTACAAATAGGGCCCCATGTTGTGATGCATTTAGGACTTGAGATTGCTTTAATCCTGCAGCAAGAATCCAATATCCTTACTGATGTTTCTTCCATGAATAGTTCCACAAGGTGCCATTCAATATGTGAGACACTATCCAAAGCTGGCCCAATATCAATACCAAATCTTGGAACTTAAGGGGCCAAGTGGGGATTCACAGCACAAGAGTGATATACACAGCAATTGTTGAATATTTTCCTCAAAGCAAACGTAGAAATGTGGTTGACCTTGGGCTAATTGTTGATTGTGAGGGAAGTTCGGACAGCTTTTCTACTTGAAAATGTCTGAGAATCCCAAAAACTTCACACATTCTAGCAAGGTTTATTATGCACTTTGAAATTTGCACAGCAAATGTGTTTGTTGCCTGTTATCATCATGAAGAATTCAATGTTCCACTTGTGGCAAAGCACTTCTCACCAACTGGGAACGTGTTAGAAGGAAAACCCTCCTTTAGGGTTTGTTGTTTGTTTTGGTAGCACAAGTGCCATGTGGAGAGTCTTAAGAAGGACCTCAGATCTTTGTGCTTCTAACTTGATGCAAGATTCTCAAAAGAAAAAGCAGCAAAACAATGTTAATGTTTTTGAGCACAGTGCCTGGGAGCACAGAATTGTTCTTTACACTCAGCAGCAGAAGCTTCAAACAGACAACTCCCTTCATAAGGCCTGGTCTTCACTTAAAACTTATATCAGTGTAGCTATGTTTGTCAGGAATTTGGGGGAAAAAATGACACCCTCCAGCTGAATGAGTAATGATTCTATGAAATAATGAAGATAAAATTTGGTTAATATGATTTTCATTTTTCAGCTCTCTCTATGAATGTTTTACTTGATATTTCAAACATTTTAATTGCAAAATTTTGGAAAAAACTTGTACTCATTTTCCAAAAATTACTGTGAAATGTGTTGTTGTTTTTTTTTTACTTCCAATTACTATTAACCAGACTATTTCCAAATCAAGCCTAATATGGACAGTAGATAAGTGGAGGAAATTCTGTATTTCTAGCAAATCATTTTCTCTTTCATAAAAGAATTAAATCTGTGTAAGTAAAGAAGAAAATTCATTCACTCCATTTCATAATGTAATATTTATCACATAGGGCCTTGTAGGAAAGAATCTTACTTTGTCAGGTGCTTGAAGATGGGGAACTTACAGAGTGGGCTAAATAAATGTGTTCATCTTTAAGTGCCACAGGACCCCCTATTTGTTTTGCTGGACTAGACTAACATGACTATGCCTCTGGAACTTGCTATCAACTGAAGTAATTCAGAGGATTACCATAAAGAAACATTACTGGGGCAGAATGCTCTTCAGTTTAGCATTTGGCTATGCCACTGCTCACTGAGACACTGACAATGTGCAGTGTATTATCATTGGATTTTATGTATTAATTTATTTTAGTCAGTCTCTGATTGTTTCTTTGAACTGCTATCCTGTAAATTTCACAGGCTTGCTCTGAATAAATCTCACAATCACATAAGAAAGAGTTAGAAACCAGAGAAAAACTGTCAACAGTAATTCTGAATGACTGTCCTCTATTAATTTGCCTGTGGTGCCTCTGATCCCTTCCAGTAGGTCCTGCTCCATTCATCTCTCACTCTCCACCAGGGTACCAGCATCCTCCTCTTCTTCACCTTTAACACTCCCTTGGTGGGTGAACAAATCCACTCACATGACTAATTACCATCTAAACTAATCAACTGTTTTGCTTCCTGTCTGACTATTCCATCCAGTCTTATATCTTAGACTATCTTTCAGATGCCACTCCATTAATGTTAATTTAAAAGGGTGGGCTGGGGGGAGTAATTTGCACCTTGGCCAGAGCAGAAAGGGAGCAAAGAAGGAAATGTGAGTCACGGTTCAGTCTTTGGTCTGTTCCTTAGCAGGAGCAACTATTCGCTGTCCCAGGACAGACTGGAAAATTGTATTCTGAGTCTAAGCATTTTATCAAGCTTAAACCTCTCTCACCAACACCTCAAAGGGCTCCTTCTGCTAATTGTTCCACTCTGTAATTGATCTCTCATCTTAGAATTTGTGTTAGAAAATGTCTGTCTACCGTAACTTCATCTCTGAGTTCCCAGCTGTGTCGCCTCCTTACAGCCCCACTAGCCACCATAGAGGACTCCTCCCTCCATTCTGGGTTATCACTATTCAACATTTATATTGGATGATATCCCTTGAGTCAACTTCACCTTTGCACCTTGAGGAACAAGGCCAGACCTCAGCATTCAGAGACAAATGATATTGCAGAGAAGCAGCCTGGAAATACATTAGCAAGATGATCTATCTAATCAATCTAATCAGCAGCCTTCAAAAAGACTAGTGATAAAAGGCAGGGGAAACACCTAATTTGGTTACAAATGCTGAGGTTTTCAGCTTTTATATCTTTTTTAATATTGATTAAGCAGTCTTCTATGTGTATTACTCTTGCACCTTGAGACCATCTGAGAACCCAGCCTCAGTTTGTTAGGTATTACATGTACAGAAATGTAGCCTGTGTCAAAGAACTTACAATTTAAATTGGTGAGATAGACACGATGGGAGTCAGACCAGAAGCACAGATAGAAGTGACTTGCCCAAGGTAACGCAAACAATCAGAGCCAGAGATAGAATAAAATCCAGTTATCCTGGCTCCCAATCCCAAGCCACTTGACCTCTCTATTTCTCCTTTAATGGTTCATCTATATCTAGTTTTTAGATGTTTTCATTTTGTCTCTTGAAAAAAAATCTAGTTTTTTTTCCCCCTCCCCCTAGTTCCTAACTTGGTAATTAAAGTAGAAATGTGGTCTGCAATTTGCATAGCCAGAGACCTTTCCTTCCTCAAATCTTTTTACATCTCATCCCTAACTAAGAGTTATCTTGTGATAAAATTGTCTAAACGTCCTCATCATTAACTTCCTTCAATTACAGAGTCTGGAGAGGTTTATGGATTGGCTAAGCAATCTACAGTGGAGCACAAATTGCAAACCAAAGTGAAATTGAGTTCCCAACTGACTGAGATGGTAATTAATGATTTCACTGTGCAACTGTTAGCAGATCTATAATGCAACTTAAAAGCTAATTGAGCACTGTACAGCCAAAGGGAAGAGGGCTATATAATACAGCCACCATGTTCCTTTGAGCACCATTTGGTGATCCTGTTATCAGGAGGGAAAAAAAAAGTCCATCACTACCTCTTATGTGAATGAAGACTATGCTGGAATAGGAGACTTTAAATAGCCTTCTTTGAGCATTTTATGAGCAGCCTTTAAAAAGCAGATCTAGAGAATAATATCAATTCTCAAATTCCCTTTCTCCATGAATAGGGGCATCACCCAGCTCCCCCTTCTCCTACAGCTCAGCTCTTCAGCATCAAAGACAAGCATGGCAAACCAGCAGCATTGCATGCCACTCACCTTTTATAGTCATATTATCTTAATTGGTCCCAGCAAATTGTCCCATTGCTGGGCTTCCTCAATCAGCTCACCTGTTTCTTCACCTGGAGGAACTTGTGTGCAATCCTGGCAGCTGGGTGGAAGCCTTGTGGAGAGAGCCATTGTCTCCTTGCACCAAGGGAGATGTTAACACTTGCACTGCCAGGCAGTAGCTGTGAGTATGCCACCCTTGTCAAGAGGGGCAAGTGAAGCTGTGCTGTGAGCCAAGGAGTGCCTTATTCCCATAGGAGATTCCTTGATTCAGGGCATGTGTCTTTGCTGCAATTAAGATCAGCATGGGAGCTGGAGCACCTTGATTGTTTCAACCAAGGGGCATGCATCCTCAATGCAAAGCCCTAATTGAGTTCCTCTGTCCTCACTGGTCTATGCATGTTGCTAGGATTTCTGAGAACACCTCCTCTGGTCCTTTGTGGGGCAGCAGGGGCAGCTAATTTAGCATTCTTGCCCAGTGAATGGGGTTAGGGGGACTTGGCTTTCCTTCTGGGCACACAAGGGACTTACTTCAGTGATTTAGCCTGTGGCTGCACTGGGCAGGTTACCAGCCCAGGAGAAAGACAACAGCAAGGCTTTCATCTTCACCTCTAGCCAGGCTTGCTAGTCCAGACTGAAAGCACCCCCAATCATGGGAGTGTTGTGGTGTGCACCGGGGGGGGGGGGTAGGAATGACACCTGAGTAGGAACCTGTATTTATTTTGAATAGATTTTAAAGACAAGAAGGCCTCCACATCCCCTTGAGCTAAATAGATTGAGCTCCTTGAATCTCTATCAGGCATGCCTTCCAATTAATTAGAGACTGACTTTGTATTAGGTCACTATCCCTTATTATGTTCCTTGTGTGGAAAATCCTATTTTTAGACCATGTAATGGAGATGACTCCAAGAGTGGTCCATAGAAATTTAAGAGGATTTCTATTCAAAAAAAGAAAAAAAAAACACTAGCATGAAGACAAGTTCCAGAAGGGTAGCCATGTTAATCTATACAAAGCAAAAGCAATGGAAGTCCTGTGCCACCTTGAAGATTAACAAGTTCCTTCAGGCATAAGCTTTTGTGGGCTCCAAACCACTTTGTCAGATGCATCTAGAAGGATGCTACAGTTGCATGGGCGAAGGAAGCATGGGTGGCATAGCTGGATGATAAGCAAAGATGCTGTTCCCTTTTGTAGTTTCTCCGGCTGCAGTGTGATCTTAGACAGTAGAACAAATCTGCCTCTCCTTGTTCATGGGAGAAAGGTCATTATCCTAAAAGGAAGTGTTGAGCATATCACTGTCATGGGAATAAAAAAAAGATTCTTTCACCCTCTGCTGATCTTTGACTTGATCTATCCAATAGAATTGTGGGTCACGTTACAGTAAGGTTACATTTCTAAATGGCAAATGGTGAATAAATGTTATATAAACATCCTACAGCAATGAGTAGTAAGTGTTTTAGATAATTATTAGCCCATCAGAGGAATCTGCTGTAAGTGGCTATGAGTTTCATTATAAAGAACTTATTATTAACCACTTATTAAAACATTTGTCTATAGTTTATTAAACCTTCCTAAATTCTTTATACCTGTGACCTTAGAGTGTGATTGAAGTGGTTGCCTAAATGCATTGCTCTCTATTTAGGATGCCACGTGACTAACAAAATTCACGCCCATGTTCCCACTGCCCTTGGATCGTGAAATTTGAAGCATTCATGCATTACATATTTATATGCTGATTTATGTGCAGAAGGGACAAGAATTCAGTGCTTGCAGGCTTGGCGGGATTTGATTTTGATCGATAACTGTCAGGAAACATCAGTTTCTGCCGACATACTGAAGTAGAGGGGGAAATATGTCAGTGGATAACAGTCAGTGCCTGCTTGGATTATGTGTCACAGGACCTGTGGCCATGCAGAGAGCCTTCTGCGGTCCTGCTGGTATGGGAATGAGTGCATCTGTTACATCAGGGCTGCCTCAGGGCCTGTGACACCTATTCCCTGAGGAGTGGGAGCTGTGGTTTTAATGGCACTGGGCGGAGATTCCTGGCCAGGACTGAAAGGAGGATGGCAACAAGATCCTGATCATTGCTCTCATGGCAGCAGGGCCAGACTAAAAGGGCTCGTGGGCCTGGGCTGCCCACCTCTGTGAGCCCCCAGCCTGGGGCCCCAGCCTTGTACCATGGTGGCCTGCCAGTGGGCCAGCACTGGGGGTGAGGGGGCTGTCCTAGGACCAGAGGCCACTACCCATGGTGATCCTGCCCTGGTCCTGCTCTGGCTAGTCTGTCCCTGGGGGCAGGGCCAGCTGGTGCATGGTGCAGCCACAGGTCCAGAAAGTCTGTGCCGGAGGCTGCATTGCATATCAGCTAGCCCTGCCCCTGGGGGTCACCCAGCTGGCCCACGAGTCGGATGGGAACACTGTGGAGTCCGGTCTCTGGCTTCAGGGCTTTGCCCACTCCCCAGTGCTGGTGGGGCTTGGGAGGACTCTGGGTGGGTCCCTGCTTGTGCTGGGGGTGGGGCTGGATCAAACAGGGGCCTAAACTCTGAAGCGAGAGGTTCCCCTTTAGGAAGGGGCCTGGTTCTTCAGCCCCTATAGCCTCTGCATTGATCTGGCCCTGCATGGCAGACCAAGGAGACCGCTGGAGCTCTGCTCTCATGGCTTGACTTGCTCACGAACCAGCCAGGAGCTTTCTCCAGCCAGGAACTGTTCAATGGTCAAGGGAACTCCAGATGCTTGGGGTTGGGGGGTCATAGTCCTTTTCTGTACAGGACCGTTGAAGATTCTCCACTCCACTAGGCCAGGATGCTTGAAGCTTCCCCTGTACCTTGCTGTCTCAGCCTCCTTGGTTGCACAGGGAGCCCCCTTTGGCACCACTGTCAGCATTGCCTTAACCCAGAGACCACTCCCCACAATTCGCAAAACACAGAAAAACAATCTTGATAAGTCATCAAAATTTGGGGACCGGGGCGGGGGGGATTGAATTCTGCCAAGTTTTCTATTTGAAATGTGACCTTTCCCACCACAAGTCACCAAACACGTCCTGGGGCCATGCTTACCTGATTTCAGCTATTCAGCTGCTTTGTATGAAAAGTAACAATTATTTATTCCACGAGGCTCCTTGTGACTGGTAGCGGACCTCCAGGGTGGAGATGAGAATGTCATCAGAAATTGCCCTTTTCATGTAATGGGATTTAACCAAAGAATCTTTCCATTCATTTCACTGTTATGAGCTGCCATCTAAGAAATACTCTTGAATCACTGCATATTCCACTAGGGCAGAGGGTCCACAGCCTGTGGCCCCAAAACAGCATGCAGCTTTTTGGCTGCCCCCTTGTAGCTTCAGGCTCTGAGGCCCCTCCAGCCACCAGGAGACCCTGTGGGCTGCCTGTCCCCTCCCCTCCCTGCCAACAGGGAACCCTGGAGGCAGTTGGCACCAGGTTCTGGTCTCCCCTCATCCACCACGGACCCCATGGGGAGTCCACTTCTGGTTTCAGGCTCCCTCTCTGGTGGACCTGCTGGAGTACCCATTCCTGTTTCCCCCTCCCTCCCTGCCAAGAACACAATATACCTGCTATACAATGGGCTTCATGGTACTATGAGAACCCAGGACACACAGTCCTTTTGGCAACCCTTGCTCTTCAAGAACTTAGATGTCCCCAGATTGTGGGTGGTACTTATCAAGTAGATTCATAGCATTCTCCTGAACAGCCACCTAAGGAGTCCAGAAGTAAGTTCATACCACTCTCCCCCATTGTCGTAACTCCTGCAGGAGAAGGCCAAATTATGAAATGACCACTATATTTCTCTCTTTAAAGAGAAGATTGTTAAGATCTGCCCTAGAACCCTCCTGACCCCCTACATACGCTATGTCACAATTTTGTCACTTATTCCATTGCCATTTCTTTCTTCTGGAAACACAGTCTCTTAGAGAGAAGAACCAAAATGGCCTTTTCCACCACCACTGGCCTGACAGTAACAAGACTTGTTATCCTTGATGCTATACATTGCTGCGACAGGTCTCCACTGTAACAGGCACTGAGTCTCTCTTTGGAACTTTTTCACTGAGCTTCTGAAAGGACTGGACTGAAGACTGTGGCTCTTTAGCAATGTGGGGTGTATCTCCAAAGGTTCTTAACTTCAGTTCTGTTTCAGTAAGCACCAACATACAGCAAAAGAGGAGATTCTGAACTGGAACCAGGAAGTGGGATGACCTATGATACTGGAATACATTTTTAAAGATATTCAAAGACATCTCACTCTCAAAAAGGATTTCAGGAAGCACTCCAAAGCAGCAGTAAGTCACAAAGCATTAGATTTTAAAATCTCTTGGATTACAACAATAATAGAATTTTGCAATATCAAGTCCATAATTTGTTCCCACGTCAAGTCCATAACTTGTGGTTAAGCTGAGATATCAGAAAGACCTCCAATTCTGCTTTAACAATTTCCAAAAATAGAAAGTTCACCACAACCCTTGGTAGGTTGTTCCAGTGATAAGTATTCCTCACTGTAAAAAAACATAATACTGACTTAAATGGTGCTAAACCAATTTACACTACTCAGGATCTGATCCTGAACTCAGGTTTGGTTTGAGTTTGGTGGGATGGTTCTTCATCCCTCACTCATTTTTTAAGGGGCTGAGAAAAGTATTGAGATATTACATGGATGGGCTTCAATCTAGTACCAGCACAGGCAGATATAAAGTTAAGACTTATGGGGAAAAAATTAAAATTATTCAATAAATGGAAGCAGAAACAAGTTTCTGGATATTTTTTTTTTGTTAGATTGTTTGCATTTGGTTCTCGCTTTAGGAAATTCTCTCTCAGTTTGAATTAAAATCCATCGGAAATTGACTCAGGTAGGAACACTGTCACATTGACTGAGAACCAGCTGAAGGACCATAAACAAAGGCTAAAGATAAATAGTAATGCATCAAGTTGAGTGGAAGTGTCCAGCAGGGTGCCAAAGGGATTGGTGTTAGGCTGAGGTTTATTTAACAGCATTATTAATGATCTGAAGGAAGAAGTAAACAACACATTAATTAAGTCTGCAGATGATACTAAATTGGGCCATTTTTGCATGCACAAGTGAGGAGACAGAAATTATACAAAGGGAAATAGACAGAAACAAGCAGAAAATATCAAAAGTGTTTTCATTCACCATGGGAAAAAAACAAGATAATACAATGAAGAAAAATAACCGTCAATATATACATATAATGGAGGGATATGATAGGAAAGCAGTAATTTAAAAAGAACTCAACAAAATCTCCATACCCAAGTGATAGTCAAAAGTTAATTGGATACAAATTGATTTTTGCAACATGTCAACAAAAAACGAGTCTAAACATGAATTTATTATTCATCAAACTTCCTAATGAAGTCAATTGGGAGGATTGCCTTATAAAGATTTCAGATTAGGAGCCAGTGGTATTAAGGGTCCATAAAGCAGGAGTTCATGTCACAGATCAGGAATGTGATGGGTACATTGAATCTAGAATACTACTTTTTGCTACTGCAGCACAAAAGGAATGTCAAAGTGAATTTAGGGGCAGACAAGACAAAATCAATGATAGTTGGAAGAGTCTTTTGTGGCAAACACTTAAGGAGGACTGAATGGACCTGGTTCTGATCTCACTTCTTTGTAAATCAGGACTAACTCCTAGTGAGCCATGACATTCTGGTCCAATAACTGCACCTCAGTTAAACAAATGAAATTATAATCCACTAAAATTTGATGGATGCAAAACCCTTAGAGGAATTGACTGAGATGGCCCAAAGGGAAAGTGAACTATAGAACCCTATAGAATTTTTTCCATCCCCTATTTTTATATTTCTATAAAAATCATAAAAAGTTTAGATGACAAAGATAGTCAACCAGGAAGATTATTCTTGGGCTTAAACTCAGAGGTCAGTAGATATACATTGTAATCTCAGAATTGCTATGAATTTCCTCTGTGACTTTGGGCAACTCATCTTCTGAGTCTCCCTGTCCTTGTTTGTAATTTGCAGACAGTAGAATCATAGAATCATAGGGTTGGAAGGGACCTCATAGGTCATCTAGTCCAACCCCCTGCCAGAGGCAGGACCACTCCCACTAAACCATCCCAGTCATGGTTTTGTCCAGCCGGGCCTTAAACATCTCCAAAGATGGAGATTCCACCACCTCCCTTGGCAGCTCATTCGAAGGCTTCACCACTCTCCTAGTAAAAAAGTTTTTTCTAATATCCAGCCTCAACCTCCCTAACCGCAACTTGAGACCATTGGTCCTCGTTCTGTCCTCTGTTATTACCGAGAACAGTCAAGCTCCATCTTCCTTAGAGCATCCTGTCAAGCAGTTGAAGTTTGCTATCAAATCCCCCCTCAATATTCTCTTCTGCAGACTGAATAAGCCTAATGCTTTCAGTCTTTCGTCATAGGGCTTGTGCTCCAGCCCTTTAATCATTTTGGTTGCCCTCCTCTGAACTCTCTTTAGCATGTCCCTGTCCTTTTTGTAGTGGGGAGCCCAAAACTGAACACAGTATTCTAGATGTGGCCTCACCAGTGCAGAATAGAGGGGAATGATCACATCCCTTGATCTGCTGGTAGTACTTCTTTTGATGCAGCCCAGTATGCCATTGGCCTTTTTGGCAGCAAGAGCACACTGCTGACTCATATCTAGCTTCCCATCCACCATGGGATATTTACTTTTATGGAAAAACCTAGCAACTCCCAGCCAAAAGCAGGGCCCCACTGGGGAGGCAGAATTAGTCTGCCAGCCACAAAGAATTTATAATCTTAACTTTTGATAAATTCATGGAAGACAAATCCCACCCCACCCCCTCGGGACTATTAACCAACATCAAGAGGCTGAAAAATGTAACTCCATGCTCTCAGTGTCCTGAACCTCTGCACATCAGGAGCTGAAAGTTGTCAAATAATTCAGTTGTCCAGTTCTGTCCACTCCATCTGAAGTACTTGGCATTGGTTGCTGTCAGAAGACAGAATTGGGTGGATGGACTATGGTCTCGCCCAATATGGCCATTCCTTTGGTCATCTGCTTCTGCAGCCATTCAAGTTGATAGCAAAACTCCTTTTAATTTCAATGGTGAGGGATCAAACTATAAACAGTCAAGACTGACAACCAGTGGGGTGGGAAATAGAGAGACAAATAAGTGAAATGTCTGTCCCAAAGCAATCCATCAGATCAGCAGCAGACAAGGAATAAAACCCAAATCCCTCCATTCCCTCCACACAGTGGTTCTATAGGGCTTAATTCATTCAAATTGACAAACCACTTTGAAACTTCCTGAGAAGAGAGACAGGACATGGATTCATCTTCCAGTGTCTGTGTACCACTATTTAGGCATTATTGGAAGTTCATTTGCTGAAGCACGCTGACCTGGAAGTCAGTGCTCTCCAGACTACATTCAACAGTGACAGAAATGGTGGTGTGATTTACACACTGTGACCAACTGGTTGGTGATCTCTTGTAAGTGAAAAGCAGAGCAGTTTTTACACATTCAGCATGCAAAATGAATATCAATTTCCATTCAAGTGCAGTGAATCCCACCATTTATGTCACCACCGAGATGGGACTAGTCTCTTTCTTTAGAGCTGCACTCGTTACATCTAGGCTTCCACCCGGCAGAATACGCCTCTTTTTCCTGCAAATCAATAGAGCTCTAGTGAAATCTCATATACTTTTTGGTGAGCCACACTGATTTATGCCAACTAAGGACCTGCAAAAGAGTAGTGAATTAGTGAACTCAGACAATGCTGCGCACCTAACAACTAAACACCAATGGATATGCAGAGTAAAGTCATCAGAAATAATGGACCAAAGGTATAGCCGTGTTAGTCTAGTTCAGCAAACAAACAAGTAGTCTGGAAGCAAGGAGTCCTGTAGCACATAAAGACTAACAGATTTATTTGTCACAAGTGGGATTTTCTCCCACAAAAGCTCATGTGATAAATAAATCTATTAGTCTCTACGTGCCACAGGATTCCTTGCTTCCTTTGCTGAACTAGACTAACACGGCTGCCCCTTTGGAACTTGGCAAGGAGTCTGGAGTTACTCTGAATATAAAGCAGAGTAAGCTAGACCACAGGATAGACAAATAAAGCTGACTCCACAGTTCCACTGGTATTACTTTAATAGTGTAGTCCTATAATGCTATGGAATGCATATAACAAATCAGGAGTAATAGAATTAAACACAGAAAGGGACCATTTAAGATGAATGCACAACCAGAGAAATGTCTCACCCATGAGATCTAATAAACCAGACAATAATCTCCCTTGGGACTGGGAGGGAAATTCCTTTATGGGGGTCATTTAAAACTAGAT
Source organism: Podocnemis expansa (assembly GCA_007922195.1). NCBI lineage: Eukaryota > Metazoa > Chordata > Testudines > Podocnemididae > Podocnemis > Podocnemis expansa. Next base: position 6,802,147 of record ML681984.1, read on the forward strand.
TCAGGGAAATCCTGGCAACTAATCAACGCCGCTTTAGTTGGAGACAGTGTGGTGATGGACTCGATGATTGAATAAGTTTCTTCAATTTCTAGTTTGTATCATTGACTTTTTTTTAGGTACGCTTAGTTTCTAGTCTTTAAAATTTTACCACGGGGCTACGTTTGTTAAACAGCAGGCAACACAAAATCAATATGTACAGTAGGGTAGAAAAGCAAGTTTAGGTGAATTGCTCTAGGATGTTAAAACACAATGTAAAAACTGACAGACTTTAGTGCCTAACATTTTAAGTGAATTCCTTTACTTTTGTAAATCAAAACTCTTGACTGCTGTAATAGCCAAAAGCTATTGTGACTCACAATAAATGTTCCTGTAATAGCACATACGCATATATACAAAGTAAATATGTATTAGGTGAATCTGTTTAGGAGGTTATAACTCAAAGTGGCAGAAACATCATTCCTGGATATTGAGCCAAATCCTGCTCTCATTTATATCAATGTAAATCTGGGCTAACTCCATGGAATTTAAAGGACTTACTCCCAACTTACACTGCTGTCATTGAGATGCAACCCAGTAGGCCTGATTCCCGTCTGCAACAGCATGTTGCATATAGATGAAGTTGTCCAATATCTGTTTCAAGCACAGGAATAACTTAGTTTAGTTTATATGAGAGCTCTGAGAGATTTACATCTAGAGAAAACGAGAATTAGCCTGAAGATGAATGCATGACTGGAAAACAAAAAGGAGAAAGCCATGTTTCATTTTACCCTTCATAGCTTGAAAATAAAGGTTTGTCTGTCCAGAGCCATGGGACTAATAAAGAGTCACAGTCCTGGTTTGGTGCATTAGTGCTCCCTCATTTGGCTCACACCTTCTCCCACAGGGAAATAACCTCAAGCTTAGGAAGTTATGCTGTGGGGATTCTGAAGGGCCTGTCTGCCCCTGAGAAAGAAACGGAAACATTTGGTAACAGCAACAACAGCGTCAGGAAAGAAGCTATTGTTATATTTTCCTCCACTAATAAGTGAATGCAGTTCCTTTGGTAGCCAACTCATGCCTATAGAATAATATATAAATGAAAACACGCTTCACCAGGGCTATAACAATGTCACAGAACACTAGTGTTCTGAGTGGGACCAATGTGCAGCATTTGAATCACAGAAAATGGTGACTGTTGGTAAGGGTTGTAGGTAGAGGAGTTGCGGCTGTGCTAGTCCCCAGATACTAAAGAGACCTGAAGAAGAGGTCTGTGTGGCTTGACAACTTGTCCCTCTTACTAAAAGATATTGATCCTGTAAACGATATTGCCTGATAGCTAGGGATGGTACCATGGTGTAATTGTATTTTATTCATTTAAACTCAGCTTCAGTGTTTCCATTTACCTGCAGCATAACAGCTCTGTTTCTGCAAAACATGTGCTTATTTTCCGTGCTTTAGTCCTAGTGAAGTTGTGCACAGATGTCAGGCTGGCTTTTCATGGAGCGTAAATTAAACCCCAAAATTGAACATGAAAGAGGATAGACACAATGTAAGAGAATAGGTTACAAAAAAAGGAATATAAATAATTCAAGAACATTTTAACAGCATTAATGCAGATCCAGCCACCTGAGAAAGGGATAAGTGGGAGAGAGACGGTCCTTTTATAAAGGCACAGGAAACAAAATGATTAAGAGTCTGATCCAAAGCCCACAGGCTGTAAAACATAAAATTAAAAAAAAAACAAAAAACATTATTTCCTTGAATTGGCTTTGGAACAAATTCTACATTTGAACAATACATTTAGTGTGTATGCTTATATTGGATATTTGCAAATGTTTGCAAATTGTGTAAGCTTAAATTAGATATTTAAGAATTTTCTCTAAGTATGCACGGGAGCTCCCACAGTTTCCTGAGACAAACAAGAACAAAAAGAAAGGAAACAAGTGTAAGGAGAGAATAAAATAAAACAAAGTGTGTGTAGTTCCTATGCTTTGGATTTATAGTAACAACCGAATGCCTTTAAAACAAAGGTAATGTGGTTCTCCTCCAAATACACTCCCTGGAATGTGTTAATCTAATTTCAAACTGGTAAAAGTAACTTTAAGTGGACCAAACAGTAAGACTAAGTGGTTCTGAGCTGAGTATTGTCCCATAATTACACAGTTAGGCTCTTAATTAGTAACTTCAGTTGCTTCCTGTATCCTATCCATTGGCTTTTGTTAAAAGTAGTTTCATCCACAAATGCAATGTCATTTTGTTAAGGATGTTTCAGGAAAGAATTCAGAAGTTTTCAGTGATCTAAGTTATGCTCTGAACCACCTGGTTGAAGGTGGAAGAAGAAGGAAATGTCACCCCCCCGCCCAATAAGTCCAAGGAAGACAAAGCACCACACAACAGAAATAGAAAGAAAATAAAATAGACAATGTCCTTGATGTTACTGGCTCACCTATTCACTGCAGAAAAAAAGTCTACAATCATCTCAAGAACAAGCAGAGCGTATCATTTTTCACTCCACTTAGGACATTCCTGTGATATTACAAGCTATTTTTCCATCCCCATTCCCGTGAGACATTTTCATTAGCTATACTGTTCTCTCACCAGCCAGATCCTGATCTCGGTTGCGCCCATCTTAATCAAAAGTAAATCCACTGAAGTCATTGGATTTGCACCAGTGTAAAGCAAAATGTTGTGGAAAGAGGCAATGTTTGTGACAAGAGGGGAAGTAAAGTGTTATTTGCGCAGAATCCAGAACTATTATTTATATTATATTTATTATTTGTACTGCAGTAACACCTAGGATGTCTGGTCCTGAACCATGACTTCATAGTGTTAGGTGCTGTACAAACACAGGTAAAAAAAAATATGGTCTTTGCCCAAAGAGCTAACAGTCTAAATAGGACTGTTCTTTTAGCATATGTCTACACTGAAGCCTTAGGTAGACTTAACCTTCCTTAAATCTACCTAAGGAGAGCTCTGTCCACACTGGGAATGTATTAAGTCGACTTAAGCACTTTGTTAAGTTGACTTAATAACACCGCCTCTTAAGGTTGACTTAACACTTAAGTCAACCTTATTAAGTCAACTTAAGCCAGTATAGATGGGGCATAGCTCTTCAATCAACCTTATTAAGTTATCCTAAGGACTATGTCCAATCTACACTGGCTTACGGCAATTTAATAAGGTCAATTTAAGCGTTAAGTTGACCTAGCAGCTGCCAATGTGTACGTGGGCAGTTTACAGGAGTTTGGAATGTGGACTCTCTAAGTTGACATAACAAGGTCGGCTTTAGTCAACTTAAGTCGACCCAACAGAGCCTCCAGTGTAGACATACCCATAGAGTGCTGTGTTTAACTTCCAGACATCATCATTTGTACACGTAGGTCTATCAGTGCCCCAAGGCCCAGTACTACCAGAGATCCTCATTTAAAAACACTCACTGACTTTAGTCTGAATACTGAGCACACACTGACTTAATGATGAGGCTGAGGTGTAAAGAGATGAGTGCTACAAACAATATAGGATGAGTCCAATTTGTACGCAAACTACATTGATGTTGTAATAATTATTGCATACTCTTGAAGAGACAAGTCACCATATTTCTAATGGGGAGGTGCAGCAAAGCATTGAATAGTCATACAAGGGCAGCCAGGCCAACTTCTATAACTGGAATGAACAAAACATCTGAATATATTCTATGGGAAAATGCTTGCTTTGGCTAGGGATGGAGGAGTATATTGGTGTTTGTCTACACAATATGATGGCTATATGGCACATTTAACTGGGGTGGGTGGGGGGGAGTAAATCCCTTCAATATCCAAATAGAATTCCTTGTCATTCTGGAATAAACAAGCAATGTCATTCTTAGAAAAACATTTTAAGTTCAATACACTGGGAAAAAAATATTAAGAGAAATGATCTATGCAGTAATTTGTATTCCAAAATTAACATCTGAAATCATAGATGGAAAAATCCTTCCCATACATGGAGCTTTTATAAAGGAATACAGCTGAAATTCTGTTTTCTGTCTGCACGAACTCTTCTGTCTCCAAGAATTCTTTCCAGCACACAGAGACATCTAAAGACTCAAAAATGAGCTCAAAGTTAGCATAATCACATCAGGCAATGCAGACTCAAACAATGGGCTTAAGTCTTCTCCCACAGCACTTTTCATACTCTTGATTCACACCAGCATTATTTCCACTGTCTACAGAGTACGTGAAAAAAAGGACAATATTACTATCTCCTCAAAGGGCCAGTCATGAGCTAACACCAGTTGAGCTATTTATGCTAATTTTTACCAGTTGAGGTTTTGACCCAATGGATTTATACAGGGTGCTGTTGAGAAAATCCACATTTCTAACAAAAATGGGGAACGGGGGAGAGTTTTCTATCTATATCCTGAACGTGTGTTATATTTATACTGTGATGAATTGAATTGGATGTCCCTTTTTCTCTAATCCGAAATGGTAAAAATGGTTATATCTTGTAATTTGATTAACACTGTTCTTATTGCGCTAAATCACAGACAGCTCATCCGCCACATTATTGCATTTGTGTCTCTGGATAATTGCCTTCCTCCTTAGAAGGGTCAGAATAATAAGATGTAGTAATTAAAATAAACTGACAATTTCAGCTACTGTACAGAAACAAGCAGCAGGCACATTTTGGAGAAGTAAATGTCAGTACGACTTATTCTTTCACAGAGACATGGTGGTGGGTGTGGTAATATCTTTTACTGAACTAATGTCGGAGAAAGAGACAAGATGGAACAGATTCAGCACTTTACATATTGGTGTGATGCTGGGAGTACCATTTCCCAGCCTGAAGAGAAACTCTGTGTCGCTTAGAAGCTTGCCTGTCTTGTCTTGCTAGTATCCTGGGACTGACACAGCTCTGACTACACTGTGCATTCTTTTACAGACAGAATAACATGTCTTAAGCATCCTTATTTTATTCCCAGCAGTTGAATGCACTGCAAAAAATTGCCCAACTACCTAAGCCTTAAAGAGTATGATAGTAAATAAGTTTTTAATTAAAGTTAGATAGAGCTTTTAGACTTAGCTCTGATATGGAAAAGCATGTAACTGTTTCATTTTAGGAGAAGCGCTGGGAAGGAACTGTGATTCAGAGTCCCAATTCCTCTCCTGGCTCCCTCTTCTTCAAGACAGGAAATCGGTTACTGGAAACATTTCCCTTTACACTTAGCCAGATAACCTGCTCAGTGAACAGGGGAGTAGGTAGAAAATTCATTACCCCCCTCTTCATGATTTTATGTCTCTGCTCAGACTCACTTGCTCCTTGGGGAGAGAGCCCTCAGCCCCAGACTGAGAACAAAGATCCATGTAGATAACTCACCAGAAGACATTTTCTCCTTCCCTTTAATCCTTTTTACTGTTTTTCTCTGCACCTTCTCCAGTGTTTCCAAAATGCTTTTAGTAATGTGGATTCTGGTTGCAGCATGACAGTATCTGTTCCACAGTGGTCATCTGAGGTCAAGACTGCCGCTGTCTTCCTATTCACTATTCCTGTTAATACAGCCAAGGATTGTATTAAGCTTTTTTTCATTCTTTCTTCCTTTTTTTTTTCCACTGATTTGCTGTTGCAATATGACCTGATCCCATGTCTTACACTCCCTTGCATTTATTTTCATCCCATTTTGTAAGTTCCCCCTCTTCAAAGCGTCTGATGAAGTGGGATTTTCTCCCACGAAAGCTCATGCAATTAATACATCTATTAGTCTTCAAGTACCACAAGACTCCTTCTTTTTTGAAACAACGCCTGTTATTTTGAAACGACGGAGTCCTGTCATTTTGAAATAACAAAACGTCGTGTGGACCTGACACCTTTTCTTTCGAAACAACAGCTGTTGTTTCGAAAGAAAAGTTTTGTGTGGACACAGCCCTTGTTTGTTTGTTTGTTTGTTGGTTTTTAAAGCTTGGTGAGTTGCTTGCCCACTATGAATACTAAATCCTTTTCCAAGTCACTGCTGCTTTCCTGAATACAGCCCCCAGTTCTGTAGTAGGGCTTGCATTCCTTGTTCCTCAGTGTACAACACTGCATTTGGAGATATATAGAGATATATAAAACATTTTAATGGTCCCAGCTTACCCAGTAATCCACATATTTCTACATATCTGCCCTGCCTTGTCATTATTTACATTTGGCCAATCTTTGTGTCACCCACAAATTTTATCATTGGGGATTTTATATATTTTCCAGAACTGTGACTGAACAGCACAATGGAGGGGTTCTCAAACTTTGTTCTGCTAGAGCAACCTTTGCAAATATTTCAGGCTGTGATGAACCCCTCCCCAGCAATCACCTCCACACATGCCAGTAAGGGTAGCATGGCATACAGGAGAGATTGACAGCCTGTGACTCTTTCATAAAAATCTTGTGACCTCCATGGGGTCATGACCCCTTAGGTTGAGAGCCCCTACAGGCTGGGAACTGAGTGGCTGAACATTATTTTTTAAGAAAAGGTCTTGGGATTTACAACAGACAAAAAGCTAGATGTGAATCAACTGCGTTGGCCTTTGGCCCTTGTTGCCAAGAAGGCTAAAGGCCTATTGGGCTGCATTCGTAGAAGCACTGTCAGCAGATTGATAGAACCAATTATTTAACTCTTCGTCATGGGTGAAGCTACATCTGGAGTCTTTGTCCAGTTTTGGGGCCTCCGCTACACGTGGACAAGTTGGAGAGATAGCAGTGAGCTTCATATCCACTGTAACACCCAGGTCCTTTATTGATCCTTCTTCATCCCTTTTTTTGATCATTGCAACTGTGTTTGCTGTCTTCTAATCCTTCAGCACCTCCCACAAGCACCGTGAGTTTTCAAAGAAATAGCCAGTGGCTCTGTAATTACAACAGCCAGCTCCCTAAGCACCATCAGATGCACTGCATCCAGCCTCATGGACTTGTGCACGTCTTGCTGTTGTAAACAGTCCTGACTGAGTTCTTTCACCCCTGAGGGTTGCTTACCGCTTCCCCATACTGTGATGCCCAATGCAGTGGTCTGGAAGCTGACCTTGTCTGTGAGGACAGAGGCAAAAAAACCCCACCAATGAGTACTTCAGCCTTTTCCATATTATCTGCCACTAGAAACCCTTTTTCTTACCTTTCACAGCCCTTGCTAGCTGCAACACCAACTGTGATATTGTGTTCCTGATTTCACCCCTGCATTCACAAGCAATATTTTTATATTCTTCCCTAGTCAGCTGTCAATGCTTTCACATCTTATAAGCTTCCTTTCTAAGTTTAAACATACTGAAGATTTCTCTGTTATGTCAAACTTGTCTCCTTCCATATTTCCTATTCTTTCTGCACATTGGGATGGTTTGTCCCTGCACCCTCAATCAACAAGTTTCTTTAAAATACAGCCAGTTCTCCTCAATTCTTTTCAATCAATCAATCAAATCATAGGGCTGGAAGGGACCTTGTGAGATCATCGAGTCCAACTGATATTAGCCTTTCAGGGGATCCTTCCCCTCAGTTTCCTGCAGAAGTCAGTCTTGAATCCCAGCAGTCAAAAAGGGGTTTGATCTGTTGATGAGGCATACAGAAACACTAACATGAAGACACCACTTAAAAAAACAAAAACGAAACCACACAAAAAACCCACACGTCTGCCATTTTTCTAACCTTTATGTTTCTTGATGGGTAGAAAGAGCGGAAATGAAATCTTTTGTGTGTTTTGCTAACAATGTGCCTTGAGGAGGCAAACTTGAAAAGGCAAAGGCAAATGATGAAAATACTGAAACTCCTAACAAAATTCTGGAGCATCAGAGGAGGCTAGAATAAACACACACTTCAAAAGCAGGAGTGAAATTGCCTGTTGCTGCTGCAGAGCTCTCGGAAACCAGCTTTTTCTTTTCATGTTTTTGTGCTCTTTTAAGGTCAGTCAGTTTCACAAATGATTACTCTATGACTGTTAAATCCAATCAATCTTCAGCTATGAGCAATCAGAAATATAATGACAAAGTTAATACTTCATACATGTGCTAATTAATTTTAGAGGAGAGAAACTAACTTCATAACAGTTCTAGTCATGGGGCTGGATCCCCTGATTTAGAACCCCAGGTTTGCACCAGAGCAATTCACTGAGATCAATGGCATAAATCTGAACTAACACTCTAGTGAATCAAGAGGTATTGGGTTAAGATTTTACATCTGTAGTTTAAAGAAACCCAAAGTGCAAATACCAGCTAATTATTATACAGGATTGTTCAATGAAAATTGATTCAGGGGAGAAGCAGTCAAAAAGTCTTATGCAAGTTTAGACTTGAAAGAATGATAATTTTATTGGTAAATGTCAATTTCACAGTACGCACAAATTGGCAAATACTATTTCCATTGATAATCAACATTTACTGAAAGGCAAAGGAACAAAAATGATGCTTGAAACTTAGAGTTTGATTTAGGGCTATTTACTCTGTATATTTTGACATCGGATGTTCACAGTCTGTGTTTTAACAGTTACACTGCTTTAACTTTTTTTGAATCTCATTCTTTACTGTCATTAAATAATTATTGTCTGACCCACAATCATTTCCTGCAATTTTAAAAACTGATAAAAACAAGCTTTGATGTTACCGGTCAAAATTATAAATTGAATTCTACTAAGAGTATGCAATGACCATAAACATTTTAAAAGAACCAATATTTTTCATAATTTGCAGCACTTTTTTGCAGAAATTTTCCAGCTCCACCCCTTTTTCTTCCCTCCAAACAGATATAATCGGGAAACATCAATGTAAGTGATTGCACTGCCCGTACCATCCCCTTAAATCAGGGTGCAATGTTGCAAGGGGTTCTCATACCCAACCTCTCCTGCTGGCTTTCTCAGTCTTACCAGGTCTTCCATGGTTTGGCCTTTTGGCCAAGCCACATAGCATTCAGTCCCCTTGTGGGATAAAGAAAGGACCAACTGAAAGTCCAAGGTAAACATTCAAATAACTCATCTGCACAACTCAGGCTCCACTGAACTATTTTTACTGGCTCTTCTTCAGGGCCTCCCTCCCAGGACACTAATTTACTCCTGTGGCTGGTCTTGCATGCCTCTTTCTCAAGGTCCAAAGGGGCAGCTGTGTTAGTCTAGTACAGCAAAAAAAGCAAGGAGTCTTGTGGCACTTAAAGAGTAACAGATTTACTTATCGCATGAGCTTTTGTGGGAGAATATTCCACTTCATCAGACGCTTTGACGAACACAAAGACTCCTTGTTTGTTTGTTTGTTTTTTAATTTCTCAGTGCTGGTAGAGAAGCCCAGACCCTCCCTCTACTCTGGGTTCTGGTCCAGAGAATGATATTAAATGGCAGGGTCTGCTCTTCAGATGGGCTGACATTTTCCGGGACTGCTTACCACGTCTAGGCACCTTGTGCTACTTCTCCATAACCTATACTTAACATAGCCTCCCTCCAGGTGTTGCACTTCTGGCTGGTCTGTTCAACTCTCTTCCACCCCCACCTGAGTTCCACAGAAAGACTTTTAATGACCCAAGGTAAAGGCCTCACCTGCTCCTGTAGAGTTCTTCTTTCGTCATTACTTGTCCTATCAGGTTTCTTTTTCCCTGACTGCTTCACTTCCCTGGGAACTCCAGAAGCTTCCCCTACAGATCTTTCTGCTCCCAGTTGGTCTTAGATTCATCCCAACCTATCTTGCCCCCTGTGGTTCCTCCAACTTTATGTTCTGCTGTTTTAGCCTTACTTCAAGGCTCCCACCCACAGGAACCTGATCCTGCTTCCTGTGAGTTCTTGTACCTGCAGGAATGTCTTGCTTTTCCGCAGTTTCCCCTCCATATGTTCTCCACACTCCTTGTACAGGCTTTCACCAGCCCTTTCTTATTATCACTCGCTTGACCCAGGTGGGGTCTGCCAAATGTGGAGGATTCTTGGCATTGTGTTTAAGGCAGATTTACATGTCTTTGTGTTCTTGGAGTGGCACAAAAGGGACTTTGGCAGGGCTGCTCCTGTTTTGTGCAGGCCTCTGTCTAGATTTGTATTGCTGGAAGATCTATGAAATGGATGGTGACAGGATCCAATCTCCACATGGTGCGGGAAAGAAAAAATCAACTAGATTCTCTCAAGAGAAGGGCTTCTGTCGTGAGCTCAAGAAGCTTGTCTTGAGCCCAGAAGATTGTTGAGGGGTGATATGATTTCTCTCCTTAAATACATCAGAGGGATCAATATCCGGGAGGGAGATGAATTATTCGAGTACAGCACCAATGTGGACACAAGAATAAATACATGTTCATCAGGAAATTCAGGCTTGAAATTAGACACAGGTTTCTAACCATCAGCAGAACAAAGTTCTGGAGCAACCTTTCAAGGGGAGCCGTGAGGGTCCAAAAACATAACTGCTTTCAGTACTGAGCTTCATAAGTTTATGGAGGGAATGGTATGATGGGCTGCCCTAATTGGCAATCGACTGATCTTTGAACTTTGGTTACTGGTGGTGCATTTGCAAGTGGCCTAAGAAGGGAGGAGGGTACGTGGGGTGGGTTCTGAGTTTTTAAAGGGCATTCTGTCTTGGGTGACTGGCTAGTAAGACTTGTCCCCATGCTCAGGGTTTAACTGATCACCATATTTAGGATCAGGAAGGAATTTACCCTCTGGGCTGATTGGGTAGGGTTCTGGGGGGGGGTTGCCATTCTCTGTAGTATGGGGCATGGCTCTCCTCCGGATGAATTCTCTGTATCTTAAAGTTCTTAAATCATGATCTGAGGACTTAATAACTCAATCATAGGTTAGAGGTTTATTACAGGAGTGGGTGGGTGAGGTTCTGAGGCCTGCACTGTGCAGGTGGTCAGACTAGATAATCATACTGGTCCCTTCTGACCTTAGAGTCTATGAGCTAGTGTCGGCACAGAACCAAATCCCGGACAGAAGCCATCTCAACTGTTTAGCTTTTGCTAAAAATACAAGTGAAGTCATCATACACTCCCTTGAGGTGAAGAAAAAGTCATTGAGCCCACAGAAGAGATTACACAAATGTGTCCACCATTTGGTAGAAAACCTGCCTCTGATTCTCAGTTTAGGCTTCTCTCCTATAGCTTAGCTGTCACAGCCCATACGCAGAGTGAAAGGATGTAATGATCCAATGGCACCATGCCCCCACTTGGCGCTGCTCAGGTTGTGAGTCAGGACTTGATGGTGAGAAAAGGAACTGCTCTGGTCCAATTCTCCTTTTTGTAAAGAAGTGGGTGGGAAGGAGGCAGAAAGAAGTGGAGAGTAGGAGGACCCTTCAGTTTGCTCCCCCTACCTTCCAGTGTGATTAGAGCCCCAGTGCATATGGTAAAGCCAACTGCTCCATGAAAAGAGATGAGGCTACTTACTGCTCTTTCAAAGTATGAGGGAACCAGGGAGTGGATTGTGATTTGTTGTGAGGGAAGAACTGTGTGTTACAGTGTGTCCAGGCTTGCTTTTGGGGTGCTGCTTACGCACCATTCTTTGCTCTGGGATGAACCTCAAGTCACCGTCTAGCCTGCAGAGTTCAAACTGCAAAATGCTGTGATATCTTCTGTGGGAATAATGCCATAGCTCCAAAGTTGCATCAGCGATTGAGAAATGCCATACCTAGGGGCTGAAAGCTGTAATGGGCCGGGGCAGTCATTGCTTCTTTGGGAAAGAGCAGAGAAGAGAATCTATTTCAGATTTATGTCATGTACAGCAATGCTATCGAGGTCTTGGAGAAAATCCTAAAAACAATTTCCCTCTATCTGAGAAGCTCCAAGATCCGATTAGACCACAGTGATTACATTTATGTTTCCCTAGTGTGTCCCCAGCAGCATAAACCCACACTTTTGATAAGTGTGAGACAAAGTAGATGGGGTGATATCTTTTTATAAATACACTTTTAATAAGTAACAGACTCTTGAAAGTTCCATGCGCTATGATGCCATTTAACGTGGAGGGCGAACTCATGAACCTAGAAACCGAAGAAACCAAAGGATCATGATAAAATGGATACAGGAATACAGAAAATACACAGGGGCAACAAAACCCCTAAAGGACAGACTGATCTCTCATTTGCAGGGGCACACCTTGAATAATTCTGCTGAAGCTTGGGGAATTCTATCAGATCTGCACTGCTCATCAGCTGAGACTGAAATCTGGTCCCAGTATCTCCTAACTTGCTTATCCCACATGCCCCATTATTTAATGAAGAGAGAAAGAAAATATCAAATACTTTCCAAACAGCTGCAAGCAACTGTGATCAATTCAGTCATCAGCCAGAGAAGCAGACCCAGCCTTCAGTGTAAAATCACCCTCAGCTCTGCAAAGCTTTATCATTTGAGGCACTGAGTGAGGGTTGGGCAGCAGGCAGGAGTCAAAGCTTTGGAGGTAATCTGAGCCTTAAAAGCTATTCATTCCAACCATTTTAAGCTGAGGTTTAGTTTCTCCTTGGGATAGCGCAGATGAGCACTTCATCGGAACAGAGATAATGATTGTGTGTATTAATGAAGTCATTATTCAAGGAGACATCAGAACAATTCCATATCTTCTCCCTGCACTATGTTGAGGCACTAAAATACAATATATATGTTATATGCTGAGTGCTTTCACACAGCAAAGTCAAAGTCAAACAGAAGGAAACCAATGTCTGTGATGAGGGGCTGGCTGTATTTACAGCTCCCTGTGGAACAGACATTACTTGCTTATTGTGAGATATGCCAAGACAGAGATGAATCATGCAGTCCTTTTACTCTGGGGAATGGGGGAAAAATGTTTCTTATTGCAGATAACCAACTTGCTAATTATGGCTCAGATCCTGTGAGGTGCTGAGTGCCCTCAGCTCCTGCTGCCATCAATGAGACTTGAGGATAGAGGGGAACAGGCAGGCTCAGCCTCTATGGACTCAAAACAGTGACACTAAGTTGTTTCAGTTTAGGACCAATGGGATTGCACCACCAAGTACTTGCTGTGTAGTAGCTGCCAAATGCTCTATTACGTAGTCAAGCCCATCTCCTTCTGAAAGTGTACCCATGTGTAAACCTCCTACCGTGTTAGGTATCCGACCCAATATGTAACTATGAGGCAAAGGCGTTATTCTATGGTAGATCAGACACCTGTCAGACTACGAAGAAATGCAAAGGTTTGGCAGTTGGAAAGCAGTAAGGTGTGCTTATTAACTATGGTCCGGATCTCAGAGAGATGAAGCATCTGGGCATGTGGCTAAAGAGTTGACTCTGTCCCTTCACCCATAAAATACTAGCGTGGAGCAGGAAGTAACCCATAGGTGTGATCACTGCTGTGGTAAGAGGCTGTGTTTGAACTCAGTGGTGGTCAGAGACTGGTGGACATTGTTCTCTTGTATTTGAAGACTAGAGGGGAAAAAAATAAATCAATATCCTTTAGCCCACCATTTCCATTATTACCTTCCATGCATGATTCATAGATTGAGCCAAATATTGCGTATCTTTATACATAGGGTTGGACAAGGAAGTAGCTGTCACCAGTGCTGAAACTCCAAGCACTGAAGTACAGTAATGGTTACAGTGGGAAGTTCCCTTACTCCAGGTTATCTTCTCTGAACAACCATCTTCTCACCCTCCAGCATCTGGGATTTGTTGAGTAGAGCTAGGAGAACTTTTCAGAAAGTCTGTGCCTCAGTGTTCATCAGCATTCCAGTAGGACACAAAATTTCTACCTGACTTTAAGCAGCTGCATGCTAACTTTTCTCAAGATGTCAATACCCCTTATCTTCTGCAGCCAACACATTTTGGAAACCTAAAGATATTATGCTGGGCCATGCTTTAATGAATTTGCATCAGTTAGAGTATCTAACCCTCTCCCCAGCAAAACAAGCAAGTTGTCTGGTGGCACTTAGAAGACTAACAAACTTACTTATCACATGAGCTTCTGAGGGAGAAAGTCCCACTTTGTCTGACACTTGAAGCTTCAAGCATCTGTTGAAGTGGAATCTTCACCCACAAAACTCATGTGATAAATAAATTTGTTAGTCTTCAAATGTGCCACAGGACTCCTTGTTTGTTTTGCTGACCTAGACGAACAAAGCTGTCCTTTGCAACTTCTCCCCAGCAACCATCTTCTGTGATTAACAGTCAGGATTGGCCAAAGGTTTCTTGGTGCCCTTGATGAATTATGACTTTGGTGCTCTGCCACCCACCCAAATACTGAGCAACTGAGAATGACTAAAGTGCTAGACCATGCCCCCACACAGCAAACCCCAGCTGTACTCTTATGAAGCTCCACCGTGACAGATTTTAACTATTCACAAACACAGCTGTGCACCACAACAGGGACATGGCTACACCCAGGAAAAGATTCAGGGCCCAGGTCCTCAAACCCACCCTCCTCAGGGCCAGGATTCCTCTGACTCCAAGCTCATGCACAGGACAGCGTCCAGCTCCACCACACACAGTTTCCTTCTGTGCCTACACCATGGGGCCAGGCAGCCTCCCCCCATGACCCCCCAGCTCAAGAAAGAAACCAATGACCCTAGGCCAGAGGCGTAAAGAGTTCCTCTGCACCTCATGCTGAGCCATTGGAGCCAGTCGCAGCAGGGCTGGGCAGCCTTCATACATCTACTGGACTCCTGCCTTGCAGTCCTCCATGCCCCACCATGGCTTCTCCAGCCAGGGATGGCTGGAGCCACATGCCTGCTTTGGCTCTGCCAGGGCAGTCAGCATCCCCACCTTCATGTGATTTCCCCAGCAGTGACAAGGGACCTATGTCCCCTCTCTCAGCTACTGCCGGAGCCAGGGCAGGAGTTGGTCATCTGGCAGCACTCCCCCAACATGGTTTTCCCAAGAAGCAGGAAGCTCTGGCAAAAATTTCTGCCCCCACTGTTCCTAGCTTCCTCTGGGGCAAGGTTGATGGGTGCTCAAGTTAGGTCAGGTATGGGATTGGGGATCATCTCTCCACATTCCCAACTCAGTTATAAATTTTGGCCCCCCTGGGCTCCTGACTCGCACACGTCTGGGGCTCTCCCGCTGCTCAGCACTCCTGCCTGGCCAGCCAGGGTCACCACCATTACTGCACACCTTACCCCCAGCGTTGTAACTGGCCCACTGGGAGATGAAGGAAGTTAATCAAGGTTGCAAAAAGAAAATGCTGAGACTGAATTTATTTGCAGAGCTTAATAGGGACTTTACTTTTTTCTCTCATTACAACAGGTGATTTGACCCCATCTTCTGCTATATGCTATTCCCCACTCTTTGAATCTTGACAATGGCTTTGATTTACTATTACAGTGTGACCTGTTCCCATGACTTACACTTCCCTGCATTTATTTCCTCCTCTTCTGTAAATTCCCCCATCTTCAAAAAGTCTGATGAAGTGGGATTTTCTCCCATGAAAGCTCATGCAATAAATAAATTTGTTAGTCTTTAAGTGCCACAGGATTCCTTGTTTGTTTTACTGAACTAGACTAACAAGGCTGCCCCTTTGGAAGTTGGTAGCTTATGTTATGGCTTCTGGGGCCTGGAGGAGCAGGTACTGGAATGGAGGGGAGGAAAGTGTTATATTGATGTGTTAATGAAGCAAGAAATGTGACCTGCCTTTCTTAGCATCGGAAAGCTAAACAGCGGCAACTGCCCCAGGGTTGGTTTGCAGACCACGGAGACTTTGCTCTTAAATGGCTTATTAAACTGAGTGATCAGGGAGGGAAGAGTGATTGATCAACAGACCCAGCCTTGGATCTGTTGCTAGCACTTTCACATTGTGAGGCAGGTTGCAAAGAAAGAAAGAAAAAATTCAATTCTGTTTCTTTTGGCGCCACTTAAGGCCTGCAGTCCTAGATGACCGCCTAGTTTGCCTATATGGTCAAGCTGGAGCTGTTAATAGTCAGAGAGTGTGTCTACACTGGCAAGTTAGTTTGAATTAAAAAGCCTCTAATTTAGTCCTCATCCACAATAGGGTTCCACTCGTTCGAATTAAGGAATTCCTTAATTCAAACTAATGAAGACTTAGTTTGAATTAATAACACCCGCATTTAGTTTAAACTAAGCGCTTAGTTTGATTCTTAATTTGATCTAAGGGCAGTGCACACCAGGATTAAATTAAATACATTCAAATTAGGGCAGTTAGCTCAAATTAACAAAGTGTGCTAATTCGACTTAATGTTTACATCAAATTAGTTCACTTTGTTAATTCGACTGACTAAGGTCAGGTTTAGTTTGAACTAAGGTTGAACTTATTAGTTAGACTTTGTTAAGTCAACCTATTTTTTGCTGTGTAGATGTAGTCAGAGACCGGCTGAGGAAGAGGTCTTCAGCCTCTTCAGACCCACCTCAGGTCTATCCTTTAATTCACAGTCTGAAGTCACTGCAAGTTTCAAGTCCCAATTTATATTCAATGGTGACAATGAGCTGTGCACATAACATTCAGCCCCGATTGGTGGAAATCCTTTGAGATCAAGCTCTGATTTAGCAAACTATGTATTATGCATATGCCTAAATTTAGGACACTGAATTAACATAATAAACTTAAGCATGTGCTGAAGTACTTGGCTGAGTCACGCCTTTTACTGATATTGTAAGATTTCAGCCATCGTAATAATATGCATTCTTGCTATGTATCATTCAGATAATAGATGGCTCTTGGTACTGTATACTGTTCCCTACAGGGTGAGGGTGCTGGTAAAAAGGGAGACACAACTAGAACATGAGTTTTGTGGAAGGCTGTTTCTGTAGCGTGTTTGGTGTTTTTCCTTTAAAACGGGCCTACTGTTTAAGGTGGACTGTACTTCTATATGTAACTTCAGATATCTTGAACCATGAGAATATTCTGAAATAACTTTCATGTTGGAAAACATCCCAACCAGCTGGGAGGCCCTCCACTCTGTTTTGGATTTGATCAAGAACTAAATCCATAGGGATGGATTTGAATCTGGTAGGGATTTGATTTCAGCTGATCTATGCATTTTTAAACTCTGTGACATGCCAGGGTCTGAGGAGGCTCCTCAACTTCAAAGGACATAAATAAATAAAGTAGCAGGTTCAGTGACGGAGCTCATCAGCTGTGAAAGGCAGTCGATCACAGAATGGTGACACCAGAAATGCTTACCAAACAGGATTTACAGCGTCAGTAAAGTTTGAGTGCAGAAAAGGGGACGTTAGCTTAGATGACAGACAGTGAGTTTTTATCATTATTTGTTCTTTTTGCCCAGGGAAGCCGAGGAAAAGGTTAGCACACAGTCAAGAGAGATTTTTTGGCAGGTGAACAGACAGACGATGGTATAGAAGGTCTAAAAGGGACAAGCTTTGCAAGAAACTGAATATAAGCCCCTAAGAGAAAGATTGGCCCAGATTCCTGCATTAATTCCTGACTGCCCACAGTGCAAAAGTGCATTAACTGTTGCTTGCTTGAAGTATAGTTGATGAGCATTCAAAAGTACTGTACAGTTTGCCATTACAGATAGTACAGGGGATGGTTCCACTTTCCTTATTAGCCCACTTCAAATTATTCTGCACACAAAGAATAACACTTTAACTGTTTAAAATGCCAGAATGGCCAAAATGTGTATAAGGAAATACATTGGAAAACACATGCTGACTGTTTTGCAAAATGACTTATAAATAAATGATTCTGATTGAATCACTATGGAATAAATCCTGAAGCCCTCATTATGTTTTCACAAAGGCAACTCTCTTAAATAAACAATGAGAGAGAGCTTCAAGATTTGATTCTGCCAAAAGTAGCTGATATGCTTGGGGAAATTTTTTACATCACCTAGCCTATATTTGACAGATAGAGGTGAACTGGTAGAGAATTGGAAACTTGAAGGCGGTTTCAGTAAAACAGATTATGTGATGGTAGAGTTCATGATTCTAAGGAATGGTAGGAAGGAAAACAGCACAAGAAAGATAATGAATTTCAAGGAGGCAACTTTAGCAAATCCAAGAAGTTGGCAGGCAATATCCATTGGGAAGTAAGTCTCAAAAGAAAAACAGTTCAAGAAAGTTATCAGTTTTTCAAAGAGACATTATTACGGTGCAAGAGAAAATTATCCCACTGCATAGGAAAGACAGGATGAATGGCAAGACACCATTGTGGCTTAACCAGGGGATTTAAAATGATCTGAAACTCAAAAGAAAAAAAAATCCTACAAAAAATGGAAACTAGGTCAAATTACAAAGCAACCATGTAAACAAATAACATAAGTACATTGGGACAAATTTAGAAAAGCTGAGGCACAAAATGAGGTTAAACTATCTACAGACAAAAGGTAGCAAGAAAACATTCTACAAATATGTGAGAAGAAAAAGGGAGACCAAGGACAAGAGTAGGACTGTTACTAAGTGAGATGAAAAAACAATAACATAAAATGTGGAAACAGCAAAAGTGCTAAATGGCTGTTTTTATCTCAGTTTTCACTTAAAAGGTTAGTAGCAAATGGATATCTAATGCAATGAATACCAGTGAAAATGAGGTAGGATCAGAGACTAAAATAAAGATCACATTAAAATTACTTAGACAAGTTAGATATTTTCTAGTCACCAGGGCCTGATGAAATACATCTTACAACACTCTTTGGCTATTCTAATTAAGGAGATATCTGAGCCAAAAATTGAAAAATTGAAAAAAAAAGTTGGTTTGTTTAGTCTGGAGAACAGAAGGCTGCAGAGAGACAAAATCACGATTTTCAAGTACATAAAAAGTTGTTACAAGGAGGAGGGAGAGAAATTGTTCTCTTTAACCTCTGAGGATAGGACAAAAAGCAATTGGGTTAAATTGCAGTAAAGGCAGTTTAGGTTGGACTTTAGGGAAACCTTTTTGACTATCAGGGTGCCTAAGCACTGGAAGAAATTGCCTAGGGGGTTGTGGAATCTCCATCACTGGAGATTTTTAGAAACAAGTTAGAGCACCTGTCCAGGATGGTCAATGCTTTACTCCAATGTTAAAGGGGTGTCAAGGGAACAGAGAATCAGGTCTAAGTGAAGCCAAATCTACTTCAGCTCAAACAGGTTCATCAAAAATCCATTCATATTCAAACTGTCAGTATGTCTATATTTAAAATGCTATGGTGGGACAGTTCTGCTCGTGCAGCCGTGTTACTGAAAAGCATCAGTCTAGTCATGCAGAGCTTCTCCTATAATTCCACCTCCCAGAGTGATGGTAGTTAAGCGAACTGAAGAATTCTTCCATCAACTTCACACTGTCTATATCAGTGGTTAGGCTGGTCTAGCTACATCTTTCAGGAGTGAGGATTTTTCATATTGCTGTGAGTCGTAGCTATGCTAGCATAAGCTCCCAGTATAGACCAACCCTGGATTCTGGTAACACCAGGCAAGATTCTTGGAGGATGTAAATGAGGGCAGTTCTCTTAAGTTCAGTGATGTTGTGCTCATTTAACCCAGATGAGGAGTTAGCACGATATGTTTTCTTATATTGCAACTAAGGGTATATTTACAATGCTGGGACTGCATGGATTGAGGCAGTGGGATCAACTGAGCGGGCAGTGGAGACTCACTCTATTGATACTGGAAGTGCTCTCCATTCAATGCAACAAATTCATCCCCTCTTTCCCCTGAAAAGGTTGTGCTGACCAAAGGGCATTTCCCATCAATGTAGAGCATCCGGTAATGCTGTTGTAAGGGAAAGTAAGAAAGCTTATTGGAGAAACGCAAACTACAGTATGTAGCTTGCATATCTCCTGTTGACGATCTCTGAAGGTGTCGATCAAGCCTAAGGGTAAAAAGAACCAGACTTAACTAAAGGAACAGATGATTTCTACTAGATGTCTACAAAGAAAGACCCTTTAAGGGTCATGAGTAGAATTAGTCAGAAAATGGATCTTTTTTTCCCACTGAAAAGTATGATAAAAAGCAAACAAAATTATTTTGATGAAATCTTAGTAGAACATTTTAACATTTTGTTAAATCATTTTCTCTAACAAAATATCAACAATTGTCAAGAAATAGATACTTGGTGCAAAAGCATTTGGTCAAACAACCCTATTTTCCATATAAAGAAATAAATAAAAGATTTGATGGAAAAACTCTCAACCATCCCTACTAAAAAGTAGGTAGAGTAGACAGTTTTTAGATGTAGCATAGGACAGTTTTCCTATAAGGAACAACATGTGAGAAGACACCAGGACAAGGAAGGAAGCAATCCTTGACTTAGCTTAGTTAATACAGACTGAAGACATTGAGAAATGGAAGACAGAATATAAGTAACAGTGGCCATAAAAAGGATTTTAAAAAAAAAGACACTGAATTTCTGTAGAAACATTTTCTGAAGACATAGAAGAAGTGTTTGATAAAATCAGGGGAATGGAGTAATGGAGATAAAGGGGAGAGGAGAAACGGAAAGCATTCCTAGGTAAATTACAGTATACCCAAAGGACTGTGTCAGCTATCTAGCAATAAATATGTTTGGAGGAAGGAGAAAGAAGCAAATGGATGATCAACGGAGTGACAAGGATAATCAAGGGTAAGAAAAAAGCATATAAAAGAAATGAAATAGATGCAGAGGAGGCAAGGAAAGATTATATAATCTCTTAGTGTCTTCCATAAAGATTATGCAGACATTTAGCAATATGAAGAAGATAAAGGAGGGGATGAGAAGATATGGGGAATGCGCTGACTTGAATAAAGGAAGCTCAGATAGCTGTTTATACCACAGATATCATGGGGAAAGGGCATATTAAGAATAGGGGTAAGAAATGGAAGAGCAATCAGGGCATCAAAAGGTTTTCCACAAAAGAGAGACAGCACGGGAGACGATGCAATGACAAGAGTGAAAGAAGGATCAAAGGAGAGATGTTAGATTGGGCAGATTAAAGAACCCCAGACAGGAAGCAAGAGGGCCTAAGAAGTAGAAGGCTAAGCTAAATGAGACCTTGGCCCTGATTTTGAAGGCTTATTTTGGAGGGCCGTGTCAGCAGCTGGTATAAATGAGAATAACATCACTGATTTTGGTGGCTCCACAGTGATTTATACACCTGGTGCTTCTGTTGTGAAAGAGAGTGTGTATTCATGATTCCAGATGTGTAGTGAAACCCTGGTTTTCTTACTTGAGTTGGGCAGTCTCAATCTTGAGTCTGAAAGTCAAGCTGGGCTCTTCGTTTGGCATTGGTAAATGTTAAAAAATGGCAACTTTTACTTAATATCTCTGATGACATCGGTGTCAGGATAAAAATGTCTCTCTCTCAGCTGTGTTGGCTCTTAACAGGATTTAAAAATGAGTGCTCTGAAGGTGATCTGAATTGCATTCCTGTATGCAGTTTGTAAGTTCTTTGCAAATGTTTATGAAATGTATTTCTTTCACTCTTTTTCTACCCCTCCCCTTCTTTTGCCTTAGGGATTCCTCGGCACTGTTGGAAAAAGACTTAAAAAAAAGTCAGTACAAACTCTAACAGTAGTAATAAAAAGCTGATATAATTTGGGGATGCATACAGAGAAGCAAAGGAATAAAGTGAAATGAAATTAAACTGAATTATTATTCTAGACTGATTTCATGACAAGGAGATGCTGAGTCAGATAGGTTCCAATCCCCCAGTCATTCTAATTCATAGAATCATAAAATCATAAAATCATAGAAACTGGAAGGGACCAGGAGACGTCATGGAGTCCAGTCCCCTGCACTCATGGCAGGACCAAGTACCCTCATAAACCATCCCTGACAGGTGCTTCTCTAACCTGTTCTTAAGCAGTTTCAGTGACAGAGATCCTACAACCTGCCTGGGCATCTTATTCCAGTGGTTAGCCACCCTGACAGTTAGGAATTTTTTCCTAATGTCCAACCTAAACCTTCACATGTATCTCTCCCCTCTCAGAAGAACAGCAGTCTTTGATCCGACTCAAGCACAACAATAATTTTGTCAGGTTTTTTTTTTTTTTTTCCCCATCATCATGCAGTTCCTATCACTTCATGGAGCAGGCCCAGCCTGGCCTGACTCAGCATGGAAGTGCAGAGCAGGAGCTGACAATGCAGTAAAAACAGAGAGGAGTTTGGAGTTAGACAGCTTTTTTAAAGGGACCTTTAGATGAGTTTGCCTCCACCAGATGCATGAAAGATTGTATTACTATTAGAACAAATTGTGCCTCTTGCCACAAAAGGGAATGGAACCCCAGAATATTTTTGCTTGAAACTTGAACGAAAGCAAATAAAGTTTTGGTAGTATCATGTCATGCATTAGATGCTCTAAGAGTGATTTGATTTCCATTTATCTAGGCCACAGACATGCACATAGCAACAGGGCATCACTGCTCCAGAAGCAATCTAAATCAAGCAGACTGTGATGGCAAATATACATACCAGGAGATGAAACAATGAGCCCAAGATTGCAAAGGCTAGGTCAACAGCAGCAGACCCAAAGACAGAGCCAATGTCTTTTGGGCTGTTTTGCTTCAAAAAAGAGAGGTGAAAAAACACTTGTCAGTCAAAATATCCATTTTGGATTTGGCAGGCATGCTTTGCAGACCCCCAGAAGTATCACAAAATGAGTTCTGCTCCCCACTGGAGTCACAGAACCACAGAATCATAGGATACGTTTACACTGGAGACTTAGGTCGACTTAAGAACAGTTAAGTTAATGTACAGACCCCCATGGGCACACTGGGCTTTTATTATGATGACCTAATCACTTCCTTAAGTCGACGTAATAACACCACATCAGTTTCCAAAGGGATAGCTGCGTTAGTCTAGTCCAGCAAAAAAAAAAATAATAACAACAACAAAAACAAAAGTTCACTCATCTTCGAAGCATCTGACGAAGTGGGATTTTCTCCCACGAAAGCTCATGTGGAAAATAAATGTGTTAGTCTTTAAGTGCCATACAACTCCTTTTTTTTTTTTTAATAACACCACCTCTACAGAGCAACTTAATGTTTAAATCAACCTTATTAAGTCAACTTAAGCTAATGTAGACAGGGAGAAGCCTTTAAGTCAATTTAATGTTGATGGGGAGGAGCCTCCGGGCCCCCTCCCAGAGTTCCTGGTCACAAGGAAGGGTCAACCAGGCATCTGGGAGTGTGGACACAGGCAGTCAACAAGGAGTTTTCAATATGGACTCTCTAGGTCAACTTTAAGTTGACTTACAGTCAACCTTGTTAAGCCAACTTAACAAATTCTCCAGTGTAGACATAACCATAGAAACTGGAAGGGACCATGAGAGGTCATCAAGTCTAGTCCCCTGCACTCATGGCACGACCAAGTACTCTCTTAAACTGTACCTGGGGAAGTGAGTCATTTCAGGCTCCCTGGCCCATGGATACACATTCCTTAGGTAACTTATTGTAAGACAGGAAACAATCTGGGTGGAGGAAGATGGAGAAGATCCTCTTGCTGTGTTCCAGGGACCCTACTCCTATCTGTCCCTCCAGAGACGAGCAGTCACTGAGTACATCCTTTATAATGGACTTATACTGAAAAATTATGACATCTGTCCATCGTGGTGAAGCGTGCAACAAAACTCCAGTGTTCCACATTTCACTGGTCAAGTTTTAAGGGTTTGCATCACTGAGTGACTAGCTAGAAGGGTCAGGGGTATGATTTTCTTCCTGGTTTTCTTTCTGTAGAGGCAAATTGATGCAATACAGCAGATTTTCAATCCATGGCTCTTAAACACATGGTTTTTAAAGCCATGATCTTACTGCATGTAAACAACTTCACATCATGTCCCCGTATTGTTTTTTATCTCTGTGTCAGCATAATTTATAGTCAGCAGCTACACCTAAGAATAAGATTGTACTAGAGGCAAGAGAGAGACAGATAGAGAGTTTTAGGCAATAGGAACAAACATTGCTAGTGACATTACCTTGTAAAAAACTCTGCATCACAGCTGACAATAAGCATTTCTGGGAGATATTACACGTATACATCAGTTTAAACAGTTAGATTATCTCCCTTTCACATGTACTTTCATTTTGTCCCTCTCCACTCCTCCACCAGAAAGCAGCTGTTGGAAACCAAAATGCTGAAGTTTTTAATGTTT
This sequence comes from Podocnemis expansa, assembly GCA_007922195.1. Classification (NCBI taxonomy): domain Eukaryota; kingdom Metazoa; phylum Chordata; order Testudines; family Podocnemididae; genus Podocnemis; species Podocnemis expansa. The sequence continues at coordinate 6,826,029 of ML681984.1, forward strand.
GAAATTAAAGTTTGCAATTAAAATGAAGAGAAACAGCTCCTAACTTTCCAGTGGGGTTAGGGGAGCCTTATATAGTATTCATAAAGTTGAAGTTTAGCTGAAGTTCTTGGGGGGCACACATTAATGTCATGCAATGTCACATTTTTGAGTTTTTCATGAAATTTCTGATTTATGCTGTTTTCACTTACAGATCTGTCTGGAACCCAAAATTATAGAGACATGGGATAAAAAAGAATATTTTCCTGAACTCTTTTTAACCACAGATAAAAACTTGTTTGGGATAAATTCTCTAGTCACTTCTTATTTAATTGGAATGTATTCATCTAGGGCAGAGTAAACTGGAGTAGTCGACATATAAAAGGAGGTGAAATTAACTATTTTTGCAGATAAGGGATGTACCATTGGAAGTCTGGATTTATACCTGTGCAAGAGTCAGTTTTGCTGAATATCTACTTGCACAATTGCACTTTTGATAAGTAACAGGAATGTAGCTGCAACCTCTGTTTAATGTAGCAATGGATTGTGGGTTTCTTTTTTTTTTTTTTTTTTGTCTTTGCCTGCACTCACAGACCACAGTTCAGATCCTGGTTGTGATTAGCAATATCTGCTTTCCCACTAGAACTAAAGTGCTGCAGACAAACCCCAAATCTGTATTATTAACAGAAGAAAAACGCAAGATCTGCCACCACAGTGTTTATCATCTCCTTCATTTCCTCTTCTTTTTCTTTTTGGTCAGAAGAGGATGTTTAACAAGTCAAAACAAAAGAAGAGTGTATATAACTTACAAAACCCATGCTGATACTCAATGCTGAGAGATAAACAAGCACGCACGCTGGCCTTTGGTCTACACTTGAATGTTGCCCTGTTTTAAAACCTATTAACTAACATGATTGCACATTCCAGTGTGTGCAGGATGCAAATATTTTTGGCTAGTCTTGTTTAACTCTAGATGTCAGTTGTGATGCTCAGATTTTACACCAACTTCACTTTTTGAGTTTTCATAGCAAAACTATACAAGGTTTTTCCTGTCTGATGGCTTTTGATCCAAAGGGGCAGTTGTGTTAGTCTCATCCAGTAAAACAAACAAGCAATCCTGTGGCACTTAAAGACTAACAAATTTATGTTTTACATGAACTTTCATGGGAGAAATCTCCACTTCATCAGACACTGTTTGATGGCTTTTACTGACTCATGTAGAATGTATTTACTGGCCTTGTTACAGTTCACAAAACCACAGATGCAACAAGGGAGGAATCCTGGGGCACTTAAAGACTAATAAATTTAGTTATTGCATGAGCTTTCGTGAGAGAAAAATCCCATTTCATCAGACACTTGGAAGATGTGGGAACTTATAGAATGGGAGGCAAACAAGTGCAGGAGAGTGTAAATCATGGGAATAGGTCACACCGTAACAGCAAATCAAAGCAGTTGTTAAGATTCAAACACTGGGAAACTGAATATAGAGAAAACAATCTCAACACAAAGGTCAGGTTTTGTACAAGCCACAGAACTACAGTTACACCTATGGCAAAAAGTGGTCTTTCTTCCATATTGGGATCAGGATATATTGCCATGCTTGGGTGGAAATGGTTGCCTGGACTCCTGAATTAAAAAGGAGGCTTTTTGCTCCAGAGCTGTCAAATGAGGACCATTTGCAATCAGAACAATCAACAGGATTTAATAAAAATAACCCTATTTTTGTGAAGGAAAAAATTTGGCCCTGCAAAATAAATAAAGGGCACATGCTTGATCTGTACTGTGGTTCTTTTACCCCAGTGATGCTCTCTGTAGTGTACATGGTACTCTTGCCACAGACTGAACTTCCCCTGACTGAACGAGCGCATACTGTGAAACAGAGACACAGCGGCAGTGCACATGGAGGAGGAGAATCTGATCCTCCTGTGCTCAAAGTTCAGGGTGAAAATACTGCAGAGGGAGCTTGCCAAAGCCATCAGTTGAGCTCTGCCGTGAGTGACCAGTGGAGAAAGAGGAGGGAAAAAGGAGTCCATACCTTAAATAATCTGTTCTCCTGCTAGGCAGAATTGCAGTCTGTACCCCATAGGGGCAGAGAGTGGATAGACCCATAGCTCCTCTGCTCCATTTGATCACCAGCTCCGCTGCCTGGGGGGCAATTTTCTACATTAAAGAGGAGTAACCTAGCAACCAGGACTGAAATTTGGCTCTTTTGATGGTACAGAATCACATCGTAAGGCTGTGCCAGAAGGGCAAGTTCTGGAAGAGCTACGTATTTACAAAACACAAACTACAGCACCAGTGCAAATCAATGGCTGGTCTCGTTGCACAATGTAACAATGCTAATCTGAATTTTCATGCCTTTCTTCTGCTCTAGAGGGGAGGGACTGGGAGGCAATCCCCATTAATGTTGAAAAAAGCTGGTTGAACTTTGTGGCACTATCAACATTGCCGCTGAACTTCTACTGAAGTCACAAGCAAAACAAAGCCATTGATTTCACGAGACTGCAGAGTGGCATAGGAGTCTTCTTTGTTTGTTTCCCCTGTTTGCATTCTTGTTTTGAAATGTCAGTCTATTTAGAGTCAAAGCATGGCTTGTCTGACTATGCAGCCATTTCAAACAGCAATAAAAAAGCTGCTGCTTCTATTCCATCTCAATTCGCCATCAAGGGTATCAGAGACAATTAGCTGAGACCTATTATTCTGATCATGCATTTTGCAGAAGCTAAATGCATTTTCTTTTTTCAAAACAGCAAGTGGCTAAAGATGAGGTTCATAAAAAGATGCCCCTAGCGTTATTTTAGAAAAGATTGGTTTATATCATTGAAATCCTACCAAGATTGCAAATAATAATAATTAATACTTAATTTCGAGGGTAAGTGAATATAATAACATTGAGTCATCACACAAGTTTGTTGCAACCAATGAGCTGGCTTTCCTCTGTATTCATCTAAAATGTGCATGTATCACTTTATTAATCCCATTTGTGATGATGTATCTTTATTTTCCCTTTGTTTTAAAGTGGTTTAGTTCTTATAGCTGTGACTTGCAAGCAAAAGCTTAGTTCCAGTTAGTGAGACCTGCCAGTTACTTTGAACTAAGCCCTTAGTTCGATCCCGAGTTCAAACTAAGGACAGTGTAGACTAGGATTAACCATTAGTTTGAATTTAATAAATTTGAATTAAGGCAATTAGTTCAAATTAACAAAGTGCACTAATTTGACTTAAGTCAAATTGGTCCACTTTGTTAAATCGAACTAATAAGTTTGAGTTTAGTTCGACCTAAACTCAAACTTATTAGTTCAAATTAGCAAATTTGAAGTAACTTTCTCTAGTGTAGATATAGCCATAGTGTCTAATTCAAAGCTCAGTGAACTCAGTGGGAGTTTCTCCACTGGCATCAATGGATTTTGAGTCAGGTGCAAAATGGTTAAGAGCTATATATCCTTCTCCCCCAAAATTTCTGACAATGTATCTCAGCCATTGTTACTCCAATTCTGGGGCACCTGTGAACTGGTCATGCCTGTTGTGATGCCTTTTTATCTTCAGTCAGTCTGTCTGTATCCCTCCACCATCTCTCATCTTGTACCTGGTGGTAATCTCTTTGGGCCAAGACCTGTCTTTTCACTCTGTTTGCATAGTGCCTAGCACATAGCATCCTGGTCCATAACTAGGGCTCCTAGAGGTAAGATAATAAACATAAATAATAGAAGTTTGTCATACTTGTGGAATATGAATAAAGAACATCCACCAGGAATCAGGATGAGTGCACCAAATTAAAACATCAGTTTGATCCCTTACTCTCCAGTCCCTTTTGTCCACACACAAATCAGTCTGGCTCAGGTCAGTAAGCACCCAGGACCTAGGTCCTAAGATCCTGGTAGGAGGTGACTGAGGCCAAGTCCTAACGAGACTTGGGTCCAAATTGTCATTTTGCAGTGGGGACACAGCTCAATACATAGCCTGGAGTCAGTAGGTGGCAGCATGGATGTATTTGTGTGATTATGAGACCCTGGTTCAGCAATTTTTTTTCTTTTTTTAACCTGAGGTTTCCAATGTCCTTTGGACACTCCAGCACAGGATTGGCAACAGCCAGTCCACAAGCCCAGGTCCCACAAACCTGATCTTAGTGTCCAGTGTGGCCATTCCTTAATTGACTTGCCTAAGATGACAGCGAAAAAGTCAGGCATTCTGCTCTGTTCAACTTCCTACACTGCACTCATCACCATAGTGTCTGAGCGCCTTGAAGCTGCACCTCCCAAATGCCAGGTCAGAGCTTTTCCAACAAGACCACACTTTTACACTGTGAATCAGAGCTATTTTATTCATGGCACTAGTGGTGAGCTGATTAACCAGTCTCTACCCTATCACCCTAGCAGAGACATTTTGATGTCAAGTCTTGAGTCATAATTATGTGCAATTATTTTATTTACATTTCACATGGAACACAATGTGCCTGTCATCACACTCCATGTGTGAATAATTCACTGTCAAATATGACAAATTCGTTCAAAGTAGATAGAATATAGACCAGCTGAGAGAAGGAGGTGGAAAGGGAAATTGTGAATTTGTTTTCAAAATGGTTTCCTTTCATTCTCAGACATCAGAGTTTTGTAAATGAAAACAAAGAAACAAAAAGACCGAAAACATGTGACCAGCTCTATTCCAGGCTTAAAAAAAATAGGAAGGAAATTTTGGTCCAACTTTTGCTTTGGAATTTCAAAACTCGTGCCAGCTCTTTTCAATGCCAATACGCAAATACATGAGAAAAATAAGCAGTCTTAAATACTATTTTCCATCAAGAAATTTCAAACTGCTTTACAAAAATGTTTTTTTGGCCTGATCCATTTTATTAACACAGAAACTGAGACACAGAGTGAAGTGATTTTCTCCAAGGTCACTCAGCAAGCCACTGGTTGAGCCAAGGACTGATCCCTGTTTCCTGAATTCCAGCCCGGTTTTCTGTCCAGTAGATCCCCTGACCACCACAACCCTTCCCACCGAATCCTGCCTTTCAGAAAACTTGTCAGTCTGTACATGAGAAAGAATACTTGGAAGCATGTATGTGCTCCACCTTCTCCTCTTCTTCCTCCCATGAAGTCAATAGGAGTCAAAAATTTCTCTGGTCTCAATAATTCAGGGAAGCTTTTGTGACATTTGTAGATATTTAAAAAAGAACTCAGAATTCATGGTCAAAAAGGTGATCTTCAGTATAGAAAAACAATTATTACAAGTAGGGTTTTGAAAAAGAAAAATGCAAAATCACCTCAGTGAAAACAGTGCTGAGACTACTGTGAAGAAATGGAAAATGGATCAATTCTGAAACCTGTGAAATGAAAAGAGGTCCCAAATGGCTTGTAGTGCTAACAGCTGTGAACCGTAGAATGGGCTCAGAGTGGAAGGGACCATTGAAGTCATCTAGTTTGACCTTCTGTATAGCACAAGGCAAAGACCTTCACCCCAACTAATTCCTTTGGAACTAGAACATATCTGTGAAATGCATAAGTACAATAAAAATCCAGTCTTGACTGAAAAATTACTAGCGATGGAGTATCCACCATGACTCTTGGTAAATTGTTCCAGTGTTAATTATCTTTACTGTTAGAACAGAATTGGATAGAATAGAACAGAACCAAGAGTGGGCCTTTTAAACACTTTGGGTATGTCTTCACACAGTCTTTAAATCAAAATAATGAAGATTATTTCAATTTAAAAGATTGCAGGTCCACACCATGTTTTCTTATATCGAGATAAGGAGCTCTCTTATATCGAGATAAGGGAAGTCATTTTAATATAATAAAACCTAGTATTATATCAAAATGACGGTTAAATTGAAACTGTTATTTCAAAATAATGCCGCGTGGATGTGCTATTTTGATTTATGTTATTTCAATTTAACACTTTTGCCCTTCTCCTTCCCAGAGTGCTTCCTATTTTCTATATACTGAGTGGGGGCATGGCCCTTCTAGGGGGCCATGTTGCCACACCTCCCATGGTGCCCCTCTCCTAAATCGAACTAGCAAGTCTGTCCCTGGACATGCTAGTTTGATTTGAGTTTCTAGTGGGGACATGTTAAATTGATTTAACTTCAGTCAATTTAATGATTTTATAGCAATTTTATTGAATCAATTTAACTCAAATTGATTTAACTGCCTAAGTGTGGATGTAGCCTTTGGGAAATAAAACAGCTTTGCTGTGGTTTTTAAAAGCAGGGAGGGATAAAATGGTACAAGTTTCTTGGAGTAAAGAGGTTCACCGTCCTGGGCCGAGCACAGGAAAAGCTCATCTACCTTCATATGTTCCAAAGCTCACCAGCATCATATGCCGCAAGAGAAACCTTACATACTTGATGGCACATGAGCAGACATATCTGTCAGTACACCCGTCAGTACCAGACTCAAAGTGTACGTCACAAATGAAAGCCAACGCCAAAGTCTGCAGGACTTTAGGAAAACTAATTGTGCCAGTATTAGGTCAAACTGCCAGTCTTCACACTGAAGCTCAACAAAGTGACTTAGAATTGGCTCTGATTTATTTTTGTTTAAATAAGGCTTGAATAAAATCACCCTTAGCTCACATTTGACACCACAGCGGGCCTTCTACAGGCTGCTGTTTGCATGAACTTCCAACTTCTAAACCCCCTCCCAGAAAGCAGTTTTCTCCAAAAAGTGATTTCAGAATAACCCCAGTCTTCTTAATAATTATTAGCTTCCCAAGACATCCGTGTCCAGTGTTTGTTTTTAATTATATTGAACAGTCTATTTTTAAAAAAAAATTAATAGCGCAGATTAAAAAGAAATGTTTTCGTATATAAGTTCTGTTTGCATTGCATGGTCCAAAATCAAGCGTGAAAATGCTAGGATGCTACACAAACAAAATTCCTAATAGTATTGTCACTAATTATTGTGGCTTAGTGATAGCGTTTATTCCCTGCCCAACATGACATCAAAGATGTGCAGGAAGGGAAGAGATGTCCCTGAGAATGTAGCACATAAAATAAAATTGGCAGAAGGCTCATGTTAAAGATTCTGTTATAAGCAGGTTCTGTTGAATCACCTTTTCTGACTTTTGGGGATGGGTTTTCATAAAACTGGAAATTGTTTTATAAACACTAGAGATGGATTAATTTTATTAATCACAAATTGTTCTACAGCATATGGGTATCTTTAGAAATTGACATTTTTTCATAGGGAAGAAAATGTTAATTCCTAAATGTTTTTATATTTTTTATGGGAAAACTTATTACATTGTGAAGTGACACTTTGAAATGAATCTTTTCAAACCTACATTTTGAAAGATTGATCTTTCAAACTGCAAGGTATAATTCTGATAAACATTTCTTGACATTTCTGAATCAATACTTTCCAAGGGAAAAAGGGAACCTATAGCTCTTCTGACTATTTGTTCCATTCTGGGATGAAAGCAAGTTTCAAACTATCAAAATTTCTCATAGGATTGGAATGCCACTTTCCAAACTGCTCTAAACAGTACAATTTTAACAGCAAGCGCTGCAAGCATTTCAGCTTGCTGTCTTAACAGCTGTATGTGACTGGCAGTTAGTTCAGAGAAATAAATACAGGTTTGTCTACACTGCAGCTGGGAGCATGCCTCCTAGACTCAGAAGAAAGTCTCACATTAGTGGTGCATGACATTAGCACACTACAAGTAGCACTGTGGCTGTTGTGGAGCGTCCAAGCTCACCCAACCCTTTAGTGTCATGCTTAGGTGCCTAGCCTGTGCTGTCACCTCAGCAGCAACATCCACACTGTGGTCTTCAGCATGCTACCTTGAGCGAAGTTAGCAGAAATCCATCTAGCCAGGCTGGGAGGCACTTTTTCAGCACAGACAAACCCTGTATGTCTTTGATCACATCCAACAGCATTACCTTCACAGATAAGGAAATATTATAACAGGATGTTTGAATGGCTGGGGGGGGGGGTCCTAGTGACTAGAAAGCTTCAATTCTGGCCTTTTGCTTCCCTGGTTGAGTTGCTAACTTAGTTTCTAAGGCGCTGAAGTAGGGCGAGTTGGGCCTTCCTACTCCACCACGTTCCAGCTCTGAGCACTGTGCGAGTCAGTCCTTGAATAGGGGCCAATGTTCCCTCTAATTTTTCGTAGGCTGCGTGTACAAAAAATTTCTTTGCGTGCACAAAATTTCTTTGTGTGTGCTAATATTAGCAATGTTGGAGTGGTTGTGCATGCTTTATTTTACTGTGTGCATGAACACTCACACAGCTTAGAGGGAACAGTGCTCCCAGCAGGGAGTCTACATCCATGGCCCTGCACTACTTCCTACTGCTGTTTCATCAGTTTGGGGCCTGGCTCCTATAATCCAAATCTCTGTGGTGACTAGTCTAGCCGTGTCCCCTTGTGGACCATAGGTGACATCCTGTCATGATTCCAGGTTCCTCTAAACAGGGCAGCCATAAATTTGGTGGAGCTGGAACTCCATAAGGTCTCCCTGCTTCGGTTTCTCTGGGTTTCACTTATGCGGGGTGCTCCTAGGCCTCTTCCACAGTCTTTTCTAGACAGGGAGACAATAATTATTTCCTGTTGTCTGCCTTGGCTGGCAGGCTAGTGACCCTTCCCCTCAGGTAAAAAGCCAGCTAGCTCCTGCCTCTTCGTTGATCAGCCCCAAACTGAGCCACATTGTCTCCCATTCTCCCCTTTCCAGGCTTGGTATTGGCTTCAGGTATAATGGAGGAGGCTAGCTGGGCCTACAGGCCCTCTTTAACTCAGTTCTCAACCTGAAGTCTTAGGGTCACTTGCAGCCCAATCAGCATATAGGTGTTGTCCGTTTAACATCCTCAGGGCCATACAGATAGTATTGGCAAACTACTGTCTCCTTCCATGCTTCAATATTTCATCATCATCATCATCATGATCATCATAATGTAACATCACAGGCCCATATTAACTTCTAGAGTCAACGGGTCTTGATGGCCAGCTCAGCAGACGTCAGTGTCTTCTTGTTATACCCAGTGGAGAATATTATGGTGTAACTCATAAAATTCAAATATCTCTTTCTGCATTTCTCTGGCTTCTTTCATCTAAGGATCTCACAGGGCTTTGCAAACCTGCCACCACCTTGAGGTATTATAACATTATTTTGCTGATTAGGGGAACAAGACACATAGAAATTAAGTAATTTTCCAAAGGTCACCGAGCAAATCCAGGTCCTGAAACAGAATCCAGATGTGTTAATGCCCAAGTTTGAACTATCAGGAAGTGAGGGGCGAATTACGAGAATAAAGACAATCAATTGATGATGTATTTGTATCACTATTTGCCAAAGAGGATATTGGTGAGATATCTATTCCAGAAACATCTTTTCTGGTAATAAAAATGAGATATTGATTGTGTAACAGTTTAGGGAAAATGTACCTGCTTTTCCCCTCTGTTACCTAGCAAAGGTGCCCACTCTCAGGGTTGCAGCTCCCCAGGCCCTCATGTATTTTGAATGAAGACTTGCACTTCACTGTCTTTTGAGAAAGATATCTCCAGGATAAAAAGTCCCCTGCCTCCAGTGTGGTTTTCACAGCAGTGACCAGCTGCTTCAGCAGGGTTGCTTGCTTTCTCTTCAGAAACTAACACCAGAGTTATTGCCCTCAGTTATAAGGTAACATATAGCAATTCCACGAAAGTCTATTTTAGTCTTAAGGTAAATGCACTATAGCTAAAGCCAATAAACTTACAGAGATTACTCTAATATGTGGATTTCAAGTTCATCGTGGACTTGAGATTAGAACAGGCACCATGTCTTCTGGGACATCACTAGGACCAGTATTTCCAACTTTTCCCTAATGATGGTGTCTCTACTGGACCATGGACCCAGTCCATTTACCGGATCAGAAAGAAGGATCAGAGCCAGTTTAAAGCCTGACTATATATCCAGAAATAATTTATTTATCTGGTGGTGCATGGAAATCCAGATTTAACTAGTATATGTACACCTCTCCAAGGGTTAATAGAAGAATTACATTCTATTCCCATCATACTAGGGAAGTTACATACAACACTACAATAACATATACGCAGTTGCGTTTTTAATACAATTGACACCAAAGGTATTAAATCTAATTCAATAAGGTTTCATTTAATTCAGTAAAGTTTATCATAATTCCATAAATCTTTTCTGGGATATTGTCAGTCTGTCACAGTCTCAAAAGGGAAGGTGATGATAAAGTGATGAACAACAAGCAAGAAACCAAATAATAGGCATCCAAAATCCTGAAGGAATTTAATTGATTTGCATATTCAATTTTTAATTAAAATTAGATGCTATTTTGGAGGGTCACAGATGTTGTATCTATCTTTAAATATTATTTTTGAGATGAACTTGGGAATTAGAGGAAGTGAACTTCAGTTCAGTATTAAAATATTGGAGACATTAATTAGAGTAGAGATTATAAAACATGATATGAGAGGAAAATGAACTTAATACAGCAAAGGAAAGTTAGGTGACTCCAGCCTACTAAAATTTATTTGTGTGTGTCCATAGTGGATAGAGGCAACTACTTAGCAATGTACTTGGCCTTTCAAAGAGTCTTGGACAACGTCCTTCACCATGCTATGTTATATGGCAGGAGGCAAAATTCTGTCATGGATTTGAAAATAGCTAATGAGTAGCAAACAAAGACTTGAAACAATGGGCAAAGTTATAAAAGGCAAGTAAGCGGTACCTTATGGATCTTGACTGGAATACTGATCCAGCCACACACTCTAGCATGAATCCTACTTTAAGCAGAAATGATGCCAATGAAGTCAACTTATGTAAGTGTTTTGCTGAACTGGGTTCTATATTTGTTATAATACAACAATATATTATTTAACTTGCTGTAACCCATCATAAATTGATGGGGGAAAATCATGGTTTCTTTCCCAAGTAAGCACCACATGCAATTGTCTGAAGAGTCAGCGTGACATACTAGAAAGAGCTGAAAGCTGTGAAATTGGGCAGGGGCAGCAGATGGGGGCAGACAAGGGGAGGGTGCGGGCAGGAGGTGGGGTGCAACCGCTTATCAGTACCATATCCATCAGAGGGATAACGAAGGATGGGGTAGGGGGCCTGGCAGAAGTGCAGGTGAGGGGTGTGGGCAGGAGCATGGGGGGGAGGAAGAGGGGACAGGATGTGGAAGAGGATGACAAACAATGGAGCAGGGGCACCAGGTGGGGGTGCTGAAGGGGTGGCTGAGGGCAAGGGTAGGAGATGGGAGCAGTGAAGGGAGGGCTGGAGAAGGGGGCCATGGGCAGCAGATGGGGGTAGAGAAAGGGAATGGGTGGTGGCAGAAGGTGGGGTGGTGAAGGAGGACAGGGGATGGAGATGGGGGTGATAAGGGATGGGGACAGGAGGTGGGGGGGTAAAGAGGGTTATGGGCAGGAGATGAGGGCAGAAAAGGGGTGGATGGGAATACAATGTGACAGGCCATTGTGATGTCAGAGGTGATTCAACCAATTGTTCTTTGTCACCTCTGACATCACAATGGCTTCTCACATGGCACACTTCACATCACACACTCACACATGCACATAGCAAATTAGTATAGTAGATGGGTGGCCACTGAGGAGGCAAAATTTGCAGATAATGCGACATTATTTAGGTAAGAGAAAACTAGAAAAACCAGTAAGGAAATTTCCAAAGGGATAGCCGTGTTAGTCTAGTCCAGTAAAAAAACAACAAGCAGTTGTGTGGCACTTTAAGACTAACAGATTTATTTTTGCATGAGCTTTCGTGGGAGAAGATCCCACTTCCTCAGATGCTTCGAAGATGGGTGAACTTACAGAAAGGAATGAAACTAAATGCAAGGGGGTGTAAAACATAGGATCAGGTCATAAAGTAACAGCAAATCAGAGCAGTTTACAGGCTTAAAGAATGGGAAGCCTGAAGTCAAATTACCCTTTGTAATGTGAAAAGAACCCATAATCTCGATTGAGTCCTGCTTTCACAGAATTTAGTTTGCATATTAATTCGAGTTCAGCTGTTTCTCTTTGGAGTCTTGATGTCCCAGGTACATGTTCACCCATCTTCGAAGCATCTGAGGAAGTGGGATCTTCTCCCACGAAAGCTCATGCAAAAAATAAATCTGTTAGTCTTAAAGTGCCACACAACAGTAAGGAAATACCACCAAAATGACATGACTACAACAAAATTATATGAAGTGGGAGCCCAGATGAAAATCAAGGTTGACAAACACATATCAGAAAAAATAATACTTATGAATATTGCTGGTTTCTAAATTGGCTCAACCAAACATTAAGATGTGTAAAGCATGGGAGAGAATACATTACTGAAAATACTGCAGTGCCTTTATGTAAGTCAATAGTGTGGCTTGACCTCAAGTAAGGTGTTCAGTTCTGGTTGCCGTACCTCAAGAACAAAAGAAGAAAAATAAATGGGGTCCTGATGCTAGCAATGAAAAGTACCAGACGTTTGACTTCCATAGGAGGAACGACTGAAAGGATAAAGATGGGAGCACTCAGAGAGGAGACAAATAGAAGTGTCCATGACAGATTTCTGTACAATTGTGAGTGGTATACAGATAGGAAATTGGATTCTCCTAGTTATCGTTTTTCATAATGCAGGAACAAGGGGTCAGTCAGTAAAACGCAAAGTAGGACATTTGAAACCATCAGCACTCTTTTCTTTTAACCGTGTAATTGACTGCAGCAAGGAAGCTTGGAGTCCAAGCATTTGGCAGGAGTCAAAAAAAGATTAAGCATTCATGTGGTTAATGAAAACACCCACAGTTACATTATATAGGACAGAAAACACTTGTGCTTCATGACCCAGGTCAAGTGCCAACTGCTCTGGAAGGAAGAAAGAGAAAAAGATTTTTATCTGAAAATACTTTGGACTCAATGTTCAGATGCTACTACATATGTACCGTACTATAAGTATCTGGATGAGTAGTTAATGGTCAGGCAGATAAATAGGTAGATGTTAAGAATGTCCTGTAAGGGCAGGCGATTTATCCATTATGAACATTTTCAAATCTTGCTCCAAAACATCTGGTGCTTATGGGATTTCAGCACATGCTTAAAGTTAAGTACTTGCTACAGTGTGTTGATGAATTAGGGTCCCAGGCACTGATCCCATAAGGACCTTTTCTATAGGCAAAATGCTGTAGCTATACAGCTCCTTGCACGTCAGGGCCTCAATCTGTAAATCCTTTAAAATTTTTCCATGCCCTCTCAGTGTGAAAGTCAAAGCAATGTCATGGCAAATTCCTTCAGAGGAGTTTCACAGAAATGCTGTTGACACAATGGCAGATGCTTTGTGGTTTCTAAAAAGCCAAGATGTTTGTTTTCCTTTTTTTTTCTTTTTTCCTACACCAATTTTAATTGTTTCCTTGACTGTAATGAAATAAGAAGATAATGAGTTCTTCATTGCTCACTAATTGTATACTGAAGACAAGACACAGTCAGCCAACTGTAAAATGCTGCTTTACTGTAATGTTTGGATATTTCAGTGCAAATAGTCACAAATGCATCTGTTTCCACAGAACGTAAAATGTTCTTGTTATGAAAATAAGCTGATGTAGTGAGCAATAAAAAATAACCATGATGACTTCTGTTGATTAGAATTTGGTGTCTTGTTTTTGTTGCTTTTGACATCTCAAAAATATTTGCATGCTATGGCAAGGCAAAGACAGCCAATATTGCAGCCGCGTCTCCTGCCATATAGTATTTAGAATTTCAGACTTGGAGATAATACTCACAGATAATATAAATCCTGAGATCTAAGTAACATTGCAATGGAAAACGACAAAGCCTGTTAAAGCTCAAATTCTATCATTTCCTCATTTGGGGTTGTTTCTAAAAATAAAGACGCCCAAGGTGAGTTAAGGATCAAAGTTATGTTAACTTAGCAAAAGAACAAACACATTTCAGGAAATTCAATCTGTTGGTCTGTCTTAGTCACGGAGCCAAGCCATGATGCTCAAATTTGGAGCCAGATCCAAACTTCCCCAAAACAATAAGGGAGAAATTGTAGCCTAAGTAAGTAAATCTGTTCTGGGGGTGCTCAATGTTTTGCTTGACTCTGTTTTCAGACTTACTGTTTCCTGCCAACAACAAACATCAGGGTGACCAAGGAATTCAAGGAATCCACACATTAAGTATGTTACTTCATATTCTCTAATATGACACTTGGGCTTCACGAAGTCTGGCAGTGGGGTAGTAATTGCACATCTGATCTCCATTGCAACATCTACTTCACATTGACACCGAAACTTAATAGACACAAGTTCAGCGCACTGAATCCAGTTTTACATGTGTGTGCATGCCCCATCAGTTTCAATAAACATGTTGAGAATACAGGATATTCATTCCTGATAGTGAGACAGAACTCTGGGAAAGAAATTTGGGCTTATGTTACTCACAAAAATCATTTGCAAGAAATTTTAGTGAGCTATTTAATTTCAGTGTCTGGCTAAATCCATAGCATCAGGTTTGTGTCCACACAGCAGATGGACCAATTTTCTTTGCCAAGACATACAAGCCTGCTTTGTGGCCTCTCACTGACGGATCTCCATCTGTACAAAAGATCAGCATGCAATCACACAGGATATTTTTGTCTTGCATGTAGCACATCAAACATTCCCTGTGCTATCTTGTGTCTTTGAAGAGGGAGACAGAACATAATCCTTGAGGATTGTACCTTCCCATGTGTACTTCACCAGAGCCAAGAAATGTGCATCACGACCCTCAGCACTTGCATCAGCCTGAAGAGCAAAAGAATATGTGCTTTCCTCAGATGCTGTGCTAGTGTGTTTTTCTGAGCTGCTGCCGCCACCTCAGTCCTTCACATCAGTGTTGTTGGAGTGTGGTATGGCTTGAGTTTGTTTACAGTGGTTTAGACACACATCATCTTCAGCATATTGATTGGAGCTGGCAAAATCAAACTGTCTGCTGGGCCTGTGATACGGTAACACCTCAAATGATACCTTGTGAGCAGTCAGAAACCGACATTACTCTCTTGAATTGCACTTGTTGATGAGATAGTTCTTTCTGAAGTTGGAAAAATTACCTAAATTTTCCTTATTATTCTTTGTGAAGGGTATCTAGGTATTATTTAAGTTCAGTAGGCTTCATGATTTCACTAGATAACACCACCTAACATAACAGGCATTTTGCCTTTGTTTATCCTTGAGAGAAAGAAATGCAAGAGAGGCTACACTTAAAGGTATGTCATATTTGCAAGCATGTTTCTTGTCCTCCTTTTATATCCATAACTACATCACTGCTGGAGATTGAAGCTGGCGCTTTCTGTGAAAAAGAGACCATTGTGCCTCTTATCAAAGCTCAGGAAGAAGATTTCATTGTTAAGCAAATGAGTCCAGGATTTAAGAAGGCTCCATGTGGTGATACTAGGGAAGCATGGTGATTTACTTACTATGGTAATTTATTAAGTGCTGACGAGGTATTCATGGTGGCATAAAAGAAGATACGAGCCCTGTCTCAAGGAGTTTACAAGCCACTGAAAGTCCTCATCTCAGAAAAGGGCAGCTCAGGCTCCTACCAGCTCAAGTAGTGTCTGCGCTGTTGCTGCCTACAAATAAGGCTCTTCTGGGTTCAAATCTCTCAGCTGGATACTTGCACATCTGGATGGTGCAATAGCAAAATGGCCTCTGTTCAGCCACGTCCATACAGCTGGTGTGTCCAGAGCTGCTCTACAAATGCAGCGTTCGTAGAGCCCGTCTGAACATGTTTGGGGGTAGACAGCATCTCGTCATGGGACAAATCTGGCCTATTGGAGCCACAACTCCTTCTGCTGATGGAAGGAATCCCAATGACCCATTGTTGGGAGTTACAGATCAACATGGCAATAAAAAACCTAAGTCTTAGAGCACAGGTCCACTGACTCAGTTCACAGGTCTCACTCTCTGAGACTAAAATCAGCAGTGTAGACATTTCTGTTTGGGCCAGAGCCCAACCTCTGAAGCCCAGCAAGTGGGGAAGAATTTCAAAGCCTATGCTGCAGAAAGAGATGGAATATCTACAGTGGTGTTTTTAGCCCCACAGCATGAGCCCATGAACCTGTCGGGTGACTCAGGCTCTCAGACACCCTTCCCTAAAGATGTTTTGCCATGTAGATAGACCCATTTAAGTCAATGGGGGGTTGTCACCCATTTCAAGGAGGCCACGCTTTTAACCTAGAGCTTTTTATCAGGCTTTCTTAGTATATAATCATGAATGTTACAGATGTAAAATGGTGATTACATCATTGAGTCCATCGCCCTACAAAAGACGGTTGAAAGTGTTCAATAACATAATGTCTAGGTTACTCGTGTGCTGAGACCACAGTCTAAAATGCTAATCAACACCTCTGCATCATAAGGTGCTTCCCCATCAGTCTGTCTCTAACCAGCCACTGTCTCATATCTTCAGGATGGAGACTGTCCTTTTTTCTGTGTGTATAGTGCCTAGCACAATAGACTCTTGGTCTGTGATGAGGGCTTCCAAGTGCTATGATCATGCAAGTAATAAACAAAAATCATGCTTAAGATTCACCCTGCCTCCAGTCAGACACCAAATCTGCTCAGCATATTTCAAAATTCATCCCCACCTTCCTTTCAGCTCAGAGTCCCCTCCAGTAAAATGAATGTAGGGGGAGATGAGAGCCTTTCTTTATTATGATTCAGAAAGCGCTTTGAGATCCCTGCATGAATGAACACATTATTATCTGTCTTTTCTCTTCAAGCTGTATTTTCTCTCTCCATCTCTCTTATTCATCAATTATTTTAACATCAAAAAAATCAGGATCGAGTTTGCAGATGGCAAACTTCTTATTTTTTTTTAATGTGTTTAAAAATTGCCTTTTCTTTTGCAGCAAGCATAAATGTCAGCTCCAGCTGAGTGTGCTTGCAGTTCTTGAGTGGCATATGTCCTTGCAGTCTGGCTGCCTTCATCATGTCACTTCCCATAACATGACGTGGTATAACAAAGTGAATGGCGCAGGCTGACATCTAAGAGTGCTTGAAGTGGAATTGACATCTAGCTGTCTAATTAATGAGATACGCCATTCAATTTGTTCTTGCTAGTTCAGGCAGCACTATGGTTCTACTTGTGAACATGTTTCTGTTACCTGGTCATTTGAAACCAGGAAATTGGATTTTGAGGACTGCTTTCAGAGGAGGACTAATTATAAAATGTGCTTACAAAATGGCTTTATTAAGGGAAAGAGGCAGCCCGATAAGTCTCACTCAGGTCTGACTGTGAATATGTTGGCTCAGTTCAAATGCATTTTTCCTGTTTTTGTATAGATTTATTTGAAACGATGGCTATCTAAATGTTAATGGTTTCATCTTCTTCTGCCTTGCTCCTTGTATAGTTATTTAAACCTGTGCAATACAGGTTTAAACATGATTACCGCTCTGAGGGGATTTGGTGATCCTTTATGCTCACTTGCTATTTATTTTCCACAGGTGCAAAGAACTACACAAGATGCAAAGCAGTGAAATATATTAAAAATCCGTCTGTTTGTCTTCTATCTAGTTTTGTTTTGTTTTTACAATAATGTTCTTCACGTCCACTGAAGAAAATTATGAATAGCAATAAAAAGCAGTCTATGTAACTGTGTTCAGCTGTGGGAAGTTCAATCAACAGCTGCATATGAGAGAAAAATTACAGGAGAATCAGCTCACACAGCTTTGGGGGTAACCATTAAGCAACAGATTGAGGCATCACCCTAATGTAGACATAGGGCAAATTTGCCCCTGTCAGTGCAAGCTTCCTGATCCACTTCACAGATCCGCTCAGCCGATCAGGAAGTTGATTCTCCAACACTATGCTGGGTAATGCTTGTTCAAAGGAACACCCCTACCTTTGAACCAGCACAGTTTGCATTCAGGGAGTAGAGAAACTGAACGTAGATGCAAGTTATTTTAGTTAACTTACACATCTATGTTCAATTGCTGTCAAAAAGGACAGGCAATGTAGACCTGGCCATGGTCTTCTGCACTTGCCGAAATGCAAGATTTTGGTTAAATAGTGGCTAGAGAAGGATATCCCTAAAACTTTAAGCAGGCTTATTTATTTATTGTGGCAAGGCAATTAAGTATCAGTTTAGTCATGCCCATTTTAATCTCTATTAAATTTTCATTTACATTTTGAATTTCCATTGGGAGAGGGAAACCCCATGCAAGATATATTTGTGAACACATTGCCCATTTCCACCCAGCTCTGATTACAACTGAATTTGCGACAGGGCTCAACAAGCAAGTGTGACACAGTAAAGGAGGCAAGTGGAGAGTGAGGATTACAAAATATAAGTTGCTATGGTTACATATGTTGGGTATTCCACAAAAACAAGAGCTTTAAATCATCTGTTTAAACTCATATAGATAAAATAAGCTATCCTCATCAGGTGCACAATCTACCTTCACCATTTGGCAGATCAAAAGCATTTACTCATATCGAAAGAAGATAATTCATTCGATTCTGATTCAGTTCAATACTATGGGTAAATCCTGGCTCATGGAAGCCAAGCTAGTTATGCCTTAGATTTCAATGGGGCAATGATTTCTTCCTGTATTTCCAGAGCAAGTAATAATTTTATTTGTTAAAGGCCAGAGTTTGATGACCTTACCAGGAGTAGTAACATCTTACTCCACAAATGGTAACAATCTTACTTCTGGCAGCTGATGAAGTGGGACATTGCCCAAGAAAGCTGATGAGAAAAAAAAAACTGTTAATTTTTAAAAGTGCTGCGGGACTCCTTGTTTGTCTCGCTGAACTAGAGTAACATGGCTACTCCTCTGGAACAAGAACGTGTTCCACGAGTGGTTCCATTTGAGTTCCATATGTTACTTGGGAAGGAAGGATGTGAGAATCTAGTCCCAACATAGGGAAAAATGTTCCACCTGCCAGGCCATCAAGTTCAGCTGGAGTAGCCTTCTGCAGACCCAATCCTTCAACTACAATGAAGAGAGCTGGAGGATCATTGCATCCTTTAAGCCCACTATGCACATCTCCACCATACCTCCTCCAGCCACACAAAGGAAACACGGCCTGGTGGCCTGGTATATGAGTAACACAAGATGGCAACTGTTCCACTAGAAAGAGAACCACCCCTAATGCCCCAGTCCTGAAAGCACTTGCACATCAGTTTAACTTCAAGTATCTGAGGAGTTCTAGTGAAGTCAGTGGATTTAAAATTAAACACTTGCAGAGGTGTCTATGTAGCTAATGGTCAATGCGTATCATGCATCCTCTCGGCAAGGTACATTAGGATCTCAAGCTGGCTCACATCCCCAGACCTTTAGCTCCAGCTGCAGAGATTGATGTTCTTAATGCCAAAGGTTCAGTCTCGGATAGTGTAGTGCCTGTCAACTTTTCACGTTTGGAGCAGGTGAGTAGAAGGCCAGGCTTTATTATTTTAGGTCTAAGTGTATTTCACATCTATAAATCACAATCTACTTAAAAGTAAAAAGTAATTAGTAAACATCAGCACAGTCACTGGAAGGAAAACAGATCAAAATAAAATAAAAATACAGCCTAGAAACTATTACCTTCAAGACTCAAGTAAGGAGGGGGGGGAAAAAAAACAGATTCTCATTCAAATACTTTGCTCCTCAAATGAACACACTGCCAGGACCCCTGTCAACAAATCTCTACTTGGGGGTGGTAGGGAATCATTTCCAGGAAAAGGTACAGAAAGAAAAGCTAAGACTTAAAAGCTACCGCTACAATAATCCCACCTCAAAGACTTATAAGAGGAGAAGTAAAATGGATAGTTGCTATTTCGCGTATTTCCAGGAAGAGACAGAAAATATTATCAGTGGAAAAGATCAAGCAGTGCCAAAAAGCAAAACAAAATATTGTTAATCAAAATTGCATGCAGTATAGATTCTTCCATTCACTTTGTGAACTTCTTCCATATTTTTAAAGGTTTTAACAGTGGCTTTGCCTGTGTGTTTGTGTTCTCTTTAAATGAAGGTGTATCTGTGTATCAAAACAAAACAAAACAAAACAAAACAGGAGTCGTGTGCCACTTAAAAACTAACAGATTTAGATTTTAAGTGCCACACGACTTCTGGGGGTTTTTTGGTC
This sequence comes from Podocnemis expansa, assembly GCA_007922195.1. NCBI lineage: Eukaryota > Metazoa > Chordata > Testudines > Podocnemididae > Podocnemis > Podocnemis expansa. Next base: position 6,846,053 of record ML681984.1, read on the forward strand.
CCCCCCCCCCGGACTAGACTATCAGGGCTGCTCCTTTGGAAATTGGTATCTGTGTATTGACAGACACGGATAAGTTGCTATCCAAGCTGATGACCATTAAAAATATTGTCAAAATAATGTTTGTGAACCATGCCTTGGCCATTTCCTTTTAGTAAATTGTGGAATGAGTTGCCTCTATTTGTAGATTAGTGTCACACAGTCTGCACGATCAGGCAGAGGAGACATTACCACTAATGAGCTATCCTAGCTCTAATCGCCACTGACACAGACCCTTATGTAGTCAGTATCTGTACGTGTGTAGATGTTTATATGTGTTTGCCTTGTAATGAATGTGACATTTAAGTGTTTGCCCAACATTTGTACTAGGCTGACTCCTCGCTCTCTCACACACACTCACACATGCACCACCATGAGTAAAACCATTAAGACACAGCCCCAGCTGATGTAAATCATCATACCTCCTCTGGCTATTTAAGTCTTACAGCGAAATGGGAGTTTTGCCATTGGTTGTGTAGTAATAAAGGCTGTTTTTATTAGTTAGCGTTTGCAGTAGCAGACCCTATGAGATTGCATAATAACACAGACTTCTATTACCCCTGTGGCTCTAGGCTCATTTACACTGCTTGGCCCAATCCATTTCGGCTCCTGTGAGCATGCACCGAATCAACGCATCTCTGACTGCCATGGCCACAACCCCTCCCAGGTTACAGGAACTAATTATTAGATCATCTATCATTAATATTTTTTACATCGGCTGTGGGTATAATAGGCTGAGGGAGTCTTACCCTTCCCAAACAGCCACCACCAGAAATTCCTGCTCCATCTCTCCTTTTCGTCCGTACTTCACCCCTGTTCCGGCTGAGGCCACACATCCCCTCAGGCAAGTGCCTTCCCTGAGGCTTCCCCAAAGACCTCTAGTGCCTCTTTGCACTCTCTCCAATAGCTACAAGTGGCAGGAGGAAGGAGGCAAAGGGGTGTGAGAAAAGGAGCCTCGGAGGAAGGGGCCATACAGGAGTGGGCCCCAGGATGGAGTATGGGTGGTGCCTCAGGGGATGGGTGGAGCAGGAGGCAGGGTCATTGTTCATGGTCTGGTGCCCCCACACCCTTCCCAGCCTCCCTAAAAGCAGGAGTCACATGCCATCCATGATTATTTACTTATGTTATTGTACCAGCATAAGACCCAGTGATGGCCCAGGCCCACACTGTTCAAAACAAACATAGAACAAAAAGATGGTCCTTGATCACCCCAAAAATCTTCAGGTATGGCTAGACTAGAAATGCTGTTGTGTGGCCATAAAGTAGCCACTTACTACAAAATTCTTCCACCAACCTAGTGGTGTCTATGTCTGGTCTCAGGTTAAATTAATTGCATTGCATAGGACATGATATTTTTCACATGCCTGAGGGCTTCAGTTAAGTTAAGCCAACCTAACTCTGTAGCATACACTGGAAGTACCACATGATATGAATAAGGGAAGGCAAAGAAACAATGAGACACTATTGGTCAGTGGGATCCTAGCTAATATTCTGCTGATGTGACCTTTTCTGCCCGTACAGATTGTCAGTAAATTTAGCCCACACTGTCGAATGCCTAGGAGACTGTCTTTCCACAGACCTGCAATCAAAGCAGGAAGAAAACTAATAATAAATTAAGCTTTATTTTTCCTCTCCATCTCAAAAAATTCCAGGGACTGAGTCATATAACATTGTTCTTTCTAACATTTCCCTTTCCCTCTAAGATCTTTATTTGTTGCCTATTTTAATGCTTACTATCCAGCATGCCAGTTATGAATTTATCAAACGATAATGTAACTGCCGACTTCATTTATTAAACCTCACAAGGGCTGGCCATGAAGTGTAAATAGGAAAATCTCTATCTCTGGATGCTGACAATGATAATTGGAGCTATGGTAACTGCAGAGGCAGCTTGAGTGTTTTGCAAAGTAAATGAGGGGCAGGATTTTTCTCCATAGATAATCCTGTCGTGTTTCTGACTGAATGGAACGATAAAGCAAACAATGTGAGTGTTTAGTAAATGTGTTGTTTATCATTTGGGTTGTTGGAAAATAAGTTGTGGGAATTATGAAATCAAGCTGAAAAACAGGAATGAAGGTTGAATCCTGATGATATGGCGAGACCCATCTCCTATACTTGTTAGATCATCTCCAGTAGGAACTGCAGTTAAAATGATTTTGTAAATTAACTCTTCATTTCTCAAACAGTGCATATCTGCTGCCTTCTGAACACCCTCCCCCTGACCACTACTTTATTTTGCTCACAGCACCATAAGCAAACTTTTAGTCTGTGCCTGTGATCCAAACACTTCGTCCCACATTTCTTCCAGGGTTAGCCACCAAATTTTTGGCTGCACTTTTAAGCTCTTTCTCCCTTCAATGCCCCTTAGTCCCCATACAAAACAATATTCATCCAAAAACTCCTGAGTGGATTCACCCACACTTTTTGTCTTAGGTGGGGCTTATACCTACCATGATGTTAATTGAATGCTGAGTTCAAACCTAGCAATCTCAGTGGATTTTTAACTTAGTTCATAACAGGGTTTCAGACAATCTGTAACAGTATTATGTCAGCAGCAAATGAAATGGGAAAAGAGAAAATTTACTTATGAAGGGTGCATCTCCTCTTTGTAGGTGAACAAAAGGTGACTCATTTTTCCCCTCCAACTCTGTGGCCTATTGAGATGAGACAAGACGTTAAGATGGCTCACATTAAATAGATTAAACTCTTGATAACTGACAGGTCTTAAAATGTAATTAGAAATGATGAATCACCATAGAGTGGGTGTGTTTCCATAGGGATTGGCTCTTGGCCCTATACTATTTATCATTTTCATCAATGACCTGGCAGAAAACGTAAAACTACCACTGATAAAATTTGCAGATGACACAAAGACTGGGGTGTGGTAAATCATGAAGAGGACAGGTCATGATCAGAAAGATCTGGATTGTTGTGGACACAAGTGAAGATGGTGTGTTTAAACATGGGCAGATGTGAAGTCATAAAGCTCAGGCTAAGTCTATACTGATGGCAGCAAAACCACCACCATCAGCATAATCTTCTGGGTTCAACTGAGAGGTCTTTGTAGAGGCACTCAGTCACTCCAGACTTCACCCTAGTGACTCCAGCCCCAAGACTGGAGTATCAATAAACCAACCAAAAGACATTTCAGTATTTTATGTACCTTGCGTATCTCCCATCAATTGTCATAAAAAAGGGTGGCAAGTATAGACTAAGGCTCAGGACAAAGAATATGAGCCATGTGTATGGGATTGGAGATCATCTTGGTGAGCACTGACTTTGAATAATACTTCTGGGTCATAAGGCACAATGAGCTGAACAGGAGCTCCCAGTCTGATGCGATGGCCAAAAGGGCTAGTGAAATCCTTGAATGCATGAACATGGGAGTAGTGAGTAGCAAGAGGGAGGTTATAGTTGCTTCATGCATGGAACTAGTGCAAGCACTCCTGGAATACTGTGTCCAGTTTTGGCTGCCACAGTTCAAGAAGGATGTTGACTAACTGAAAAGAGTTCAGTGAAAAAACACAAGAATGATTAAAGGATTGGAAAACAGGCTTTATAGTGAGAGATGAAAGGAGTTCAATCTGTTTAGTTTCACACAAAGAAAGGTAAATGGTGGATTTAATCATAGTCTTCAAGTACCTCCATAGGGAACAACAGTTTGATAATAGACACTTCAATCTATCATGCAAAGATATAAAATGATCCACTGGCTGGAAGCTGAAGTTAGACAAATTCAGACTGGAAAGAAGGTGAAGATTTTTAATAGTGAGAGTAACTAACCTCTGGAACAACTTATGAAGCTTTGTGATGGAGAATCTATCAATGGCTATTTTAAAATCATGACTGCATATTTATTTTAAAAGATTTTGTTGTTTAAACAGGAATTAACACAGCAAAGTCCTATGCCCTTTGTTTCATAAAGGATTGATCATACTGGATGATCACAATAATTCTTTTGGTCTTCTGAAATGGAAGACTCGAGCATCTTCCCTTGAAAGTAACAGAATGTTGAATATTTATAGTTTTCGATATTGCCCAGTTCACGAGTTGGAAGAAGTATTTTCTGTCAAAGCATTTATTCTGAGCTCATGGTTGTGCTATCTGATATTCTATCAGCCATGGAAAGTAGAGTAGTAGAATAGTCTTATGATCAAAATACCAGCTGTGAAGTCAGAAAACTGCCATTCAGTTCACAGCTCTGTTGCAAATTTCTTGCATAATCTAGGGGAAGTCTTATAACTTCTCTGTGCCTCAGTTCCCCTACCTGTGAAATAGAAATGATAACACTTTCCCGAATCCACAGGAAAAATGATGCATCTTGGATGGAAGACATTACATTAGTGAAAAGGTCTCATTTTATTTCTGAGTATTTCTAATGGTGAATTCATTGGTTTCCACTCAGCTCGCACAACCAAATAAAAACAGCATATTTCAGGGCAGGTGGTAGAGGCCCAAATGCCAGTGACAAATTAAAAAATCTTCAAATAATAACAGGAGAAACTTCAGAAGAGAACTCATACTGAAGTTTTTTTGGTCATGGGTCAAGCTAGCATATGGTCGGCAAAGACACTGAGATGATAGACAGAATCTGAACAGAAGCAATCAAAATAAAATCTGTTAAGGAACAGACAGCAGAAATATGATCATTGGAGACAGGAAAATTAGATTGACATCTGGGAGAGGCAGATAAATGATAAGTAAGAGATCCATTTTCCCCCCTGAAAGGAGTTCAAGCCAAAAAAAAAAAAATAATTGCTGTAAGATTACACTTACTGTGGGTGTGTGTCCAAAATGGTCAAATACTGGGGAAATAGCTTAAAAAAAAAAAAAAAAAAAGAACGATGGGTTTTTTGGAGTTGTACAAGTCCAAATATTAGAGGGACTTGTCATTAAAATTAGCATTTGATTCTCTATAGCCATTTACGGTGCATGAAAAGCTCAAAGTGTTGGCTAGATAGTTAATTGAATCCTACAACCAGAAGATATTCACTTGATGAAAAACTCCAAATGCATCCACAAAATGCAGCCTAGCTCAGTCGGTGCTTAGTAAATGTACAAGAACTATGGGTGAAATACCGGCTTTATTGCATGATTCTTTTGTTCAGGTATATTTTTGTGTATACTGGGACGATCTCTCCCAAGGAGCTAAAGTCTCGATGTGAAGGCACCATGCAGCATGTCAGGAGAAAAAGCTGACTGTATCTGCACCAATTAACTGGAATGATTATGAAACTTTTTTATCCAATTTTGCTCTCCATGCCTCTTCTAATTCATAAAATTGCAATAACCTCTTGTGAGTTATTCTGGTAACTCTGCTGTAATCACTCCACAGTTTCAAGCTACAAAGAGGTTTTATTATCCGTACCTACATTAGAGCAGAGATTCTATGAGCTCACATTCATATACTGAGTCCGAATAGTAATAATAATAAAAAAAAGTAATATTTGCCAATTACACTCCAAAAAGGTGCATTTTTCTTCCTACAGGAAATGTCACTCTTTTTTTAATCAATAGATAGATAGATAGATTTGTTCCAAAGATGCTTTTTTTATTTACAGTGACAGAACCAGACTAGCAATGTGTAAAACAGTGGAAGATTCAGGTGGTACTAAATATCAACTACATTGGAATACAAGAAAAATGCTTTAACTTTCTGACAACCTGCCTTCCCCACTGATAGTTTTGTTTGTGTTGTTATACCTATTGGTAGGGGATAAAAAAAGAGTACATTATATCAAGGAGGGGATCAAATGTACATTTTTGACAATATATATTCAGTGTATTTTTAGTAAACATCAGTAAGAAATTTCCTCCTCTTGGTAAAACCTGAATCAAACATCCCTAACTTTCCTGTGTCCTACAGCAGCTATGTCTAGACCTACAAAATTAATTCAAAGTAGTTAATTCAAAATAATTTACTTCAAATTTAAATCGAAGTTGTTATTTTGCATTAGCACTACTTGAAGTTATTATTTTGAATTAGAAGTTCAGTGAAGACTCTCTAATCCAAAGTAGAGAGTCTTAACGAAACTTTCTAATTTTAAATAGGGGAAAGCAGGCTAAAGAACAGGGAAATTGGTTTGAATTAAGCCTATTCCATGGCTTAAAATGGCTTAATTCGAACTAAAAACTTTGAAGTAAGTGATACTTCAGAGTTAAAGGAGGTCTTATTATATCAAATTAGCAGCTCCTTATTTTGAATTAAGGAATCACTTAATCTGATATAATAAAATGCCTCTTTGGCAAGGGAATAAGTTATTTCAAATTAATCTCCCATGATTCAAAATAACTTGTAAGTGTAGACATAGCCAGAGTATGTATTCTGGAAAATCAGTCTTGAGGGCAAGGTATTGGATTTAGGACTAAGACAACATGGATGCCATTTTCAGCTTTGCCACAAATTTCCTTGGTTTCCTCTGGTATGTCACGCAATCACTCTGTGCCTCAATTCCCCAGTATGGATAATATTTCCCTACTTCCAAGAGAAGCTATGAAGATTCATTGCTCCCTGTTATACAATTTATAGCCAAAATGAACCACCAGATCAGAATGACCACCAGCTGCTCTGGCTGCCTCAATCTCATGGGGCACAAACATCACCCATCACCTGAGCACCAACAATCAAAATTAGACCAACAAACCTAATCACCAAAATTAGATCCAACAATTGAAATTAGACCAAAATATTACAGCCACAGGAGTCTAGGCTATTCTGTGAAACAGGAAGAGAACAGGGGGAGACCAAAGTGCCTCCATTCTCAAGGCCCCTGCAATGTCAGGAAAATCATTTTATAGTGTTCAGATCCTGTGGTAAGACAGATAAACTTAGGTGTGGCTTCCTGAGTGGCTGCCCTCAGTGAGCCAAAGAGTATACCTTCCAGAATTACATTCACGCCTGGACTTCTGAGGTTCTGATGCAATGATATGTCCTTAATACAAACGGGTGTCAGCCACAAATTCAGTGCCAGGTCGGGGCAATGAACAAATGAATGTCTTGGGATGTTTGGTTTTGGTTCACCACAAATATGTAACCCCTTTGCAAAATATGTATCTTTGTCACAGAAGCAGGATGGACCAGTAAGTAAAGTACTTACTAGGAAATCAGAAGATCCAGATTCAGTTCCCTGCCCTTCCAAAGGCCTCATATGTGACCTTGCAAATATCACTGTCTCCTTGTGCCTCAGTTCCCAACTGTAAACTGGGGATCATTGTCATGCCCACCTTTAAGGAGGTGTTATAAAGAAAAATGCATGAAAGATTGTGAAGTTCTCAGATACCATTATTATAGAACTACAGACATACCTAAAAAAATTTAGATTTTTATCACTAATTACAGAATTTGTGCTTCATCCATTCCTGGCAGTGTAAAGAACCCTTAGGGTAGTGGTTTTCAAACTATGGGTTAGGACCCAGTACTGGGTTACAGACCATTGGGTACTGGGTCATGGAGCCTCCTGCTGCTGCTGCCACAAGGCTGGAATGCATTGTTCAAAGATGTAATTGTTGGATCGCAGGCATAAATGATTTTTCTCAACTGGGTCCTGAGAAAAACGTTTGAAAAACACTGCTTTAGGGGACTCTTCCAAATTTGTGGAACAAGAGCACCTCTGAAGCATGTAGAAAGTGCGCTAGGAGCTGATGCAGCCTGAGTGTACCTAGGATCAAAAGTGGGGGAGGCAGAATCCACCTGTGCTGAATGCAGCTTTAAAATATCTAGACCTGTAGAATAGCCAAGGGTCTGGTCCTGAGTCGCTAGCACAAAATAATGCTAAGAAACATCTGTCTCTCCATTCAGCTATGGTCTTTCTATAGCATCTGTTATATTGTGTCTTGGTTTCAACTGAAAATATATAGACATACTAAAATAGCAGCCAGAAATAGCTTACTGGAATATGCTATACAAAGCCTGCCTTAGATGGTTTGGGTATTTTAACGATAGACTTGGTCTTTTTTTCCACTCTGAACACATCTCCTATTGTCAGTGCCATTAGTGGCATCAGTTACAGGGTTTCCTTACACAGGGCAATTTATATGCCACTAGCTACCTTTCCTCACTTTTTTTTTTTTTTTCTCTCCTTGATCTCTGCAGTGATGGCATTCCAGTCACAAATACTTTTGTTTGTGTTAGGGTAGATACTAATTGTAAGGGAGAGGCCTCAAGATTTGTGCAAAAAGAATATTAGTAAAATACTTACTTTTTAAGAAAAGTATTAGGTCATTCCACACTTTTTGTTCGTGTTTTAATGAATATTAAGATACATTTATAAATTTATTATAATCTGGATGCTGGAAGATATAACAACACTTACATATAAAACTAAACATGTTACAAAACGTTAAGTCTAGTCAAAGAAATCCCAGAAGATTTCTGTCCTCTGTCCTGTTTCATGTGGAAAAGCAACCACCAAGAAGATAACCTCTTTAACCAAACATCCATATAAAATATTCATTCCAGTGCATACATAAGATATGAAATACAGTAAAGAGCAACATGGCCTTATGCAGGAGATCACCAATGAAACTGAAACTCAAAAAAAGAACCATACAAGAAATATACAAGGAGTCAAAGTGTTAGGAATTAATATATAACAAACAAACAAAAACAAACAAACCAACCAAGGATGTGGGGACAAAATTAGAATGGCCAAGGCACCAAATGAGATTAGACTATTTAGGGATATAAAAGCAAACAAGAAAGCCTTTTACAAATACATGAGCGAAAAGAAGTAGACCAAGGACAGGATAGATTCATCACTCAATGGCTGTGTCCATACACAGAGAGTTAAATCAATTGACATTAAATTGATTTAATAAAGTCACTAGAAAAATCATTAAAACAATTTAAGATAAATCGATTTAACAGGTCCACAATAGAAAGTCAAATTGAACTAGCATGTCCAGGGACTGGATTTGCTAGTTCTATTTAAGAGAGGGGTACCATGGGAGGTGTGGCAAGATGGCCACCTAGAAGGGCCATACCCCCACCCAATATATGAATAGAGAAAGGCACCCTGGGAATGAGAAGGGCAAACATTTTAAATTGAAACAACTGTTAAATAGAAATAATACATCCACACTGTGTTATTTCGATATAACGGTTGTGATCCAAGCGTTGTTTCAATTTTAAACAAGATTTTATTGAATCAATCTAACTTTCCTTGTTTCAGCATGATGGAGCTCATCATTTCAAAACAAGAAAACATGTAGACCAAAGCTTTTTTAAAGCAAAATAACCAGAGTTATTTTGATTTAAAACCTGTGTGTGGACATACCCAATGAGTCTATCAGGATCATAGCAGAAAATGAAGCAATAATTTGAAAACTAACATCACAAATATTGATGTAAATTGGGTATGTCTGAGGCTAAAATAGGAACAGAACAAATATTTAAGTGATTATTAAAGATAGATGACCTCGAGGCAGCAGGAACTGAGAAAACACATCCTAGAATACTGAAAGAACTAGCTGAATAGATCTGTTAGCTACTAGCTATTGTATCTGAGAATTCATGGAGGATGGGAGAGATATCAGAGGATTGGAATTTATGTGTGACAGAAGAAATAAGAACAACCCAGGGAATTATAATCCAGTCAGTTTAATATCTGCACCCTGCAAGATAACAGAGTAAATAGTCAACCAATTAATTGCTTTGTTACCATCTGCAAAAAAAAGGTAACATGTACCAGTCAGTATGGATTTGTGAACATCAAATCATGCCAAATCAACCCCATAACCTTCTTTGACAGGGTAAGAAGCTTTGTGGATAGTGGGGACACAGTATATGTGATATATCTTGACTTTGGTAATGCTTTTCATACTGTCTCACATGAAATTCTCATAAACAAATGAATGAAACATAGCCTTGATGAACCTACAATAAGACTGCACAACTGGCTGGTAAACAGTACTCACAGAACAGTTGTCAATGGCTATATCTACATTATGGAAGCTAAGTCAACTTTATTAAGTCGACTTAAAGTCCACATAAAATTGACTTTAGGTAGACTTTATTAAATCGACTTAGTGAGTCCACACTGCATTAATTCAACTTTATAAAGTTGACTTTAAATAGGTGCCCTGGCTTAATCTGACTTTATAAAGTTGACTTCAACAGCCCCACTGCACTAAGTCAACCTTATTAAGTTGACTTAGTGAGTCTGCATTGCCTTAAATCGACTTAATAAAGTCAACTTAACTGTAAAGTCAACTTTATAAGCAGAAGTAATGAAGTTGACTTTACCTGATGCTGAAGTCGACTTTATTGCCCTGCACTGTAAACAGAGCTTTGATTAAGTCGACTTAAGGACCCTTAAGTCGACTTAAACACACAGTGTAGACGTACCGAATGGGTACGTCCTAAGGGTCCTTAAGTAGACTTAAACAAAGCTCTGTCTACAGTGCAGGGCAATAAAGTCGACTTCAGCATCAGGTAAAGTCAACTTCATTACTTCCGCTTATAAAGTCGACTTTACAGTTAAGTTGACTTTATTAAGTCGACTTAAGGCAATGTGGACTCACTAAGTCGACTTAATAAGGTTGACTTAGTGCAGTGGGGCCGTTTAAGTCAACTTTATAAAGTCAAATTAAGCTAGGGCACCCATTTAAAGTAGACTTTATAAAGTCGACTTAATGTAGTGTAGCCTTACTAAGTCAACTTAATAAGGTCTACTTAAAGTTGACTTTAAGTAGACTTTATTAAGCCAACTTAATATAGTCGACTTTGCTTTTATAGTGTAGACATACCCATTGGCAGTTAAGGAGAACATTTTTTTCTCTCTCCTTCTCGTGACAACCTTTTAAGTACTTGAAAATTGTAATCATATCCCCTCTCAGTCTCCTCTTTTCCAGGCTGAACAAACCCAGATCTTTCAATCTTCCCTCATAAGTCAACTGTTCCAGACCTCTAATCATCTGTGTTGCTTTTCTCTGCACTTTCTACAGTTTCTCCCCACCTTTCCTGAAATGAGGCACCCAGAACTGGACACAATACTCCAGCTGAGGCCTAATCAGAGCCGAGTAGAGTGGAAGAATTACTTCTCATGTCTTTCACACAATACTCCTGTGAATACATCCCAGAAGGGTGTTTGGTTTTTTTTGCAATAGTGTTACACTGTTGACTCATATTTAGCTTGTGGTCCACTATGACACCCACATGCCTTTCTGTAGTACCCCTTCCTAGACACTCATTGCTCATTTTGTATATGTGCAATAGATTGTTCATTCCTACGTGGAATACTTTCCACTTGTCTTTATTGAATTTCATTCTGTGAACCGCAGGCCAGTTCACCATGTTTGGTGCTAGGCCAAGTAGATAACTCCTAAGTTCAAGGTCCTTTCTGTAGCTGCAGCTTCCTTCTTGCCAGTTTCTGTGATGTGAAACTGCCTCAGCCTGGCTCTTGTCAATTTTGCTAGTTATCCAACTCAGGCCTACAGTTTTGGTTTAGTTCACTAGACCATAGGCCTCAGCCTGATCGTTTCTACTTGTCTTTTTTATTTTAACCTTTTACCTTCTCCTACATTAATAACCAGTAGAAATCACCTGCCCAATCATAAACAGTGTTTTAAGTATCAAATAAGACACTAAAACTGGATTTATAATATGTTTGGGAAAAAAACATATTTGGGTATCAATTTACCTGAGAACAACATGCCATACTAAAGGTAGGTTGACTCTCTGGTAAAATCTCTCTTAAATGCTCTCTCCAGAAAGACATATGAAAGAGTTTGTAACTGGAATAGCCAGTGTTTCACTTGTACTGTGTCGTATGTCTTATTTTTATTAAGGTTTTCTTTTTCTTTCTTGTATAATAAAATAACCATATTTAATAAAGATGCTTATTTTAAATAGGCTTGGTCTTGATCCTGGTGTCCCCCTAAGGTATGTAAAAGAACCCCTGTGATGAATATAGTGGGAGTCATAGCCTGGATTTGGCAATAAGAAAAACAATTAGTAAGCACTAGCCTATCATTTCCTACTTCTCTAAACTAAAGATTTGTGGATTTTTTTTTAAATTAATTGATATCCATCTATTAAAGTGACCCCCTATTTATCTCCTAGCTAATGAAGCTGATGGACCAAACTCAGATCTGCCTGAGGAGGCTCAATTAATTTCCAGATACTTGTATTGGAGGGAGGGAAAGTCTTCTTGGAGCAAGACCTATAAAATGGTTTTGAAGGTTCAGAAGAGGGGATGGGTGTTTCACTGCTATGACCTTCCAATATGACTGATCTTGGTAATTTCATATACCTTCTCATCTCAGTTCCCTAGCTGAATTGCAGGGATGACAGCACTGCCCTCCATCCCAAAAGCATTCGTAAAGCTAAAGAATGTTTGATGCTTGGATATAAAGGTAATGAGCCCCACAAAACTACCATAGACAGGCAGGATAATCACTAATATTCAGATTACTCTATTCCTCAGTCAGAACTGAGTTCTGATTCATATAGGATGAAACAAAGATCCTGCTCTAGACATCTGGCATTCCTCTTTGTCAGCTAAAGCTTTATTGAAGAAGGAATTAATCAAACCTATTTTGACTGGGCTGCTGCATGCCATACCAAGCTATATGTTTTGCATTTCCACATTATTTCTATTTGTTCATCTGTTCTGTTGCCTTCAGACACCTTTATGAATAAGACAAAATGTTTCAAAACAAGAGTACCAAAGTAATCCATGTGAGATATATCATGATGAGCATATTTGCAAACCATACTGAATGTGTTATTATTAACTAGTGATATAATAATAATAATAATAATAATAATAATAATAAAGTGGAAATATAATCTGCATGGCATGACCTTAGTGTGACACATGCAGAACTTTAGAAGCTATTTAAAATATCAGTAAGAAGATTTCCTGCTCTAGAAAGAGAAAAAGCAATTTGTTTTATACCATAACAATGAGATGTGGTAAAGTCTGTATGAAGTCATATGTAAGCAATCTATAAATCCACACAGATTGCAGAAGTTAACCATGTTCAGACTACAACTTCCCATGGACAGAAGATTACGTGTCTACTGCTATTCTGGACCGTACAACACAATTAAAAGGAATGAAACAGTAAAGTTTCCACCAGTTGTAATAAAAGCAGCTTAGAGATGGAAAAGCTAATTCAAAGAACTAAATCAGACTTCCTGTCTTTCAAACCGACTCCTTGGGCAATACTTTGCCAAACAATGATAATTAAGGGTATATTTTGAGCATCATACATTGAGGTCAATGAGAGTCTTCCCACTAATGTCAACAGTCTCTTGAACAGGCCCTGATTCAGATATCACTTAAACACATATCTCAGTCATCTTCAACATTGAGGTCTGATTATCCAGAACCATCTGAGGTGGAGCAGGCACTGTATGCGCATATCTGATGAAGGCCTACCAAAACAACTGCTGTGTCCCCAACTCACCAAAGAAGAAAGAAAACAGGAAGGACACCCCCAATACTTCAGAGACAGTCCCGAGGCACCTATCAAGAGCTGTGGCATTAGCGCTACACACTAGAAAACAGGAGCCCAAGATAGGGCTAACTGGAGAAGACATATCAGAGAAGGAACCACCATTGTTAAGGAAACTCACCTTGCTCTGGTTTCAAAAAAATGCTAGAAAATAAGACACAGCTGATGTGCAGTAATTGTGGCCCAATCCTGTCATCCAAAATGCCCTGCAGTGTCTGCCAATGAATCCACAGCCCAAGAATTGAACTCCTCGTCACCAAAGGGTCCATAGAAAATAAAACCTGTTCCTTGACCCAAAGTTTGCCAACAAGTGAGAAACCCAGCTCTCGCCCAAGTCTATGGCAAATTTCTATTGGCTTCAGTGAATCAAGACTCAAAAAGCTGAAACCTGTGTCTGCTGAAGTCAAATATGCAAACTTAGATACCCTGCACTGATTAGCATTTCAAGCACAGATGTGTTAAAAAACCCACTTCAGTTTGTTGTCTGTCTCCTGGTGAATCAAGCCATCTTCCTGCAGAAGTGAGACACTATAAAATTCTGTTTCTGCCATTTGAGACCTGCAAAGCACTAGTAAATATTTTACTATCAATTTTATGATTTTTTGCAAATGAAGTGCATAAAGGAGCTAAAAGAGATTATAGCAATTTCTGTATTTCTATTCCTACTTTATGATCCCCCAAACATTAGGTGAAAATCTGTAAGTTTATCCATAATGTGCAATGATACAGAACATAGATTCTAATAGAGAGTATTATAGTTCGTGGGTCTCCCAAAGCAGAGTTTGATGAAAATAGATTTCAATGCATTCAAAGTGGGAACTCTGGACCCTCAGCTCAGCATTTCAACAACACTAAATCCATAATAAAAACACATTGTTATTGTTATTGCATGCAATTGCAAAGCACCTGTTATCAAGGGATCTAGAAACGCAGTTGGAAAAGCACATTTTAAAATGCTAGTTTTGCAAGACAATTTGTGACATAGAAATAAACCCCAGGCATTTGCAATGACAATTAATTTTACCTTGTGCACAGACTCTAACACACTCTTTTGAAGGAACGATTACAATAATAATCAATTAATGACTGTAAAGCACTTGAGAATGAAATACTCTATATCAAGCTATTAATCGTTACTATTATTAAATAAGATTCTTCTTTTTTGTTGCCCCTTCAATCCAGGCTTATGTTCACAACTAGTTCTCTGACAGTTCTGTGCTGTAGTACCTTGGGCAGTAGCTTCTATCATCTGCAGTCAGTTACACACATAAAGGTGCTTAATCGCTCCTGCTACTGAGCTGGAAAAATGGTGCATTTCCCCCCCACCACTTCTTTTTACCAATACACTTGTGTGACCATCCCATCTATTGATACATTTTCACTGCATCCACTCTTGTCCACACACAAAACCCATTCACCTAAGTTTTGTGTAGACTAGCTGACCAAGTGGCGAGGGCTAGCACCCTATCTCCACATTCATCTGGACTGGTAATCTAGCCACTTCAGTTTGCTGGCTAAATCAGTTGAGTGCTTGTGGTCCTCCAACATCTCTCCACAATTCCCCTTTGTGTGCCCAGACAGCTAAACAAGGTTCCTCATAGTTCATGGGAAAGAACCATAGAGTGTCTAGCTCAGTGAAGCGCACAGAATCATGGGATGTGCTCCCAGAACTTACAGTGACACACAAAGAAGCCCAGCACCAATGTCTTGAGCATGGCTGCTCACCCTGAATTAGGCTAACCCAGGGGTTGAGGCCGGGATTCCAGCCACATGACTAATTCTGTAGGAAAGACATATCCTACATCCTTTCTCTTTCTCTTCCTACCCCTATCTGCACTGAGATACAGAGAGCGTCCAAGGAGCATTGCTCCATGCTGCAGAGGTGATACAGACTGGATGCAATCCGCACACCAAAGGCTCTGCTTCCCTTGCAGAATCGCACAGTCACATTACCTAGGGAAGCTGCACAGCCACAGAGGAAGGGATGAGTTTGACCTTGTACAATTTGCTCTAGGTTGCATGCTCCAGTCAGGTACAGAGCTGCTGCTGGTCTCAGAGCCTCCCCTGCCCTCTCTGCTAGCCTACACTTTTTTCCTAAACTCCTTCGCCTGCTGTGCAGAGAAAAATGCAGAGCCCTGGCAGGAGAGAGAAAAGAAAGAAGGAAAGTTCCCCCAATAGGTGAGAGAAAGAAATAAATACCTCCGAGTGAAAGAGAAATGTAAATATTGTCTTAGGGTTGCCAGTGTCTGTTTAAACTGGAAAGTCTTATAGAAAAACCCCAAAAAGTCTAGTTACTACAGGCAGGGGTAGGGGGAAGGTGCTGGCACACCAACCCCTTCTGAGCCTGGGCTGCCTCCTGTTTGCACCTCAGGGGCAGGCAGGCATCCTCTGACACCTGGCTGCAGCTCCTGTCTTGCCCCTGGAGCAGAAGTCCAGCTGGTAGGGGAAGGGAGGCAGGGAGGACCACGCAACAAGCGGCAGGGACAGGAAGTAGAGGAATGAGAGAAGGGTGAGGCTTTGAGGGGGAGCGCCCTCAAGAGAAGAGGTGAAAGAGGTGTAGGATCTTGAGGCAAAAAAGCAAGATGGGGGGAATCCAGTTTTCAACAATTAACAACCCTAGACCATGTCTTTAGCAAAAAGCAACAGTGGTGAATCCCAGCAAAAGAGAGAAAGAGACATACCACAGGGCTCCATTGCACATCAGGACTTAGAAGCACATGCCAGTGATTATTACGAGGGTTCAGTTTATGCACAGCAAGCCTGTAGCACAGTAGCTTTCAAAGTTTCCAGTTGCATAAATCCATAGCTGATTATGTTTATTTGCTTCTCACCACATCCGTGACCCCGTTCCATGGCTCAGTGCCTCAAATATAAGAGGCATCAAAAAAAAAAAATCCCAAAGCTATAAAATCATAAAGAAGTGATAAGAGCCATTCTTAACCCAAAAGCAGATATGATGACAGCTTTAAAATAAGCCACCTTGCTGGGGTGATTGTATTGATTGCGAAGAGAGGGATAATCACTCACTCTGATTTGATTTGATTTCTTTAAAAAAACCCAGAAATGTTCCCAATTTTTTATAAGCTCAAAAATTGTGCTGGATAAATTTCATTTGGCTGCATAAATTTATGTGCCGAGTCAGATAGGTCTACTATTTTTTCCCTTCTCTTAAGTTGTTGGACAGTGTTAAAACAGTTGCAGTATTCCATTCCAGAAGTAGATGCTTTTCAGAGGTGAATTGCCATGTGTGTGATACATCTATCTTCCCTGCATAGTTATGCCTCATGCTTAATTATTATTATTAATTATTATTATTACTATTATTATTATTTTTGTGTTATCTCAGCAATCTTATTCTAGCCTCATTCCAGCCTATGTGGACTATTCCAACCTAATTTGTTTTCTGAGTCTTTCTTCTCAATTCTAGTCAGTCTTGAAGCAGTCCTTGGAAACTCCTCAGCTAATCAAATCCTTTTGTATGACTTCCGTCCATCTTCTTTCGGGACCGTCGACTCTTTTTTTAATCTCGACTGCTAAGGTTAACATGTTATGTATTGTTTTGATCTTCTTTTCACTGTCCAAACTCATCTAAGCCTGTATTCTCTCTCAGTGTTCTGTAACCACTACCACTTGCTAATGCCCCCTAATACGTTTGTTCTGAACATGCAACTCCAAACAACCATCTTAATATTTTCATTTACAAATCTGCTTTCCTTTCCTCAGTGCCCAACAGCCGGAGCCATATAACACCACATGCCTAATTGCTATCATGTCAATCTTACTTTTCAATTTGATAGGCACTCTCCTATTGCAGATCACGCCGTTCACTTTTCCCCAGATAGTCCATGCCCTTCCTGTTCTGTTTCTAAGTTTATCATTGAGCTCACCGTTATCCTGTATTATCAAACCTAGGGACTTGATCTTCTTTACCTTGGGGAGTGGCTGACACCTCAGACTTACAGCCTTCTTGTATTTCTGCATGGTATCATAAAATCTACAGACCATACACTCCGTTTTATTTCTGCTGATTTTCATGCCATTTCTTTCAAGTATATTGCAGCAGCAGTGTTGTGTTCTTT
Source organism: Podocnemis expansa (assembly GCA_007922195.1). Taxonomy (NCBI): domain Eukaryota; kingdom Metazoa; phylum Chordata; order Testudines; family Podocnemididae; genus Podocnemis; species Podocnemis expansa. Next base: position 6,863,629 of record ML681984.1, read on the forward strand.
TATATCAATGGCAGAACACAGCACTTGCAAAATGTGCAGCGTGAGAGCTTTGCTTGAGATTCCAGAAAGACAAACAAATAAATAATTACAGTACTTAGCATTTCTAAGGCATTTTATGTATATTCATAGGGTGTGTCTACACTTACTAGTTATATCACGTTAAAGAGGCTTAATTCAAAATAACTTAATCCCTGTCCATGGATGTATTTCCTTATGTCAAATTGAGCCTTTCATAATTTCAAATTAAGGAAGTGCTAGTTCAATATAATACAACCTCTTTTTACTTTGAAGTAATGGTTACTTTGAAGTTATTAGTTCGAATTAAACCACTTTTAGCCACAGAGTAGGGTTAAATTGAACTAACTTCCCTATTCACTTGCCTACTTTCCCTTAGTTCGAATTAGAATCCAGCGAAGACACTCTAATTCAAAATAATAACTTTGATTTAAATTTGAGGCAGTTAATACAAAATAACTATTTCAAATTAACTTTGTCAGTGTAGACATAGCCATACAGGTATATGAGTACAGCTAATTGTTCTGAAACTAATAGCTTCAGACCAGTGACTCTAGCCAGTATTCTCCACCATGAGAAGAAACCCATTGGGACCTCCATCTCTCTTCGAGGGTGGCCTGTTAAAGGCCTCAGTCCCTCAAAGCAGTCACGCCGCCTCCATCAGACACCTGAAGTCTAGGAATAAGCAGCTCTGTCCTCTTCTCTTGTCCCCCCCCAAACCTTCTCCATGAGATCATGGTAAAATATGAATCTATGAGTCTTTCAGAGCTTCAGGGGACAGGTCCCAGCAGTTAGCTCCTTCTTTGCCCCTCCATGCCGGCAGATGAGGTCCCACCTCTGGTGGGTTCGGGCTGTCTCATGGGCCTTGCTTTTTTCAAGTGACAGGGCAGTATAGCAACTGGGATGATGGAAAAATTTGTATGGTCAGGGAGCGGTAGATGGAAACCAAGGAAACCCTGTATACAGGAAAACAAACAAGGAATCCCATGGCATTTTTAAGGCTAACAATTTGTTTTATAGCATGAGCATTTGTGGGAAAAAATCCCACTTCATCAGATGCTTGAAGATTACTTAAAAGCAAGAGGATGATGGTGTGCCGGGACACCCAGCACCTCTAGGTCCAGCACAACTGATAGTTGACACTAGCAGCAAGAGTGCTATGCAGATTTAACAGGTCTCAGGGCCTGCAGCAGAGCCCATCTCCAGGCAACCTACTGAGCACAACTGGCCTGTAGTAGGCTGGCTGATTGACTCAGATCTTCAACTGTGACTTCTGATTCTGACCCTTGGTTCTACCTTTGGAGACCTAACTCTCAGAGGTTAAAGTATAATTTGAGGGGCTGCAGAACGCTTCCATGCTGGTGGCCCCCCCTTCTGCACCAGTGGGCCCCTGCAGACACCAGCTCCTGCCCCCCATGCCAGTGCCCCACCCCCTGCCCCCATTACCCCCCTCAGAGCGAGGCAGGCTGCCCCGCACTCACCAGTGATGGTGCAGCTGGTGGGGTGGTAGGCCGCGGGTCTGGGCGGCTGTGTGGCTGGGGTGGGGGTGTGGATTGGGAGGGGTTTGTGGCAGGGTTTGAACCCCTCAGCAAGCCCCTGGTCCCTGCCCCTGGCCCTGCCTGCTGGAGCGTGGGAAAACACCGTTCTGGGGCCTGCTATTTTAGGGGTCCAGCATTCAAGCCCCAAAAATAGAACGTGGAACCGGAACGCTGCATTCTGGAGCCTGCTGTTTTTAAATGGTGGGCCCCGGAACGCAGTGTTCCAGTTCCAGGTTCTATTTTTACGGGCCCTGGAATGCTGAGCCCATAAAAATAGTGGGCCCTGGAACGGCGTTCCGGGGCATTTTGGCTTACTTTAAACCCTGCTAGCTCTGATTCCTGACTTCAGCTCCTACTCTTGGCTCTGATGCGTGGGTCCAGCTTCTGATTCTGACCTGGGGCTCCAGCTGAATACTGCCAGCTCCTGAGCTGTTATCAGTAGGTCAGGGGTAGGCAACCCCCAGCATGTGTACTGACAGTGGCACCGGAGCCCATTCAGAGCGGCACACAGCACAGTCTGCAGTACCACAGAAATTGCCACTCCTGCCACCAAAAGCCACTCTGGGCACCTTCCTTCGGGTGCAGCTGGGACATAGGGGGTCCCCCCATGCTTATGCCTCCACATGACACGGAAAAATACTGCCTGGAGTGGATCCTCTCTGTAGTGTGATGCTCCCCAAAGGAGCCACTTCAGGCAGCTTCTTTCTGCAGTGTGCTTGGGAACCTTGAAAGGAGCTGCTTATTGTCACAGCATGCCTACAGACCCTGTCCCCAGGCACACCACCAAGTGCAACCGTTCTAGGCGATTTATTTCCATGGCATGCCTGGAAAGCACTCCCACTGCAGCTGCGACCACTGCTGAATTTTTAGGCAGCCACCACATTTTTTCTGCAGGGGGAGCTGCCGGTTCCAGCTGGGGTTGGGGAGGAAGGACCAGCACAGTCAACCCCTGCAATAGGTCATTAATCAGTTGCTGTGTGTGTGAGCTCCTTGTCTGTGGGCTGCCCCAGTCTTATCTTTGCCCTATCATATCAGTTTGATGTCTTAGGCTCCCACTTTCTATTCTACTAACCACCTAGTCTGACCACCTGTGTCCCGTTACTGCCTCCAGTACCTTCCAACAGCATAAATCTATCCATCCTGGTACTCATGTTGCCTTTGAGACTGAAGTATATTTGGACCAACAAATTTACTTGCCGAGTGATTTATTAAGAAACCATCACAGCGTTGCTCAAACTGATGATGTGTCCAGGCTCCCGATGTGACCCCACCACAAAGCACTTTCTGTGAGATACAATGAAGGCCTTCAGGAGCATTAGAGAGTACGAGAAGACCACTGAAATATCCCTGTGTGATGCAGCACGTTGCGTAGACACAAAAAACATCCACTACTGACTGGGTTTGACAATACATGTCAGATGCTGCTGGTAATTGCCATACTGCTGTGGGAAAAGAACTGCATACCCATGTGAAGCAGTAGGGAAAGTGTCATTTACTTTGGCAGACACCAAAAATCACAACAAACCATTACAGTATGCAATAGATGAGGAACATTCATCCATTACCTGGGAAGCATTTTAACAATCCCCACTCAGTGAGTGTGGTTTTGATCTGAGGTTTGCGTGGGTAAAGCTGAAATGACTCCATTGAAGTCCAGGGGAGTAACATCAGTACACACATTGTGGGAGTATGAGAAGGAGCTCTATTTTGCTGTCACAGCACTGCGTTCTGAATATGATGGTAGCATGGCTGACATGACAAACGGCAAACTGCTTTCTGATCAGTCAAAGCCCTCCAGTTCTTGCTTCACTTTACCAACTTCCATTTAATGTTCATTCGCAAATGTCTTTTCCCAGATCACAAAACAATATGACACTTTAAGCAGGAAATAAAAGTCTGAATTTCCTCCTACTATATGTGAGCTGAGAGAAAAAAAATGAGCCGGGGGGGGGAGTATATTCTAGGTTTTAAAATATTTCTGCATTCATAGTTACCATGACACCTCTTTCTGGTCCCTTCCATAAGTCACAATTTTCTATCTTACCTTCAAATGAAAGGATAGCTTCTGAAGCCATTATGATTCCTCCCCATGGCATACATCTCATCTCCCTCTCACTAGAGACATATCTCCCATCTTCTGGCCATTTCACTGTGTTTCTTTCCAGCTGTGCCATCCTTAGCATAATGTTTTTCCCCTAATTATTCAGTCTGCCCTCCTTAGGCCACAGCAGAAAAGAGGGTGATTGCAGCATAAGAGTGGAAGTTAAAGCTAGACTCAAAATACAGTACACCCCAATATTTCTGCTCTACCTTAGTATAAACAACCCTTGGAAAATTCTGTTTTTCTGACTGTACAAATGGAGAATGTGAAACATCTTAGGGAGGGGCAACAAAGACCCACTATGAGGATGGATATTTCCCCAAAAATCTACATCTGGCAAACGATTATAGAAAGGCAATTTCTGTCTCCTCCTTCATTGACCCACTCTATGTTTTCATGAAAAGTAAGGGATAACTTTGGGAAAAATGGAATTTCACCCAAGTCCAAACATTTTGCAGTGATGCATCCATTTTGGCAATGCTCCCATTGGGAAAGTGTGTGTTTTTTTTTGGGGGGGGGTAATTATTCAGGGATCTCTGGTCAGCAGAAAGAGAATGTTTAACATCCTACAGCCAGGTGGTTAGGGCTCTGAACTCAAAAACTCTTTTCAAATTACAAAACTTCAGTTTTGGCCCATAAATAAATAATAAGCCACAGTTTCAGCTTTCAAAGAAAAAATAATAATCAGAAGGTTTTATTTTTGTTCCAAAGCACAATTTAAAAGTGTTCAAAATCTTAGAAGTTGTCTTGAAACAGCACTGTGGCAGAGCTATTTAATGAAAATAATCTTTATCTACATGCCAACAGATTCCATTCTTTTCCCATTACAAAAGGTAATTTGACTTCAGGCTTCCTATGGTTTGAGCCTGTAAACTGCTCTGATTTGCTGTTACCTTATGACCTGATCCTATGTTTTACACCCCCTTGCATTTAGTTTCATTCCTTTCTGTAAGTTCACCCATCTTTGAAGCATCTGAGGAAGTGGGATCTTGTCCCACAAAAGCTCATGCAAAAAATAAATCTGTTAATCTTAAAGTGCCACACAACTCCTTGTTGTTTTTTTAACAGATTCCACTCCTTATAAACATTAAGAGTCTGCATATATGTTATCACTACTTTTATTAGATATAACTCTTAGTCCAGGTCTATGCTGCTGGTGAAGTTTAATGTAATGCTGCTTACCTCGACCTTCTGCAGCCTGCGTCTCTACTGTCAGAGCAGTCCATTCAAAAGAAAAGAAAATGGAGCTGTAATTTGATCTGCTAACACCACCCATGCACTGAGGTTAAAATCTATAATTCAGATTTAGATCCACATAGCCAGAGATCAGTTTTTCTGGTTTTTCCTGTCTGCTATAGCATAGCTACAGTTCCTTTCCTGCCCTCAACCCAGGAAAGTTTTCAGTTATTTCCTCTCTCTGCATGCAGCACTGTACTTGTTTTCCTGCTTTTTTCTTACCTTTAGAGAAAAGTAGGGGAAGAGTGGGCAGAGAACGACTGCCTCCCCACAAGCCCCTGGGCCTATTATACACAATGCAATGCATTTTAGGAAGTAATGTGAGCAGTGGGGATGTGAGCCCCAGCAAGCAATCTGCTGTGATCACTCACCTTCACCTTTTTTCATAGGACACCTCAGGATTGAATTACAACCCCACCCAAGTATAGACAAGGCCTTAGAATGGTGATTACTGCTTCTGACTAGTTAAGAATTATGCATATCCTCTTATGCTTATTTGTTATACTGTCTATCCCACCCATCTGTCTCATCCAACTGTTACACCATGTCTCAAGATTGTACAGCTTTTTGTGAGTATATGCAAGCGGTTTTCATTAGTCATTCTTAAAGCAATTCACAATCTTTATTGTGTTTATCCTGACAACGCTCAACATGCCATTTTACGTATGAGGAAGTGAGACAGAGATGTTAAGTGATTTGTCCAAAGTCACAGAAGTGGTTGTCAAGACAAAATTGAAGCAGGTAACCCGAAAACCTTAGGCTAGCATCACAATCATGCACTATTTAATCATAAGCATTAGCAAAGGGGCATCCAAACAATACTTATTATTTTTGTATTCTTCACAGAAATGCAGACTTTCTGAACCGTAACATCTTCTATCTGCAAAGAAGTGACCATGAACATAAAGACAAATTGCATAAGGTCATTACATTTAACATTTCTTGACATGTGAATGATTCTAGCCAGTCTAGTTTAAATAATCATGGCATTACTTCCAACAGGAGTTTCTCCACAAACAGTTTGAGTGATTTGGAAAAGACTCATGGTCTGTTTTAAGATAAGTCCACTAACTTACTGACATTTCACTTGGAATTGACATCAAGCAACACACCAACACTTAAAATGGATCAAGCTTAAATAGAGCATTTGATTTTCATCCTTTAAGACTTTAAATTGCTGGACTAGAGAGGTTTTTATTCCTTTCAACCATTCCCCCAAAGTAAATTGTTATGTGTCATGATGTGTAATGTTAGTTAATATTTTTTCATGACTATTCTAAACACATTTGGGGCATTTCTGTATTAGGAAAAGACAAATACATTAATACCACAGAAGGTTTTTAGAGATAAGCTTTCCTCTTTTTCTACCATCTATGCCACTTATATTCTATAAGCAAATTTTGTTGAAATACAAATCTTGTCTGGCATTAGAAATTTGCTTTGACTATTTTTACATACCTTGCTGCGGTGGGTGTTGGGAGGCTTAATTGATTAGTGTACGTGAAATGTCTAAAGGTCCTCTGATAAACGGCCCTATTATAAACATAACAGTCCAGATTTTCCAGCGTGTTAAGGCAGCAATTTGCTGGTTATGTAGTTCGAACATGGCATAAAGCAGTCTCTCAGCAAAGAGCCATTACAACCATATACACACAACTCCTGCTGAGTTTGGTGTGTAAGGAGGAAATTGAAAAAAGGGACCTAGTCAGGCTTTCCGTATGTCTCATTCACTCAGTTGACATAAGGGCTTCTCAGGGCAATCTGCCACAAGCAAAAGCCACATCCAATGTACCCTAACTTCCATTTGCAGACTGAACCCAGAACTGGCAGTTCACAAAGTAAATTTAAAGTCTTTTGTGCACATGTGTGTCAGGCATTCCACAGACAACCCACAGGAATTGGCCCAGTGTTTCCACTGTTCACACTCGGATGGACAGTAGGAGCGAAGCTGAGTGAAAACATCCATTGGCTTTGATAATTTTTGCTGTGTGGGTTGAAATGCACAAATAAGCTCAATAGCAGAATTTTGCGTATCCTGCATTGCATGCTTCCACCGTTTTCTTAAATTAGGGCAATGGCCAAATTTTACCATTCAGCTTTCACACTGATATTTTGCCTTCAGAAAGGTAAAATTTTGAGTTCTCCCCCAACAACCAGAAAACAAGACAGAGGAAAGAGATCTGTCATCCAAAAAGTGGAGGGGGGAGAGACAATCAGAAAAACTAAAAAAGTATTTTTTTCTTCGAATTAACCATGATATTTCACTAGCTTTGCAGCCATAAAATCGGTTGACCTAGCTCAGTGTTGATAGATGTTTTATTATTAATAATACAGCTAGCGCTGTAGCTTTCTGAAAGGGGAAGTAACGTGCTACCTTGCTGCAGATACCAACAAAAGAGATTTAAGAAGCTTTCATACGCAATTTAAGCTTTGGTGTCACAATTCTTTGGGCTGAAACATGATATTGAAGTAGTGTGAAAATGGCTTTGAGGTCCCAGTCAGTCAAGCAAATGTTGTTTCTTTATTCTGACTCTGAGAAGCACAGCAGGGACCATTTAAAAGCATTGTGTTACCTTGACTACAGTAATCTGAATTACTTTCATTGTCTCTCTGTCATGCCCTGCAATAATGTAGAACAGTGACGGGATAACCTATGTCAAATCCCAGAAGACATGTTTCTCCATTGTTCAGGGTGAGGATTCTCTGAGAAAATTACATGTTCAGGTAATGGGTGATTGCATCTGGACAGATGTCTTCCAGTTCAGACAATTCACACTCTATTGTGGTCATTCTGAATTAGGGATAGGAGAAGGGGAACTGCTAATCTGCATGATCTCTCTCTCTTTCTATATATATATTACTGTATGACAAATGTGTGACACTTGATGAATGGTTGTCACTGCACCTAGGACACTGGAACTCCCTGACACTAGAAGATACAAAGCCCAGATCCCCCTACTCCAAAGTTTAGGTGGCAAGCAAGTTGTATGTCTAGGTCTACTGACATATAGGCTATGTCCACACATACATCATTATTTCAAAATAAGTTGATTCAAATTAAGAAAATGTTAAATCGAATTAAGGGAAAACCTGCTTTCGAAACAGCTGTTATTTCAAAATGGTTATTTCAAAATAAGGCTGTTTGGACATGTTGTTTTGAAACAGTTGTTTTGAAACAATGGTGTTGTTTCGAAACAACATGTCCAAACAGCGTTATTTAGAAATAATGATTTTGAAATAACAGCTGTTTTGAAATGAATAGGGTTTAAGCTGTTCCGAAATGACAGTTCTTATTTTGAAATGACAGAGCCTGTCATTTCAAAATAAGAAAACATTGTGTGGACATTCAGTTTTTTATTTCGAAACAACCGGTGATGTTTCGAAATAACAGACTCGTGTGGACATACCCATAGATTCTACGTGCCTAACTAGCATAGGTATAAACAGGGCTGGTGCAAGGCTTTTTTGCTGGCATTCCCCCATCCCCACCACATTCACCATAGAGAAAAATAATAGCATGTTAATAGAGAAAGAGAGAGAGAGAGAGATTCACTTCCATCTAATTTGCTGCCTCTTAAAGCCTGGCCCACTGGGCAATTGCCTAGGTCACATATATGTCTGGGCTGGCCCTGGGTATGAATAGCAGTGCAAATGGTGAGACTTGGCTAGAAAAATAGAGTGCTCTGTATGCCTAAACCCCCAAGGGTATATAACCTGCACTGTTCTCTACATACCCAAGTGGTACCTCTGAAGTCTACATTATTGTTTTTAACCATGGAGCATCCCCCTGCCTCCCACTACCACGAATTTGCCTGCCATGGTAAAAGCTCCAGAGAGAAACACATTGGCAGAAATGAGGCAATGGGGAAAGGCTCCAGAAGTGAGGAAGTAATGGAGCCTTTTTTTTTTTGTTTGTTTTGCTGCCAGGGCCTTTCACATCCATATGTAGCTCTGGATGTAGTGCCTGTACTCTACACGTCACTTTGTGTAGACATAACCTTAACACTGACTTCACCTAAAGTGCGATCAGACCCTAGAAAATTAATATTAAAGTCCTTCCCCAACATATTTTAATATACTCAGCATACCTGAGCCAATACATTTATGCTAAAGACCATGTATAGAATTCATAGTATTAAAAAAACATTAGCCAAGAGTCGCTCGATAACAGTAGCACTGCATACTCCAGACCTGTGGATCTTCCTTTTTGTCTTGAGAGATTTACATCCAGGAAAGGAGTCATGATGATCTTCTAAACAGTGCACTTGGATAAGGTAAACTCCGAGTTTGAAAGATGTGATTTTGGACAAGGAGATGAAAGGGGAAATGTTTGCCTTAAAAAACTTGAAAGCTGAAGGGGAGAGAGTAGCCAATAAATTCATAGAATCATAGAACCACGGAAACATAGAACCACGGAACACGGAAACATGGAATTGTGTATAACAATTCAGTATTAATATTAATGTTGTATAAATGTTGTAATTTTGTATAACGATATTCATTTTTGAACCAAGGAGATGTTCAACAAATGGTCAGTAAGTTACGCCCAACAAAAGCCTGTAGAAATAAAGTTTAGGGGAATCAGGCTGGTACTACTTTCAAAAGATTTTGCCTCTTGCTGTGTAAAAAATAATATTCATACATGTAAGAGGCTGATTTGATCTTTTAGCACATACTTGATGCATTTCTAATGCATCCACCATTCTTGAACTGGACACACTGTAAAAGATAAAGATATATTATGCCTCTAAAAGAAATAGCTCTCTTCCCTTCCCTCTCAGCCGAGCTGTTATCTGAAAGCACTCCAGAACTGACAGCTACCTCCCAAGAGAGCATTCTCGTGGTGATTCATTGCAGAAGTAACTGGCCACTGAAAACTAAACATTTCAGTTGGCTGGGTGAACATTTTTACTTTAAAAAAAAATTGCCCCAAAACAATAGTTTTTTATCTCCCAAAGATAATTGTTAATGAATTTTGTCTATGAACGCAACCAAAAATGTAGATTTGTTTAAAAACAAAAACAAAATGTTTGTTAATTTTTGGGGGGGTGGAAAATGTAATTCCCAACTAGCTCTCCTAATAGGCTAAATGCTTAAACAACTAGCTTTTCACATAATTTCACATTATTGTAACTCTGCTCAAGAAGTCTGTCAAGACTTCTTCCTATTTGTTGTCATTCCTTGCTGTATTGTATTTAATTTAAACTGGAAGCTCCTTACGGTTAATGACCCGTCTTTTTTTTTTCTTTCTTTCTTTTTAACTTATCTGTTACGTGCAGTAGACACCTAAAGTAAATTCAAAGTCTCAACAACATTCTAGCTTCAGAAAGTTGGTGCTGGGTCTATATTCCTATGTCAAGATTTTTATTGGTGGGGGACAGAAACTAGGAGAACACAGATCTACGGCCAGGTGTTGGCCTGCAGCAGAGCCAGGCTCTGGGCAACTAACATGAGCAGCTTGTCCTGACAGAAGCTGTCTGATTGATTGTGCCACTTGATCAGCAGTAGGAGAAAGATATTTAAGTTTAGTAGCAGCAGCAGTTCAGCCTTGCTAAATGAATTCCTGCCCTGTAGGCATGCTTGGGTCTGTCCCTGACTCCACTATCTATATCCTTGCTCCATCTCCAACCTGTTCCTGCTCCAATCCGCAACCGCTTCCTGACTTTTTATTCTCTGATCAGACCCTCAGATCAGTCTTATGACTTGTTAACCCCTTGAGACCAGCTTCTGCCTCCTGGCTCTGACCTTTGGTTTTGTTCCTGGACCCTGCTCCTTCTGAACTGAACTCTGGGTGGACTCTTGCTCTGTACGATTAGGCAAGACTTACAAGGACACTGGTCACTGATGCCTACCACATAAATATAGCTCTGATTTGGACTACTTGAGCTGGTTATCCCTCAGGCTCCATATGATCATGTCCGTGTCTGGTTATACTGAAGCAGACCACATGTGACAACCTGGTCAATTGTCCTTGTAGCTGCAATGACCCAGAGCTTCTCAACCACTGAGGCAAAAATGACCAATGAAACCTTGCAAAAGGGGCAAATTTCTCTGAAAAGGAGTGACTTCCCTGTGGGATTTACCATGATGAGGCTGCATTTGAATTGAACCAATGGATTAGCTCCTCAATTAGTACACACTGGTGTAGCTCTTCTGAAGTAACTGTAGAATTTGGTATTAAAAATGGACACGCCTGGACAGATACTTATCAGGTGTAAATCAGCATAGCTCCATTGAGACTCAATATTTTAATAGTCCTATTTAATTCAGTAGGACTACTCGTACCAGCAAAAAGTGATGCAAGCATTAGTGTTTGGGTAAGCCTAGCCTCAAGTCACGCACTCCAAAGGTACAGATAATTTAGCAGAGCAGAAGAAGGTGAGCGTCTCACTAGCACTAGCAACGGAGCTTAATCAATCTGAAATGAATCTACAGGGATATATGTGTCTGAAGATTCAGCAAGGAGAAAAGGGATGAGTAAATGATCCTCATGTTAAAGATAGTATAAATTGAAGGTTATGAGCGAAGAAGTTAGGAAAGAATATTTCTGATGTGCGTGTTTCAATTTTGCTGAAAATGCATTAAAAGGTTACAGATGCAACTTAAAATCAAGGTGGAGATCAGAATTCTGATGCTTTCCAGTCACACTGCAAAATGTACTCACACCAAAATGGATCTGAATAAAAAATTACCTTCACAAATTGTTTGCAAATTATAGAAATATGTGAAATTCTGATCAAAATTCCATGTGATCTTTTGTCATTATTAGGGTGGCTGGGCAATTTTCATAGCAAAAATTCACCCAACTTATTCAAATTTTGAGCTGGGTTAGTTGTTTGTGATTGGTCCCATACATCAGGAGGTATTTTTTGTGGTTCCCTAATTAGACCCCCACATCCTTCATATGGTTAATCAGAAACTATTTTGGGTACATCTGTTTGAAGAAGAGAATGACAGTATAAAAATAACAGTATTCAGTCTTTCTGAAAGACAGTATAAAATAAAAGGTTACAAACAAAATAAGAAGATAAACTGATTATTGAACCATCTAACAATTTGCTTCATATTTATATAGTATGGAAGTTATATACATCTACATCTGCTACTTGTATGGTGGTTGTTATGGTAACACTTAAATACTCCATCTGAGAACAGGGCCTCTGTGTTAGGTGCTGTGCATACACAGGGCAGCGATGTCAACGCCACGTTCCCTGGTCTCAGCTGGTGTCTTTAGGTGTTACCATAACAACCACTGTACCAATAGCAGATACGTAGCTGATATGTGATGAGTTGACATGATGTGTGTGTGTTTTGCTCCACAAACAGGAGAGTCACACATTTAATATTTTTTTTTAAACAAACGCTAGTATTTTAGTGCATTACCACGATGCTTAAGGCTTTGAGAAAGAACATAATGTATCACCAGGCTCACAATAAAATTTCAGGAGTAACAATGCTGTGGACTATGAGACAGTAGAGGCCTTCAAAAGCCTATAGTCGAAGGACAAAATTCTCCCAGCCTTACTTATGAGTAGTGCTCTTTTCTATCAGTGGCCTCACTGAAGTCAAAACTTTCTTGCCATGCTTTACATTTGCATTCCTTCCAGTCTGCAAACAAGCAGGATTTTCTTCTCTGGGGCATTTGTTCATTTATTGCATAACTATACTTTTAGTTTTCGGGTCGCGAGGTTCAGGATTGACTTGAGCAATAAGAAAATTAGCACACAGAGCTGTAGTGACTGCTACTGAAGTTATCTGAGCCAGGAATGGGAAATGGGACTCGGGCCATGGTATGCTAAGAAAAGCAGGCACACAAACAGGCAAAAGATGATAACCAAAATCCACTCCTGTGGCCATGAAACCACAAAATGCACTTGCCATTGAATTTGAAATTATTACCCTAAAATATAATGAATTAGCCACATTAAAGAGTCAGAGAATGCAGGAGTTTATTCATTGCTGCTTCCTTTTGATGGAAACCCACCCTCCAGAGAGGTCAGGCCTTCCTCTGGTCCCCTGGACGACTGACGCGTCTGAAGTTCCAAAAGGGGAGCCATGTTAGTCTTCGAAGCATCTAATGAAGTAGGATTTTCTCCACGAAAGCTCATGTGAAAAATAAATCTGTTAGTCTTTAAGTGCCACACGACTCCTTGTTTTTTTTAGTCCAGTAGAACAAAGAAGGAGTCCTGTGGCACTTTTAAAGACTAACACATTCAAAAAATGTCTAGTTTGTTAGTCTTTAAAAGTGCCACCAGACTCCTTGTTTGTTTTGACACATCTGAAGAAGCTTCCCATTGCCTAGAACAGGATACGCCGCACTGATAAGATTGAGGCCAGAAGGAAATGAAATTTACTCCTATGAATGTACAGATAACAGCTTAGCCTTTGGCTTTTGAACAGATTTATGTTATTTCTTTCCCTCTGACTTAATAATTCCTATTTCCTGTTGGATGAAAAATAAGCAAAGTTATTGTTCGTTAGAAGAAAACTCAGGTGATATAACTATTGCCAGAAACTTCAGATGATTTATAATTAACCAGCTCTCCAAAAGGAACCTTAAGCCCTGCAGTTAAGTTCCATGAAAGGAAATTTATCATTCTTCAAGGATTAGTCTCCCCTGAAGACATATGAAGGAGGAACAGGGACAATTAGGGACTCAGAATGACTGCTTTGTCTACCTAACAACGTCCTTCTGGGGATCTTGAAATTGGTCACCAGGGAGTGACTGAACTTTGCATGCTCTTCTAGCCCTCGAGAGACCCTGTTAAAATTTCACTGTAGTTCAAAATGGTCAAGGGGGAAAAATAGAGATGAGCTGCCTGGAATGGAAGCCCTAAAGACTTGCAGAAGTTGTTTTATGATAAACTTGAATTCAGCAAGATTAACAAGTTTTAAATACTAATCTCTCATTAGAAGGAGTTTGCAATGCCGCATTACTTGTGCAGACTGTAGTGCTCATGTAGGGGACAAACTGCAAAAGCTGCATTATGTTGCATGGCAGGTGGTAGTCTGTTATTGACATGACTTGTGAGATTCCACAATGCAAAACCTCCCACTGAAAAATGTTGTTCTATCATGGGGGATAAAGGAAACTAATAATGATGGAGTTTATCCTATTGTCCCTTTTGGAATTAACCTTTGATTTTTTTTCTGTAGCTGGGGATTAGTTAGGAACAGCTGGCAGACAATGGTGAATCCAGAGCTGACTGCCAAGTGGAGAATGCATTTGCTGAACTCCTTTTTTTTTCCCCCAAACCCCAAAAATGCTTGAAATACAAAGATTCCATGCAAGGCAAGAGGCCGCAAGGATGCTTGTGGACCTGATGTATCTATTGTGCCTGAACTTATGGAGACTATAATTCAACTGTCTCAAAGGAATGCAGAAAACAATGAATCTAGAGACCAACTTCTCTTTATCTTTGTTACAGTATCACCAAAGGCCAGAGTCATTTAGCATTCTGCTATCCCTCAAATAATTACCACAATGCTTTGTAAATTCCTATTTCCCCTCTGATCATAGCATATTCTCAGCAAGTCTGAGAGTAACACTACAAATAATTTGGTAATTTATAGAAAACTGACCACACTGAAAGTGTTACCAAATGCCTCCAATTAGCAAAGAAGGAAAAGATTTCCAACTGGATATGCTTTTGGCCCAATTTTGAATGCTTATAAAATTAGGTTTGCCTCTGAAAATCTGCATGCTTATCAAACCCATGTAAAACAAACAGGGGATATGTATTAAAAACAACTAAAGACACAAAAATACAACCCAGACCTCTCAGACTGAGTTTTAACTTTGTTTCTTCATTTACCAAGGCCCACACCTTGTCTGGAACTGTATATAGCACAGAGACGTCTAGTGGTTGAATAATATAGTGCATGTAAAGGTATCATTACAACTTGAACCCAAACCATGTACTATTACATCATTGCAAATAATAATGGGACGTGGAATCAGAATTTAAGGATTTACTAGCAACTGTGATTGGAAAAGTGTACCATGGTTCTAGAGGGTAAACTCAAGACTTCAGAAATATACTAGAGGTGTATACACGCTTCACCATTTGGATCTGGGTCACCGGTTGGATTTCAGATCCCTGTAATGGTTTTATTATATTATGGTGCGAGTCTCTCCAAGGTATATCCTATATTTTAGTGTCATAATCCAAAATCTCAAAGGTATTGGAATGGTGTTGGCCATCTCTTGCTGACATGACCTTGTGCACATCATGAACATGCATTCATGCTGGTGAAGGCAGAGCTGGGCGTTCTGCAAAAGGGCGTCCTCTATGAGATACGCTCAAGCCACTGCTTTGGCAACCTTTTGACATCGTACAGGAATGGGGGTCCAAGTCACTCCAGTTCCTTTACACTTCTGGACCTAGTGAACCAAAAGGTAGGTTTGTAACCAATGCTGCTTAGTGTATTGTTTGTAAATTTGATCACCCCCATGCTGATTATTTTAAGTTTTTTTTCTAAAACAAGCTAAACGAGGCATTCAGCAAAGAACAGAACAGATTCACCTGCTGTTCCTACCATGAGCTGCATCCCTGCTTTGCTAACTAGGAAGGACGAACAATGAGTTCAAGCTTGGAAAGGGCAGGGAAACATTTCCTCTTCCATGGGATGACTCTATGTTTGGTACTGATTTGGCCCTTGTACTGTTGGAGCACCTCACACTCCTTTTGTGTAATTTATCCCTCAAGGAGCGAATTACCACCATTTTGCATCTCAGAGACACAGAGAGACTCAGGCTATGTCTACACAGAGATAAATAACCTGCAACTGGTGTGCGTCAGCTAACTTGGCCTTGCAAGGGCTATGACAGTTGTGCACCATTGGTCTCCAGTACCTGAGGGCCAGTGCTTTCATTTCCCTCCTCTCCCCGCCATACATGTACACCTTGCTCAGGGCAAGATGGGTTCCTGCATTGCTCAGATGGTGCTGCCAGGAGGGGGGTCTGTACCTGCAGGGGCATATGATGCTTTCCCCTCCTCCTGCACCCTGCCCAAGGGACTTTCTGGAGCTCATGGTGACAGGTCCCCTGGCTCTGGTCAGGCTCCAAACTTACTCACCATGTGGCATCTTCTGTTCCCGTTCCAGCCCTTCAGTGCAATTGGATCCAGCACCAGTTCTCTCTAACAAGGTGCGGGAGGATTTCCTCCTCCTGGTTGCCCAGAATGACGCACGTGTCCCTGGGCTCCAACCAGAAACCCCTCAGAGCCTCCTGTGCACCCACTCCTTGCATTTCATGAAGGGCCCATCCTGCATCTTCCTTCCCTGGCCTCCACAGATGCCTGCCCCCTCTCCTTCCCTCCCCCCGCAGCTAGCTCAATGGGCTATGGGGCTGAAGAATTGCTACAGAGATGTTTGTCTGAGTGTGAAGGCCAAGCTCTGGGAGCCTCTGAGGGTTTGGGCTGGAGCCTGGCCCTATACAGCAATTTTTAGCACCACAGCCCAAGCCACATTTAATTGTTCAGGCCCAGCAGTGGCCCATTTACCTCTGGGTAGATGTATAATCTGGGACTAGACCAAGAAAGTCTTTGGCATAGGAAGGAATTAACTTGAGTCTACTAAACTCTAGAATAAGCCCCCATCCACCAGATCACGCGCCCACTCTTCCTTCACTACTGATTCTACAGAGCTATTGTCACAAAGGAAACGTGGTTTAATAACTTGAGTCCTTCTCCTTGTTCCCAGAGACACTAGCAGAACTTCAGGGGAAAAAATACAGGGCCAGCAAAGGTGAGGTTAATATCTCACGAAATAAATTAATCTGTCGATCTTGAAAAGTGCTACAGACCTCCTTTTTTGTTTTGCTGAAACAGACTAACACGGCTACTTCTCCGGGACTCACAGCCCCTCTGTATCAGCGGCCTGGCCCTCTCTAATAAACAAAGACTATAATCCAAACCCAGCACTGACTCAGCCAGGCTCTCTCCTTGTTCATCCCACACTAGCTCTTCCCCGAGAGAATCCACTTCCCTGTCCTCTCTCCCTTATGTGGCTGACAACACCTGGCAATCAGCTAAAGATAATTAGAGTTCAGTTGCCACCCCTCATATTTTCATCTCTGATGCTTGTAAATCCCTGCAACTTTCTGCCTTGCCAATTAGCATATTCTCACCCAGGCCCCCAAACAGAGAGACAGAGCACGGAAGGAAGAAAAGGATTAACCCTTTCCGGTCTATTTCTAGGAGCAATATTAGACCACCAGCATCCCTGTCTATTTAATTGTATTATTATCAATCTACTTTCCACCTAACACTGCTCTCCCTTTCCCAGTCTGTTCCCTGTGTCCTCTGTAGGAAGACCTGTTTGCCACTTAGCAGAGTTTTTGGTGTCTTTTAAGCTCTGCTCTGCCAAAACCTCTCTTAATTACCAGTGCCTGACCACTCTATCTTCCTCTCCCAGTCACGTTCCAAAGAGGCAGCCGTGTTAGTCTAGTAAAGCAAAAAAAAAAACCAAGGAGTCTTGTGGCACCTAAAGACTAACAGATTTATTTATCGCATGAGCTTTCATGGGAGAAACTCTCACTTTGTCATACGCTTTGAAGAGGGAGAACTTACAGAATGAGATAAAAAAAATGCAGGGGAGTATAAGACATGGGTTCAGGTCATACTGCAAAAGCAGATCAGAGCATTTGTAAGGATTCAAACTCTGGGAAAGCAGCACATAGAAGAGGGTGAAGTCAAAGAACCTGTTATAATGGAAAAAGAAGCCATAGTCATGATTTCAGACCTGCTTTCACACAATCTAATCTGCATATTAATTCAAATTTGTCTGTTTCTCCTTAAAGTATTGATGTCCCATTGATTTTCTTGAGGACCATTGTTAACAAATCATAAGTGGAGTGATTAGGTAGATGGAAGTGCTCAGCAACTGGTTTTGTTTTGTTTTTTGGTTGTGATTTCTGATGTCAGTTTTGTGCCTATTTATTCTTCTGCATAGGAATGTCCTGTTTGTCCAATATATACGGTGTAGGGGCATTTACAGCATTTTTTTCAGTCATTGTAGCTTCCCATAAGCAGGCCCCCAGAAAATTTTGACACTATAGGGCAGCATCCGTGTTTAAATAATTAATCATCTGTCAGTCTACTGGATACAATGATGACTTTGACAAGGAAGGTGTGAGCTCAAGATGGCTCTGAGAGCCAAAAATCCCCACAGCTTGAATCCAACACTGATGTTTATTGTGGAGTTGGGTAAGTCAGAGCTCAGCCCTGTGCCTCAGTTTCTCCATCAGTAAAATGGGGATAATTTCCTGACATCTAAAACATATTGCAAAGGACTAATTAATTAATATCAGCTGTAATCTACTCTGCAGACTTTCTTCACAAAACCTCTGTGAGTCCAAAAATATTCTTTTCTCCATGGTTCAGCTAGAAAAATCAAAGCACAGACAAATTAGGTGACGCTCCTGCTCTGCTGTGACCTGCGATCCTTCAGGGTGGTCACTTCTGCATCCAAGGCATTAGATCTTTGGCGAGGGTAATGTTTGCCATAGTGTGACATCTTTGTACTGAAAAACAGTCGCATGGCACTATGAAGCTGTACACATGAAAGCAGAAGGGGCAATGTGAGATATAAGTACACAATGTCCCCCCAACCCTTCCATTTTCCCACAGGGTAAACCGAGAAATGGATCTGCTCCTCGTATGCTAAGATTTCATGGTACTTAACTGATGTACAGGAATTCTGGTCTTTTTCAGACACTGCAATGGTGCAGAATTATTTTTGACTCATTGAATTTCATACCTCAATACTGGATAACCATCTTGACAGCTGACCTTCTGTTAGTTCTCAAATTTAAAACCTGATCTTATCCAACGGATCTATCAGGCAGATGGAGAAGAAAATTTACATTTTTTTTAAAAGAGGATGAAAAACAATGACATTTGGGGGAGGGAGGGACGGTTACTTTAGCACATTCCACAAACTGATTCGGCTCTTGCTTTTTTATTCATATTTCTGTTTTTGTTCTGCTTCCCTATTAAGTGACTGTTAGCCTATTGTCTGTTTTTTACAATGGAAGGGCTAACCACAGTACAGTGGACATGCCCTGGGTGGTACAATCCAAGCCCTAAAAGAGAACACGGCTTTAAAGGAGTATTGCGTGATTCTAATTTATACAGCTCCGATCTCTCTAGTAGCCTCTGAAAAATGCCACAAAGCTGACAATCCAGCACCTAGCGGGCAGCCTACCTGTCCAGCTGCCTGATTTTTCACCATGAACACCCAGGGAGCACCTTCAGAAACATACACACAAACCCCCTGCCTGTGTTATATCACTGGAGTGGGTGGCTCTTTGCAGACACCTAGGGAGGGCTGCATCTCACAGCTGACCCACCCCTGTGTCCAGCCATCTTAACCTTCACTGTTTTAATAATCAGTTTAATCCTCTGCACGGTTTGAATCATTTCCCTTGCTCTCCACCTAATTCCCACTGTAACCCAGTGCAGGGTCCTGTGGGCCCAAGGCTATAAGATTTTGTGGAGCCCCTGGCCATCCACTGGCCAGTCTGGGGGCAGAAAAGTGTGGTCTCTGGTACCCAAGGGGGGTATACTTATATTGATTCCCCCCATCAGTGGCAGCATGCCATGGGAGGGGTCTGTGGGCCCATGTCCCCTTCTCCTTTCCCCCATCAGCAGCAGCACCCAAGAGGGTCGGGGAGAGCCTTTTGGACCATGTCCTGCTCTCTCCCTGCCGTGGGGGCAGTCAGCGAGCTGTTTCAGGCTCTCTGCGGGTCCCATCTTATGCGCTGGTCGGGGCTGGAGGACACCCTGGCTGGCTGTGAGCTGTGAGAGCCTGGGCAGTGATATTCCTGCTCTCACATTTCCCTCCAGCCTGCCCTCCCCTTCACACATCCACGTGTCCTTCAGAATGGCCCCCCTACTCACATCTGCCTCTGCTCCAACCTCCTTCCCCCAGCTCCTAACCTCCCCGGCCCCTGATTCCTCTCCATCACCTCATCCGCCCTGCAGCACACACTGTTCCCGGCCTCCCTCCCATCCTGTCCCACCCTCTTCACCCCCCTTCTTCTCCTCTGGCCCCTCACATCCATGTTCCCCTCTATAGACCAGTTCGTGCCCCACTGGGAGTCGAGCCAGGAGCAGGTTGCACCCCCCATGCTGCAAACGAAGTTAGTGCTGGCAGCTTGGGGAGTGGAAGCAGCCTGGAGCCAAGCCTCCCTGTGCAGTTCGGTGGTGTGTCCAGGGAGCTAGCTTGCCTGGAGCCCAGCTTGGGAAGGTCTTTCCTACATTCCCTCCAAGCAGTGCCTCCCTGGGAGCAAAAACAGCCAGCCGCGGCTGGATTTTTGGGTGCCCCGGGCTTCAGTCCCTAAAGCCTGTGCATTATTCCAGCCCTGATCCAACATATCCATAGTATTTGCACACCCAGATAAGCTAATTGAATGTACGTGGATGGAGCAGCCTACAGGGGCCCACTCATTTTAGGAGCTTCTTGCTTCTTCCCTGCTGGCTCATCAGCCTGATGACAGCACTCGGTGAGATTCTAGCCGTGCATCACGCCCGACGTAATTCGACTGTGTTAAAGACGTTTGCCTTTATGACTGTCACACTGCTCATCTCTTTAGCTGTCAGGCATGATCTTTTTTAAAAAAGAACAACTTCAATAAATATTTCATTCAGGCTCAATCCTGCCTTGTACAAACCTCAGGAGATTTGTAGTGCACGCTGCACAGGAAAGCTGCAGGGATGACGCAAAGAAATTGAGGCAGTGAGCTGGGCGTCAGCAACTGCCTTCCAGTGTTGCCTCCCACACAAACTCCTGTTGAGAGCAAATGAGATAGACTTAGTGAGGCAGTGTAGTCCCAGGACAATGACCTGGCACCTGGGAGCCGTGGGTTCTTGGCCCAGCTCTACTACAACCTACTTCTGTTTCCCCAGCCAGCCTTTTTCTTACCTGCCAGCTCTGCAGAGCAAATTCTGTCTCTTTCCCTGAACTTGTATGGTGCTCAGCGCAGTGTAAATTCAACTGTTGTGCAAAATAATGATTTTCATTTTCCATCTGGGGGAGAGTGGGAAAGAACTACACCTTTGTTGTAGAGTATAATGAAGAGCACTTCCTCCACAGAGAAAGGAAACCATGCAGAATACGACTGGCAAGCCTGCATGGCTCATTGTAATCATCTCTAAATGAATCAAGGCTAAGGCAGGATTAGTTAGCTGAGCCACACTTGCCAGCAAGCTGCCAGTTGGAGGATTTCAGAGGCTTTTAGAAAACTGACCTCGGAGCGACTTTTGAAGAACAGTGTCATATAATAAAAACACATTAAAATACTGCCTTGATTAGAACGAAATAAACTTGCCTGTACTGTACCATAACTTCCCAGTTCTCCTTTTTTTCACTCATTGCCCTTAAAATTAAATGATGCTCATTTAAATTACTAGCTTCATAAAAATAACACAAAATTAAAGGATGTGTCAAGTTAAAATCATAGGTCCCTATTATAGTATTCCAGTATTGAAATGAGAGCCATTGTTTCATAAAATGAATACAAGTAAAATGTGTCTTGCAGGTTCACAAAAATGTCAGCAATAGCCTTTTAATTTATTTGTCCAGCTTATCCATTATTATTTTCTCTGCTTTTCATCTTAAATTTTCTCACAGTATCACATTATCCTGCAGATGTTGGTTGTATCCCTCAGTGGGTATCTCTACGCTGAGAAGCTTTTTCAAAATAAGGAGGCTTATTTAAAAAAAAAAACTTTTTACCTATCCATGCAGTCATTTTGGTAGTTCGAAATAAGTGCTTCGTTATTTTGCAATAACTCAACCTGCATTTATTTTGGAAGAGCAAATCCTTCAAAATAGTTATTTTGAATAAAGCCATTCCAACCTATGGAATTGGCATTTTTTCAAAATAATGCCTCTATACTTTTCACTGCCTTCTCCTATTTCGAAAAAGATAGTCAAAGGAAGACTCTCTATTTCAAAAGAACTCCTGCCTTATTTCGAAATAGGAGTCTTTGCTAGACTTCTGTTTCAAAATAATAAATTTGAAATAATGCTATTTTGAAATAATTATTTCAAAATAAAATTGAAATAGTTCTTTCCAAATAACTATTTCAAAATAACATGGACAGTGTAGACATAGCTACTGTGTTAAATGAAGAACGCCCAGCTGCTATAATTAAGAACAAGCCACACACTGGGCCAAAATTCTGCTGTTGCTTGCCCTAGAGGTGTGTATACACTTCACCACTTTTGTGGGAGAAAATCCCACTTCATCAGATGTATTGAGGAAGCTTTGAAGTTCTTCAAAGCATCTGATGAAGCAGGATTTTCTTCCACAGAAGCTCATGCAGTAAATATATATTTTTTTTTTTAGTCTTTAAGTACCACAGGACTCCATGTTTGTTTTGCAGTGATATAGGTGTGTACAGTCTTTTAAAGACAAATGCCATTTAAAGCCAAAATTCTGGCCTTGTAGAACTCACAGTTTAAGGTCCCAACCCAGCAAAGTAATTAACTGTGTGTTTGACTCTCAGCATAGGAACAGATCAGTGAAGTTATTTACTGCTGAGCATAGTAATTACACCTCTAAGTAGATGAAAGTAGAGCTCTCCAGAAAACAGAAGTTTCTTTCCCTGAAAAATTCGATAGTGTTGAAAAGTGCTGGAACTGGAAATTGACACAGGAAGGGATTATCGGGGGGTGGAGGGGTGAATCCTTTTTTGAGAGCACAGAGGAGCAATTTTTTTGGCCTGCCTGGAAGCTTCTTGTCAATACCACTTTCTACTCCAGAGCAACAAGTGAAAATGCCAAGAGCCTTCCAGATGTATTGCTGGGACTTAGCCATTATTCTGATTTTCCTAGTGGGTGTGGGTGGGGGAGGAATCAAAATTCCCAAGGAACATTTGAAAGTGTCATGGAAAATTTTGATTCTGCAGAAAGGACATTTCTGCTCCACTGGAAAATTCACAACCACCTCTAGAGGTAATCCTCTTTCCTCAGCATGTCACTCTTCACCAGCTTAGACACTTCCTGGCACAGCTGGCTAGCTTCTGAAATTCCCTTCCTTGGGCATGTAACTTTTCCTATGCACTGTACAGGGATCCTGGCTGATTCCACTGGATTACAAAGCATCTGGGGATTTGACATTGTAATGCTCAGCAGAGAAAGGGCCAGGCACCTTAAAGGATCTAGGCTGGGAGTTCTCCTTCCAAACCGATGCTGTTGTTTGTTCTACTATCCTGCCTTATCTCTCGCAAGCTTTGCTTGCCAGATACCCACCAGGCTGCTGTGTTTGGCTCCCCCAACACTGGATCTGTGGGATCTATGTCAGTGGTTTTCAACATTTTGTGGCTCACAGCACACTTGGTGGCCGGTCATAATGCTACAAAACACACCAGCCCACTCTCCCCAGGCCAAATCCCACCATCACCCTGGCTCTTTGCAACACTGTGTGGTGACACAGTGATTAAGGGCCACTACTCTAAGTGTTCTGGTGTCTTAGTAAGTCACAAGTTCTCTGGCTCCTTTATGGTACAGTAAGATCCCTCTGTTACCTCTTCATAAAAGCAGAGTCCAACAGGCTAGGCATCCGAGGCCCCACAGGACTAGAGCTTAAGCACACATTTTCCCAGATCTCAAGCCTTTGAGCCTTTTGGTTTTACAGCAGATACACATTCAAAATTGAGTTTGCAATCTAGCATAGACACCAAACAACACTCCCCATTGTCAAACAGAAGCTCTCAAGCTATATGCAGGCAGATTC
This sequence comes from Podocnemis expansa, assembly GCA_007922195.1. Classification (NCBI taxonomy): domain Eukaryota; kingdom Metazoa; phylum Chordata; order Testudines; family Podocnemididae; genus Podocnemis; species Podocnemis expansa. The sequence continues at coordinate 6,887,264 of ML681984.1, forward strand.
CTCAAATTGTCACACTCACCAAGGTAACATTACCTGATTGCCCAGGACAAAACTGGAATGCTGTTAAAAGGCCATTTTCGTTCTTTAGAGACTATGGGTAATTTTTTAATAGGATCAAGTGATTTAGGACCCTCAATAACACTTAGGTCTCTAAGCCACTTAGGTGCTTTTGAACATTTTCTCTTTAATAAATCAGACACATAGTACCCTCTGTTCTTTCCAGTTACATAACAATAAGTAGCTGCTGCTTCAAAACGAAAGAGTTGCAGATTATTTCCTTAGGTTTTCTAAGATCTACTTAAAATGAATACACATGGTCCCAGGGAATTCTATCCCTGCCCTGCCTTTGGGTCAGAACTTTAATTTCAAAATTACTTAGTGAATTTTAATTCCTTAATGAAGGTCATGAAATATGTATAAGTAAAACGAATACTGGAGTATACCATAACTAAAGTAAATATAATCCTAAGGAAATAGCTTGATTAGTATTTAATTATTATTAAGGAGCTCTATCAATTCTAAATATTACTTACAAAATGTGTTGGCTCTTGTACTGTTAGTACCATCCATAATTTAAATGAGTAATTTAATCTGTGTATTTATTTCTGCCCTTGGGTGGCTCATTACTGTAAACTGAGGTGCTGGTTAAGAGTCTAACCCTAAAAGGTCTAATTCACATGGGGTTGATTGCTGTCAGAAGGTTCGTCCCTGCCTCATTCTCTTCCAAGACACAAACCTCAACTACCTGAGCTAAAGGAGTAGCTCTACTAGCTGGCAGATCAAGTTGGTGTTGTGCGTGGCAGCTTAAAAATTCTGGCCAAGGTGAAGTGAGCTGTAGAAGCTCAGGCTAAGGCCAGAGCAAGAGTCCCCATATCTGAGGGACTTTCCAAAATAGTCTAAGCTAAGCTAAATTGTCTAGCAGCATATGCTGCAGCTGGCAGCTTTGCAGTTAACTGCTTGTGCAAGATGTACCCCTGAGAGGATAAAAGGTAAGCCTTGCAGAAGTCAAATGACCCCCCTCAACATAGAATTGCCCAAGGAAGCAGCTTTTATTGTAAATGACAGCAACTTTTAGGCCTATATAGCAGCTGTCGTGACTCAGTCATCCAAGAAGTGCAGGTGGCAGCACAGATGAACAGAAAAAGTGGGAGTGTGGGTGCATGTGGGTTAAGAATGAAAAGCCCCTAGCTAAGAGCAAACTCAATGGCCAACCAGGATCCTAAAGGTGCTGGTCATAAAAAGGGAAACAATTCCAAATATGGATGAATATGGAGTGCTCCTCGCGACACCCCCTTGATTGATTCATCATAAAACAGCCCGACTCAGTAACCAAGGGGAGGAAGATCAACATCAATGCAACAGGAGTCGGTGTGCACCTAAAGCTTCCTCACCCCTTCGACTTCAGCACCTGGGCTACTTTGGACTTGGCCAGTCTTGAGTAAGGTCTGCACCTAATAGGTATGAGTGTGGCAAGTCAGTGGTAGTGTGAATGTAAGAGTGTTGTGCTCCGTAATTGGTGTCGCCTATTGTGCTGCTTTACTTAAATCACTAATGTATTGAAGCTCTGTTTGCTATATGCTGCAACCCTCATGTTGGAAAATATCTGGTGTCTTTTTGCGTGGTTTGGGTTGCCTTAGCGAATGGCAAACTAACCCTACTTCTTAAATATATTTGCATATCATTGAACTAGCACTCACAGAGATTGTACTAGCAAACAAATATACAGTTTACCTCCATTTAATCATTGTATATTAAGTTACCTTAATAAAAGTCACATAAGAGGTAATCAACCCAAAAGGAGTGCCCAGCGTCTTTCTCCCCCAACCCCCTGCAAACACATGCGTGTAAAGCACTACGTCTTAACAAAAGATGCTCATCACAGGCATTCAAGAAAGCAATAAGTGTTTCACCAACAATTTTATGACAACGCTTTCAAAGGTTAATAAACAAGGAGTCTTCTGGCATGTTTAAAGACTAGCCAATTTATTTATCACATGAGCTTTTGTGGGAGAAAATCACAGGTGATTTTTTTCTCCCATGAAAGCTCATATGATAAATAAAGTTGTTAGTCAAAGTGTAAAAGGCTCCTTGTTTGTTTTGCTCAACTAGACTGACATGGCTAGCCCTTCGAAATGTATTAGAAGTTAATGTCATGTTTCACTGCATATAAACAAAGATGGTAGATAAATACCATAAAACAAATGTGCTGGAGGATCACAACACTATGCTATTTCTTAGGATTCAGAACACTATTACATAAGAACCCCCAAACAGAGGCAAAACAGGCCAAACTCTCTCAGACAAGAACCCCAAACCAGAAAGAGACAGCTGTGGGATAGGCTACTTATCTGCTGACAGATTCCCATCACACGCTTCCCTATAAGGTTTCCCATCATGATGAGGAAAAACCCCTGAAACTGAGGGCCTACAGTGCTCAATATCCCCCAGTCAACAGCAGAATTTGATTGTGGGACCATCAGCACACTTTCATATGTATGCCACCTAAGCAAACGGAAGATCTTAATGAAGTAGCTGCCACACAAGGGTCTTAGGTCCTGTTGAACCAGCTACTGCCCACAGCATTTGGAGACCCAGCCCAGTATTTGTGACTCTGGCAAGGGCTAACCTGGAGATTGGCTCTTTTGGGCTGATTGTTGCTTAAAACACAAACCTGTTTTCCACACTTATCGTCCTTCATCTTGCTTTATGTTAGATGCCATGGGGAAGCAGCAGTCATGTCCCTAAGTTGTTGCATAGGCATCAAACTGAACCAAAGTCTAATCAACCAGTCCAGTCCAGAATACTTAAAGACCAAGCTCGTTTCTCTACACTTCCTTTGATTTTTTCCTGACAAATCTCATAATGCCCTGTATGTTCTAATTAGGAATGAACAGAATCAGCCATATTTGTCATTTGTAAAGGTATTGCCTTAGGATAAACTGCACAACATTCATATTTACTTCCAGATGATCATATTGTTTTCCTTTGAGTAACAATGGCAAAAGATGGCTGCTTTAGACGAGATTCCCCAAGGCTTTGCAAAAAATACTGTCTATTGCCTTTCACCCCCCTCCAGACATTTAAAGTTGTTATATAACTCCCTGAATCCCCTTAGTCAATTAGCTTTTTGTTTCACACACTTCTAGTTAAGAATTTTCTCAGAATGTTGTGTAGGCTCAAGATAACAGGGAGGAAATGCCTGCTTTTGACCCAGATTTTATAGTTGAAAAAAATTCCCCTGCCTTTTTTTTTTTAATTTAATTGGAGCCATCTGTTATTTCCTTTGTCTCCTCTAAAGAAGCAAACAGTATCTGATCTGGAGTCGTCTCAGTGTGACATAAACATCTAGTGCCAAGAGCTAGGGATGGATGGGTGTTAAAAAATGTGAAAAGTAACATACCTGGAATCAGAATAATTGAAAGAGAGAAGGGAGGAAAGACAAAAGTGCCTTACTAACTTTTTAAAAGTCCTTTTCCTATTTATAGCCCACCTACAGTTCTCTCCATTAACAAGTGAACATCTGTGTCTCAGATGCTACTGAAGCAGGTATGATAATATTTCCTCCTCACCCCTATGGAAAATAAATCAATGAAAATGAAAAAAAAAAAAAAACAAATTTGACTGAACATTTGGACTTTTGTGGAAAAAATGAAAATGTCAACATTGAAATTTGCCAGCCAAAAAATTCATGTATTTTTAAATAAAAACTTGAAGTATTCCATGAAAAAAGAAAGCTTGTTTAGTCAAACAAATGGTTTAGATGAAACACTTTTTTACTAGACCCAGTTACTACTCCTGTATAATATCTGTGATGATTATATTTTGGGGGATCACTCAATGGATATTTAAAAGTGAATTGGAAAAAGAAATGGAAACTAGTTTTCTACCCTTTTTGTTTCTTCATGATCTACCTAGGTTCTCACACGATGCCCCAGACTAGGGTATCCAAGCATCTTGCAGAATTATGAAGAACAAACATATACCTTTTTATTTTGTTACTTTCTTCCCTCCAGTCGTCAGAGACATCATGTCCTTTTTCAGTGCTAGCTTAGGAAAGCAAGGATCAAAGGAATTGGCTTTTCTTTTAGATCTGAAGGCCATATGGATATAAATCTCTTTCAAGGGTATGCACTTTACAGTGACAGGCCACTTGTCCAGAAAGCTCTAAGTCACCCAGGATGATGGTTTTAGTGTAGTAAAGGGATGCAGTGAAAGTAAGATCCTTAGGCAGGTTAGCCCAGTCACATGAACAGCACATTCAGCAGGCACTCAAATTGAAAGAGGGGCCCAGTGTTGTGTAAGGATCCACAGGTCTAAAAGGCAGGACTGGAGGGTCCTTGGGACTGATGCCTCTACATTGCCACTGAGGAGCCAGAAGAGGATCTAACAATTACTGGAGGAGTAGGCACTGCAAGAAGTGCTGCCCAAAGAGAGAAGTACAACAAAGCCCTGCAGCTGCCTGGTGGGTTCCCACCAACTATTTAAACCAGGAAATTGAACCAGCTGCACTGTCTGAACAACAAGGCAGACTCTCTAACTTGACCCTATCTTTTTCTTGATATCTGCTTTCTACTCTGACCCAGCTTGACCTTGGTGCACACCTGACTTTTGTTCCTAAACTTATCTTGACTTCTGGCTTTGACTCCAGCCCAGCACTCACTATTGGACTAGCTGCCCATGCTCTGCCTGTTATATGCTGCTCAGAAGCTAGGACACCATGTTCCAAATCCAATGTGATCATTCTGAGCTTGGTGGATTCATAACTGGTTCCAGAGAATCACAGCAGCCCACCCGCAGGCTCACAAAAATGAGAATCACCATGCAAAGTCAAAATCTTCCCTGGGGGGAAGAAGGACATAATCCTGTGGTAGGATGTAAAAAATTGGCAGGAATGAAAGAAAAATCACACAGAGCACTTCTGCCCAGGCACCACCTTGTTCTTGTTAATAGCAGGAAGGAGACTTGGTAGGGAAGCCAAGAGCTTTATTATTGCTTCTGGATCGCAAGTAAGGCTATATCCCTCAAGACTCATGGCCAGTTTCCAAATATGCCTTTCTACTCTCTTCTCTGTGTCATTTCACACAGTGGGTATGAGAATTTACTACCATAGGTTCATAAAAGATTAGGGATGGAAGGAACTTCATGAGGTCATCAAGTCCAACTTCCAACTCAAAGTAAGACCAACCTCAATTAAATCAGCCACTTAGTGATTGACCTTTCTTGTGCCACATCTTCCGTTTACACATGTACTGTACCACATCCTCTGTCAGCCTTGCTTCTGTTCAAGGACTTTCAGGGCCAAGGACTTATTTGCCACACTGTGTTGTAACTCCTATGAGACTGGATTTATCTTGTGAAACTTTCACTCTACCTCCTTCTTCTGGGCAGCAAGAAAATACTGCAAGAAAGTTTTTCCTTGTGTTTCAAAGCATCTCCTTGAAGGAGTGCAGTTCCAATCACACATTTAACAGGAACATCAGAGCATTAGTAATAGAAGGACATGGATCCTGTTATCTAATATAATTTAGTCAAGACTGGAGAGACATTTCCATCACAGTAATGTTTGAAAAATGTCATTTTTTGGTCTCAGTCCATGTCTTAAGGAATACAAATGTTTTGGCCATCTCATCAGATTAAATGAATGAACAGGCATAGACACAAAATTTACCTGCAGTCCCAGCAGATGGCTTCTCCAGATGATTCCCATTGACAGAAAGCAACACTGGGGAAACTTCTATGGTCTCAGTCCAGGCTACATCTACTCTTTAGAGAGAGAAAATGCTTTAGTCTCTACAGTTATCATTTCTTGAGTATTAAAAGCACTTAATAAAACAAGAAGCTTCTGAGAATAAAGAAACAAGAAATTAAAGACATGGTACTCTCCATTAATCCCAAGAAATTAAAGACATGGTACTCTCCATTAATCCCATTAAAGTAGATTCAAAGATTATCCTGTACTTGAGTCTCTAATATTACATTTTCATCTTGATGCTATGTGAAATTGGTCCAGTAACAGCACAGCATGTGGAGATGATAGAAGCCAGAATTTTTATATCAGAAAGTACTAGTATAAGTAACTTGCTTCACAGAGCTCAGGGGTAATATGTATGCTCACATATTACAGCTCCTATCTCACTACCATTTTTGAAATGCCAGTGTTAATTTCCTTTTTGAAGATTGTGATAATGGATGTATATTTTGCACTAAAATGTGTTTGGACCATTTAGTCAGAATCAGCAGGGGAAAAAATCCTAAATGAAATTGAACCAACCAGAATATTAATAAGCATAAATATTTTCCATTACATCTTGCTGGGGACATTCTCAAAATACCCAAAAGTTAATTATTGACTGTATTTATGCTATTCTTTTACTGCAAAGGTATTTTTATAGTGCATGTATCTACATGTCCAGATCTCTCTGTTTACAACTTTCTAGAGCTATTAACAAAGTTGATGTCATTATGTTTATCAAGTGCATTGTTATAGCTTGCTAACCCCATAAAGAGCCTTCAGACAATCTTATCATCTCCTACTGACATTCCTCGGACTTGAACTGCAGACAGATCTTTAATTTTCAGAAACATGAATTAAAAACTAAACTAGAATCAGAATGTACAGTATAATAGTATGACTGTAGGTATTGTGATTGCATGTAGGGCCGAAATCCTGCGTGTTTGTTCCCTGATGATAACACACCAATTTAATAGGCTCAATATAGAGATGTGTGCATGAAATATGATTGTTTGTGAAATATAGACAGTTAGAGTAGATGATCTAGTAGTTCCTTAAACTCTGAGAATCAGACCTCCATTAAAAACCACACAGGTGCAGGGCTTGTTGCTGTCCATCTTAGGACCAGGGTTGCTGTTTATAGGATCTTTCTTTAACTGTTATTTCTGAATAAAAATAAAAATAAAAATAAAAAGTAACTATGTATGAAACAAAAGAAACATAGGTCAAGAGAGAATTGATCAAGAAGGATTACTCTCATTGGCAGTTTCTTTATCATTGAAACTGATTACCAATGGCAAGATGAACAAGATAGCCTTGATTGTCTTTTCACTTGTTCTACAGTGGTATAACTCTCATAAGTTCAGTGGGAGCATCTCCTGACACAGTGGGGCAGATTTGGGGGTTTGAATTCTTCACCAGGAAAAAAAATATTTTCCATCTATCTCAATTCCTATTGCTGATCTGCAGAAATGGCACCTCAATTCATTGCTAGACTGGAACTGTCACACCATGTATTTTTTTTTCCCTCTCAGTTACATTGGAACCTTTTTGTGGTGGGCACCTTGGGTAAAATGGTCAAAACTACCTAAACAATTTAGTAGTCTAGGTCCCATCTACAAAAGTGACAGACCCTTAAGATCAAGGATTTAGGAACCTGAGTTCCACTCATTTTCAAGAAGACATGCTATTAATGTCCAGCTCCTCCAAATCAAAGACAGAGTCCGGTGGCACATTTAAAGACTAACAAATTTATTTGTTGCATGAGCTTTCGTGGGAGAAAGTCTCACATTGTCAGACATAGCTCATGCGATAAATAGATTTGTCAGTCTTTAAAAGTGCCACCAGAATCCCTGTTTGTTTTGCTAAACCAGACTAACATGGCTATTCCTTTGGAACAGCTACTCCAACGTATTAAGACACCTAAACACTTAAATCATTTAGGGGCTTTTGATATTTTACACCATTTCTTATTTATTTATTTGTTTGTTTGTTTGTTTGTTTATTTATTTATTTATTGTATGTAGGGCATCCTCTCCTATATACCCCAGGTGCTACATCCATGATAAATGAAGAAGTAAAGGATCAGATTTCCCACACTGAATTAACAAGATGTTCTTACTAATCTTTATGATTTGAAGCTAAAACTGAAACAAATGCGGAACTTGTGTGAAAAAATTGGATTTTGAACAAGAATGAAACCCTTGGCGAGACCCCAATGTTTGCCATTTTATGAACACAATATTCATTTTCCCCCCTCATTTCTATTCTCCTGCCCATTAACCATCTTCTCCCCATTTTAGTGTTTTACATTGGTTCTGTTGTTCTTTTTCCTCAGATATTAAATTTGTTTTTATCCTACAATCATGGGTACAATACAATTTAACTAAAATCTGTTCCAGGGTAGGACTGGCAGTCAAATGACCATTTCCCAGTAATTCTATCAATACAACATGCTATGACGATTGTCTTCCATTTCTCTTCTTTGATCTGTCATCAGACCTCACTCCCTCAAGTCCAGTGGCACCAAGCAGAGGTGTTTGGATGGGAGGAAATGAACCCCAAGCTGTTTTTGCACTTGTTCAAAACTGCCATGGACTGTGGTGCCAGGAGGGCCATGGGTCACCCGCTTTTAAGCAGTGGTCCTATAGTAAATTGATGTGACTGCTTCTGGAGCATTCTGGCAGATTGACTGCGCCACTAAAATTTGACTCCGCTGCCCTGTCCATCCAGAGGAATGGGCAGCTGGAACAAACGGTGCTGTGACTAGATGCAAGCGGAGTCTCTTTCTGTACCGTGGAGTGGAAGGGAGATGACAAGAACTCAACACTCCACAGCTCAGGCTCACCGGCTGTGTTGCAAGAAAGAAAGGAGACTCCCAGAGCAAGGAATACCTGGAAACCTCGAAGGAGGAGGACTTGGGAATGAATTGGGACCAGAACAGGTCCTGCCAGGCAGTGAGGGTGGGGAACAGAATTTGCCATCTCCAAAATATCGGAACTGGCACTACAGCTCAAGGCCTCAGCAGCATTACTCCTTGATTTGACTGTCATCCAGGTCAGTCAGATTGTTTCTCATTAACCATCCCCAAACCTCAGTGCACACTCCCAGACTGTTTACATTATAATCTTGTTTTACAGGGATTACTTTGCCTGACTGGTCTGGTGATGTACAGAATCCAAAGGGAGTGTCTGCATTCAGAGCTGATAATTGTAACAAGAATTTTTTTTTATTTTCATTTTCATTTCCCCTTTTCTTGTAATTTGTGCCATGAAATTGGACTGTGTATTGTGACATTTCACTTACTCTGCCTGTTGTTCTCTTTGGAGGCCAGATTCCAGGCCTGGTTTTGCCCCTGAGATCTTCATACAGAGTGGAGATGACTGCAAAGGAAGGGCAAAGACATAGCATCTCACTTGCTCCTTCCATTTTCACCAACAAAAGGCTACCAGGTAGTCTGAGAACCTGTCCAGGGATGCGAGAGAGGAGAAAACACAGAGTAATGGGTTGGGGGCAGGGCTCTGGAAGTAGGACATCATTTCACCAAAAGCCTCAGGGAGCTCAGGTGGAAAGTATAATACAGCTCTCTCACAGAGCTGTCCTTCCTCCTTGGCTCAAGCTGTGTGGAGGTGGAGTACCACCTCTCAGATGGCTCTGGCCTCCTACTGACACACCATCCTGCACCCAGTTCTGCAAACCCAGTCTCCCCCTGGAAGAATTAGTAAGGAAATTGTGCAAGGAAGCACAGGGATTTCCTCACCTTAAACAGCCCTTTCCCTGTGTTCTCTAGGATGCAGCTGGGGGCTTTGTTCTCATCTCATATAAGCCCAGAGAAACTGCACTGAAGTCAGTGGGCCGAGCTTTGCTCTTGATTATACTGCTGCATTGTTAGAGTAATTCTGCCATAGGAAGGCTTAATGACAGTGTAACTAAGTGCTGAGTGTGCTCGCAAGAGCTACACTAGTAGAGGTGACACCAGAATCCAGCCACTAGCTTTCAGGGATTAATTTGATGAAGATACCAATGTCAGTGCAGGTTTTTTACCCATTCCTCTTCTTTGGCTTGGGAAGCATGATTGCACAGTGGAGTGTGAGCTGGTCGGGGTGTCACCAACCTAGGCAAGGCAAGAAACACCCTGCCTGTTCCTGTTAAGATCCTTGTCTTTTGGGACTATTTTTTGTTGCTGACAGAGCAACAAGCAATGGTCTCAAGTTGCAGTGGAGAAGGTCTACCTTGAATATTAGGAAAAACATTTTCGCTAGGAGGGTGAAACACTGGCATGGGTTACCGAGGGAGGTGGTAGAACTTCCATCTTTAGATGCTTTAAGGCCTGGCTTGACAAAGCCTTGACTGGGATGATTTAGTTGGGGTTGGCCCTGCTTTGATCCTGGGTTAAATAGATACCTCCTGAGGTCCCTTCTACCCCTCTTCTGTGTAGGAAACATGAACTGCTCTGACTTTTTTCTTGTGTTTCCCAGATAAAGGAAAAGACAACATTACCTTCCCCTACACCGTCAGCCTGTGGCACTGTTCAGCTCTCCAGCGTGATGCCTCCTGCTGGCTATTTGGGGAATCAGCTCACGGTAAGACAGATGCCCCTTTCTGGGGTGTCTCACTCCCTATCCTGTCTCCACCGAACTTTCCTTCTCATGACTGGTCCTCCACCTGAATCACAATCAATATTCCCTCCTTTCAGGGAACTCTGAAATTCTGTCATGACTGTAGTGGTGATCGGGGGAAGGTGGAGGAGACCCAGGCCCACGCACTACTCCAGTTTTCAGCCCAGGGACCCTGAGCGGCAGCCTTTCACTATCTGCCCTGAACTGGCTGCTTCTCTACAGCCTCAGGATCTTTGTAACCCATTTTTCAGGGAATTTAGCTCTGCTTAATCCCAGCAGATAGCCACTGCTCTGTCCTGGTGGCTGACGGTCCTCCTTTTCTTTGAGCTCTTGAGAGTCATTTCCCTTGTGCTACTCTGCAGCTCCATTTTATACCAGCCTCCTGGGCCCTGATTGGCTGCCACACAGTCCTTCCTATTGGTTACCTTTTGCACAGCCTCTCCAAAGCCAGTGGAGGGCAGTACTCTGCCCCAGCCCCCAGTTTTCTCTGCCTTATGTGGCCCAACCACCCACATGATAGTGGGATGGATCCCAAAACTCCTTCCAGGCTGCTGCATCGCCCTTGCAACATGATGACGGACACCTAGCCACCCTCCCCAAAAGACAGCACCCAGGCAGCTGTGGGAATATTCCATTTAGTCTCTGTGGGATGGTGAAGATCAGAAAGTGGCAAAGGACTCAGCCCACAGATAACACCCACCCTCCATTTCCTGTAATGATGGCCAGTTGAGAATGCTCTAGTTACTACAGACTGAACATGAAAATTATTGGGGCATTTCCCTCACCTCCCTGCCTGTTTATTGAGGCCATGCTCTCTTGTCCAGAGTTAGAGATTTGCTATATGTTTATGGCTTTCTTGAACTTGCTCCATGACATAGCTCTGCAGAAGCTGACACAGCGCTGATTGCTTCCCTGTGGAAGAATCATTCTGTTCTTCTGTGGCAGGAGATGGGTTTCAGCTCCTATCCAAAGGCAGGCAAAACCTCTCTTATACTTGCCAGTTAAAGAAAATAAAATCAAAGTAGCACCAGAGCCTATTTTCCATCAACTCCTCTGCTTGCCCACACAGTCAAAGGAAAGCTGACATCTCCAACCTTTTCCACCTCAGTTTCCCAGTTTCTGGGCTGATTTTTAAAAGATTTTTGCAACCATATTTAAAATACTCATTTATCATTTATTCTCCACTGCAATATGATGAAGGAAATAACTGTACTTTATATGACTGACTGTTTTTAAGACGCAAAGTCCCATGGAATGTCAGAGCTCAGGGCAACTGAACCTGTATTCCTCTTTCTGGGACCAGCAGGGGCATCCACACTTGGGACCCAACCCTCAGCTGTCATTTCTCTTGGACAGAGACCCATGTCTTTGTCTTGAACAGGGGCTTTCCAGTTCCCTGTCTACACTGTGTTATTCTCAGCAAGCCAGGCTGCTTAGATATGCCTGGGTATGTGGTTTGCTCCTTCTCAAATGATACAGATGGCAATATTTTCTCAGATGTTTATATGCCAGGATTCACAGGATTCAGTTATTGGTTTTTTTTATAATTTTGACAGGTGTTATTAATGCTTGTTTTTAAGCTTTTTTTCCTGATTTTTCATTTTAATTTTCACTTCTGTGGGAAATTATGGGCAGGCAACAGGGAAGAGACTATTTATTTAGTGACATGTTGAGATTAAAAGAGATGTTCAGATTCAAAAGGTAAAGCTTTTTAACCACTAAAAACACAAACTGTCAAAAGCCCACATCAAAATGTGTTGTATAAATTGCCTTAAATTCTAAACTCTAAAAAGCACTATTTTTTATCTTGCCTATCTGTAAATTTTGATGATTACAGATAAAATATTTGTTTTCATTAATCTGTGAATGGCAAAATTGACTTTCACAAACCAAAATACTCCCAAGACTAATTTTAAGGTACCACAGCCTGTTTCTAAGCCATTATATTTATAGGGCAATTAAATTTATTGGACAAATAAATATATTTGAAAAATAATAATAAATAAACCTAAATAAAATAAAATAAACAAATAAACTAAAAGCCTTGTCAGAGATTACTCTAACTCCAGCACTGGGCTCTTGTAGGTAACAGTCCTTTCAGCTCGTCCCTAAGGATTGCCCTTTCTCCCTTGGACAGAAGGTCCCGTCCATTTGGTCGAGCAGAGAAAAGTCCCTGAGTCACTTTACATTCAGGCTTTTTATCCAAAGGTTCTTTCTCTGTTTGCCTCTGGAGAATCCAGTTTTAATCATTTTATGTATCTCAAGTACCTCTCTGGAGGTGTAAAATCTGAGTGAATTTACCTCATTCCCCTCCCACTGCTCTTAGTTCCTGGAGGTCTGTGGTGACCCTCTTCCACGGAAATACAGTCCTTCGCCCACAACGATACATAAATTTAATACAGTCAGAGCTCTCAAAGTATTGCAGGAAATTGCCATAGCTGTCACAAAGATAAGTTACAATGAAATAAATACAATGTAACAGGATGAAAATAATAGCTTCTTGTGGAGAATGAAACCTCCTGGTATATGATGATATTATTATAATGATGGTGTATTACAGTAACAGTTAAACTAGCAGACCCCAGTTATCGATTAGGACAGGGGTCTGCCAACCTGAGGCTTCAGAGCAACATGTGGCTCTTTGGCTGCCCCCTTGAGGCTCTGGGTTCTAGGCTCTCAAAACACTTGGTTATTGAAGGAATTTTTAAAAATGGTGCTTTATATGTTTTGGGTTGCTGACCATGGATTAGGATAACTGTTGTATAAGGCACTGCACAAATGCAGACCAGAAGATGGTCCCTGCTACAAAGATGGTACACTTGGAAAAGAGAAAATACATAACAACAAATGAGGCTCTGACTCTTATGGGAAGATCCTGACTGCTATATAACAACAATAAATAATTACTGTTATTAATTATTATTGACCAGAACCTTATTGTGATGGGCACTATGTAGACATACAATAAAATACAGTT